>CM056387.1:29903180-29925680 GCA_029718625.1 Synaphobranchus kaupii
TTTTTAAAGTGTTACCATATACAGTCAAGCCGGAAAGTCTGAACACTCCTTTCACCTATCCACGTTTTATTACGTTACAGACATATTCTACAATAGATTGAGTTCATTTTTTGCCTCAAACATCTACACACAATAGCCAATAATGACGAAGTGAAAACAGGTTTTTAGAAAATATGCAATTTTATTTTACTGACAAAAATAGGTTATTTAGGGGTTACATATCTGTACACACCCTTAGCCTAATACTTGGTTGCTGCACCTTTGGCAGCGATTACAGCTTCAAGGCGTCTTGGGAAAGAAGCTACGAGCTTGGCACACTTGTTTCTGGACATTTTTGCCCATTCCTCTTGGCATATCCTTGCAAGCTCCGTCAGGTTGGATGGGGAGCATCGGTACACAGCCATCTTCAGCTCTTTCCACAGATGTTCAATTGGATTCAGGTCTGGGCTCTGGCTGGGCCACTCAAGGACATGCACAGACTTTCTCCGAAGCCACTCCTTTGTTCTCTTAGCTGTGTGCTTCGGGTCATTGTCATGTTGGAAGGTAAACCTTCGCCCTAGTCTGAGGTCCAGAGCGCTCTGGAGCAGGTTTTCTTCAAGGATCTCGGTGTACTTAGCTGCATTCATCTTTCCCTCTATCAGGACTAGTCGCCCCGTTCCCGCTGCTGAAAAACATCCCCACATCATGATGCTGCCACCGCCATGCTTCACTGTAGGGATGGTATTAGCTAGGTGATGAGCGGTGCCTGGTTTCCTCCAGACGTGATGCTTGGTATTCAGGCCAAAAGGTTCAATTTTGGTTTCATCAGACCAGAGAATCTTGATTCTCATGGCTTGAGAGTCCTCTAGGTGCCTTTTGGCAAACTCCAAGCGGGCTGTGATGTGCCTTTTACTAAGGAGGGGCTTCCGTCTGGCCACTCTACCATAGGCCTGATTGGTGGAGTGCTGCCTGGATGGTTGATCTTCTGAAAGGTTCTCCCATCTCCACAAGGATACGCTGCAGCTCTGTCAGAGTGACCCTCGGGTTCCTGCTCACCTCCTTGGCCAAGGCCCGTCTTCCCCGATTACTCAGTTTAGCCGGGCGGCCAGGTCTAGGAAGATTCTTGGTGGTTCCAAACTTCTTCCATTTACGAATGATGGTGGCCACTGTGCTCTTTGGGACCTGTAAAGCTGCAGAGATTTTTCTGTACACTTCTCCAGATCTATCCCTTGACACAATCCTGTTTCTGAGGTCTGCAGATAATTCCTTTGACCCCATGGCTTGGAGTTTGCTCTGACATGCACTGTCAACTGTGGGACCTTATATAGGCAGGTGTTGGCAATCCCCAATCATGTCCAATCAACTGAATTTATCACAGGTGGACTCCAATTAAGTTGTAGAAACATCTCAAGCAGCATCAGTGGAAACAAAATGCACCTCAGCTCACTTTTGGGTGCCATATCAAAGAGTGTGCACACTTGTGTACATATGATATTTTACGTTTAGATTTTTAATAAATTAGCACAAATGTCTAAAAACCTGTTTTCACTTTGTCATTATGGGCTATTTTGTGTAGAATTTTGAGACAAAAAATTAACTCAATCTATTGTAGAATATGTCTGTAACGTAATAAAACGTGAGAAGGTGAAAGGAGTGTTCAGACTTTCCGGCTTGACTGTATATTAACCTACACAATGAGATTTTTATTTTTATTTTTTTTCCCAAAAGCTCCTCGCTGGCTTTGTTGGAAGCAATGGTGTCGGTTTTTGCTCTTATTATTGTTTTATGTTCTTCGTATCCATCCATTATATCTGTCCCTACCAGTCTTTTTTCTTCAGGAGAGAATAGTCTACACTGCTAAAGTACAGCCCATGCTGTACCGCGATAGGTTCGTTGTTGCAGACACCACCCCTTTTATGGGAAGTCGCACATAGCTTGATTAATAAAGCCCATGTTCACTTAGCAACATAAGTGTTATAATGTTATCACGTGTTGATAACCACGTTCATAGTACCAGTTATGCCAGATTGTGGTGGTTAAGTTTTGCGAAGCCAGCTAACGCAAAGAAACCCTGGGTATGTTAAACGTCTTTCATAGTATACCCCCCAGAGGCAGAGTAGATTACAATAAGCCCAACACAAGAGTCTCTGTGTTTACTAGTGATGGGCAAAACAGTTCACTTCAGTGACTCGAATCACTAGAAATAGTTCATTAAAAAAGATTTGTTCACCGAATCGTTCAGTGCTTGGGCGGAGCTCCGACTGCGTACTGCGTAGTCCGACTCACTCAGTGAACTGAAACGGCCGAACGGTTCATGCGGAAGTGCTGTCGCTTTGACAAACGCGCCAAACTCCGTTTACAAATCTTGATATTTTAAAAGTTTCCTCGTTGAATATCAATATTGGAGGTGAACGCTGGTTTTCAATGACTTTTAAGTCTTAACTTGCTGGGCCTGATTCTGGCAGTTTGAGGCGCTGATTATCACTCAGGATCACGTCACGTTAACTCACTGTGTCTAGTAGCCTTCAGTGAACGAATCACGACACGTTCGCCCGCAGAAGTCCACACTGCACCTCGCTGCCTCGCTCGGCACCCGCCCGCCCGTGAATGATTCGTTCAGCACTGCAGAACTGGTTCGCAGGGGATGAATCACGTTCGCTCGCGGCAGTCCCTCCCCCTCCCTGCACGCTCGCTGCTGATCAGATCCGTTCGAGAGCTCAACTGAACTGAGAAATGAACGGATCTTTTCAGTAAGTGATTCAGTTCAGTTCGTTCACCCAAAAGATTCGGTCTTTTGAACGAATCGTTCGCGAACGACACAACACTAGTGTTTACACATAACTACTTCTGGGAATCACACGAGCACATAACAAAAGTACTCCACCTAAACACAAGTATCTTACACAAGGGACAGACTACAATGCAGCAAATTAGCTACAAACTAACGAGCACAACTACAACAAACTAGAATATAGTAAGCGCTGTATACTACCTGAAACAAATACCACAATTCTACTTTAAAATTAGCATCAGCACGGCAGCAAAACTGGCACCATGCATGAAGTTACACCAAGGGAAACAAAAGAGTCAAAGGGAAAACGAACCAACCTCTAGCTAGAGAACGCCGCAAATACATATTAGGGGTGTATCCGGGAAAGCACGAATAATGCGTTGGAACAGATATTTTTTTCGAAGTTGCTCGTTAATATTCGGATTGAGAAAAAAAAAACGAGTGTGAGAGAGGAGAAAGAGAGCGAGAGAGACTAATTTGGCACAGCTAGCTATCTGCCAGAGATTTAATGAACAGGAGTGATAAACACAAATGCCCTATCAAAATCAGCATTATAAAACCAAACTGTGACTTAGCTAATGTTTATTAAGATATTTTGCTAATGCATTACTAAGGTCTCCTGTATGCTATTGATAGACTAGGGTATGTTACGCGTTACAAGTCCACAGTGTGGATTCATTGCGAGTTCAATGTTAAACAATCTGGGTAGAAACAAACATTCACAGAATCCGTGATATAGGCTAAATATTCATTTTAATTAAGTTACCACAGTGCGATTGTCGCGAATATGTACTTACATGCGAATCCACTTTTGATGTTGTTTTCTCTCCACCCATTAACAGCACAGCAGCCAAGAGCTGGCTCAAGCTGGAGCAAGCTAACACAGTAGCGAAGCTGAAAGTTTAATGAATGAAACGGATAGTGGGTTGAAAATAGATATTTCTCTCGACTCCACCAGGCAGTCTGTCATTAAAGGTTGTATCAGCGATTTTGGGTGGAAACATAAATGATCACATTCATCTGATTTTTCCTCACGATCCGCTAGCTGCCCGCCCCATAAGCAGGCCGTCAAAAAAACCGCGTCTCTGTAGGCAGCCTATGCTCCGAGATCGTACACAAAAACAATGGTACTACCAACTACTCAAAACCAAAATAAACAGTATTCCAACCAATCACAATGATCTGCACAAACGTGACGTCACTTCTGAAGCGAAATCCCAAACAAACATACTTATGAATAATTATGTTATGTTTTAAAAAATAGTGTTCAAGCATCCAGAATTATAACCACGTTAATAACGTTTGTAAGAAACCAAACCGTTTGTAAATCCGTCAAGATTTCAGCGAGATAAGAGTATTAGCGTTTGTGCAGATCATTGTGATTGGTTGGAATACTGTTTATTTTGGTTTTGAGTGGTTGGTAGTACCATTTGTTTTTGTGTACGATCTCGGAGCATAGGCTGCCTACAGAGACGCGGTTTTTTGACGGCCTGCTTATGGGGCGGGCAGCTAGCGGATCGTGAGGAAAAAAAAAATCATTTATGTTTCCACCCAAAATCGCTGATACAACCTTTAATTATCTCGTATGGAGGGCGAAAGCGAGTGGCTGGCTAGCTACGCTGATTGCTTGCTCTGCTGCAAGTGCAAATGTTACGCCATTAACGCCAAACCTCAGTGCTCAACACAAAGGCTAACGTTAATGCCAGTGGGCTCAGTCCGCAACAAGCACTGTCGCTGCGGTTACACAAATGACACATGCACACACACCCTCGCCTCCCACTTCGTGAAACCTACAATCTGTAATATGTTTAACCATCGTGAATTTGGCATCGCATTTCGCAAAAACAAAATGAGAGGGCAGGCTGAGCGAGCTAGGAGCAATACTGGGGCAAACCATTGAGGTGTGGGGGTGGGGGGTTTCCATGTTCATATAGTAAAAAAAAAAAAAAAAAGAAACTAACAAGAAAAAGTACAATATGAAATCACAACAGGCAGAAAGGTTTGTTGTTGTGGAAATATGATTATCATATCATAATCATTTAATTAGAGTGAAGAGCACGAATAGAACGTTACCACTCTGCAAGCTCCAGTTCGCTCCGCTACTGCTCAGCCTAGAATGTCTTGCTTCTGCCAATAGTTCTAATTTCAACAGTGAAAGATGGAGTTTTGGAAATATTTTACAAAAGCCCAAAACAAACAATAGAAGTAGGCTATACCCTACTTGTACCCGTGTAGGAGGGTTTCTAAATGCTTGAACTCCCCAGACAGCTGGAGTGCAAAGAGATCCAAGTCCCTGCCCCCCCAACTCGATTTGCCTCAACATTACCCTGCACAAGAAGAATGGGTGAAGTGGATTGTCCTGCTGGAAGATCCAACGACGACCCAGTTTTAGTTTCCTGGCAGAGGCAGCCAGATTCAGATTAAAAATGTCCTGGTATTTCATGGAGTTCATGATGCCATGTACCCTAACAAGGTTCCTAGGGCCTTTGGAGGAAAAACAGCCCCACATCACGGAACCTTCACCATACTTAACAGTGGGGATCAGGTTATTTTCGGTATAGCACATCCTTCTTTTTACGCCAAACCCACCTTGAGTGTTGGTTGCCGAAAAGCTCAATTTTCATTTCATCTGACCATAGAACACAGCTCCAGTGAATGTTCCAGTAGCGTTTAGCAAACTCCAGGCGCTTAAGTTTGTGGTGGAATGACAGGAAAGGCTTTTTTCTGGCATGCCTTCCAAATAATTTGTTGGCGTGGAGGTGACGTCTAATGGTAGTTTTGGAGACTTGATGACCCCAAGATGCTGACCCTTGGGGGGTTTTTTGCCTCTCTTACCATCCTCCTCACTGTGCGTGGGGGCAAAATAAACTTTGGTCCTCTTCCAGGCAAGTTTGTAACAGTTCCAGTTGCTTTGAACTAACGGTAGATATGGGCATTTTCAGGTGAGTAGCTATTTTTTTATAGCCATTCTCTGCTCAACACACTTTTCCCTCATTTGATTTGTGTGTTCTCTTATCTTTCCCATGTTGATGTATGAATAAGGGAATATGGCCTCTGTGTCACCTCATATTAATACCCCAGTGAAACAGGAAGTCATGGATTACTGCTTGAAAGTTCCTAAACACTGATCAACTTTAAAAAGTAAAATATAAGTGGAAAAAATGCTTCAGTTACATTTTGTTCATAAGAATTTCTAGGGGTGCCAATAATTGTGGCACCCAACAGCTTTGTGCCAACATCTGTTCGCCTCAATGACACAGCACACCTTCATTTGAATGGTTAATATAATTTTCTAATGTAGTGTAATCTGTAGTGTAATGTATTTTAGTGTTCTATGTAATTTATGTATGGAAGATCTTACTAGACTTTCCTTAATATAATTCTTAATTTCTGATTTGTAATAATTGTAATGTCATTTAGGAATGTCTAAATGCTATTTTTGTCATTTTATTTCTTAATGTAATTTAGGCTGTCCTCTTTGTCCTCTCCTGGACATCTTCTTTTTGGGACTGAAAATATCCGTCCAGGCGGGATTTATAAATTACATAAAGATGTCAGTTAGGTTTTTGCTCGTTCCAAGTTATTTCTCTTAAATTCTATTAAGAAAGTTGACCCTATTTTCACATGCAATATGCAACTGCAACATTCCATTGCTAATTCAGGGTAGTGGCACACCTGCAGCTTTGGTTTAAATGCCTATAAACAGAGTAGAGGAACAAAACAGCAAGTTTACCTTTCAAAACTATCTAATTTATGTACACATTACCTTTAAATATTTCATGGAATTCTTGTTCACAATTGGGCCAACAATTGTGGAGTAAATGAAAATGTTAGTCTAAAGGAAATATTGTATATTTCCTTTTTAACTAACACATTCCATCCAGGGTGACACACACTTTTAAATATTCCCCAGCATTCCTAATATATATAAATACTACAAAATATTCCTCACAAACACAAGTAAACAAAGAACCACACAAAATAAACACCACAAGGTGTTTCAGCTGCCCATGCCACCACAGAGTGGCATATCATCTTTATGTAGCATTTATTTTATCCACAAGTCTTATTATCTCTAACTGACAAAAATTGACATATTCCACACTGCTTGTCACATGTTTATCCTGCTTTACTAAACTTGAAAAGTAAAAATATTTACCTTAGACTAACTACCAATTCAAGCATATGGCTATTTACAGTGCACTCCAAAAGTGTTTGGACAGTGACACATTTTTCTGTTGTTTAGGCTCTGTACTCCAGCACATTGGATTTGAAATGGAACAGTGACTATGGGCTCTATCTTGATGATCTTGGCGCATGGTCTAAAACGCAAGGCGCAAGTGCATTTTGGATGTGTCCAACTCCACTTTGGCTAGTTAGAGGGCGCATGTTTTGAGCGTGAAGTAAGGCGCAAGGTTTAAAAGGGCTGAACTTAGCCTCTTCATTAATTATAGGTGTGTCTTGGGCATAACATGCAATAAACCAATCAGAGTGTTATCTCCCATTCCCTTTAAAAGCTTCCTGCATTTGCACTTTGATGGATTGGTAATATAATGGTGGATTTAATAAGACTGCAAAAAGAGCGATTTACAGCTGGGGAAACAGACCTGCTCGTGTGCAAGGAATATATGGATCAATATTACGATCAATGTTATTCAGACTAACTATTATGACGTGTTTTCATATACACAATAATAATCTTAAACATTAGGGTTTAACACCAGCACGGTTTCCCGGTAATTCTCGACCAAACCATTTCCCGTTTCCCAGAAATATAATAATGGCTACAATTGCTACACGGTTCACCTGATATAGATGTAAAAACCCTCAAATTAAAGCTGAAAGTCTGCACGTTAACGTTTTATTCACTGTTCCATTTAAAATCCAATGCGATTCTAGTTGTCCACGTGTTATATGTGAGAATACAATAACTTTTATTTTCCCGTTTTATTTATGTTCATTACATATTCACAAAGGATTTCAAACACAAAAGAACGAGATTGAGTTTATTAAAATATAACAATCGACATGGAACAAGGGGGAAAGGTTCCGGTAGAAGTATGGGCAAACAAGAAACAAGATAAACACTAGATCGGGAATCCAAAGAGACTTAGACACTGAGACACGACAGCCAACGGTTTCAAAACAGGAAGTGTTGGAATCCTTGCATCCAACCTCCCCAAAACGAGAACACAATTTCTCCACACGAGAATGACAAAGTTCTCCAAGACAAAACCCCGGTCTGCGGCCTCCAATGTCCTTTGCCTCTACCTCCTCTCAATTGTCACTAGTCTCCATGTTTACACAATACTTCCAGGTATCACAACCAGACCACACAAGCACAAGACAAAAGTATCACACGACAAACTGCAATACAGCACCTCACAACCTCACAGCCACAACCTCACAAGCGGCTTACTATCGAAATGTTCCCTCTTGGAAATGAGTAGTTTGTCAACATGTTTGCATAAACAAAGCGGCATAGAAAACCCGCGAACATGCTCGCCCACAGCAAAGTCAAACCGGCCTTTAAAACAGGGAATCACACGGAAATACAACCAGCAAAATGCGCACCCCTACAGCAGGCTACTACGACAAACTTCAAAATATGGTAAGCGCTGCATAGGCTACAAACTGAAACAAGCACCTCAATGCTACTTTAAAATGAGCTTCAGAACGGCAGCATGCATGCAGTTAACCAAAGGTAAAATCAGCCAACCTCGAGCAAGAGAACACCACCAATATACTGTATATGCTCTTGGAAAATCCAGCACAGGTGTCTGCAATTTCCAATCAAGACTTAGGTCAGCCGAAGGAAACTCGTTAGCCTACAAAAGATTTAAAGGGGCGCACTTATAAGGCGGCATAGGGACATAATATTCACAGAAAAACTTGACTTCTCATTGTTTCATCGCCTGGTGAAAGCAAGATTAGTCATAACCACATGAGTTTGTCAAAAACAGTCACACTTTTCGTCTCCACGTCTCCTTGGATTCCTGAGGCTGCATCTTCCTTCCAAATGACCCAGCATCAGAAAAATCTGAAAAGTGTGCATGCACAACATTTCCATATCAAAAGCAATGGAACTAACGCTATTTCAAAACCAAGATGGAAACTTCTTCACGTGAAGGCTATTTACCTCTAAGTAAATTTTAACCACTGTGTTCGTACATAGTATACAATAACATGTGTAATTGTAATTTCTGAAAAAAAATGTATTTGTAGTCCAAGAAATACATTGATACATTTTAGATTGTTCAGTTCCTCATCTATGATGGTGATCTGCCTCAGGTTCATGTCTTCTGTGGGTTGGGATGCAGCGTTCTTGAAAAGATAAGAATATAAGAATTTTATCAACTAATAACATGATTGCTAATGCTTTGTTAATGTATTTGCTAATCATTTAGGTCAGCAGTGTAGCATAATGGTGAGGAAAATTAGCTTATATCTCAGAGGTTGCACGTTTGATTCCCAGCAGGGACACTGCCATTGCACCCTTGAGCAAGGTACTTAACCTGAATTGCTTCAGTAAAAATTGATGGTACATAAAAATAAAATCTGTGCAATTTGCTCTGGATAAGAGCCTATGCTAAATGCCTGAAAGGAATGCATTTATTAATTCATGACATGTACCCTTTTTAAAGTGTTACCATATAAGAGCTGTTGCGGAGAATTTTAACCTGCAAATGTGGTAAAAAGTGAAGATTAACACTGGGGTTAGCAATATAGCATCATGGATGGGGCACTGTGCTTGTAACTCTGAGATTGTAGGTTCAATCCCAGGCGGCCTACTGCCATTGTACCCTTGAGTAATGTACAGACTCTGCCATTGTACCCTTGAGTAATGTACAGACTCTGCTATTGTACCCTTGAGTAATGTACAGACTCTGCTATTGTAGCCTTGAGTAATGTACAGACTCTGCCATTGTACCCTTGAGTAATGTACAGACTCTGCTATTGTACCCTTGAGTAATGTACAGACTCTGCTATTGTACCCTTGAGTAATGTACAGACTCTGCCATTGTACCCTTGAGTAATGTACAGACTCTGCTATTGTACCCTTGAGTAATGTACAGACTCTGCTATTGTACCCTTGAGTAATGTACAGACTCTGCTATTGTACCCTTGAGTAATGTACAGACTCTGCTATTGTACCCTTGAGTAATGTACAGACTCTGCCATTGTACCCTTGAGTAATGTACAGACTCTGCTATTGTACCCTTGAGTAATGTACAGACTCAGCCATTGTACCATTGAGTAATGTACAGACTCTGCTATTGTACCCTTGAGTAATGTACAGACTCTGCTATTGTACCCTTGAGTAACGTACAGACTCTGCTATTGTACCCTTGAGTAATGTACAGACTCTGCTATTGTACCCATGAGTAATGTACAGACTCTGCTATTGTACCCTTGAGTAAGGTACAGACTCTGCTATTGTACACTTGAGTAATGTACAGACTCTGCTATTGTACCCTTGAGTAATGCACATACTCTGCCATTATACCCTTGAGTAATGTACAGACTCTGCTATTGTACCCTTGAGTAATGTACAGACTCTGCTATTGTACCCTTGAGTAATGTACAGACTCTGCTATTGTACCCTTGAGTAATGTACAGACTCTGCTATTGTACCCTTGAGTAATGTACAGACTCTGCTATTGTAGGGAACCGCTTGGTTGGCCAGTGCCATGGGAAGGAACAAAGGGGCCAAATCTGGGCTTTCGTTTTCAAGCTCACATCCTGGTTGGGCTGGGAGCGGCAATTGTGCCGTTGCTCACTAGCACCACTGCGATTGGCTCCAGTATAGATCTTTCACCATGTAAGTCAATGGCAGCAATGTGGTCAAAATACTCAGTCAATACATTTTTCCCACAAAAAAATTGAATTGCAATAGGTGCCTTTGCTTCATCTAATGCTGATTTTTTAAAATATTGTGTCATTTGGACAGGGTATCAGAGGGACAGGTTGAATCCTCTTTGGCTCCACAGACCAGATGCAGTTTGTACAAACTGGCGGCGAAAAATACATCCGGAGCTTCAATTCGGTTTTTATGAGGCCTTGGGAAGGCAATGGGTGATGTCACAGTGACTTTGTCCATGTTTTTATGCAGTCTATGGTTCAATCCCAGGCGGCCTACTGCCATTGTACCCTTGAGTAATGTACAGACTCTGCTATTGTACCCTTGAGTAATTTACAGACTCTGCTATTGTACCCTTGAGTAATGTACAGACTGGCCAGTTGGCCAGTGCCTATAGTCACATCTTCACCAAACCCCAAGCTCAACCAAGTTGCCCCATGAGCCCTGTGTTTTCTGCGTATTTCAAACATGTAAAGTCACCCTGCCCTTTTGATCTGCCGACATTTGCACTCGTCTTACCTCTGAGTCTTTAACAGTATTCTCTTTGCATCAGTTTCCTGGCGGCTCCTTTGTTCCAAACCGACAGGAGAAGCACCTCTTGTACTCCTCTCGCACCTACACAACACATGGACCAATCAGCAGTGTCCAGCAACATTCAATATATAACACTGACTCTATGTTTAGCAGTGTATGACAATAAATAGTCCCTATGCACGCAAGAGTCAGCTCACCTCCCTGTTAAGCAAGCAGTGAACGATGAAGAGGAAGGTGCCTTGCTGTGAGTTGAAAATGATGAAGATGGATTTTACTGTAAGGCTGCTCTGGAAAAATCCCAGGATCCAGGCACACCCCAAAACAAAAAACTGGGCAACAATTTTGAAGATAACCAGCCTGAAAGAAAAACAGCGACAGGCAAATCTCAATCTCTCTCTCAGTCTCTGTATCGATGAGCTATGTATGCAACCCAAACATGAATCAACCAGGAACTCATAACATGCATTTGCACAAACACCTACACTTACATGAAGATTGACACAAGCAGGGGCAGGTACACACACTCACCTGGTGTCTCTCGACTGGGAGATGTCACTCTTCATGTTGGCTAGAGTAGGCTGCAGTTTCCAGATGATCACACCAAATGAGACCAGGTTTAGCTGTTTAAATTACAGGAACATTCTCAGGACGTACCCATGTAAACTCTGGCAAAGCATATTTCGCCGTACATAAGATTACATACTGTGAGAATAGCACACACTGGACCGATGAAACTCCAATGGAAATATCGATATTTGCTCAACCAGCACCTGAAAATGAAACACATTCATAATTGGTTTATTTTACCTTTAAAAAATAAATCAGTCTCATAAGAATATGGCTTTGCGTTGGCAGCTTTGAAGTAGAATTTTGAAGCCTGCCAAGTCAGATTCACACTCAGTGGCGTAGCCTGTACAGCACTATCCATATACTCATTGTGAGCCGCGACATTGGCGGTTCGAATCCGACCACACAACCTTTGTCGCATGTCTCTGCGTCTCTCTCTCACTACCCATTCTTCCAGTCTCTCTATACTGTGCTGTCCAAGAAGCTGAAAAAGCCCGAAAAATTATATAATTCTAAAAATAATTTCTTAGAAAGAATGTAACTTGTGCCCTAAAAGCCAAGATTCCTTTAGTCCAGGAAAGCTCTTCAATTTTATATATGAAGATTATTGGTGTTGTGCAGAGAGGGCAAATACAACGAAAAATACTCACTGGTCTTTGTTGCCGTAACCGTCTGCAAACACCGCTGCGGACACTCCCACCACCACCATGGGAGCTCCGTAGCCAATCAGAAGAAGGTACAGTGGCTTCAGCCCCTCCTTCTGGATGATCTGCACTTTGCTCAGGCTCCTGACCAGCAGGAACAGCTGCAGAGTCTCCAGCAACATCCACAGAAACCCAGACAGGAAGAGGAAGTGCAGCAAGCCTGCAATGACTGCACACACCACCTGGGGGAGCCAGAGGAGATTGATCAGATCCATATGCTAGCAGATCGGTACATTACATTACACCTGTGTACATTATCAGATACATATCACATCTGTAAAAACACATCATCAGCTCAATTTGCTTATATCAGCAGATTGCAAAACGAGGAGGATTGCAAACAAAACAATGGGGCTTAAAAAACTTGGTAAAAAATGAACATTTTTATAAAATACCTACCAATGGATAGCATAATTGAAACAGATGTTTCAGAAAGCAGTGTACGGACACAACATATAATTACACCATAGATTCTTTGTAATAAGCTTGAAAAATGTATTAACTGAGCCATTCAGATTACACTGGATATCCATATAAACAGACCGGCAAACCATATATGAATAACTGCATAGGGATACTTAGAGACATCATCTTGCTTCTGTGTAATTAATTAATATTAAAACATCAGTTCTTAATAGCAATCATGGTGATTTTAGCCAACAACTGTACTCTTTTTTGTTGCAAATGAATATGAAAAATGTTTGATTTGTGTGTTTATCAACTTCAGATTTTCAAGATAAATCTCTATTTAAATAAAATGTAGAAATGACGAAAAATAACGGAGATAATTACCTTTTTTGCCTTGCTATTTAGTCACTATGGGCTGTGGTTACTCATGTTATAATATATCTACAGTCAATTTTCCCAGTAACATGCTCAATGCTCAATATCATTGGATGGAACAAAGAGATTGTATTGTTTTTGCAATGACAGTCAACCTTTGGAATTATTTTTAAAAATGGTTCATTAAATGAAGACCAATGCCTTTGCTTACTAAGACACCGCAGTTTTATACATATTCTCAGATCCTTACCGCATTTTCAGTGCGAGACATGCCCACCAGGAAGAGCAGGTGGCCCAAGAAGAGGCAGATACAGAGGTGGAGGCGGGCGGTGTTGTTGATCTTAGGGTTCCATCTGCACAGCAGGAATGTGAGGATGGCGACAGCGAGGAAGGCCAAGCCCACACACATACAGAACAGGTTTATCATCTCCAACAGAGGATCTTCCTCTTCCTGTAGAGACACACAGAGCTCATCTCTGTCCAAGTAGTCATGTGTTCATGTCCTTCTCAGCAGCACCGTGAGACAGCCTACCTGTTCCTCCGTCTGCAGGAGGATGGCGAAGGTGGAGAGGTGGGTACAGCTGCATACTGTGTGAGTCTCATTGGAGGAGGAGGCTGTGCACCCATCCACTGACCACTGCGACTCCTCCCCCTTATCCTCCCAGTACACACAGGTCATCATCCCAGCCTTTAACTTCAACTGACGAGGACAAGAGAGAGACATGGTGTGTGGGAGAGAGAAAGAGGAAGATGTATGTATTAGTGATGTATGTATTTATTCAGGGTTGGTATTTTGGTTCATACCTAGTTCATGTGTTTTTGTGATGTTACACATACGTACATGAACTTGCAGGTTTCATATTTTGGTTCTTTTGTTGGTTCTCAACAAAAAATGTTTTCAACATACAAAAATGCCAAGTTACTCACACGTACAAAGCACTGTACATAAATCATTAAATAAAACTTGCAAAATCCAGCCCTGCCGTTAAATGTAATGATATCAAAATGAGGCCAAGTTACAACAAACAATATTAGCTATTAACTCACACAAATTAAACAAGCATTTTTCTTTTACCAACGATATTATGTGGGGTTTGCATGTGAGGGGGAGTGTAAGGTTTGGATAACCAAACGTGACCGATAAGGATTTCTAAAAGCGTATCTAGATAGATACGCCACAAAACGCGGAGGTAGCCGCACCAGGACTGAGAAAAACAGGATCGGGAGAAAACTTCCCTAGCACAAGGCAAAACAAAGCAACCTCCAAATTCTCGATAAACAGCGAGAATAACTAACAAAAGAACCTCACACACTAAATAAAACAAAACTTGAAAAAACTAGTGAGGGAAAAGAATAGAAAAGATCTGTTAGCCAGAGCTCTTGTGGCAAAAGAGCTGAACACAACTGGCAACAGGAGAAAATAATAAAGGATAAAGAAAGATTGGAAAGCAAAGAGAAAACAAATCAAATCCTAAATCTTATAATCGGACTTGCTGCGTTTCCTATTAGTACGAACCAGAAATGCAGCGACCAAAATTCCTATACCTTACCGACTTCGTCTGTCAACTTAGCAAAGACAATATCGAAGTGTCGGAAATGCAGAAGTCCTGGGCTATTTATAGCCGGCAGGAAACGCAAAACAGGTGTAGGGAATAATTGTCGGGTAAGCTACAAACACGGGAATGGAGGCGGAAAAAATCTGATAGAGCATTCTGACGACGCCAAAAAAGAAACCAAAACAGACCAGCAAAGGCAGCAAATATCCATGACATTGCATGTGAAATGGTAGTAATCCATTGTAAACATTAGCTTCCCAGAAAGATTAGAATGCTCTTAATGCAGTAATATTTTTAATTTTTTGGCAATTATTAGTTAGCAAGCAACCTAGCTTCTACACAAAAGAAAGACAGCGACAACACAGTTTTGAAAAAACATGTTCCATTGGCTGAAATAGCATCACACGTGCACTTCCAAAAACATCACATGTTCACATCCTATGTCAAAAGAATTACATGTGCACATCGTTCATTTTGCCTCTGTATTCTTTCAATTAGCTACTTTGACCAGACTACTTTGATCAGATGTTGTTGGCAGATCAGATGTTGTTATCCAATGGGGAGAATTATGCTTTGTGGGCCTTAGAGCATTTGTGATGACAAAATCGGCAGGAAAAAAAGAAGGTGAAAAATTCAAGTTTTGGGCTTTATTGTGTGGATGTGTGAGGTTTTATGTGAATTCTGTGTGTTTACATGAGGTCAGAAGGTCCAGACGTTGATCATCTTAAGGGCTGAGAGTCTGTGGTCATTGTGGTTCTTTCTGTAGGAAACCCTGAAAAGTGGCACACTTTGTGCTGCTTAGGTATGAGACACGCCTCATCAAGCCGTAACTTGTCAGATGTCATACCTGCCATCCCAATGAGTGAGGATGCATATGCATTGGGTTTGAAAAGATGGAAGACAAAGTTTTGTGAATTTTTCAAAGGTGGCATGGAAGTTTCTGAACTCAACACCATGAGAGGCTTCAGTTGGTTCTCTCCTACTGTGACAGGCCAGGTTCTGTACCTTCTTGTGGTGCACAGTGAAGTTGACAGGCTCAGGGAGCTCCATGTCTCTGGTCTTAGGCAGCGTGGCGATGATGATGTCAGAATACATCTCTGTGACCTTTTCACTCTTGAAGAAACTGGGACTCATGAGCTTCTCCATCCCACTGACTGACATCAGAACTGCAGCAGCGGATCCTGGGCAAGAGAGACACTGTTATTCGCCTTCATGATCTTCATCAGCACAGGTAATTTCATCATCATCAGCAACACCATCAAAAGAAATTTGACATTGTCATCATCACCTTAAATCATCATTACTCGCTGGCAGCTCTTACCGTTGTTGTTTTTAGCAACAGCTGCAAGATTGATTGCCATTGTGTTTCCCTTGGCAACTAGAGGAGTCATCTCAGTCATAATCCCTTTAAGGCTTACTACATTCATTTCTGTGAGAGGACAATAAAAATATCACCATGAAGCACAAGTGCAATAACCCTTTTAAAGTTAAACATTTAGTGCTACTAGGTGGGCTGCTGGCTCTGCATTTTACTGTGTGATGTACAGAGTATGGTTTCAGGTAGCAAGAATGTCTGTCTCATGGAGTGGACACTGGTGTTATGCCTGCAAATAAAGCTTCAACACAATTACCAAGGGGCTGAGCTGGTGGACTGCGTAGTAAAAAGTAGTGGGTGGCATCTTGCCCTTCAGATGAAAGTGCCCTGGTATGCAGTCACCCAAAAATGTGGAGGACTGGTCTATGATTCTGAATCCAAACTGGGACTTAACCTGGTTTTAAATAACTAAACATGATACGTAGTCACCCATTGACTCCTACCCATCGTTGGTGTCTTCACTGTTTTCCGAGACTCTGTATTATTTTCCTGAGACTCAACCAAAAGCTCAACCAGGGCGGACGCCAGCCCCTCAGAGATCTTCAGGATAATGCTGGCTATCTCTGCCGTGCCACCCTTTCCCTCCAGAGGGAACATGTTGTCTGTGACGGACAGGGTCGCGTTCAGGACACTGATCACTGTCTGAGGGAGTCAAAGAAAAGTTAGAGTAAAAAATATCCATGTCAACTTCTAAAATGAACTTTTATTTAGGCACTTATTACAGTATATACGCCCAGATCCACTTAAGGCATCTAAGTATTCATGACTCACGCAGCTGAAAAACGTACCTTTAAAGGTAACTTTTTGTGAGTCCCTCATATAAATTGTACTCTCACTAGCAATGGGATTTTAGCGAATCTTTGTCTCTAAATTAGTGTGGCACAACCACAATCCCACCCTTACCCAGGTCCATTGGCTCTAATGTGAATATACTATATGTAAGTCAGGATCTTAGCTTCCTGTACTAACCTCCTCAGGCAGAACGAGATCAGGGTTGTTCTCCAAATCCTTGTTGATTTTGCTAAGGAAGAACATCTCATGTGACTGGCCCTGCGAAGAAAAGGGTAAAATAGTGACCTTCTGTATCTGCCGATATCCTTTAGTGTCCTCTCCACAGTCAGGTTTTCTTCAGTTACCAACTTACCTCAGGAGGGGTTAGAGAGGCAAGATAGTCCTGTGAACCTAAAGAGAGAGATCATTCATAGATGAGGAGGCGAGAATCTAAATAATGAAAAAATGGGACCTCAAAACATTAATGAACTCTACTCACAAATCATTCCATCCACCACTTACTCAGGCACACGGTTATCCCAGGTTCCCAGTTAAGCCCAGAAGAGGAGATGTACCCATCCGCACAGGTGCAGTAGAAGCTTCCTAGAGTGTTGAAGCACGCAGCGTTGGAGCCGCATGGGACTGCGACACACTCATCCATATCTGTAAGACACAACCCATATACTCAATATCACACACCATCTGCTAACCCACATCCATTCTCAATCCTGACAGTGTTTGGGGTGTGCTCTGAGTTTCACAGGGGTTTGAGGTGCTGGGCATGGAGCCAAAAACAATGACACGGTAGCTCTGGTTACAGGTGCATTTTTGACTCCCAGGAGTGCTGATACAGTCAGAATTGGGACCACAGGTGTTGGGGTACTCCACACACTCAAATTCTGTGGAAGACGGGTGACGGGATTACAATAGTTATCATGTGATATGAGGTCACTTCCAAACTATATTCCCATTCATTTGACAAAGAGACAATATTTGAATGTTCTGTTTTATACATTTCCAGTTACAGGACAACATTCTCACTCTGAGTATGTACAGTATAAGCAATTATGCACAGCAATTAGTCATAATAATTTTTTTAACATGCCAGAGTTTTGTCAGCTGTATTCGTTGTTAATGTGTCTTCATTACATTAAGGGAATTTAGTAGATACTCTTATCCAGAGCGACTTACACAACTTATTGCATTTTTACATAGTATCCATTTATTTATTTATTTATTCATGTACAGAATATATACCTGCTGCTTCTTTTCACACCACAGACTACAGCTAAGCTTGCACAGAGTGGAGTCAGAGGAAGGACTTCCATATGCAAATATTTAAATATTCAATATTTACCTTTTGCAAAAAATTCCTAACTTTTTTTTCAAGAGGTAAATATTCATTATGAAAGCTTTACGAGTTAATGTACATGTTTGGTGGTACTTTGTGTTTTTTTTGTAGGAGTCAGTGAATACCATGGCTGTAGACCTTAACTTCACACAGAGTTATAAATTCTAATCTGTCGATTGAAATGGTAACATATTGTCCCACCATCCCATGGCACTGATACTTTGCAGTTTTCTCTGCACTGATGCTGGTAATCACAGCACACCTGCAAAACAAAAGATATAATATTGTAAGAGTATTGACTGAGTATTGATTTATTGCACCTATCAAGAGGAAGATTATGCTTCACATTCATGTGTGTTTGTCTGTGCACAGCATTATGTGCAGTCGTGAGAAAAGGTTTGTTTCCTGCATTAATTGCTTCTGGGGGTATTTTAAAAAGCATCTTTAAATGTCCTTTGGCCCTTCAGAGGCCATTTCCACCTGGTTTCTACTAGTTTTATTTAAATGTCAATATCTAAAAAAATATTCCCTGTACATCCATGGTTTTAAGTTTTAACTGAAGAAGAAGCTGTATCATTCAGAGATTTGCTACAGAATACATGTATTTCAGAATAGTCACATACAGTATATATATAATAACCATAACATACGTCGCCTAATGTATTTAAATACATTAAAAAAAGAACGTACAAAAGCGCGTGTGTATTTACTCAAGAACAGCAACGTATTTCAGCCCTAAGTGCAACGGTGGGGCAGCACGGTGGTGCAGTGGTTAGCACTGTTGCCTCACAGCAAGAAGGTACAGAGTTCGAATCCCAGCCGAGGGCCTTTCTGTGCGGAGTTTGCATGTTCTCCCTGTGTCTGCGTGGGTTTCCTCCAGGTACTCCGGTTTCCTCCCACAGTCCAAAGACATGCAGGTTAGGCTAATTGGAGACCCTAAATTGCCCATAGGTATGAGTGTGTGAGTGAATGGTGTGTGTGATGGATTGGCGGCCTGTCCAGGGTGTATTCCTGCCTCTCGCCCAATGCATGCTGGGATAGGCTCCAGCACACCCTGCGACCCTGATCAGGAATAAGCGGGTTAGATAATGGATGGATGGATGGATGGTGCGACGGGTGGTCGCTGTGGAAATGTCGACTGTACGGGACTTTGGCGAAATATAACAAGATAAACTCTTCAGGGTTCATCAGAAAACAGCTGTAGCTGAATATACTGGTAAATACTTGGTTTGATTTTGGAGAAAAAAATGAGGTGTCTTCTAAACCGAAAGTGCATCAGGTACTGTATATAGTACAGTAAGCAAGGGTAAACGACGAATGCTCATTTGTACAACGTTTTAAAAAATATATTATTGTTTCTATACGTGAACATGATTTTCTTAGCGTGTATAAATGGTGCATTTTATGCATTTTACAGTCTGTGGCTGTAGCCAGAGGAGGTGCCTTAAGTGCTTTGGGCTATTAATAGCACCCTCCTAATTTATTTCACTGCAGTGTAACTGGAGAAGCTGAGGTTTTTGCAAGAGGCTACCCTTTTAAAAAATACTGCGTCAAAATTTACGGGGTTTTCTTAAAGCTGTAGTTTATAATTTCAGACAAACATGAATACTGTAATTGAGACGGATACGTCTCAACCACTAGGGTGAAGTTTATAGAGTTAATCAAGGGACAGTTCACCCAAAAATGTTTCCATATACCCAGAGTCCTATCTATCTATCCAGATAGTTTCACTGAGATTTCACTAGTTTTATAGATATTTGCTGCAGTTCACCGTGATATCAGATTTTACCATTTGTAACAGGATTACACCATATGTCTCAGAATCTTATAATACTGGTAGGAATAGGTAGAAACATGTTAGATGAGCATCCCAGGAACTTTATTTTATCGGAATATCATTACATCTTTGATTAAAATGCTAATTGATGGCATCCAAATTTGCCATGTTCACTGGGTATGATTCAGATAAAATTCTGTCAATATTGTTTCCAACATCCTATGTGTACCAAACCTCTCCCAGGTACAGCATGGGAATCCAAATAAATGTTTGAAATCCATCCAAGGACCACCCAAATCCTACTGCAGGCCCAGCCCCACAACCACTATGTAGTACAAGTTTTCTATGATCCAGGGGTTTTAGGGAGATACAGTTGAAGTCGGAAGTTTACATTCACTTAGGTTGAAGTCATTAAAACTCATTTTTAACCACTCCACAGATTTTATGTTAGTGTTGGCAAGTCAGTTAGGACATCTACTTTGTGCATGACACAAGTAATTTTTCCAACAATTGTTTATAGACAGATTATTTCACTTTTAATTCACTATATCACAATTCCAGTGGGTCAGAAGTTTACATACACTAAGTTGACTGTGCCTTTAAATTTTGAATATTCGGTCGCATATCCTTTGCATGCCATGATTTCCTGATGTCTCTGACCCAACAACATCAAAAGACTCTTGATATCTTAATTTCTGGTACTCTTACAAGCGATACTATAACGTCTCTGCATTTGAATGGATCTCTCTGGGAATTGGGCGTGGGAATAGATTTAGCTGTAAATTACACTGGAACAGTATGGAAGCACATGTTTGGCTAAATGGCTCTAAGTCATCAAGGGTCTGACGTATCAAACAAGCCTTAAATCATTACTCTGCTGCCAGAAATATAGTAGATATGGATGGATAATTTAAACGTTTCTTCTTCTGACTTATTTTTCCATAGAGTTCAATAGGAAAATTTGTCAGGAGTGTTGTGGGGGTGTGACGTGTGAGGTTGGAGGGACCAAACGCAGCAAGGGGATTCATTAAGCTTAATTAAAAGCCACTGAGACGGAGAGACCCCCTTATATAAGGAAATATAAAGATTAACGCAAATAACCTAGTTCCTACTCTCACTGGAGGGAAATACGGGAACTAGGAAAAAAGGGGCGTAAACGACCCGTATAACCGGGCGACGTCACACGAAAGCAACGAATCTCGAGCTCGGAAAACACAACGAGCTAAAAGAAACACTGAATACTAGTGTATTCACTGTACAAAACAGTGAAAAACGAGAAACTAATGTGAAATGAGGGAAGGAGCTGCCTCGTAGGTAACAAACAAAAGGACGTAAAATAGAGCTAATAAAAGGGGGGACACGAGAAGCGAAAGGTAACTCCCTAGCTCTAAACGGAGCGAACTGCTTGCTGCAGGAATGTAAGGGAAGCAGTTTCCGTGTCCTAACCTACCGGCAGAGTGCCAAACGCAAGACATGCGAACACTAATGGCCATATCTCACTAACCGGGTGAACGGGACACGAGAGCAACGAATCTCGAGCTCGGTAAACACAACGAGCTAACGAACACACTGAATACCTTACAGTATAAAAAACAGTGAACAAGACGTGGAGTGAGAGATAAGACTGCCTCGGAGGTAACAAACAAAAGGACATAAACTAGAGCCAAGTAAAGGGAAAACGCGACAAGCATTGTTAGCTCATTGTGTTTACCGAGCTCGAGATTCTTTGCTCTCGTGTGACGTTCGTCTGGTTATACGGGTCGATTTCAGTTATGCCCCTTTTTCCTAGTTCTCGTATTATTTCCTTCCAGTCGAGAGTGGGAACTAGGTTATTTGCGTTTGTGATTTCAATTCCCTTAAATATGGGGTCTCTCCGTCTCAGTGGCTCTTAGAGCTTTTTCGAATCCCTTCGTTGCGTGTGGTCCCTTCGAACCTCACACGTCACGCCCCCTTACAAGGGCACTGTATAGGCTTCCTTTTAGAGTGTTCTGTAGGTAGGAGTATTACTTTGTTCTGGCCTGCTGCGGCTGTTAGCTTGGCTACTGTCTGAGCAATCGCTCAGCTACAGCCCAACATGTGCTCTGGTAGGCTACTGTCTGAGCAATCGCTCAGCTACAGCCCAACTTGTGCTCTGGTAGGCTACTGTCTGAGCAATCGCTCAGCTACAGCCCAACATGTGCTCTGGTAGGCTACTGTCTGAGCAATCGCTCAGCTACAGCCCAACATGTGCTCTGGTAGGCTACTGTCTGAGCAATCGCTCAGCTACAGCCCAACATGTGCTCTGGTAGGCTACTGTCTGAGCAATCGCTCAGCTACAGCCCAACTTGTGCTCTGGTAGGCTACTGTCTGAGCAATCGCTCAGCTACAGCCCAACTTGTGCTCTGGTAGGCTACTGTCTGAGCAATCGCTCAGCTACAGCCCAACTTGTGCTCTGGTAGGCTACTGTCTGAG
>CM056387.1:29928180-29988180 GCA_029718625.1 Synaphobranchus kaupii
GTGTCATCTATTAAATTTCTTGTTTCGACCATTGTGTGGGATCCTCCGACAATCACATTTTTTAGACCACCTTTTCCACTTCTCATTGTTTCACAGCATGGTGAAAGCAAGATTAGTCATTACCACAAGTTTGTCAGATACAAATAATGCTTGTCACATTTTTCATCTCCTCATCCTCTCATATTCCTGAGGCTGCATCTTCCTTCCAAATCACACACGGGAGTGTGAATGCATAACAGTTCCATATCAAAAGTAATGGAAATAACCCTATTTCAAAACCAAGATGGAAGCTTCTTCACGGTAAGGCTATTTACCTCTAAGGTGAGTGTAGAGGTGCGCCTTACGTCCGTACTCCGACCATCTTGGCACTGTCAGGTTAATTCCAGTGGCATGGCAAACTCACAACGACCTTCTCCTGATAAGAGCTGCACGGGGCTGCCAGAGATTCGATCTGTCGGAATCCGCCTCTGCGTGCCCCCTCCACAGATTTGTTTCTGTGGTTGTGTCCTCTAGCCGCTGTGCCAGTCAGTCTTACCCTTGCAACAGAGGGACAGTGGTTGGTAGATTGTGAATGCCACTGCAGCTCCAAGATCCCCTACTGGTTTGGCCTGGGGTTGCACTAAACCAGTTACCATGGGCTGCGATGTGGAGGCACAGGTGATAGGAGTCTCAGTGATAGAGAGGCTCTGTACTGACAGGGAAGACTTATACACTTGGCTTCCTTTTCACCCAGAGGTTAGTCAGCGACAGTGTTAGCAGCAGAAGGCAGCATGGGGACAAGCATGCAAGCAGGTTAGCTAGCTGGGGTAGCTGTGTTAGCAGGCAGCAACAAGCAAACAGGCCAGCATGCACCTAAAGCTGGTAAACGATTGTACTAGGCGCATCATATCACCCTGTGGTCAAGCCACAGCCCACTTAGACACAAGAAAACTGAAAATGCCAGTCTATGACAGATACTATAACAAGTGTGAAACAGCAAAAAGAAAAGGGGACAGAAAAGAGTGATGATTTAATTTATGATTTAACAGAGGCGTTGGCTGGTGCAAATATACACTACCGTTCAAAAGTTTGGAATCACTGAGACATTTTTATGCTTTTGAAAGAAATTGATACTTTTACCAAGGTAGCATTAAATTGGTTAAAAAAAAATACAGTCAAGACATTGATAATGTTACAAACTACTATTTCTATTTCAATCTATTTCTACTTTAGCAACTGTAGCCATTTCTACACATAGTCCAACTGATTTTAGGGCACGAAAAGTCATTAACATACATTTAAACGAAGTTATCATATTTAATATTTGGTTGCATATCCTTTGTGTCACGGGATTTCAACTTCTCTTCAGTTCGGCAGTCGTTCCTCCTCAGAGCGGCGTGAGGCGTGTTTGTTTGCCTTCCATTCTGAGACTTTGTTCTCTCCTTCCCTAATTTCCCGCACCTGTTCCTTGTCATCTTTCGGCTGTATATAGCTCTGTATTTCCATTTTCCGGTGCTTGGTTGTTGTTTGCTTCACAACTCTAAGCCGGTAAGGTATAGGACTCAGTGACTGCTTTCCTTGTCGTTTCAAATAAGCAAAGCAGGAAGTCCAGTTAGTATTAGAGTCAGGGTTAGATCTCCTTATTTATTCTATTCCCAGTCCGGTTTTTGTTACCTTCTTTTGTTTCTTTGTTTTTGATTTTCTCTTCAGTTTCGCTCGCTACGTATTCGAGCTGGAGGATTTCTGTTCTTTTTTGTCCTCTTTCATTTCTACCAATTATTCAAGTGTTCCGGGTCGCTTTATGTTCTATTCATTTATCTCTCTATTTTTCCTACTCTCCAGGATCGAGAGAGAGAGACATTATTTTCTTTTCCTATCTATACACTAAGAGTTTAATTCGCCCTTTTTGTATTGGGTTGAGATTTTTGTTTTTCTTTCCTTCCTATTTCTCGCATGGTCTTTTCCGGTCTTGTGGTGATCTCTGCGGGGATCGCTTTTAGAATTCCTCTGTCGCGTTTGGTCCTCCGTACCCGACCCCTTACACTTTGTATGCCATGACTTCCTGATGTTTGTGACCCAACAACATCAAATGACTCTTCAAACGATATCTTATTTTCAGGTACTCTTACAAGCGATACTATAACCTCTCTGAATTTGAATGGATCTCTATGGGAATTTGGGGTGGGACTAGATTTAGCTGTAAATTACACTGGAACAGTGTGGAACACATTTTTGGCTAAATGGCTATGTATATATTTTTTAAGAGGATTACCCAAAATTATGGGCAATTTAATAAGCACGTAAATATCAACAGCATTCCCCAAGCATGACATTAATGTATAGAAGAATGTAATGATTGTAATTTTAACTTCAAAAATGCATTTGCACAATAAGGTTGTTCTTACACTGAGAAAACTACCCCGAGTCATGCATCATGCAAAACCAGATGGAGCACAAGATTCTACCACAGAATACAATTCAAACTGCATCAGGTTTTATTCAAGGTTTGTGATATGTGCACCCAAATGTGTTCGTAATATATGAACTGCAAAATAATGTACACAGAAATATGCAGAATATTTTTTTAAATTAAAATATATACTGTACAATATTACAAACCCCAATTCCAAAGAAGTTGGGACAGTATGTAAAATGCACATAAAAGCAGAGAGCAGTGATTTGTAAATTCTCTTTTACATATATTTAATTATATTACAATTACATATATTTAAACAGTACAAAGAAAAGATATTTAATGTTTTACCTTATCAACTTCATTGATTTTTTGCAAATATCACATTTTTTCCATAGAGTTCAATAGGAAAATGAGTCAGGATAAACAACCCTTAAAGTGATACATCCATATCTACTGCATATCTGGCAGCAGAGTCATGGTTTGAGGCTTGTTTGATACCTCAGAAGCGTGATGACTTACAGCCATTTAGCCAACCATGGGTTCCATACTATTCCTCTGTAATTTACAGCTTAACCTAGTCCCACCCCCCAATTCCCATAGAGATCCATTCAAATGAGAGGTCATAGTATCAATTGTAAGAGTACCTGAAAAAAAGATTTCAAGAGTCTTTTGATATCCTTTCATACCCAGTCATGATAGCATCACCTGTTTACCTGTGGAATGTTCCCAGTCTTTTTTTGCCCCTGTCCCAACTTTTTTGGAACGTATTGCAGGCAACCAATTTGGAAATTAGCGTATATTTACAAAAATCTATAAAGTTGATATGGTAAAACATTAAATATATTTTCTTTGTACTGTTTTCAATTAGGTATATGTAATGAAATTATAAATAGGTATATGAGTTTATAAATAACTGCTTTCTGCTTTTATGTGCATGTTACATACTGTCGCAACTTTTTTGGAATTTGGGTTTGTAGTACATTCCATCCATAAGAAGAAAAATTGTGAAACAAACCCAAAGAAAGCATCATGAACCTATTTTGTGTTTGTAATCACTGTACAGAGGTGGAAAGTCCAAGGTAAGTCAGAAAGTAAAAATTCTGCCATGTGTTTCTTCCAGCCATTAACTCCGATTTAACTAATTAGTTCTACCTCCTGACTGAAGAATTGTGCTAATTTGTGCAAATCCAGCTGATTGGAACAGAATACTGGGGAGGACTTACTTTCTGTCCCTGGACTTTCAACCTCTGCCACTGTACCATGTGTACATAATGTTAACACAAAAACAACATGTTTTATCCTGGATTGGCACAAACAGAAGTTTCTTGATTGCAATTTTCAGTAGAATCAGAGAGGTTTGCTTCAGTTTCACACTGATTAAACATGAAATGACTTACCCTCCACAAGACAAATGTAACAGGCTGTTAATGAAAGCAGAAAACCTAGAAACAAGGAAACATGACATGGTTATGGAAATATTTACAGTACATTTTAGGAATTTATTAGATGCTTTTATATAGCTTACATTACTTACGTACAATCTATTCATATTGCTGGATATTTACCAAAGTAATTCGTCCAAGGGTACAATGGCAGTGCCCCACCTAGGAACCAAACCTACCTTTGTCCCAGTTCCCGAAACATTATGTCTATACACTGTCACCCATCATAAACCCACTGTACATATACATACACATACACATACACATACACAAGAGCACGAAGAAGAAGGAGATTAACTGAAACCAAAGTAACCTGTAGCTTTAGCCAGAAAGATTTTTTTTGTGATAATTATTACAATTGAACACAAAATAATTTAATTATGGTAAGACACCTAGAAGTCTGGTTAACGAGCAAGCCCCACTCACCCAGTAACAGTGGCAAATGACCATAGTTCATCTTTGCTAGTTCTTTGCTGGGAGGGGTAAACTGCTAGACAAAGTGCAGGCTGAATTGTGATTGAACATGCTTGAAAAAGCTTGATTGAACATCCCATGCAAACATGGGGGCTGGAAGCTTTGATAATGGGCCTGATAATGTGCCCTACCCTGCAGGGCCTATCACAGCTCTGCAAAACTGCGCATCTAACAAAACAAGCTTCATGCAAGCTTCAGTCAGATTGTACCTGCCAGTCTCTGCAAAATAATGAGATGTGAGGTGTGTCCGTAAAACAAAAATACTTTAGTAATCTATTGATTTTGCAATATCATTAGATGGGAGACAGACAAGGAATTGTGTCACATACCAAGAAAGAAAATCATACTGTATATTGAATAATTAAATGATCACAACATTGTGCATGAGCAAATTTATTGAAAGGGTCCAAATTATAAATGTGATTGTAGGAATTTAGCATAATGATAAACATTGTTGATATCAGTGATTTTGGAATACCAAAGCAAAATGAGTCAATACAATAAATTTGAAACCACGATGCAATAAATCAATGAACTAGCATATATTTAACATTATTTATTTTAAAATAACATGATAGAGCCAGAACCCAGAGCCACGTTGACAGTGGACAGAGACCGCAACACTGCGTGTATGGAGGAAAGTCGTGGAGGCGGAGTTTGTGTGTTGGACTGCTTGATAACACTGGACATCTTGAGACAGCGGGGGATATTTTTATAATTTCCTATACCTTACCGACTTCATTGTCAACATAGCAAAGACAATATCGAAGTGTCGGAAATGCGGAAATCCTGGGCTTTTGCAGGAAACGCAAAATAGGTGTAGGGAATAATTGTCGGGCAAGATACAAACTCCGGAACGGAGGCGGAAAATATCCGATAGAGCGTCCTGACGATGGCAAAAAGGAAACCAAAACGTAGAACAGCAAAGGCTGCAAATAACCATGACAGCAACACTGCGTGTATGGAGGAAAGTCGTGGAGGCGGAGTTTGTGTGTTGGACTGCTTGATAACACTGGACATCTTGAGACAGCGGGGGATATTTTTAATCATGACGTTTGGCTGTAGGTTATTCCACTTTAATTCACTTAGTTTGATAAATGCAATGATTCTATTGCATGTCTTTATTTGATCTGTTTGTTTGTGTGTTGTGGGTCTGCCCCACTGTCTATGTTTTTTTTGTTGTTGCTGGTGGCTTCCCTAACAGGAAAATAAAAGTTATTCTATTCTGTTCTATTCTAGAACATGGTTGAAACATGCTAACAGATTAAACATATGTTACATGGGTTCTGCTGTCAGTCAAATTGGGGGGTTACTCAGTTTGGGGTGTCATATTGAGCAGTAACGTCTGTGACATGCAGAGAATTACTATACTGACCTTTACATTACAGGCATTTAGCACTTATCCAGAGCGACTTACACAACTTTTTAGCATTGTTTTTTTTTTTTTTTTTTTTTTTTTTACATATTATCCATTTATACAGCTGGATATATACTGAAGCGATTCAGGTTAAGTACCTTGCTCAAGGGTACAACGGCAGTGTCCTACCTGGGAATCAAACCTGCAACCTTTCGGTTACAAGGCCAGTTCCTTAACCATTATATTACATTGCCGCCTCAAACCAGTATCAAGAATAGCTTCAAACGTATACAGTTAAAGGTGTTGTAAAGGAAAAGGAAAAAAATCCATCATTCACACTGCTCTCATTTTAATATTTTGTTTGTAAATGTGGTGAAACGCATGCAAATTTCTCCTTGCAAATGTTTAGCTGAGAGATCTGGAGGAAAAAAACAAATTATGAAATTTCCTTTTGATATAAAGTATGTAATATTTTAAATTGTGTGTCATCCTCATCCCATCGAGGGTGACACACAACCTAAAATATTTCCCAGCATGCCTAATATATAAAAATACTACAACACATTCCACACAGACACAATTAAACAAAGAACCACACAACATAAACACCACAAGGTGTTTTAGCTGCCCATGCCACAACAGAGCGGCATATCATCTTTATTTAGCATTTTCATTTATTTACATTAGACTACCAATTCAAGCATATGGCTATCTATAATTCAGTTGATATGACTGAATATCTGACATAGAAAGGAAAGCTTGCGCCACTTCCAGTTGTCCACGTGTTATATGTTCAGTACATATTCACAGAAAAGTGTGACTTCCCATTGTTTCACAGTGTGGTGAAAGCAAGATTGTTCATTACCACATGAGTTTTTCAGCAATAATGCTTGTCACATCTTTCGTCTCCTCCTCCCCTCATATTCCTGAGGCGGCATCTTCCTTCCAAATCACACAAGATCACAAAAATCTGACTAGTGTGAATGCATAACATTTCCATATCTATAGCAATGGAACTAACCCTATTTCAAAACCAAGATGGAAACTTCTTCACGTTAAGGCTATTTACCTCTAAGTACATTTTATCCACTGTATTAGTACATATAGTACATAATAACGTGTAATTATAATTGCATTTGTAGTCCAAAGGAACACTCCAATGAATCCATTGATTGATTAAAAAATATTGATCTATTAATGTGCACTATTTGCAGTTGCATAAAAAAAGTTTTGATTGTTCAGTTCCTCATCTATGATGGTGATCCGCCTCAGGTTCATGTCTTCTGTGGGTTAGGATGCAGTGTTCTTGAAAAGAGAAGAATATTACAACTTTATTAACTAATAACATGATTGCTAATGCTTTGTTAATGTATATGCTAATCATTTAGGTCAGCAGTGTAGCATGATGGTAAGGAAAATTAGCTTATATCTCAGAGGTTGCACATTTGGTTCCCAGCTGGGGCATTGCCATTGCACCCTTGGGCAAGGAACTTAACCTGAATTGCTTCAGTAAAAATGGATGTTAGATAAAAATAAAATCTGTGCAATTTGCTCTGGATAAGAGTGTATGCTAAATGCCTGAAAGTAATGCATTTAGTAATGTCATTCATGACATGTACCTTTTTTAAAGTGTTACCATATAAGGGTGTAGCGGAGAACTTGAACCTCCAAATGTGGTAAAAGGCAAAGATTAACACTGGGTTAGCAGTATAGCACCATTAACTGGGCTTGTAACTCAGAGATTGTAGGTTCAATTCCCAGGCCTACTGCCATTGTACCTTTAAGCAATGTATAGACTCTGGTGGGAATGTGTACAGTATGGGAAGCCACTTGGTTGGCCAGTGCCTATAGTCACCAAACCCCAAGCTCAACTTAGTTGGCCCATGAGCCCTGCGTTTTCAAATATGTAAAGTGACTCTGACCTTTTGATTCTCATCTTACCGCTGAATCTTTAGCAGTATTCTTTTTGCATCAGTTTCCTGACGGCTCCTTTGTTCTAAACAGACATGAGAACCACCTCTTGTACTCCTCTCGCACCTACACAACACATGGACCAATCAGCAGTGTCCAGCAACATTCAATATATAGCACTGACTATGTTTAGCACTGTGTAACAACCCCTTCACCAACCGTAAAGTAAATAGCCCCAATGCACAAGAGGGTTTGGTCACCTCTTTGTTAAGCAAGCAGTGAACGATGAAGAGGAAGGTGCCCTGCTGTGAGTTGACGATGACGAAGAGGTATTGTAACATAATACTGCTCTGGAAAAATCCCAGGATCCAGGCACACCCCAAAACGAAAAACTGGGCAACAATTTTGAAGATAATCAGCCTGAAAGAAAAACAGTGACAGGCATATCTCAATCTCTCTCTCAGTCTCTGTATCTATGAGCTATGTATGCAACCCAAACATGAATCATCCAGGAACTCATAAAACACATTTGCACAAACACCTACACTTACATAAAGATTCACAAATGCAAAGGCAGGTACACACACTCACCTGGTGTCTCTCGACTGGGAGACGTCACTCTTCATGTTGGCTAGAGTAGGCTGTAGTTTCCAGACAATCACACAAAATGAGACCAAGTTGAGCTGTTCAAAATTACACACAAGGAACATTCTCAGGATTTTCTATGCTTTCTATAAATTAACAAAACCTATGTTCATATAAACTCTGACAAAGCATAATTCGCCGTACATAAGATTACATACTGTGAGAATAGCACACACTGGACCAATGAAACTCCAATGGAAATATCGATCTTTGCTCAACCAGCACCTGAAATTTAAACACATATTCATGATTGGTTTATTTTAACTTTAAAAAATCAGTCTTATAAGAATATGGCTTTGCATTGGCAGCTTTGAGGTTGAATTTTGAATATTTAACTCACCTAAATAAACTAGCTGACCTGCCACCTCACATTCAGCGTCATGCCTTCATTCACTGTTACATTCCATTTCAACATTTAGCACGCACTCTTCTACAAACCATTTATACAGCTGGATATTTACTGAAGAAATTCTGCTGAAGTACCCTGCCCAAGGTAGTAGCCCACCTGGGAATTGAACCCAAAACCCACATAGATGTAATGGATATATCTATGACTATAGCAAAATCAGCAAAGATCAGCCTCTCACAAAGGTCGGCACCATCACCCTCCATGATGCTTTAAGAATGTGATGAACTGTTATGTTTAGGAATTCATGGTTTTCATGGCCTTTATATTTTTTTGAATAAATAACCACGGATATCAAAAGTTTTGCCAGGGGCACATTGCCGATTTCTGGTCCCTAGTTTGCAGTATAAGAATGTAACGTGCGGGGGAGTCTCGGTGGCGTAGTCCGTAGAGCACTATCCACATACTCATTGCGAGCCGCGACGTCGGTGGTTCGAATCCGACCGCATGACCCTTATCGCATGTCTCTGCCTCTCTCTCTCTCTCTCCTCCTGCCTCTCTATATTGTCCTGTCCAATAAGAAGCTGAAAAAACCCTAAAAAGAATGTAAATTGTCAATTGATGGAGACCATTTTCAGCTAATTCCATGCTGTCCTTCGTATGGACGTCCAGCAATTGCTAATGCTAGCGCAACCTAATGGTATCAGTTAGCATCCACTACCAAACGTCAATGCATTGGCTCCTTCCACAGAGAACAAAAGGCGATAGCACTAAGTAAAGGATTCAACAATAGTTTGACTTCAAAATGATGGTATAAACACTCAAATCCACCCCGATAGTCTGTCATGGTATTTTATTTGCTTTGGGTGAACCGTGGAGTGTGTTTAAGTGCATTTGGTAGTGGATGCTAACTGATACCATTAAGTTGCACTAGCATTAGCAATAGCTGGATGTCCATACGAAGGACAGCATGGAATCAGCTGAAAATGGTCTCCATCGATTGACAAGATCACAGGTAAGTGAGATATTATGTCCAAAATTCCGAACTAATCCTTTAAGACCAAAATTTTTGAAGGCCTTTAATAATACAATTTAGGGGTCCAGGAAAGCTCTTCAATTTTATATCTGAAGAATCTTGGTATTGTGTAGAGAGGGCAAAAACAATGAAAGAAACTCACGCGTATTTGCTGCCATAACCATCTGCAAACACCGCTGCGGACACTACCACCACCACCATGGGAGCTCCGTAGCCAATCAGCAGGAGGTACAGTGCCTTCAGCCCCTCCTTCTGGATGATCTGCACTTTGCTGAGGCTCCTGACCAGCAGGAACAGCTGCAGAGTCTCCAGCAACATCCACACAAACCCAGACAGGAAGAGGAAGTGCAGCACGCCTGCTATTACTGCACACACCACCTGGGGGAGCCAGAGGAGATTAATCATACTCATATGGGAGCAGATCAGTACATTACATTACACCATTACATTACATATATTATCAGATACATATACAGTGCATCCGGAAAGTATTCACAGCGCTTCACTTTTTCCACATTTTGTTCTGTTACAACCTTATTCGAAAATTGATTAAATTAATTTTTTCCCTCAAAATTCTACACACATGACCCCATAATGACAATGTGAAAAAAGTTTTTTTGAGATTTTTGCAAATTTATTAAAAATAAAAAACTAAAATTTCTCATTTACATAAGTATTCATACCCTTTGCTTTAACGTATTTTTAAAGTATCATATTTCATATTTGGTCGCATATCCTTTACATGCTGTTACTTCCTGAAGTCTGTGACCATCAACATCAAAAAACTGTCGATATCTTATTTTCAGGTACTGTTACAAGCGATACTATAACCTCTCTGCATTTGAATGGATCTCTATGGAAATTGGGGGGTGAGACTAGATTCAGCTGTAAATTACACTGGTACAGTATGGAACACATGGCTGGCTAAATGGCTGTAAGTTATCAAGGGTCTGAGCTATCAAACGAGCCCCAAACCATCACTCTGTTGCCAGATATGGAGTAGATGTGGATGGATCGCTTTAAGGGTTGTTTCTCCTGACTTTTTTCCCCATAGAGTTCTATAGGAAAATGAGTCCGGAGAAATAACCCTTGCAGTGATCCATCCACATCTACTCCATATCTGGCAACAGAGTGATGGTTTGGGGCTCGTTTGATAGCTCAGACCCTTGATAACTTACAGCCATTTAGCCAGCCATGTGTTCCATACTGTACCAGTGTAATTTACAGCTGAATCTAGTCTCACCCCCCAATTTCCATAGAGATCCATTCAAATGCAGAGAGGTTATAGTATCGCTTGTAACAGTACCTGAAAATAAGATATCGACAGTTTTTTGATGTTGATGGTCACAGACTTCAGGAAGTAACAGCATGTAAAGGATATGCGACCAAATATGAAATATGATACTTTAAAAATATGTTAAAGCAAAGGGTATGAATACTTATGTAAATGAGAAATTTTAGTTTTTTATTTTTAATAAATTTGCAAAAATCTCAAAAAAACTTTTTTCACATTGTCATTATGGGGTGTTGTGTGTAGAATTTTGAGGGAAAAATGAATTTAATCAATTTTCGAATAAGGCTGTAACAGAACAAAATGTGGAAAAAGTGAAGCGCTGTGAATACTTTCCGGATGCACTGTACATTACATTTGTAAAAACACATCAGATCAGTTTGCTTATATCAGCAGATTACAAAAGGAGGACTATTGCAAATGAGACAATGGGGCTTAAAGGCTATAGATACAGCATTTCACCCCCTTGTGTCTCATATGGAGATTGCATTTCATAACAACACAATCCTCAAAAAAAAGCACAGGGCGTTCATAGCATATCGCGTAGCTTAGCTCGTGTGTTTATAGTGAAGGGGGAGAGAGATCTGCAGGGGAATCGAAAAACGAACGGCACAACATCGGGAACCAAACTCTTGCTGCACTCTTTTAAGGCCTGTAAAACAATTTTTTCAATGATACATTCATAATCAATATTTATTTTTAGGGAAAAGCAATACTTTTATTCGCCATCTTTTATCAAGCTCTGTGTGAGGTCCCTGTTTTCCGTCCCTGGTTTTCCCCTCGTCTCACTGTCCACCACATGTTTTCCCTCTGTCCTCCCTCTTGTGTTTCTCACTCCCCGCACCTGCATTGTGTTTCCCTCTCATGTCCTCGTTAGCCTTCCCCCACCTGTTGCTCATTCTGTCCTCGTCATGTTGTGTATTTAGTCTGCCCCCATTCTGTGTTCAGGGCCGGACTGTCTTGTGTTCTCGTCGTGTTCTCGTCATGTTCTCGTCATGTTCTCGTCATGTTCTCGTCATGTTCTCGTCATGTTCTCGTCATGTTCTCGTCATGTTCTCGTCATGTTCTCGTCATGTTCTCGTCATGTTCTCGTCATGTTCTCGTCATGTTCTCGTCATGTTCTCGTCATGTTCTCGTCATGTTCTCGTCATGTTCTCGTCATGTTCTCGTCATGTTCTCGTCATGTTCTCGTCATGTTCTCGTCATGTTCTCGTCATGTTCTCGTCATGTTCTCGTCATGTTCTCACCCCGGTCTTGCCCCGGTCTTGTGAGTTTGTTCCTTGTTCTCATCATGCTTGTTGTTATTCCGTCAGTCTGCCCTGGTCTTGTCCTGTCTTCTGTTCCCCCCAGCGGCTCCCCTCCAAGGCTCCCTCCTTCCTCCATGGCTCCCTCCTCACCCGTCTGAGTTCCTGACCCCCCCAGGCTGAGCGCCTGCACCCCCAGGCTGAAGCGCCTGACCCTGACCTCGGTCCCCTGCGTCTGTTACCACCTGTTCCTGTCCGCGGCACCCCGCACTGTCAATGGCTCCCCTGCGGCCTTCCGCGCTGGCATCTGCCCGCGGGTCCCACGCCTGTTCCTGACCTTGGTCGCCCGCACCTGTTCTGAGCTATGGACTGGTCTGGTTCCAGTCCAGCGTCCGCCTGGTTCTGTCCAGCCTGGTTAATGCCCAGGTAGTCCCCTCCCGTCTGGTTCCTGACCTGTCTGGCTCCTGCCCGTCTGGCCCGTCCAGGCCGTTCCTGACACGCCTCGTGTCTGTCTGTCATGCCTGTGTTCCCATTAAATGTACTCCCCGGGGGAGTTTTCCCCTGAGCCGTCTCTGAGTCTTGCATTTGTGTCCCGTCCCCTCGTGAGAACGTAACACTCTGTGGATGTATTATATAAAAAAAGTTTTTGTCTCTATAATCTATAACCTTTAAATTGGATAGCCATGACAAAAATGTTATATTTAATAAAATATTTACCAATGGCTCCCGTAATTAAAACAGATGTTTCAGAAACACTTCCTGGTTTTAGTATCTGAAATGTCCACAAAACATTAGCAAAAGGCAGTGACGTAGGTTTTTTTTATTTGTCGGAGTCACAATCCGAATGTGTACAGCTGAAAACCCCACCCCCTGTCTGTACACATTAGGATTGTGACACCGACAAATTATGCAGACATACGTCATGTCACGTGGGAATCGTTTTACTAAGAACTTGGAAACATTGCATTTAAACGCTAAAATATGCATACCAAAATTGCCTTTTTTTTTTTACTTTGTGTACTTTTTTTTACTAACCTGTGTGGAAAACGTATTTGGAAAGCTCAAAAACACAAAAAATATGTGTGTGGGCCTTTAACATGTTCAATATCATTGGATGGAACAAAGAGATTGTATTGTTTTTGCAATGATAGTCTGTCCACCTTTGCAATTATTTCTAAAAATCGGTCATTAACCAACACCAGTACCTTCGCTTTTACCACAGTTTTATACATATTCTCAGATTCTTACCACATTTTCAGTGCGAGACACGCCCACCAGGAAGAGCAGGTGGCCCAAGAAGAGGCAGATACAGAGGTGGAGGCGGGCGGTGTTGTTGACCTTAGGGTTCCAACTGCAGAGCAGGAATGTGAGGATGGCGACGGCGAGGAAGGCCAGGCCCACACACATACAGAACAGGTTCACCACCTCCAACAGTTCATCCCCACCTCCAACATCCTGTAGAGACACACAGAGTTAATCTCTGTCCAAGTAGTCATGTGTTCATGTCCTTCTCAGCAGCACCGTGAGACAGCCTACCTGTTCTTCTGTCTGCAGGAGGATGGCGAAGGTGGAGAGGTGGGTACAGCTGCACACTGTGTGAGTCTCATTGGAGAAGGAGGCTGTGCACCCATCCACTGACCACTGCGTCTCCTCCCCCTTATCATCCCAGTACACACAGGTCATCATCCCAGCCTTTAACTTCTACTGACCAGGACAAGAGAGGGACGGAGCACAGCAGTGTATCAGAGCACAGTGCGTGGGAGAGAGAAAGCTTTTGGTTATAACTGCAAATGTAGCATGAAAGTTACTTTGAGTCACTCCATGAAATGCATTAAATTAAGTCTCCTATACTGTGACAGGCCAGGTTCTGCACCTTCTTGTGGTGCACAGTGAAGTTGACAGGCTCAGAGAGCTCCATGTGTCTAGTCTTAGGCAGCGTGGCAGTGATGATGTCAGAATATATCTCTGTGACATTTTCACTCTTGAAGAAACTGGGACTCATGAGCTCCTCCATCCCACTGACTGACATCAGAACTGCAGCAGCGGATCCTGGGCCAGAGAGACACTGTTATTCGCCTTCATCATCTTCATCATCACAGGTCATTATATTATCATCAGCATCACCATCAAAAGAAATTTGACATTGTCACCATCACCTTAAATCATCATTACTGGCCGGCAGTTCTTACCGTTGTTGTTTTTAGCAACAGCTGCAAGATTGATTGTCATCAAGTTTCCCTTGGCAACTAGCGCAGGTATCTCAGTCTTATTCCCTTCTGGTCCAATGGCCTCTGTATTAATCTCTATAGGAGAAAAATATACGTACCACTGTCAAACACACAAGTAAACAATTCAATGGTATTTCTGTAGAAGAAGCATTATTTCCGGCTAAGGAGGTCACATGAATAATGGTAAATAATAGTGATCACATTTGTGCTGTTAACACAGTTAATTCAATTTATTCTCATATATTGTAATCTAATAATCTAATAATCAAGTTTATAACTATAGTAAATCAGCACAGACTAATCTCAGCGACATGAACCATTTGAGAACAGGGGTCATTCAAAGCCCTCAAATATTGTAAAATGTACAACCTTAATCTCCAAAACAATTAATCTTGAGCATCTACATCGACAGTCATATGAATATGGTGATATATTATTGAAGTTTTATTCTCCAGTTAAAACAAAGTCTTTTTATAGCCAACATAACAAAACAACTGACATATTATTCAATAAATGCGCATCCTCTTGGCTGCATCAGACCTGCATACATCAAATTAAATTAACTGGGCCTCAGTTTGGGCCAATGCTAAAGATCCTTTTAGATCAATTAGTAACAAACTACTTCAGTGTACAATATTGAATAGACTTTATTACACTCCAGAGTTACTGCAAAAGAGTAAGCAGCATGACACAAGACAGTATATAACATGCAAGGAATCCAAAGGAACTTTGATCCACTTATTATGGGAATGCAAACATGTACAGTCCTTGTGGGCGGTTACTGCAGATAGAGCATTGAATCAGTTGAACATCACTATTCCTCTAATTGCTACTACTTGTATTTTTGGGGACCTTTCTGCATATAAATCATCCGTACATCAAAAGCACATATTGTCTGTTGCATTTATAATTACAAAAAAACAGATTTTCTATGGTACATACATCCCAAATTGGTGGAGGGGTTGATTTAAAAAAAATATTACTTGAGCAGTCACTGGCTCCTCTCCAGTGTCTTACCAATGGTTTGTGTCTTCACAGATTTCTTAGTCTGGGTCTTAGTTGGCTCCACCAGGGTGGACGCCAGCCCCTCTGAGACCTTCAGGACAATGCTGGCTACCTCTGCTGTGCCACCCTTTCCCTCTACTGGGGACAGGTTGTCTGTGACGGACAGGGCCGTGCCCAGGACATTGATCACTGTCTGATGGAGCCAAAGAAAAGTTAGAGTGAAAAAGATCCATGTCATTCCACTTTTATTTAGGCACTTACTACAGTATATACGCCCAGATTCACTTAAAGCATCTAAGCATTCATGACTCACGCAGCTGAAAAACGTAACTTTAAAGGTCACTTTTCCTGACGCCCCTTATATAAACGCCCCTCTCACTAGCATTGGGCCCTTGCGTATAACCTTTGTCGCTAAATGAACGGATTAGCCTGGCACAACCACAAGCCCACCCTTACCCATGTCCATTGGCTCTGATGTGAATATACAATATGTAAGTCAGGATCTTAGCTCCCTGTACTAACCGCCTCAGGCAGAACGAGATCAGGGTTGTTCTCCAAATCCTTGTTGATTTCGCTGAGGAAGAACATCTCACGTGACTGGCCCTGCGAAGGAAAAAGGTAAAATAGTGACCTTCTGTATCTGCCGATATCCTTTAGTGTCCTCTCCACAGTCAGGTTTTCTTCAGTTACCAACTTACCTCAGGAGGGGTTAGAGAGGCAAGATAGTCCTGTGAACCTAAAGAGAGAGATCATTCATAGATGAGGAGGCGAGAATCTAAATAATGAAAAAATGGGACCTCAAAACATTAATGAACTTTACTCACAAATCATTCCATCCACCACTTACTCAGGCACACGGTTATCCCAGGTTCCCAGGTAAGTCCAGAAGAGGAGATGTAGCCATCCGCGCAGGTGCAGTAGAAGCTTGCTGGAGTGTTGAAGCACTCAGTGTTGGAGCCGCATGGGTCCAGGACACACTCGTCCACATCTGCAAGACACAACCCATATACTCAATATCACACACCATCTGCTAACCGGCATCCATTCTCAATCTTGACAGTGTTAATGATGCACCAACCTTGACAGGGATTTGAAGCATTGGCCACGGAGCCTGTGATAGTTACACGGTACCCCTCATGACAGGTGCAGTAGTAACTCCCGGGAGCCCTGGTGCAGTTAGCATTGGGACCACAGATGTCGGGGTCCTTCATACACTCAGTTTCTGTGCAAGATCAAGAGCAGGGTTAAAGCATACGTTAGGGCCGAATTCCCAAGTCAACCTAAATGGTCAAATAAAGGTTAATTAAGTAAATACAATTCACCAGATTGGTAATCGCAGAAGACAAACGATAGAGGCAAAGGTAGCTCTTGCCAGTCAGTCATCCTGGAAAACCAGTCAACTGAGCATAGATTACACTCCATTTGATGATACTCCATCAGTTTGGTTTCCATAGCAACTGCAGCAGAGGTGTACGCAACCATTGCGGGCGGTGCGGGAAAATCGCGCGCCAGCAGAAGTCCTCCCTCCCCGGGTGACACTACGTGTTGCTCTGGGGCAGGGGTGGGCAATAACAGGCCTGGCGGGCCGTATCTCTTTCTGGATTTCAGACTAACTTCTGCCCTTAATTATTTAATTAGCCAAATCGTTTACGTTAGCTGATATTTTAGCTGCATTCTGTGATGTGAACAGCAGCTGACGAATGTTCTTGTGCCCGTATGCATTTTAGTGTTTTATTGTGGTTTAATCTGCGAATGAAACTGTGTTGTTGTTTATGACTAATTAGTTGATTGAGGTAGGGTAAGTGGTGGTTTAGCCCAGCACTAAGATACTTGATTGTACTTATCAAGGTCTTGATTGACCATGATTATGTAATTAGTTGAATCAGGTGCCTTGGTGCTGGGCTAAATCACAAAACTGCACCCACAGCACCCCTGGTGTACATGCTTGCTATGTGAAAGCCCCCGCCCCCCTTACCTAAGCAGACAACACCAGCATCTTCACTGTGGTCACAGTTGTTTATTCCAAACCCATTGTGTGGACAATCTTTGAGGTAGGATTCCACGTTAACGCAATTCACATCATCCATCCACATGGGCTCGATCCCCGGTCCGAAGGCGGCAAAGCCTGGAGCGGAGACTGCGTCCCCACAGACAAGTTGTCTGCATACCACAATAGCGTCACTGATGTCCCAAGCGTCATCGCACACAGTTCCCCATTGGCCACTGTGATAGACCTCCACTCTCCCAGCGCAGATATGGTCCCCATTGACCAGTCTGATCTCAGCACCAGCTAAATCGGATGGACAGAAAGCATCACCTCAATATGTGCTCACGTGATGTGCGGCAAGAGGAGACCGTAAATATACGTACGTATTTTGTAGACACATCCATACATAGATGCTCCTGTTTCAACAATATAACATTTAAATCCATCAGCAGAATAAACAATGATATAGTTATTTACATTACAAATATAAAATGTATATCAGTAAAAATATGATTGAAAAAAGCACACTAAGAACATAAATGAATCAAGCATATTTTAATTCATTAACAATTGCCATCCTTGGGATAATTTCTATCCCTTAGAGGCTTGTGTTTTACGCAACGGCACACACAAATGTGTTGTCAAGATTGCCTTTTTCAATAAATCAGGAAGGATCTTGACAACAGGTCTTAACCAAAACATATTTGTCGCTGTCGCATAATAAAACAGGCACATATTTTATGCAGGACTTATTCATTTACATGGCATAAATATAAGGCAGTGTTATACACTCTTGTTCTTTGACAGCTGCAGGTTGGGTGGTTTTTGTTTTCACTTTAAAAGCAGCAGCCAATTCAGATCAAGGAATCCAGGTTAAAGTGAGTGAGAACTGCGCAATTTCAATCCCTTTAAATTTACATTGGCAATATACTTGCTGTTATAACTCATGCTCTTGTCCAGAGTGACTTACATAAGTTGAGCATAATTGTTCGATATTTTAGGCAACCTGTGTTTGCAAAATAAAGCAAAAACATCGATTGTTAAACAGTTTAGGAAAATTCCCTTCTGATACAGGAAATTTCAAAGAGATCACATCTTGCCAATGCAATGTGTCTAATTTTATATCACACACAAATACATACATAAAAAGTACACTATAATTAAGCCTGTGTGTGTGAGTGTGTGTGTGTGTGTGTGTGTGTGTGTGTGTGAGAGAGAGAGAGAGAGAGAGTGTATTCAATAAAAAGTTGTTTTGGTTTTGTTGATTTTCAATTATCCTTTGTGGCTTTTTATGAAATAAAATTCCATGTGTCCCTGGTCAAGATAGTCCTGTGAACCTAAAGAGAGAGATCATTCATTGATGAGGAGGCGAGAATCTAAATAATGAAAAAATGGGACCTCAAAACATTAATGAACTTTACTCACAAATCATTCCATCCACCACTTACTCAGGCACACGGTTATCCCAGGTTCCCAGGTAAGCCCAGAAGAGGAGATGTACCCATCCGCGCAGGTGCAGTAGAAGCTTCCTGGAGTGTTGAAGCACTCAGTGTTGGAGCCGCATGGGTCCAGGACACACTCGTCCACATCTGCAAGACACAACCCATATACTCAATATCACACACCATCTGCTAACCGGCATCCATTCTCAATCCTGACAGTGTTAATGATGCACCAACCTTGACAGGGATTTGAAGCATTGGCCACGGAGCCTGTGATAGTTACACGGTACCCCTCATGACAGGTGCAGTAGTAACTCCCGGGAGCCCTGGTGCAGTTAGCATTGGGACCACAGATGTCGGGGTCCTTCATACACTCAGTTTCTGTGCAAGATCAAGAGCAGGGTTAAAGCATACGTTAGGGTCGAATTTCCAAGTCAACCTAAATGGTCAAATAAAGGTTAATTAAGTAAATACAATTCACCAGATTGGTAATCGCAGAAGACAAACGATAGAGGCAAAGGTAGCTCTTGCCAGTCAGTCATCCTGGAAAACCAGTCAACTGAGCATAGATTACACTCCATTTGATGATACTCCATCAGTTTGGTTTCCATAGCAACTGCAGCAGAGGTGTACACAACCATTGCGGGCGGTGCGGGAAGATCGCACGCCAGCAGAAGTCCTCCCTCCCCGGGTGACACGGGGCCCTATCTTACACCCGGCGCAAAGCGGCGCTAACCCAAACGCAAGTGTCTTTGCTATCTTACACCCGGCGCTAGGTTCATTATAACGCCTAATGCTTACGTCCTTTAACTAGCATGTATTCTTGCGCCCATTACAAGTGAACTGGGCGTGTTGGTCTTAAGATGAGGAGTGGCCAGGATTCTTTTTGGCGTATTGCTACCTTGAGCCAGCAGAAAGCGCTTGCGCTAGAACCACCACAAACCTGGTCTAAAGTCATGTCGCAGTTGTTTACATGTTATTTTAAAGGCGCATATAAGTGCGTCTGCATAGGCGTGTGCACAATGTGTCTGTTACACACAGGGGTGCGCACAAGCATGACTAAAATATCTAGATCACAATGTGAAATATTATTATTGTGTAGGCTATATCAAAAATGCATAATAACAAAAGGTTCCATAGGTCCACATACCTTTCCCTCGGCGAAGGGAAACGATGCCACATTACATTGCTCTCAGCCCACTCCATCAACATCCAGGCGATGTGCGATGGTACGGGACAATGGCTATCCATTAAAAAGGAGCTGATAACACCTATATCAAGCCTAATGCACGAATTGTCATTTACACCTAATGCGTGAATTGTCATTCAATGGAAAACTCGGGCACTGCAATAGACGGACTTTTGAGTTCTGAAAATACGCTTCAGACGTCATTACAATACAGCTCTGTTTATCTAGGAATACAGCCTGTAAGTAAATAGAATGGTTTGTGACTGAAAAAAGTTCAAAACCTTGTCCAGTGAATATTGCTTTTATTGTTTTTCAAATAGCCTAGGCTACAGCGGATTCGCTGTGCATAGCCTACATAAGTTTTTTTCGATAGCCTATGGTTAAAAAACGGAGATAAATGTCATCATGTTATCTGAATTGTAACCTATTCTTCGTCCTTCATATTTTTTTAATTACAGTGACAAGGTTTCCATACCCTCAGCTTATTAAAACCCCGCTGATTTCACCTGTTATTCCATAACGGAACAAAAGATTTTAAAGGGAACTAAGCGGCTAATTAGAAACTAAATTTGCAGCACGTTACAAAATTAATTTACAATTAATTTTAATGCCATTATCTGCATGTGCGCTTTACAGGAGGTCTGTTTCCCCTGCTGTAAATCGCACTTTTCACGGTCTTCCTGGGAAAGTGGATCGTTTTAAAGCATTACGCTACCAGTAAAATAGGTTGGTCGCATTTCCATAAGCAGGACATTATAAAATAAGGGAAAATATGCTGAACCTATGGGTTGCCAACCTGACAGATTTATTATATTTAGTGTCATCATTAAGGCAAAATAAGGTTATTTATGTTATTAATCAAAATTAGAATGCAGGTAGCCTAATGAACTTCGGATGAAGCTTGAACATGAGTTCATTGCATAAACAAATAAAATTCGTCAAACAATCAGGCTAATTTGGCGTTTTCTAAGGTGAGTCGGAAGCAATTGGTCGCTTATTCTCAGCTGTTGCAGGTGCTTTTAACGAAATTTAACCGCATATATTTTGTAAACAGCACTGTCAGGAATTACCGGTTAGCCCGAATAATATTGATCATAGGCTACTATTGATCCATATAGCCTATTCCTTGATCGCACTAAACACGCACGAGCATGTCTGTTTCGCCATCATAAGCAATCCGCCAAGGTGGAAAAGCAGGCTTTTAAAGGGAATGGGATATAACAGTTTGATTGGTTTATTGCATGTCACGCCCAAGACACACCTATAATTAATGAAGAGACTAGGTTCAGCCCAGTTGCACCTTGCGCTGTGCTTAGCGCCCAAAAAACACGCCATTAAAATAGCAAAAGTGGACTTGGACATGCCCTAAATGGACTTAGCGCCATGCACTTAGACCAAGCGCCAAGATCGCCAAGATAGGGCCCTATGTGTTGCTCTGGGGCAGGGGTGGGCAATAACAGGCCTGGCGGGCCGTATCTCTTTCTGGATTTCAGACTAACTTCTGCCCTTAATTATTTAATTAGCCAAATCATTTACGTTAGCTGATATTTTAGCTACATTCTGTGATGTGAACAGCAGCTGACGAATGTTCTTGTGCCCGTATGCATTTTAGTGTTTTATTGTGGTTTAATGTGCGAGTGAAACTGTGTTGTTGTGTATGACTAATTAGTTGATTGAGGCAGGGTAAGTGGTGGTTTAGCCCAGCACTAAGACACTTGATTGTACTTATCAAGGTCTTGATTGAAGACCATGATTATGTAATTAGTTGAATCAGGTGTCTTGGTGCTGGGCTAAATCACAAAACTGCACCCACAGCACCCCTGGTGTACATGCTTGCTATGTGAAAGCCCCCCCCCCCCCTCCTCCCCTTACCTAAGCAGACAACACCAGCATCTTCACCGTGGTCACAGTCGCTTATTCCAAACCCATTGTGTGGACAATCTGAGAGGTAGGATTCCACGTTAACGCAATTCACATTATCCATCCAGATGGGCTCAATCCCCCATCCGAAGGCGGCCAAGCCTGGAGCAGAGACTGCGTCCCCACAGACAAGTTGTCTGCATACCACAATAGCGTCACTGATGCCCCACTCGTCATCACACACGGTTCCCCATTGGCCATTGTGATAGACCTCCACTCTCCCAGCGCAGATATGGTCCCCATTGACCAGTCTGATCTCAGCACCAGCTAAATCGGATGGGCAGAAAGCATCACCTCAATATGTGCTCACATGATGCATGGCAAGAGGAGACCGTAAATATACGCACATATTTTGTGGATACATCCATACATAGATGCTCCTGTTTCAACAATATAACATTGAAATCCATCAGCAGAATAAACAATGATATATTTATTTACATCACAAATATAAAATGTATATCAGTAAAAATATGATTGAAAAAAGCACACTAAGAACATAAATGAATCAAGCATATTTTAATTCATTAACAATTGCCATCCTTGGGATAATTTCTATCCCTTAGAGGCTTGTGTTTTACGCAACGGCACACACAAACTTGTTGTCAAGATTGCCTTTTTCAATAAATCAGGAAGCATCTTGACAACACGTCTTAACCAAAACGTATTTGTCGCTGTCGCATAATAAAACAGACACATATTTTATGCAGGACTTTTTCATTTACATGGCATAAATATAAGGCAGTGTTATACACTCTTGTTCTTTGACAGCTGCAGGTTGGGTGATTTTTGTTTTCGCTTTAAAAGCAGCAGCCAATTCAGATCTAGGAATCCAGGTTAAACTGAGTGAGAACTGCACAATTTCAATCCCTTTAAATTTACATTGGCAATATACTTGCAATATACACACGCTATTGTGTGTATTCAATAAAAAGTTGTTTTGGTTTTGTTGATTTTCAATTATTCTTTGTGGCTTTTTATGAAATAAAATTCCATGTGTCCCTGGTCGTCCCCCGAAAAATTAACAAAATTGGATTGCGGTTGGAATGAAAGTCAGCATACACAGAGGGGCCCCAGGACTGAACTTCAGAACCAGTGTTATGTGCTGATTAATTTGGCCATTTTGTCACTTACCTTCTTCAAGAGAGTAGCAACTGGCTATCAGGGACAGCAGAGAGCCTGGGAACAGTGAAATATGACAAGGTTATGACAGCATCAAGAGCACCAGAAGAAAATGGCTTTCCTGAGATTTCTACTCATAACTTAAGTTACAGAAGCTTAAAAAATGAAAAGATTCAGGGCTTTTTGACTGAGTGGCTTTCTACCTCAGACACAAAATAAAACATCTAGACTCTGGCTCTCAATCTGTGGTTAACTTTGATAGTAAGCATGCACCACTTACCCACCAACAGTGTGAAATGAAAACCGTTCATCTTCGCAGGTTCTTCCATGAACAGTCAAAACCTCCTAATGGCTCAAGTCCAGACCAAACTCTGAAGGAACATTCTAAAAGAAACAAAACTGGATTTGTAAACCAAACATCTTATGCAAATAGTAGAGGGGTAAGCTTTGAGAATGGGCCTGTTCAATAGGTGTCAAAGTGCCCTGAAAGTGAGCATCTCACAAAAAAAAAAAAATGCAATCAGATTGCGATTTGACCTGTTTGTGTAATACAATGGAATGTTCAAAGGTGTTTCACATTAAGAGAGAAAATATGTATCTATCAAAATAGAACAGCAAACTTCTGTTAGGCATTTCTGCTTTTAGTGGGCAGTCTCCCCCCCCCCCCCCCAATCCCAATTTGAAAAATGTCTAAATGTCTGTGAGAAATGCAGTATTGCTTTGAACACAGAGCTGTGCCATCAATAGCATGCAGTACAGTGAGGAAATCCTGTCTTCTGAGATACATTTTTAGACTGTCTCAAAGGGTGAAATAAAGTTTCCTTCTGTCATTTTGCTTTGTAAATGTTGACAAGCTCTGTTGCTTTTGAGTTCCATGCAAATGTTGCACTGACAAAGCTGACAAGAGAGTAACCTCTCTCTCAACAAAGCAGTTGAGGAAGTAGCCACACAACCTGTATGTCTGTGTGCATTTCACTCATCTAGCGAATGAATGAACAAAGTTTGGGTAGTTTGACTGTGAATTTGATATCTAAATATACCCAAATTTACAGCGTCATTCAGTCAGACTGGAATCTCTCGGGTTTCCGCTCTTTCATGCCTTGTGAAAAATGGCTTACTGCCCTGGCTCCACACATTTAATCAAATAATTGATAAACATTATCACTCTGGGTGTAATATCACAATGGATGAGCTTTGACAGTTTGACTGATTTGAAATCCTAATCCCAAATTGCAAATCAACATAGGTAGACAATTTATATGAGTGGGTTTTTAACTCTTTTCTGATTAAAAGTTACATCAGGTACAGACTAACATTTACATTTCTGTCATTTAACAGAATTTTGTAATTTAGTTAATGTATTTGTGAAACATTCAACATTTATGAACCAAGACACATTTTGGTATATTTCACCTACGCCTGTCCTGGTCTTAAAACATCAAGTTACATCTGGAAAGTATTTTCTGAGATGCCAATCAGTTTTTTTAACCACATATTCCAGTCAATGGGAATTTGCCTGCTTTAAACTGCTTGCATGTGCATAAGAAGAACCAAAATTATAAATTATTCTTATAACAAAAGCTGGGAGTGCTACGGGGTGGGTCGACGAGATGCAGTCTAAAGAGGTGGATCTTCAATCTGCGTCAAAAGGTAGCCACAGTTCTTCTGCTGCCCTGGCCATGTTGTGAAGTTCGTACCACCACTAGGGGGCAAAGTAGGCTACAGACACCCATTGTGAGTGGGAGAAGCGACCACAGAGAGTAGGGAGAGCCAGTTGCCTTGAGGTTGCGGAACCGAGAAATGTATAACATCTGAGGATTGAAATGAGGTATGGTGGAGCCATTGCACAGTAGACTAGTTGTTTGGTCCATTAGAGGGGTGTGCCCGAAGCCGAAATCCGGAAGTGCACGGATAGTGGGTTGGAAACTGATTTTTTCCTATCCGAAGTTGCCAGTTCATATTCGGATGCGGATACAGGGATTCTTTGATTCAGTGCCCATCTGTCTGCCTCTTCTGAACTTTACAGAATTAAGCATTGGATTGTTTATTTGTTTATTAAAACATTAAAATATATAATTAGGGATGGAGCCGTTCGATATGGGCCATGTGACTCAATCAGCAGTCACATTTGGCCCTGTTGTAGTGCATGTGTGGCCCTTGTGTGGCAACCAGATCTGGGCCATCAACAGGCCCTCGGTCTTCGCTGTATGTGGGCCAAGGGAAACTGTGTTGTGTGGGCCAGCGCCGTGCCAGAGGAAATTTTCTATGTGGGAGGCAGTTGTGTCATTCTTTAAATAGTTTTGCATCATATGGTTTCACAGCCTTTCTGTTAAAAGTCTTTATTTGAAATATAGCCTACGTTTCAATAACAGTCCAGTAACTTCTTGAATCGCCAGGCTAACCCTGTCGCAAGGCGACAACCCTGTCCAGCAGTGACGTATGCGGAAGTAAACTTGCGGACCCGGGTCTTGGTGTGAATGGCGATGACCCGGGACTTTCCCGGGACCATAGTGGAGTGTGAATGGGTCAAACGCAGGTCAAACCCGTGTTCAGTATCACGTGTAATTCCTGGGTTTTGTGCGTGAAATGGGCCATTGGTGGACCAGAAAAAAATAGATGGCGAGCGCGTGTTTGTGGGAGAGGGATGAGTTTCTACAAGTCTGTGGTTGGACCCCCCTACCATACATAATGAATGTGTCATTTGTTAATTTGCTTTCTGATGATTTCACTGTATAAGTATTACTACCATGAGGCTGTTAAAGGCTGTCCTTTACTTTCAGAACTTCAGTAGATGTTTCAGGTCATTGATGTTTTGTTCAAAAGCTTTAAAGTTCAAAGGACAGAAAAAGGTATATAGTGTACTGTCCATATTGAGAAACGAGTGTCAGCATAATCTTGTTTTAAGTCTTTTTTCCTTTCTTTTTTTCTTTAATCTTTAGGTCTTACCCACATATGTTGTATCAGGGGTAGAATTGAAAATAAAAACACGACTTGTATTGCATGTTATTTACTGCTTTATATGTTATATTCGCCCTGTTTTCAGCTGAGCGGATGTATTAGTTTTCACAAAAATGGACATTACTGACATGGAAAACAAGTGCAAATGGATAAAAATGGGTGTTTTAAAACAGTCAGCAAGAACTAATTTCTCTATTTGTGATCTGCTATACTTATACATGGCAGATTTGTATCACTTTACAATATTGACCTGTGTTGGAATATTATTCATTTATTTGCGTCAAAATTCCATGAATGAAGAATAAAAGCAAATTATAATTTTTTTGCACAACCTTTCTCTGCTCTGCCTTGAAAAAAAAAAAAGAATCAATTACATTTTTATGTGCCACAGTATATTCATTCCGACAGATTCGGAACCCATACATTTGAGTTCTCCGTTTCTAATCGGACACCGTTGTACACGGAACAGGGCTCATTTTCTTCGGTGTGGAAATCTGTTGTTCGGCTAGCCAACTGCTTTTATGTAAGTAGAGTTTATAGTGCTATTTATATTAAATTTTATTTTATTTTATTTAGCTACATTGGTTGAAAAATAAAGCAATGGATATATGTTTATAACCAACAGAGGTAAATCCAGACATTATAGCAAGATTTTAACTAACGTTAGCCTGACGTAAATTAACCTTAGCTAAGGTTTTATTTAACGTTAACGTTAGCTAAACTATAAGTTAGCAGTTTGCTACGGAACAGTACAAATATCTTGGTCACTGAGGTCCATTCCCAGTACTTTGTAACAGACACGAAGGGGCAAAAACATAATTGCATTTAAATAACGTTAACTAACTTCTACATCATGGTCCAAACTGGGATTGGGCTTTTACTAACGTTAGGTATTTAAATACACTAGCTAACGTTAACTTACAAATGATTTAAGGTGAAAAATGATGTATGATAATTTAGGAAGACTAGAAAGACGTAAGCAAAACAACTTGTTTGCTCGTTATATATGTAACGTTAGTTACGTGGTTCGCAATAAACAGTAACGTACTGACTAACTAATTTAGAGCAACTCTTTAACAACCTAACATTCGCCGGTCTAATATCTAAGCATTAGTATAATATCTGCCTTACTTTTCTCACCTATAAACCTAACTAGCTAGCTAGCATGTTCATGCAGTAGTTTAGGCTATCTGGAAGTGTGGTAGGTATGACGAATTTCTGTTTTGATATCTTAATGGTTAGCTAAGTAACGTACTGGCATTTGCTGACCTGTATAAATGGTCTGTTGTGATGCTGGACCTTCTAGTCTACAGACATTAGTAAAGACCAAGTAGATTTATTGCACATTAGCTTATCAGTGACCTCATAGTCATGTTTGTGTAACATTTATAATGGTTTCCAGATGTATTAGATTGCAAGTTTGTGCCATTTATATTAAGTAATGGGAATTCTTCAGCACAGTGTAAATATAGGACTTGCATAGCAATAAATTGGCTTGCATAGCTATTTTTGATATGATGTTGTTTAAGAGGATAAATAATCCCTCTTGTTAAAATTATGGGATTGAAATTGTGGTTGGAATGGAAATCAGCAGGGTGAACCTTCAAAGAAAGTACAAAAAATAATTTTCGAGATTTCTATGACAAACTCAGAAAACGGATTATAGTATGTACATGCTACCAATGTCTGCTTGTATTAGTCTAGGCCACAGACATTAATCTGGTGTAGTTTAAACATTGATACTATGGTATATCCCATTGGTGGTCAAAGTTGGTCGTAGAAAAAACTTTACTGAATGAAATTTCGATTTTGCCTTGGAGATTGTGAGAAGTGTTATGCATGTAAAAAAATATCTGATTGCAATCGTGAACACAACTCCAATGTTTCTTTGAGCCCTGAACATTTCATGTGGCTAGCACCTTTAGTTAAGAAGATATGATGGCTCACAAATGACTGAAAATCTAATGCAAAATAAAAAGTGCCAGAGTTTGAGCTTCCCCTAGATACTTCAAGGGACAATAACTCGGAAGATATTCATAGTATAAAGTAAAATTTTAGCATAGGTTCATTTAATAGGGGCGGCAGTGTAGTATAATGGTTAAGGAACTGGCCTTGTATCCGAAAGGTTGCAGGTTCGATTCCCAGGTAGGACACTGCCGTTGTACCCTTGAGCAAGGTACTTAACCTGAATTGCTTCAGCATATATCCAGCTGTATAAATGGATAATATGTAAAACAAAATGCTAAAAGGTTGTGTAAGTCACTCTGGATAAGAGCATCTGCTAAATGCCTATAATGTAATGTACTGTAATATATTATAGTTAATGTACAAAAAGATCAGGTGATTCTGAGGGGGTCAGATGGGAAGCACTGATTGATTTTATATGGAATGACCCAGGACGGTAGGACGGAGATCCTGGATCTCCAGGACCAGGATTTGGGAAGCCCTGCTTTATTGTTCACTAGCAAGTTAGCTACGGTAGCTGTGCCACTCTCAAGTATAACAAATTTGCAGCATGCACTTTTATCTACAATAGTCAATTTACACAAGTTTTCATATAATCCCCCCCTGGCCCCGTATGCTTTCTTCCCCAGACTCACAGGAGTGATTTTGCTTAAGGTCCTTGTGCTGTCTTCGGTGGGGTCACTGCTGGGTGCCAGACCACGTATTCCCAGCGTGAACCATTTCCAACTCTCAACAATGACGTCACTGGTAAGGTGTCAATTAATTAAGTGATCAATCTGTACTTTTGCAGACAGAATATGATGCATTTCTACTAAATTGAAACGTCACCAGTGATTATCCCCCTGTCTCCTGCTGTCGTCGATTAGGCCTGTGTTGTTGGTTTCTTTTGCAGGGAGCCAGCGGATCCTCCTCGACAGAATACATTGTCAGAGTACCCAAGTGAGTTTCTTGATTCTGATTCCAGAACTTTCTTTACCACCCCCACCCCCCTCTACTCCATGCACATTGTAGCACTAATTGCGCTCTACCCCTGATATGACTGATACTCAGTGGACATGGTTTTAAACGGCTTGGCCAGTTCTGTACCAAGCAGGCCACCACGCTGCCCTTTGACCCTGCAGTCTGATTGGAGAACTGTGAAGCCCCGCACCAGCCTTAAGCATTGATCCATCATCTGTGCCATCTAGGGCTGCAACTAACGACTATTTTGACAGTCGATTAATCTATCGATTATTAAAACGAATAATCGACTATTCGGATTATGAATCGCACAATTACTCAATGGCTCTTATTTAGCTATCAGCTTTTAAATTTAGCTTTAGGATGTTTTAGGCATGTGCTAACTAACAATAAAGATGAATACTTCATTCAAAAATACGTCTTTTAATGAACTTTGCTGCTGATACAAAAGATAAATATATTAGATAAATTCCAATATCCATTTTTTCTGTAAAAATTTAAAACATTTGGAATGTGAACTGGATCGTTGTGAATAATAGGTTATTATTTGCTACTGTATGTTCAACGCCATTAACAATTCATTGATCAAGAGAAAATGTGTTTCAAAATAGAAAACGTTACAGCTCATAACGTGAAGTAACTTGGCTTTTAACATTAACAATAGCTACTGTAGCTAGCCAGCTAACAAGCTAACTAGCTTACCGAGATGAGTCTTCATCATCCAGAACGTGCCTCCTCTTCAGATGCTCCAGCAAAACTGATGTGCTCCCATGCCAGGCAAGGTCAGCTTTGCAGTTGCAGTTCAGCCTTTTTGGCCGCGTTAAGAGTGAAATGCGCATGTGCACCTTTCAACAAAGATGAGAAGGAAGCAAGATTTCTCACTCCTTAGCTACTACAATCATCAGCTCCGGAAAAATCCATGTGTTTAATTCAGCTCCACAGCGTGAAAAACACACGTCACCAACTAATCGACAATTAAATTCGTTGGCAACTAATTTGGTCATCGATTTTCGGCGACGACGTCGAATATTCCTAGTGCCATCCAACACTGCCTTTGTGTCTGTCCAACAGGAACACCGGCAAGAAGTACAGCATTATGGCTTTTAACGACGGGGACAAGGTCAACTGCTCCACTTGGACACAGGTACTTGAGACGCTCACTGTTGAGATTAGGGGGGTGTCGCCTCCCTCCGTAGGCTCCTCTGGCCGCTCGCTCTCACGCCCCTTTCCGCTCCCCGCAGGCGAAGATGGAGCGCGACATGAGCAACAGGCGCATGTTCGGGGGGGAGGAGGAGGCGGAGGGGGCAGCCGGCAGCGAGTTCGGGAAGAAGCTGAGGGAGGAGTCCCGCCGGAAGAAGTTCGGCATCGTCACGCGGGAGTTCCGCATGGAGGACCAGCCCTGGATTCTGAAGGTCAATGGGAAGGCGGGGAGAAGGTACAAATCGAGCTCACCGTGGCGGTTTTTCCTGTGAGGAGCGAAAAGCATCCGCTCGCACAGATGCATGTTTGCTTATGCTGTTCATTGTGTGAATGCTGCACAGAAGGGTTTATTCCCCAGCTCATTAAAAAAATATATATTAAAAAAAAAAGTCACATGACCGGTGGCACAGGCCGTAAAGGCGACGAGTTTGGGTGCAGAACCAACCTTTTCCAGCGCAGGTTCGGATCTCGCCAATTTGTGTGACGGTTAGTGGCGCTGCGAGGGCGTAGTTTGCCGCATACCCCCGCAAGAGGGTCTCTTCCTCTCACCACTGTTCTCCGGTGACACCTACTGGCAAAGCGGCGTCTGCGTGTGTTGTGCCTAGGACAGGCAAAATGGCGCTCTCCTCTAACCATGGTACATAGTAGGGCTGGGCGATATACAACATCGATAATTATCGAATGCAATAACGGCCGTTGCCACCGTGTGGGGCGCCTTTCTTTTAGTCTTTTTTTCTTTAAGTATACCCAATATACGGCAGTAAACATCCAAACTTCAGAGGCCGCGTGAAATGCTTCCGGAAAAAAACATCACCGCTGATATCTATTGAGTGTTGATAAGACAGCCAACCAGCAGCAAGGTCGTACAGCTTTCACGTGATCATGTGATGTGTTTTTGTCAATCGCATGAAAGGTGTAACGCCTTTCTGTGATTGTCCGTCTTATCAACGCGCAGTAGACAGCGATGACGTTTTTTTTTTCCCGGGAAGAATTTCACACGGGTTTTGAAGTTTAGATTACTAGCGCATCAGGTATAATTAAAGAAAAAAAAGACGAAAAGAAAGGCAATACCCCACAGGCTGTCAACGGCCGTTATTGCAATCGATAATTATCGTTGCGATATATCACCCAGCCCTCATACATAGCCTAGTTGTGTTGATAGCAAACCGAGTGGGGATTGGTGGCTAGCATTGGAGGACGCTAGTGCTAGTCTTCACCCTCCGGGATTGTGGTAATGTCGTAGATGGGAAGGAATTGGCAGCGACTAAAAATTTGCGAGAATATTGGAGGAGAGGGTGGGTAAGGTCACATGTAAGTGCACGCAGGTGTGATTTCCTACCTGTCCGACAGCGTTCAGGGTGAGTCTCCTTGGTGCGTTTCAGATTCAAGGGGCAGAAGAAAGGGGGGGTCACGGAGAACGCCTCCTACTACATCTTCACCCAGTGCCCAGACGGGGCGTTTGAGGCTTTCCCGGTGCACAGCTGGTACAACTTCACCCCGCAGGCCAAACACCGGACGCTCACTGCGGAGGAAGCGGAGGAGGAGTGGGGGAGGTGAGGAGGGGCCGCGGGGGGCGCACTGCGGGGAGGCGCAGTCCGGAGGAGGTGCTGAGGGATGTCAGAAAATGAAATATGGCAGGGCAGGCCTCTACGTTGTTTTGTTATGACACCCGAATAATCGAAACCGAGCTCAAATGTACAAGCTCAAGAAAGCAGGGCAGAACTGCAGTCTTTGGTGTGCGTCCAGCATCCCGAGAAACTTACAGTGTAGGGGAGCATGAGTGCATTCGCCTGATTAATATGAGTTAACAACATTCCCAGACATCACAAAAGCCCTAATGCTGATTAGCTCTGCTCCCTGGGAACCTAAATACAAACCTGGAATACATACAGATTGCCTCCATAACAAGCCCCTAAGCAGAAAAACCTAAACCCTTAAAAAAAAATAATAATAATACCTGATCTCATACAAAAGGTGCGTTGGGGCAGGTGGGAGGGACGGCCGTCACCGACGCGGAGGTGATGCCGCCTTCCTTTTTTTTCTCTCTCCCTCCGTTCCGTCACAGGAGGAACAAGGTGGTCAATCACTTCAGCATCATGCTGCAGCGGCGCCTGCGGGAGCAGGAGCGCGGGGAGGACGACGACGACGAGGGGGAGAAGGGAGGGAAGAAGAAGAAGAAGAAGAAGGGCGGCCGAGGGGGAGACCTGCGCATACATGACCTGGAGGACGACCTGGAGCTGAGCAGCGACGACAGCAACAGCAGCGAGGGAGAAGGTGGGGGAAAAACACGTCTTTACTCTCCCTTTTTGTGTCATTTCTTGGTAACACTTTACATTAAGTTGCACCTATACCTGTGTAGTTAAATTATAACTAATCTGGTAACAAGAGACGTTATTCCTGAGTAACTCCAACTTGGGTAACATTACATTACAGGCATTTAGCACACGCTCTGATCCAGAGCGACTTAACACGACTTCTTAGCACTTTATTACATTTATCCATTTATACAGCTGGATGTATACTGAAGCGATTCAGGTTATGTACCTTTTGGTTACAAGTCCAGTCCCTTAACCATTATAATACACTGCGGGAGTAACACGGAAAAACAGTTGGTGGTATTCTTAATTACACTTGCATGAATATTTTATTTACACTCATAGGCCACATCTTCATGATTCACAAATAAACCTTCCCTGTTAATTTCACAATGTGTCTTTATGATATGGAATGATTTGCTAGCCTTGTTTCACATGTGTAATTAACAATGTCACTAACTGCCGTTCTATGTTACCCACGTTGGAGTTACTCGGTAATAATCTCTTGTTATCAAACTAGTAACAATTTCACTACACAGGTCTAGATGCAACGTAATGTTTCCTATTTTTTTTTAATACTTTTCCCCCTTTCTGTCCCCAATCTATAACGGCAAACATATATATTTGATGTGGGGATGGATTGTGGTTGAGTGGGGCGGGATTAAAAGAAGGAAAGGAAGAAACTTTAAAAAGAGAGCCACTGTCTAAGGCAGGGCTGCCCAACCCTGTTCCTGGAGATCTACCGTCCTATCGGTTTTCATATCAACCCTAATTTGGCACACCTGATTCTACTAATGAGCAGCTCAACAAGCCCTCTAGCTGTTGAATGAGGTAAAAAACCTACAGGACGGTAGATCTCCAGGAAGCGGGTTGGGCAGCCCTGGTCTAAGGTCGTCTTCATTCTCCCCCCCTGACCCGACCTCCCTATCCCCCTCTCTCGGACAGACGGAGAGAGCAAGCCCAAAACTAAGAAGGAGGATAAGAAGAAGAAGGGAAAAGGCAAGAAGAAGAAGAGGAAGGGCGGCAGCGACAGCGAGGCGCTGGAGGACAGCGACGACGGGGACTTTGAGGGCCTGGAGGTGGACTACATGTCTGATGAGAGCAGGTGAGGCTAGCGCAGAGGTGCTGGCACAGAGCTACTAATGCACCATTAGATTAGACACATTTTCAGTGTAATATAATTTGCCATTAATTAGGGCTGGGCGATATATCGCAACGATAGTTATCGATTGCAATAACAGCCGTTGCCAGCATGTGGGGTATTGCCTTTCTTTTCTTATTTTTTTTCTTTAATTATACCTGATGTGGTAGTAATCTAAACTTCAAAACCCGTGCGAAATTCTTCCGGGGGAAAAAAAACGTCATCGCTGTCTACTGCGTGTTGATAAGACGGACAATCACAGAAAGGCGTTGCACCTTTCATGCGATTGACCAAAACGCATCACGTGATCACGTGAAAGCTGTACGACCTTGCTGCTGGTTGGCTGTCTTATCAACACTCAATAGATATCAGCGGTGCTGTTCTTTTTCCGGAAGCATTTCACGCGGCCTCTGAAGTTTACTGTCGTATATTGGGTATACTTAAAGAAAAAAAGACGAAAAGAAAGGCACGGTGGCAACGCCAATTATTGCATTCGATAATTATCGATGTATATCGCCCAGCCCTACCGTCAATGTGTAAATTAGCCGCAGTGTACAGCTGGTTAACTGGTTATTTAATAGTTCTGAGAGAGGTTTCAGGTTAGAGCAGGGGGTGTCCTGGAGGGCTGCAGTGTCTGCTGGTTTCAGGGTGTTTCTGCAGCTAAGTGATTGATATAAGTAACTAGGCTAAAGCTGGGCTATCCTGTTCCTGGAGGGCCAGTGTGTAGCTAATTGGCTGTAGACACAAACACTGCTTCACTGATAGATTACATCACAGTAAAATGTTTTATATAGGATGCAAAAACAGTCTTCGACTGTCATTCACGTGCCTATCAAGAAATGTAGCTAAAATGTCAGTTGGCGAAAATGTTAGGCCAATAAAGTAATTAAGACCACAAATTGGCACGAAAACCAGAAACGGATGCGACCCTCGTTGCCCACCTCTGGGCTAAAGAGTCCGCACACCTCGTTTCCAAGGTTGCTGACTGAAAGGAAACTTCATAAACTTATGGACAGATTGGACTTTGACACGCGTGTTTAATCGATCCACAGAGTGAATAATCTGGCTATGAACAAATAGTTTAATGACCAGTGAGAATTGGGCATAAAAAAAAAGAGTTTAACCATATAGAGCGCATCCTATTCTGTTCATTCCATTTCGTAATCTGCATGAATACTGAGCCGCAACGCAAATTCGCAAGCGCACCCTGTCGTCCTGACGCCATTTTGGTTTTTCCAGTTCAGAAGAAGATGAACAAGAGAAGGTCAAGCCCAATAAAGGAGAGGGTGTTCCCAAAGGTGAGAGACCTATGAACTCATTATTACTATTTATTGTTATGATGTACTTGTAAGTAGTATTGCTTATTATTATTTTTAGTAATAATACATTTCATGCTTTAAATGTTCCGTATATGCTTTGGCTATAAAGCACCATTGAAGAGAATTGAGAGAGAAGTGCAAGGGCCCTCATATCTGTAGCGTAGCGATTAGCACGTGTGTCTCACGCCGAGGGCAAAGGCACGATGGCACGGTGAGCTGAAGCTTCCTGTCTGCCCCATCCAGGGATCGACGAAGCCTCGGAGAGCGAGGAAGAGAGCGAGGAGGAAAAACAAAACGAGGAGGAGGGGAAGGAGGAGGAGGAAGAGGATGGGAAAAAGACTCCCGTACAGCAGGAGAAGAAGAAGAGGAAAGGTACGGGACCCCCCTTAACTGCCACTTTTTCGTTGACCTGTACACCCATGGCCCTTCCTGCAAACGGTGCACCGCCTGCTGCTTTAGCCCAAATGTCACCACTTCACTCAGTGTCTGACAGGAGTGGATAGCCTGTGATGCCTTGTCTTATCTGTTACCCTATCTCCGTTATGCCTGTCTGAATAAAGTTTTTAAAAAAAAAGAAAAGCAAAACGGGGATGGACTGCTCTCCTTTTTTTAAATTTATTTTAAAAAATAATAATAATGAGTGCATTGATTTGAATTTGCTAGCCCCTGATTGGCTGCTGTGGCTTAGGCTGCTGTGAAGAGGGTGTGTTTTCAGTAACCCGGACCGTGCGTTTCAGACAGCAGCGACGAGTCGGACAGCTCGGAGGACAGCGACATCGAAAAAGAGGCTAGCTCCGCGCTCTTCATGGTGGTGAGTAGCTGTGGGCCTGTCCACTAGGAGCTTGCGTTCACGCGATACCGTCACGCTAGCCTGTCTGCCCTGCCCCGCCCCCTGTTTACAGCCCTCCCGACTTCTCACCCCGCACAGAAAAAACGCACCCCGCCGAAGCGAGGAGGAGGCAGGGGGTCGGGCGGCAGCTCCAGGACGGGCAGTCGTCCCGGGACGCCCTCCATCGACAGCGCCTCCACCTCCAGCACACTCCGGGCTGCAGCCAGCAAACTGGAGCAAGGTACGTCTGCCGCCTTGTCCGCCCCGTCCTCATTTGTCAGACGGTGCCCCTAAAGTCATTTGACTTGGCCCTCCACACCCAGATGTGTTGTTTCAGCTCGCACGCCGCCATGATAGCTCTGTTGCCCCCAGGTAAGCGGCAGGCGGTGGCCCCCAGCGCGGACACACCCGCGTCCAAGAGACTGAAGATGGAGCCCAGTCCGCAGAGCCCATCAGGAAAGAGCACTCCACAGCCCACTTCTGGGAAATCCACACCCAGCTCCAGGTGCTTACACTTCCTCTGCATTCCGCTCTCCTCCTTATCGTCTTTCTCGCTTCCTTGCCTGCTTTCTGCCTTTCTCTCCTTCACTTTAGAGGCCCCTTTCACACTGCAGCTAAATACGGTTGTCGCTCCTCGTTTTAGTGCTTAATCCGTTCAACTTCACACTTGGTACGGTTATGAACAAGAGGGACAACTAGTAGTAACGAGTCCTGTTCGAAACAGGGTAGCGACTACCGAAGTTGACACTTGTTCCTATGCAAATGAGCTTGGGTGTGCGAGTGTGCACGGGAACGGGAGTTGAGAACTGGTAGCAGAAGCGTGGTGATTAACTGCGCAGCGCTCCCTGACTTCCATAGAGCATGCTAAGGGCGATGCTGAGTACTGTTAAAAGAAGCATTAGTCGACGTTGCTTCATTCGCGACCAGATCAGATGTGGAAACGCACGTCTTCACCGGCTTCTCGGCAGAGATTAACAAGAACTGAATGGTGGCCGCGTCCATGTTTGTTGACATTGGAGATTGAGCTGTGCGATTATTGTGAGATTTACGTTCTCAGAGCAAATATTGCGCTATTACAAACTTACTGAGAGCATTTTAAATACAGGAGCTGTTACTTGTTCATACTTGTAAGCGTTCTCGGTCTTCTAAATATGTGTGTGTGAACAGACACAGAACATGAGCGACTCCAGCTAATAACTTCGGTTGTCGAGCCCCCAAATGCAAGTGTGAACGAGCCTTTGTCTCCATGACTCCGATTTATATATATATATATTTATTTATTTTTCTCCGCCCGACGCAGTGACGTGCAGCTGACGGAAGACGCAGTGCGACGGTACCTGATAAGGAAGCCCATGACCACCAAGGACCTGCTGAAGAAGTTCCAAACCAAGAGGACGGGCCTGAGCAGCGAGCAGACGGTCAACGTGCTCGCCCAGATCCTCAAGAGGCTCAACCCGGAGAGGAAGAACATCAACGACAAGATGCACTTTTACCTCACGGAGTGAGAGGGGGAGGGGCAGAGCAGGAAAAGGGTCAGCCCTTCTTTGAGGAAGAAGGAGGAAGTGAGATCATGAAAAGACTGAAAGTTAAAGGAAGAGTAGGCAGTGGGGGTGTGGAGGGACTGAGGAGCATTGTGTGATTGTTGGTAAAAAAAAAAAATTTCAATAGTTGATGAAGGCCAACGGTGTAACTTGTCAAAACACTGGTCTAATTTTAAGGGCAGGCCTTCTTTTTAGTTCATGTAAAATATAGTGGTATTGCCGTTCATCTTATTTTCTTGTTGTAGAAGACAAGCTGTAACAGAGTGTTCATCTCTTGTGCTTATTTGTAATAAAACATTCCCTCAATATGGTCGTTCACATTGTCTGTTCAAATGAGAGTTGATCAGAATCTCACAAGCCAGTGGTCCCCGACCCTGTTTCTGGAGATCTACTGTCCTGTGGGTTTTCATTTCAACCCTAATGTAGCACACCTGATTCTGCTAATTGGCAGCTCAACTAGATCGATCTCTAGCCAGGAACAGGGTTGGGGATCACTGTCATAAGCCATTACCCATTACATCCAAGTTGAATGCTTTCGGTGCTTCCTCTCGTGCTGTTGTTGTATCAAGGTTGGTTTACTAGAATGTATTTTATTATGTTTTTGTAGGAAATCCCCATTGAAACATAATTTATTCAAGGTGGACCTGATCGGTCAAGGTGTCTGTCCATCCATAGATTTGACTGCAGGCAAAGGTGCTGGAGGTCATGTTGAGGCCACGTCGCCCAAAGCAAAAACACTTCTGGAGTGGTTAACACACTGACCAGGTGGAATTGAAGCGCTGTAGTTGGTAAGGTGCCCTGATAAGGCAAAATTAATGTTCAGCAGGTCAGTGGGGCATTTTGCTGAGAATTCAAACATCCTATCGCACGGCCAAAGACATTATCTTAGAGGTTTCCAGTGAAGCTAGCTTTGCAAGATGTAAATTTTTCTCAGCACATTTACATCACACTGCACAGGTGAGTATATGCAGGAGACAAAATAAAACAAATTCTCATTTCAATCTTTGTAGGTAGGAACAGAATATACACTTTTGAGTCTCTGACAAGTGTTTTTGCTGTCGGCAAAACAAAAGTGAACGTACCTTTTTTCTCAGGATGCATATTAATACCACTGTAATTTGAGGACTATCCTGGGGAAAAGATAGTTAAATAATGGTGATTTAAACAGTTGCGTGTGTGTTTGTGTATGATTAGCTGACCGAATGTGGTGTCATGCTTGAAGTTCTAGACTAGCATATCCTGGGTTAATTCAGTAGACATCCACCGATGGAACTTGGTGTGATAAGGTACAAAAATAAGCCACTAACATTTCCCTGCAATAAGGGTGTGTGTTGCATACTTTTTATTTTTTTTTAAAGTTTTTGCAGGGTATCTACATAAATTTTGTGAATTTCTCTAGTTTTCTCATCATGCAGGTTTGTGTGGGGTATAGAGTCTGTGCGTGGAAAAGGCGTGGATGGTACGAGACAAGTTGTTCTCCCCTCTGAGTTCCCTCAATTTACAATCTGCCTGTCCCATTGTCGCGTCCCGCAGGGCCACTTTCTTTTCAGAATTAATTGGAGCTCAGATTATTGTTGTCATAGGAACCGCATACACACTCTGGGAGTCGGTGTGGTGCTCAGAGAAGGTTGGTGCTTGTATGCACTCCGGGACAGACTATTCAGCCAGAACACCGGCAATAGAGCACAGCTGAAATGACTGTGTTCTGGAAGGCTGCAGGGTCTGCGGGTTTTTGTGGTTTCCTTTCAATCGGCTGCCATTAGATCTTGAAAACAAAGGCACTTTAGCCAATCAATAACTTAAGTGTTAAAATGCTGAAATTGGCAGACACTCCAGGCTTACCTGGCTGGAGTCGTACACCCTTGGTATAAAGTCGATATGTAGAGACTTAAGTGCACGCACAGAGAGACACAAAATTTATGGGCGTTCATTCCACACAAAGATTTTCAGTAGGCCGATACTGGCTTCTGAAACCAAATACCTGTCTGTGGGAAACAAAGGCTTAAAAATGTCTTGCAAATGGCAATGAACCCAAACCTGCATTCTGAGTAAATAAAAATCACAGAAGCATTTCAAATGAATTTTCATGCTGGAACAAAAACCAACGTACACAGTGGACCCCCCCCCCCCCCCCCCCCCCCCCCCCAGGACTGTGGTTGGGAAGTGTTGGCTTCGTGTGTGTTTGCTTTTGTCTTTCTTCTATGAACTTTTAGTGTGTCTTTTCCATCCTCCTCTGCTGTATCAATGCAGGGATGCTTCCAGAACCCCAGCCAATGTCGCTGCCATGGTATACATGGAGTTGTCAGTCCTTCAGGGCCCTCAGAGAAACGGGAAACGTAAGCAAACCCCCAAGCAAAATATAGACTCAGGAGAAGGCCGGAGAGGAGAAGGTAAAGGACAGAGATGGTTAATTTATTTTTTATTGTTTTGCCAAGTCATTTTAAAGAGTCACTTTTAAAGTGTTCTTGACGTGGAAGTGTCTAATTGCCAATGTCCTCAGTTGTTTGTGCAGCTGTAACATGTCTGCTTTCATGAAAAGGGAATAACTGTCAAAACCCAACTTTGTTTTTAACAGGTAGTAATGAAACGGAGAAAACGTTTTATTTCTTCGGTTATGATCATGGAGTCCATCTTAACCAATGTGCAGATTATTGTAGTCTCAATATATTTGGATGGATGTACCAGAAGTGCTTAAGTGTTGGGAACAGGTTAAACGTACTGTGCAACTGAATTAATATCCATTTATAATTCCTAAATCTGTTTTACTGTTGGAAAGAACAGTTCTAAAATTTAGGCATGGTCTTTCCATTTTTTTTTTTTAACATTAAAGCTGGTTCACTGTGCAGGCCTGGTGTGAGATTTCCTCCAGATTATATAGATATAAGAGGACTGCCTTGGCTGTTTGTTGCTGTGTACGGCCAGCTCTCACGAGCATCTGTTCAATTGGCTTCGGACCTGCAGGTAACAACCTTGTGGAGTTTTATTGAGGAAGCACAACAATTATCCCTCAGGCTCCTGGCTATAGCACAAAACTCATACAAAACACTAATAAAGAATGTGCTGAGCAAAGGAGGCCAAAGACCAGCGAAAATGACTGAGCCCATTGTGTGTATGACTTGAAAATGGATTGCTTTGGGGCAATCTGTGTGTATTAAGTATAGTTTTTTTTTTTTTTACTGGTTAGGTAGGAGGTTAATTTGCTCTTCAAATACTGAAATTACAGCTGAATATGCAAATACATTTTGTTATTAGCTGGTAGGTATCCATATAGATTTATGGTTCTCTGGAACTTTGGCTCTTGCCATCTCAACAGTAAATATAATATGTTCCACCAACACTAGAGGGAGACATACTACTATAAATGTATGCCTTGGGCCATGAAGCACCATATGGTTTATGCTAATTAACTGAGTAAATGTGCTGCTCTTGCACTGCAGAGTCTGGAGACTTCACTTTCTGGATGAGATCCTGGGAACCACTAAACTGCTCTCACAGACACACAGACACGCATTGTTTCACCCTCGTTTCTAAACGTGGAGAATGTTTGACTGCAAAGCAAGGAGGGAAAAGTAGAAATGTTAAATTGCAGAGGAATAACAGCATATGCATGAGATTATTTTGTGCATAAGGGAGAAAAAACGGATTTTAAGATTTTAATTTTTTTTTCTACTGCTTTTGGAATGTATAATCATATTCTCCTGTCTCGTCTCTGCACCATCCTGCATCAGCAGACGAGCGAATGCACTCCTCAAATCGCATGCTACCAGCCTCCTATAGCTTAGAAACGTGCGCTTCCACATGCAGTTGATTTGGGCTTGACTGCAGGCACCTGAGCAACCAGAGTAGATTCTCTTGCAGGATGAGACTTGAACCCACCTTTCTTCGACCTTCTCTCCTTGACGCATTCTATGGCTAATTACCCAGCCCTGTGGGTCTGCCGTCAGATTTGATACCATGGGCTGCAATGTCCTACTTGTGGTGTGGCATATCCTTCCCTTTAATATGGATCAATGTTCTTATTCATTCATTTGTTGAAAGTGGCTGGAAAGAGAATCCTTCCGGTCAGTTCGGTCTCCACTGAATCCCAGTGTGCTCGCATGAGGACGGCCCGATTTTCTGCATTCATTTGACTTCATGATTATCTCATTTAATGGCATCATTCTCAACCCAAATTGGTTAGGGTTACAATTAAGGTTGGATAATGCGATCCAAGATCAGTTGTTGTGGCCAGAAACTAACCAAAGTTATCTGTGCCTGACCTCTGGAGCGGAATCTGATCCCCCTCCCCCGGCCCTGTCCACAGGCAGTGTCTGGTTGCTCTGGTATGATATAATGCTGAGGCAGACATTGACATTCACAAGAATGTCCCCGATCAGTCAACTACCATATTCTCTATCTCTCTCGCTCTGTCTCTCGCTCTCTCTCTCTCTCTCTCTCTCTCTCTCTCTCTCTCTCTCCCCTGCTAGAAAAAACATTAAAAACCATCAGACAATTCCTAATGGTTTTAATGGAATTTCATGTTTTTGTGATGGATTCTGCTGGTTTCTGATAGTCTTTATTGGTAATCCAGTGGCTTCTAATGGTCATCTGGTGGTGCTCTGTTGGACTCTAATGGTATCTGTGGGGATTTTGATGGTCTCTAATGGTCTGTAATGGTAACCTGATAGGAGACCAAAACCAAGATGTCCCAATTCCCATCACGTAATGGTTACCATTACGTGATGGTTTCTAATGTTTTTTTCTAGCAGGGTCAGCAAACATTAAAAGCACATATAGTAAAACATACAGTAAACGCTCATAAAAATGTAATACTTGCATTAACTTTAATACCATCACCTACAGCGGCTAATCAAAGTGTACACATATAGTGAAATAGTGTCTTCCCAGCTAGAAAAAACATTAGAAACCATCATGTAATGGTAACCATTACGTGATGGGAATTGGGACATCTTGGTTTTGGTCTCCCATCAGGTTACTATTACAGACCATTAGAGACCATCACAATCCCCACAGATACCATTAGAGTCCAACAGAGCACCACCAGATGACCATTAGAAGCCACTGGATTACCAATAAAGACTATCAGAAACCAGCAGAATCCATCACAAAAACATGAAATTCCATTAAAACCATTAGGAATTGTCTGATGGTTTTTAATGTTTTTTCTAGCAGGGTTGTACTGTGTTGGAAACACTGTTATGTTAAATGCAAATATAACACTTTGTAATTTATAATTTCCTATATTGCTTTCCTATATTTTCAGCATTATTTTTGAGGTTGTTGATATATAATCAAACTTGCATCGAGTTTACAATACTGACACACACTGTTCATTCTCTGATCAATGTCTCAACATGCTTGTAAATTAATCTTTTAAGCACTTTCTGGATGCATCTTACTAGTATTGGGGCATTGATATATAGCAGGACGTCAACTATATTCTTGGTCAAAAAAACTATTTGTGTGTATATAACCGATTTATACCGGATGACCGATGGATTATGGACACCACATCAACTCGGGTGCAAGAAGGTTTGTACAGCGCACGGTCTGAATTGCACCCCACGTGCAGACAAAAAGGAAAACGCGCGCGTTTAGTTAGTCACTCAAACTATGACAATATGACATATCGCACTTTCCCCCCACGGAGTCCACTACACCTACGCGCATCAAGGATACAGCGCACAACAGCAAACATATCAGCCAAAGAAAAAAGACTGTCGAATTGAAGCAGAGAAAACGAAGACATTCTGACACTGTATATAACTTGCTATTTGTTGATGATTTTTTAAAATCTTTTTCCACACACATAGTTACAGTACGTCGCAAGATATTTTGGAGTTAAAACAATGGATTTTCGTTCATCAAAAAGGGACTGATGTCGCCACATTATGTAGCCAGAATTTAGCCGTTACAACCACTCTTTGGCACGAGCGCCACTTTCGCTCCGGAATAACCGCCACAGTGAAGATCTCGTTTTAACCATTTGAAATCAGCCACCTCGGTTATCAGGTAATGAAAACTAAAAAAATGAAAAATTATATATTTCATATATTAAATGTTTATTAAATGTATTTTTAACATTTTGGTATAGTTAAAATACAGAGTTATTGTCAAAATGAACCCTCTGAATGTATAGCTACTGAAATGGGGCACCTCTAACGTCAGCGGTAGGGTAACGTTATTTACAGTGTTTAAACCACATTACATTGTTTCATCGTCTCTTTGGTCAAGTGAGCAATCATCTGCTCGGTAGTTTGTCGGAAGGGTATTTGTTTTTTAAGCTGAGTAAAGTTGTGAATGTGGGCATTAATGAGTATTAAGTGTCTACATAGTTAATGGTACTTTTATACATAATTCGTAGTTCAAATGGCTAATTAATTCAGTGTTTGTGTACAACAGTAGCCTACTGTCATGGCTGTTTAGTATTGGCGCAATGGGGTCGTCAAAAAATATTCTGCGCGCACATATCTCGGTGTGTGTGTGTGTGTGTGTGTGTGTGTGTGTGTGTGTGTGTGTGTGTGTGTGTGTGTGTGTGTGTGTGTGTGTGTGTGTGTGTGTGTGTGTGTGTGTGTGTGTGTATGCCTCATCTACTGACTGTTTCCCCTTGCTTCTGAGCTGTGAAGCATTGCGATGGTCAATGGTCACCTACCATCTTAACAGTGACTCAGAGTAAATCTTTCAGAGACGAGTAATTACTTGATTGCATCTTAAAGGAGATTTTCTGTACAATCTCTGTCACTGTGCTTTGCTTGTGTGTGGTACTGGTCTTGGACAGCACTGTAGAGCTTCGAGGGCAAAGGCCCGTCTCACCATGAATGCAAAACTAATTCCTTAAGATCATCTAAAGCTCTATTGACCCTATATCTTTTCCCCGTTATCCTTCCACCGACTGACTCCACCTGCATCCAATTAGTCCTAACAGCACTCATATCTCTCTGTCTCTCACACTCTCTCTCACCCACCAGAAATAGATTGCTCTGAAATGTGCTTAATAATTTGAACCCATGCAAAAATGGGACTTAAAAGGCCTATCAGTTGGCACACAAATAAAATACACATGTTCACTCACGCACGCACGCATGCACGCACACACACACACACACACACACACATCACCTGCCCTGAAATGACCCTGCTCTGACTGTGCATCAGGCCAGTTTGAGCATTCAGTGCAGATATTATGAATTATGAAAGTGACCCTTGAAGGGCATGGCTGAATTCACTTCCTCTGGAGGGGCATTGTGTGGCATCCCTGCCCCCACCTCTAACCACCGCAGGCTAAATCCTTACAGTAGCTCTCTGTCGCTTCTGCTGTCCATTAGTTCCGTTATTCTCTTCGGACCGTTTGACACGGGAAGAGCTGTGAATTGAATCAGGCCTCTTCATGTGATGTAATCCAGGAACATGTATTTTTGTGAACTTTGGAACTTTGACTGCCACTGCAGTTGGGTTGTTCTTTAATGAAGCTAACAAAAGCTACTGCAGTTGCGTTGTTCTTTAATGAAGCTAACAAAAGCCACTGCAGTTGGGTTGTTCTTTAATGAAGCTAACAAAAGCTACTGCAGTTGGGTTGTTCTTTAATGAAGGTTCCTTTTTTACTTTATCAACCCACTTTCCACCCTTCCCCCCTCTTCTAGGCAGCTCTATGCTGACGCATCATTATCCAGATAACTCAGTGATTGTGGAGAGGGCGCCGCCCCTGTGGACAGGTCACAGATCGCAATCCCGGTGCCAGGAGTCGCAATGCCGTTCCCCCACCAGGGGGGGCGTCGCTCACCCTCCTCCCAGCTACTACCACGCGGTGTACGACGTGCGGGCGGAGAAACGCCACGATGCCCCCTTCTCCTTCGCCGGCGCTGGGGCCAGCCCCCTGGAGACGGGAGCGACGGACGGGACTCTGTACTCCGAAGTGGCCGGCGGCGCCCTGACCCCCCCCATGTACAGGCGGCGAGGGGGGCTGGTGGACCACCACGACGTGATCAAGGCCCACGAGTCGCACAAGCTTCAGAGCACAGCGCACGCTCAGCGCAAGGAATGGGAGTGAGTACTGTCACCCCGCCCCCCATTCCCACACTCATGACACGCTGATTTTATTCACAAATAAAGCAGTGCCACGTACTGCACATTATGCTAAACACGATGTACACGTGTGACTCTGACGGTATGGGCTGTTTGGGTGGACTTGTGTATGCCCCACTGAAACAGCACCGTAAACCCCACTGAAACAGCAATGTATCAATGATGGCTGTTGTATATAAGTCCCTCCCTCTGATTTGTGTCCCTCACTGTGGGGACACCAGCTAATGAATTAATGAAGGATGTAATTTGTCTACACCTGCACATACCATTTATTCACAAATAATTGAACACATGAGACATGGACTGAAAGATTATTGGAAAGTATTATGTAGTTGTGAGTGTAGAGAAGCCCCAGGGTCATCGTTACATCTCTTCCCCCTCGGCCCACCCCTGAGGCTAGCTGAAATAACTGGGCGGGCCTACCCCGTCCTTGTGTATATGCACTGTGTTTGTATTAGTTTTGAGTATGTATGTACGATGAGGCATCCCAGTACCCCCGGTATCTTGAGAGGTATATGACTCACCTAGTTTGATTGTTTTCCACTTAACTGATCTGTTGCGTCACCTTCTCCCTTTTGTTCCTCAATGAGCCTGTTCTCCAGACAGGTAGTACCACAGCTGGTACCACATCATACTATTCTCTTCCTTTGTTTGGATGTACCCACTTTACTTTACTGTGCAAAATATCCTGTGAGTAAAAATGCACATGTCCTGCGCTGTATTCAAACCACCTTCAAAGCTTTGCATAACCCTCCTTGTCATATTCGGAGTTTGAACTTAAACCAGGGGCGTCCAATCTTATTGATGTGGGTGCAGGTTTTTTTTTTTTTTAGCCCAGCACTATGGATGAACATGTCCAGGTGTTATGTCTTAATATTAATATGTCAGACGATGTCCGTTTTTTTTGGCAAAAGTTTTGGTGTGACCATTGATATGGTCGCATTGCAAGCGGCGGAATATGCAGTGAATCACACCGTCGTGCTTAAGATTCTTCCAGTGAAATGTTAAAGAATGCAGTTGAGGCCAATGGCTGCTCATTTGTCACTAATTTCACAGGTGTTCCCAGGGTACAGTGGGGCAGGGAGGGGGGGGCGGACTCGGGGTACCTATGGAACTCGACGGTGGCATGAACTCGCCGTGTCCTGTGTTAAACCTCCGTGCCCCATCCTCCGCAATAAACATATTAATGAGAAATGGACCGCAAGAGAAACAGACTCTGTACTTGCTCCTAATGACCCTGTGTATCACTCCATTTTGCTTGCGATTACACCTTTACCTGGGCTGGGCCGTGTGCTTGTACTGTGTAGAGGCAGAGAGAATGGGAGCCAAGTGGTCGTCAGAAGTTCCTGCACGGCGTTTCCCCCTGGGGTACTGTCCCCCTGGGGTACTGTACCCCTGGGGTACTGTCCGGCACAATGCCCTCCTCTCATGAAGGAGATGTGCATGCACACAGACCGACCTGCATGACCCTCTCAGTAATGGAGCACAGCAGGCCTCCTCTCCCTCTGTACCGGACTCTTCACTGGCCACTGTCGGGGGTACATGCCACTGAGAAAGAGAGAGAGAGAGCGAGAGATGGACACACATTGACACACACACACACACACACACACACACACAGAAACGGAGACACAGAAGCACAGAGACATCCGTGATCACAGCAGCACTGCAGGGAGCAGCAGCCAGGCCAGCACCTAAATGTCATCTCACTGAAGGGAGGGAGAGAAAGAGAGAGAGAGAGAGAGAGGGCGGGGGGGGGGGGGGGCTGAAGAGAAAGGGAATGAGTTAAGCAAGGAGAATGAGGGATGATAAGGAGGAGAGCAGAATGAGGAAGAAGTGCAAGAGAGGGAAGTGGAGGTATAAACTTCAAACCAATACTCTGCTGTGAAAATTGTAATGAGTCGATAAATTAAATTCAATTAAATTCAATGTGCTTTACTGGCATGACAAAATTTGACATTTTTATTTGCCACAATTTTGTATTGGCAAAGCATGGCAGCTAGATCATGGAACATAACAAAAATCAGTTAATGAGATTACTTTCTCATTTGCATTCACGGGAGGAAGCAAACATTTTTGAGTGATCATTTTCATTGCAGGACTTTGCATTGAGAACAAAATGCAAATGAACAAGAATACAAAAAGTTAAAACGGAAAAAAAAACAGAAACTGTATTTCTGACAGCCAGTGAGACACTTAAATTGAAGTAAATTGAATATGAAGTGAGTGATTGGCAATCTGTTGTCTGTTGCTGATCTGTCAATCATTTGGCGGTATTTACAGAAATGTATTTCACTTCAGCGCATCTATTAAAATGTAAATATGAAGCTGTCAGCGAGGCATGAAGCTTGGGAGAGGGAGAATCAATGCGGTGGATGAGTTACAAAAACAGGTTTCTCAAAATCAGTCCTGGAGCACCCCTATGCGTGCTGCCTTTCATTCCAACCACAGATAACCCCTGAATTGTAACACGCTATTAATTGTCCTTAATTTCTATTGAAGGATTTACTCTCTTTTTTCACATGCATGCCATTAGGAATAATGTCCCAGGACTTTTCATCAGTCAGATCAACTAATGCTTTCATTTTCTGTAATGTGGCAAATCATTTCTTAAGAAAGTGCTTGTATTTTATGTTTTAATTGTTCAAAGGATAGACAGGTTAACTAAGTGAGATCCAAACTGCTGGAAGCGTTGACATCTGGTAATTGAAGAAAGTAAAGGAGTCATACCTGCATACAGGGTCGCCGCCACCAGGGATTTTGGGCCCCATGAAAAGATACCTCACATTGGGCCCCACCACCCCACTACCACAGGCCACGCCAAGCCTGCGCAATTGCTGTAACCACACACCTCCAGAACCCAATCGACCCATTCAAATCAACATAAATATTGTGTTTAAAATGTCAGTTTAACCTTAAATAAGCGTCTTATGGACAATAACTGTCCTTATATGTAATTTTAATGCGATATAAGGACTGTTTTTGCGGCTATTAAACTCACATTTTCCCAACATTCGATCAATGATAAGAGTAGGACTCTGAGGGCACTGAAAACAGATCAGCGCAGCCAATATTCTGTTCTATTCAGTAGTCTCGCGGTCATTATTTCAGTTGACTTGATCAACTGTCAGAATTCTGAAAGACTGTCAGGTCAATATTTTTGCTGGTCGAGCGTGCCGTAACGATTAATTAGCAAATAACAACGCTGAATACTCCAGACGTAATTTACATAGCAACTGTATGCCCAGATCACACGGCCTCATTGACAGTGGCCAAGGGAAATCGATGACGATTCAGAAAATATATGACTTTTAAAGATTTAATTCCATCTTCGCCTGGGACTTTTGCCGTTTATCGAGGGCAAATATGTGTCCGAAATTTTCGGTGCCAAATTTTAGGGGTTGGGCAATACAGAGGCTCTCTGGATGTTTACTTTTTGCCAAAAACGAGAAAAGAAAAAGAAAAAGAAACCGTTAGTTTTATTAGTACATTGTAAATAAAATATTCTATTAATGATTATAGGTTAATAATTTAATATTGAAAAAAATGTACCTATTGTTCTAATAATTTTTTAGGACCCCTGTCAGTCAGGGGCCCTTAGAATCGTCCTAGCCTTTCCCCCCCTTACAGCGCCCCTGCCTGCATGCTGTTAAGATCTATTTATGGAAAAGCATTCTGAAATAACAGCCACCTGTTTTCAGTGACCAAGAGATTGGCTATAAAGAAAAAACAGCAGACACAGGGGTCCCACAAGACTGTCTTTGAATGGTTCACCCTGGCACTCTCAGGGGTTCAAAATGGGATTGGTATAGGACAGGTCTACTCCAATCTGGCCCTCGAGGCCAATAGTACTGCAGGTTTTCATTCTTTCCCACTGATCAGGACTGCCTTAAACCTGGAACACCAGGTGAGTTAAATCTCTATCCAATCAGTGGCAGTAATGGATCAATTAACTTTCAGGTAGAAAAGAAAACCAACAGCACTATTGGCTTTGAGGACCAGATTTGTGCATCCCTGGCATAGGAGAAAAGAGCTGGGGTTTTAATGTAACACTAAAGGTTTCTATTTAGAAATGTTTTGGTTTGTGTTGAAATATCTTCTTCGAATTGATATTGAATAATTCCCAACATATGTGCACAGGGAAATTCAGTTTACAAGATATGCAGCCCAACGTTTTATGAACATTTCAGTTGAAAGTTGTATTTGCAGTTGCATACGAAATTTGTTGATTCCCGACTCAATGCAGGCCAGTTTTTGTAATGTGGAGGCAATCATAATATTTTGAAAGCTGGGGTTTTTGCACTTGGAAAAATATTTGCAGTTTTCACAGTTTTCAGTCTGTCACAAGCAATTTTGTAATTGTACATCCCTGGAATTGGATCTATCAGGATGAAGCAGGAAAAGAGGAGAGGAAAAAGAGGAGGAGGCGGAGGTGGCGCTGATGTTTTATTAGCAGCAGATGAGTGCTGGCATATCGGTATAATGGAGTCAATGAAGAGGAATGGTGGAGTACATTGGAATGGAGTGAGTGAGAAAGTGTGGGGAGAGCTATATGGAGACTTGACATTTAAATTCTTTATACAGTACTGTGCAAAAGTCTTAGGCACATGTAAAGAAAATCCTTAAGGCAAAAATCCTTTCAAAAATAATTAAATTAAAAGTTTCTAAACATCAAACAATTCACTACAAAGAACAGTAAACAATAAAAAACAGAATCAAATCAATATTTGGTGTGACCACCCTTTCCCTTTAAAACAGCATCAACTCTCTTAGGTACACTGTTGTTCAGTTTTATAAGAAAATCAGCTGGTAGATTGTTCCAAGCATTTTGGAGAACTTGCCACTGTTCTTCTGCAGAATTTGGCTGTCTCGCTTGCTTCTGTCTGTCCAGGTAATCCCAGACAGCCTCGGTGATGTTGAGAACAGGCCTCTGTGGAGACCATACCATCTGTTGCAGAACTCCTTGTTATTCTTTTCTCTGACGAAAGTTCAATTAAGTTTTTGGAAAATCAATGTTTGGAAATCTACAATTTGCTCTTTTCTACTGACACATTAATGCAGAAGACAAAAAATAAACATCTAAGAAAAAATCTACATTAAAAAAAAGACATTTGCACAGTACTGTATATAACTGAAAAAGCATCTTAAAATACAGCAGGGGTGTCGAGCCCCTTTCACGCATGCATCTTAACCCATAAATGTTCTGCCAATTTTCCGTGTCGGCTTCATGCGTGAACAGGAGCCATAGTCGGTTTTCCGTGTAAGAGGTTCCTCCGATTTGCCGGGTCTGGAGTTAGATTTACGGAAATCTTCCGGCTCATCTCTAGCGTGAACAAAAACCGCAACACAAGGCACAGATAAAGCACACAAAACCTTGTGTCTTGCACAATTACTTTAATAAGTAGCCTGCTTTACTGAATCTGCCCTCTCAACAATTCATAAATATTGGACTTTGCACAAGATTATTTTGTCAGTCTCTGAATAATCTCGCCCTGCGAGACCACTATCCACACCTAGTTCTATAGGACCCTCCAGGAATGAAGATGCCTTTTCCAAAGGAGTTGATTCATCAAAGGGCAGTGCTTTTATATGTTTCAATCCGTTTTATATGTTTTAACCAAGCCTGAACGTAACCTGTCCTGTACCAGGTTAGCTGTGCGGCATAAATTACCATGGCGATATACCCGATTAAAAGTGAGAAGTGAGTCAGCTTTGTGATGCGGAAAACCCTGGGTTAAAATTAGTTTGCTAACCCCATAATCTCACTTCATAGTACAACTTGCCCCTTGTATGTTGCTTTGGAAGAATGTATGTGTTTAGTGCCAGATGAAGCGTGTTGAGATGTGGCGGCAAGGCAAGGGGACACACTGGCCTGTTGAGAGTGGAGAGAAGCGATAATTTCAGAAGAGAGAGACGGGCATAACAAGGGTTGTGTCCATTACGTTTGAGTACACTGGATGAGAAAGTTAAGTAGGCAAAATGTTCTCTGCATGTAGTGTACTTAAAATCCCCAGATGATATACTTACTTCTGGGTGTTCGCTGATAATAGCATGGAGTATATTTTTCGCATACTGCATGTCGCGTACTAAACAGTATGCCGTAAACAGTGCACAGTATGATAGTGCACAGGACACAGTACATAGGGCTCTGATTCGGACACAGCCAAGGTACGAGGAGGAAGAAGATGGCGGCAGATTAGGAGGTGGGGGGAGATGCTGGAGGGGTGGAAGGGAAATAGAAATTAAATGGAATTTGAACGGGGACGACGCCACGCAGCATGTGTGTGGTGAGAGACGATGAAAGAGGCAGGCAGGATTAGCTTTGGCATGAAAGCCCACTGAAATTAGACAGATTAAGCCCTGGTGTGCCTCTTCCCCCCTCTCTCCTTCTGTTCTTTCCCTCTGTCACTGTCCATCTCTGTCAATCTGTTTGAAAGGAAATTGATGTCCACCTGTGCTGTTAAGAACTGCAATTTGAAGTAGTATTGATTTCTGTATCTTTTAAAAATAATAATGGTGTATTTGTGATGGCCAGTGTATTTACTTGTACAATATCTGAGAAAATAATTGGGTAAAAACTATGATTAACGAGCCCCTTCCTTTAATATCACATCCATCATTAATGAATGAAAACGTGGTTACGGCGATGCTATAGGGACTCTCAGAAACAGCATGATAATCAGCTTATCACTCACCTGATGTCACAGTCTCCCAGAAACAATTTCTGTCCATTTTAGTGCCATAATAAACACCTGGCATGGTAAACTGCGCCGTGGAAAGGAACTGGAGCAGAGCTTTGATTTCCACATTTACGTTGTGGACCATAGTGATAGATGCGGCCATTGTCATTTTCAGTGGGGAAGTATACCTTTGTGTGCTTTGCCGATAGACATCGCCTGCTTAGTTTCAGTTGCATTGCAAAAAGAATGAACATTCCTTGGCTTTCTCTCCAGTGCCGGGAGCCATCGACATACCACTAAGCCACGAGTGCACAATGCCCTCTGGTGGAGATGATGCGAACTGCAACATAAACAATTCGCTTTCCGGACAAGACAGTGCAGATGGGCGAACTGCGTCTGACGCAGGTAGTGTCATGTGAGCCGGTCATGGCAAGTCCTAGTGAAGAGAAAAGGGTTTTCCTTTTTCACCTTCTCTGTTCCGTTTTCAATAGTGAACCGGGCAGCAGTGTAGTTAGTATTAGCATAGTTGTTTTCCATGGCATTCTTTATTCGCTGCAGTGTATAGTGTGTAATAGGCCTCATGTCATGACAGGTATCAGGGCCTGCCTTAGGTTTAATTTTGTTCAGGTTGAGTTTTTCTTTTTTTTTCACCTGTCTTAATTCGGATCAGATGGGTTGTGGGCACGGTTTTAAGGATGGATAATGGTTCGTTCAGCCTTGGAAATGCATAAGGTGAGGTTGGGTTGTGGCTGGTGCAGGTCCAGAAAATCAACCCATGCAGGATTTGGGGCTGGTTATCTTCTAGAATAGTCTACTAATGTCTTCTGTTTTCTGTACGCTAGTTTTCTCAGTTCCACTTAAACTTAATTATCTTTTGTGTCACAGTCTGTGATCACTGACTAAAGCTTATTGCACACCTGTCGGTAATTGCAATTGGCGTGGCTTGAAAGCAGACGTGTGGGAAGAGGGAGAGGCTGTTTCGTAAGAAGCAGAATTGACTGCTCGTTTGTGGAACATTGTAGTTTCCCCACATTGTAGTTTAAAACAAGCACCCATATTTTCGATACTCCACATTATTTGCTTGGCAAAGCAATGGCCAGTGACCGACTTGGTGATGAGTGAATAAGAGCACGAAAGAGATGGCAAAGGGAGGGACAGAACAAGTAGAACTAGAGCGATAACGCAGAGAGGGAAGAGAAGAGAGAGTAAATAGGGGGCAGTAATTGCAGTGGTGGAGCAGCTGTAATTAAGGCTGCTGCCGGAGTGTGTGTGTGTGTGTGTGTGTGTGTGTGTGTGCACTGTCCTAGTTTGCAATTAGCGAGATGCGCCAGGCTGGGGGTTATGTGTGTTCAGAGCAGATGGCCAGTCATGACCAGTGTCCAGCCTACAGTCAGCCAGGCCAGGGGGCACACAGCATCCTGTCCCAGCGGGTCTCATGTCTCCCAAGCCAGTATACTGTTGCTCCACCAGCGCCTCTCTCCTCTCCAGGCTGTCTGAGTTAACTAAAGGGCAGGTGGCCCATGTGTGTTTTGTGGTGATGATGTCCCTCTCTCTTCTCTCTTTCTCTCTCTCTCGCTCTCTCTCTCTCTCGATATTTCTCTTTATGTTACTGTCATTCTTCGATCCTTTAAAAAAGTAATCTAGCTGTAAAACAGCCAGTTGAGTTTGCGTGCGTGTGAAAGGTAGAGAGCAAGGCCTGATGGGATAGGCATAGCAGCGTCATAGCAACAGGAGTTTCAGATAATGAACTTCAAGGGTTGTACTGCTATACGTGACGGATCGTAATGCATGCGTGCATATTATGAGAATGTACGTGTGAGTGAGCGCGTGTGGGAGTTTGCGGTAGGACGGGACCTTTCGTGAACACACAGAACGAGGACGAAGGCTATTCTTAGTGGCATCCGAGCAGGCCAGAGACAGCAGCCTCGCTCTTTCAGCTCCGTCCTCTGCTCGTTAGCAGAGGCTCTGACAGAACTGGGTGACAGGCTGCCTCCCCAGGGCCCTGTACTCTTATCCGGCGAGAACCGCTGCAATTGCACTTCCGCCTGGAGACACCAGGCGGCGCTGCAGGGCAAGTGTACACGCTGCTGCCAAGTCTCAATGCCCTGCTTCCTCAATGCCCTGCTGTACCTGTGTCTCTGTAGACTACACTCCACCCCCTCAGATTCCTTTTGCTGTTTACCATTTCAGTTATTTATGCCTGCTGTTGTTCTTGAAAGCCAAGAACAAAGAAAAGGGGGGGTGGGGTGGGGGGGTGTAGCGACAGCACTATCTGGGGGTGGGGGTGTATCTGTTAATCTTCCACTGTAATTTAATACACCCATGTGTCAACGTGTGGAGAAATGCATTAAAGCGCATGTTTTATTGTGGGCAACAAATTACTGTTTTATCTTCTGTTTGCTGCTCACTTTTCCCCACTAATCTCATCTCCCAAATATCACGGCTCAACTTCGGGAAGAAAACATATCTGCGCACGAGGCATTATTTGTGCATTTCCAAGTACGGCATTCGGGTTCAGATGCACCCCTAATAAAGAGCATCTCCTCTTCAGCGCTTTGCTACTGCCTCTAAGCTCGAAGTCTCTCCCCCTTGAAATTTCAGTTCAAATCTATTCAAGAATGCTTTATTGGGCAGACATTTTACAATGTATTTCCAAAGCTTCGCATAAATATTAAACGCGTTTAAACTACAAAAAGTATGCTTCAAAGTAACAAACACAGGCAAACAGAGGAGTGGAAAATACAAAGATCTCTCTTTCTCTCCCTCCCTAATTTGGATTTTACCAGCTCTGTTTTTCGCTGTCTGTGGCCCACAGCTGCACAAACACTCCTCCTGCATCATGATAATCATTACAGTCAGACACAAAGCTCATTTTGAGGGGCACTGCTGATCAATTAACCCTAATGTCTTTAATGATAATAATCCTCAACTGAAAAAGGCACACAAATAATTGTTTGTTGGCGTTAGGCTGACTGTTTCAGATGGAATTATGGGATGTACTGACTAGGGGTGCCATTTGAATGTTTAAATAAAAAGAATTTTGTAAATATTCTGTTTTCCTAGAAATGATTAAACATTAATTTGACACATGTAAGATTTTAGTAATTGTTTATCAAAAAAATGTAAAATAAAAGCCATGCAGTCTCTCAGTAAGATTTCTCTATATGTATGAATTGCAATGGTAAAATGGTTCTGTTAAGGCAGTGATTTATTGAATTAAGTTAATTGAGTTCAGTTCTTAAAAGGGTTTTTGTTAAAAAATTAAAATGTCTTTGTGTTGCATATCATAAAAAATATCTGCCTCACATGATTGAACAGCTTGTTCCAGCTTGAGGCCCTGACCCTCCTCCTCTAGTCTGTGATGTCGGTTGACCTTTCCACCAGAGCTTTTCCTTACGGTGAAATACAGTACTCTCTTGGGAGGAAAGCTGTTTTTTTCCACAGAACGCAGGTTCTCTGTGATCACATGGAGACATGTGATGCCTGTACAGGGTAAGGATTGTTCTAGAGACAATGGTAAAAGCTCAATATCTAAGACTAATTTAACATGAAAACCAGGGAGATATAATTGAAGCCCGTTATGGGGTGCAGTTGCATGCTGCCAGGATTTTATATTCATACTTCCACACACTCCCGGGCCAGCAATGGCGTGTCCGATTGAGCTAGCTAGCTAACTTAGTCAGGGTGTTCACTGTTGTTCGCATGGGAAAGAAAGCCAGCTACCTCTGTGCTGCACTGAGGCTTGATTGGCGGCTGCAGTGCAGAACACATGCGATCATGTGACACAGCAGAGCACACTGCATGTAGAGGCTTCAGAACAACAGGAAGCCATTGGGCCCCTCCCCGCCCCAGCCCAGGGTCTAGATAATACTCTGTATCGATTGTAATGTATATATGGATCTATAGATGTATCCGGATCGGAAAGATCATCCCAACGATTTAATCTGTGCAGCAAAGGCAGGGAAGAGAGAAAGAGAGAGAGAGAGAGAGAGAGAGAGAGAGAGAGAGAGAGAGAGAGAGAGAGAGAGAGATGGCGCAAATCTTCTTCACTGCCTCCCCTGTGCCACCATTGGCCTACTTACACCACAGAGAGGTTAGCAACAGTTTACAGCTTAAAGTCTCTCTGCTGGTCCTGCACTATCCTGCCCTCCTCTCTCAGGAAATAAGGTCATTTTGTTTTCCTCTGGGTTAGAACTCCGGCAGTAACAAATGACTCCCTGACGACGCGTTCCATTTTCTCCAAACTGGAGTTTGGCGTAAAGAAAACACAAAGAAAGTAAAGCAATGCTTTACTTGCCCCTCAACCTGCTTGCACCCTTCCCCTCTGTCTCTGCTGAGCCTGTCCTGTTCATCTGTCCATCTCTCTCTCCAACTCTTCCCTTCTTCCTCACCCATCATCCCTCACTTCTTCACATCTGTTTGTATGGGCGGGCATTCTGTCCTTCTGACATTTCATTAAGGCCACTTGATTAATGTCTCACTCTCTCCTTGTCTCACTCATTTCCCCTCCCTCCCTCTCAGTGTCTCTCTCCCTCTGCCTCTTTAAAAGCGTTGAGCTGCACATTTTGTCGACGCAGACCCTGAATTGTTTACGTCTGCAGGCGTGCAATTTACAGTAACTGGGTTGGTTTGAAAAAAAGAAGTGAAAAATAATTCCCATTCAGTCACTCACAATCAATCTGAACTAACTTCCCTCCATAAGTCTGAAGCACTCTCACAAACTTTCCCTCCCATGTAGTGCATGCATGTGCGTGTGTGTGCGTGTGCGTGTGCGTGTGCGCGTGCGCGTGCGCGTGCGCGTGCGTGTGTGTGTGTGTGTGTGTGTGTGTCTGGGAAGATATAAGGATATACACATAGTGAGAGAAAGTGATAGAAACAGGGAGATATTTTATAGTGTATTTCCACAGAGGGAGAGCTGAGGCCTGTGCTAATCTACCCTGCATGTGAGCTGTGAATAATTTCAGCTGTTTAAAAATGTATTGCGCACAGATCCTGTCTGTGTGCACTGCACCAGAGCACAGATAAGCGTCCTTCAACATCCACCACACCCCTCTCTCCCTGCCCCACCTCTCTCTAACACCACCCTGCTACACCTCTCTCTCTCTAGCACCACCCTGCCCCACCTCTCTCTCTCTAACACCACCCTGCCCCACCTCTCTCTAACACCACCCTGCCCCACCTCTCTCTCTCTAACACCACCCTGCCCCACCTCTCTCTCTCTAGCACCACTCTGCCCCACCTCTCTCTCTAGCACCACCCTGCCCCCACCTCTCTCTCTAGCACCACCCTGCCCCACCTCTCTCTCTCTAACACCACCCTGCCCCACCTCTCTCTCTCTAGCACCACCCTGCCCCACCTCTCTCTCTCTAGCACCACCCTGCCCCACCTCTCTCTCTCTAACACCACCCTGCCCCACCTCTCTCTCTAGCACCACCCTGCCCCACCTCTCTCTCTAGCACCACCCTGCCCCACCTCTCTCTCTAGCACCACCCTGCCCCACCTCTCTCTTTCTAACACCACCCTGCCCCACCTCTCTCTCTAGCACCACCCTGCCTCACCTCTCTCTCTAGCACCACCCTGCCCCACCTCTCTCTCTCTAGCACCACCCTGCCCCACCTCTCTCTCTCTAGCACCACCCTGCCCCACCTCTCTCTCTCTAGCACCACCCTGCCCCACCTCTCTCTCTCTAGCACCACCCTGCCCCACCTCTCTCTCTCTAGCACCACCCTGCCCCACCTCTCTCTCTCTAGCACCACCCTGCCCCACCTCTCTCTCTCTAGCACCACCCTGCCCCACCTCTCTCTCTCTAACACCACCCTGCCCCACCTCTCTCTCTCTAGCACCACCCTGCCCCACCTCTCTCTCTCTAGCACCACCCTGCCCCACCTCTCTCTCTCTAGCACCACCCTGCCCCACCTCTCTCTCTCTAGCACCACCCTGCCCCACCTCTCTCTCTCTAACACCACCCTGCCCCACCTCTCTCTAACACCACCCTGCCCCACCTCTCTCTCTCTAACACCACCCTGCCCCACCTCTCTCTCTCTAGCACCACCCTGCCCCACCTCTCTCTCTAGCACCACCCTGCCCCACCTCTCTCTCTAGCACCACCCTGCCCCACCTCTCTCTCTCTAACACCACCCTGCCCCACCTCTCTCTCTCTAGCACCACCCTGCCCCACCTCTCTCTCTAGCACCACCCTGCCCCACCTCTCTCTCTCTAGCACCACCCTGCCCCACCTCTCTCTCTAGCACCACCCTGCCCCACCTCTCTCTCTAGCACCACCCTGCCCCACCTCTCTCTCTCTAACACCACCCTGCCCCACCTCTCTCTCTAGCACCACCCTGCCCCACCTCTCTCTCTCTAACACCACCCTGCCCCACCTCTCTCTCTAGCACCACCCTGCCCCACCTCTCTCTAGCACCACCCTGCCCCACCTTTCTCTCTCTAGCACCACCCTGCCCCACCTCTCTCTCTCTAACACCACCCTGCCCCACCTCTCTCTCTAGCACCACCCTGCCCCACCTCTCTCTCTCTAACACCACCCTGCCCCACCTCTCTCTCTCTAACACCACCCTGCCCCACCTCTCTCTCTAGCACCACCCTGCCTCACCTCTCTCTCTAGCACCACCCTGCCCCACCTCTCTCTAGCACCACCCTGCCCCACCTCTCTCTCTCTCTCTAACACCACCCTGCCGCACCTCTCTGTCTCTCTCTAACACCACACTGCTACACCACTCTCTCGCTAACACCACCCTGCTACATCTCTCTCTAACACCACCCTGCTACTCCTCTCTCTAACACCACCCTTGCTGGTACTCTGGGTTTCAGACAGCGCTCACTTATTCATGCTGTGAGATGCAGGCGAGTAGAAAGACACAGGCTGATGCACCTGGACGCATAGAGACACACACTGAGAGACAACACTACTGCTCTGACACACAGACGTGCACTTTTACTGAGCATGTATGGACACATAGGGCACACACACTCACGCACACATGCATGCTTCTTATAATAACCTGGACCAAAGACCGTTGATTGTTTTTATTCCTGTTTTATCTGCAATATTTTTTGTATTGTGCTGTTTTGAGAATGTCCTTATTAGTACGCAGTCATTGAGCATAGTCCTTTCTGGTCTGTATTTGTGCAGCTTAGTCAAGTGCAAGCCTTTGTAAATTGATAAGGTGCATATATATAGAAATGGAGATGGAGAAAAGAAAAGATGGAGGAAGGGAGATGGAGAGCAATTTAGTCACCTCACCTTGCTGGTAACTGCACAAGCATTGCTGGGTGCACACAGCCTGCTGCTTGGTTTCATGTGCACTCTCCACTGACAGCATCTCTCAGGGCTGCTGGCCAGTAAAGAACACTGACTTATGGTGCACAGGCATGAGCAAAAGTAGGTTAGAGTGTGTACGGGCGCGTTACTTCCACGCGCTTTTTGGCAGGGTCAAACGACACCCCCCACTCCCCAAGGACGTGGGGACACAAAGCAGATATACAGGGATACGGGCCGCCCTCGTCTTTGTCATCACGGTGATGCCGAAATGACAGTCCCAGGTTCCAGGGGTCAGGCTGCACAGGGTTAAACAGATGAAGGTTTAATAATGAGCAGAGGGGCCAACGTGCATCCACACAATGAATTATTCAGCTTTATGAATCATTGAGTCAAGAATTCATTTTAGGCCACTCTGCAATTCAGGGGCAAAGTCTCATGCTCTCCATGTTAAAAGGCCTAGACAAGCACTAGAACACACACACATACTCATGTGCAAAAACACAAATAAACACAAGTATACACTCATGAGCATAAATGCATGCATGCATACTCAAGTGCATAAGCATACATATCGGAACACGTGATTGCCAACACACCCAACTATGCATACAAATCACACATTTATACAGAAACAATACGTTCCCACATCGGACAACTATTGAAAACACTGTAATCCTTTCTGCACAAGTAGCATCTT
>CM056387.1:29993180-30048180 GCA_029718625.1 Synaphobranchus kaupii
TGCTTTAAGGCCACTAAAGCCAGTCATCTATAATGTGTCTGGAGTGGGGTGCAGCTAATAGCAGTGCTGAGGAGAGTGGGGCTCTCAAGACAAAGGGTAAGAAAGATTTCATAGAGAAGATTAGACGTGATATCCATATGTAGGGCGGGATTTTACGTGATTATAATCTAAACAGTTTACTTTGTTTGAATGCGGCAAAGTGTGGCCCGAGAGCTCTCTTTCAGCACGCCGGACAGCTCCAGTTGACCGGACGGGGAGGAGATATGTCTGTTTCGCCTTCTTAAGACGTGATTTTCTTGCATGTTGTCCTTCAGCATTTCTGCAAAGTGCGCCCCAACTGAATTTTATCGCAAGGAATTCACTGGCTGATTTCGTAACAAGTTCCTGATTCATCGTTTATACTGCAAGCGATCATGAACTCCTACATCTGTTTTGAGTGGAGATCAATCCCACGACCGAGGGTAGTGGTGCAACACCAATTACATCATTCCAAGCGCCATGTCAGAATAGTTAACCAAAGGCGTACGACTGATTGACAAATCAGAAAACGTATAATTGTAAAAATACAGTACGCTTAAATATAAATAAATAATATACATTTTTACTTTAACGGTCGGTTTATTTCCCTTGCATAATTTCAGGGTGCGGAGTCTGGAACTCAGTGAAATTTGGCACTGAGTACAGCATTAGTGGCAGCGACCTCACGCCTGAATGGGCCGCTTGCTCCGGTTTCACGCTTCTTGAGAAATGCGTCCTGGCACTTGGGTGCGGGGCGCGCCTTGGATTGGGTGACTGCAGCCTACAGGCGCGCTGGTCTCTGCGTGCACTGCCCGCGTGTAAACCCGCGCCCCCGGCCGTTGTTGCTCGACGCTAAACGCATCGAACGCGGTTGACCAGATATGTGTTGACCCAGATAGTAAGCGGCTAAGGGTAACTGAAGCCGGAATTTGCACTGCACAGCAGAAAACCAAACAGGACACCGAGAACGTCTCAGTTGACCGTAATGCAATCAAACGACCAACCCTGTATACCGCCACAGAATAACCGCATTATACAGAAATATTTTTGTTGTCGCTGTAATTCTGATCTGTCCTTATCTGACCTTTTATTTGGACTTATTAGCGTTCATATTTCTTTCATATAACGCTTAAGATGTTCTTTCTATAATAATTCAAACGAACCAAATTATGTCTGCACAGGACATGGGTCCTCCTGTGGATCCTTAATGCACTCTCGGTCCGCTTTTATACTTTATTTGTGCTGCTCTTTTTCTGAAACGTAAAATGACTTGCCCAACATAAGCGATGTGCTCTTTGGCAGGGTGACAAACTAATGATAGCTACATTTGAAGATGAAACTTTAAGTTCAAATGCAATTAAACAAATTAATGATTCATATCAGTCTACGTCCTGGTGCTTATGCAGACACAGGTTAGTCTATAACATGTCAGAATAGCACAATCTTAAGCTTCCTGGAGATCAAAGTACTTTCTTTGGACTTTAGGATTGGATTGGTTCACCTTCATCCGTCCTTGTTTGCACGGTAACGACATTGCCGTTGCTTTACCAGCGTAGCCTACAACAGTCGAATAAACAGCATCACTAATTATGTTCATGTGCAAGCGAAACTTCTGCCCGTTATTTCTGAATAATTAAGTTACCTTCTATTGTGCCTTTGGGTTAGACTAATGACAGTCCGAGCGCAACACTCGACCACAGATATCAAGCAGTGTGTACATATTCATTCGGCTTCTTCGACCTGCTGCTCAATGACTCTCGGGGGGCTACAAGTATGGAAGTAAGGCATTGGCAGTCAGTGTTATCAGATATGCAAAAACTGTTAAGGTCGTACAAACCTATTGGTGTTAAGCGACCAAACACGAGTCCTCCGATTGAACTCAGATTGAAATTTTCACACTTAAACATATTCCACAACATCAGTCCCTCATCCAATTGGGTTAAAGTTTGAGTATACCGACACCAACCGTCCAATGACAATCGCTACTTCACCCCTTCCTTATGTTTTCTGGCTTTTCAAATGGCAGTATAATACATCCTATCAGGTGCTACACTGGAAAGCCAGGTCCGAAGAACTGCGACAATTGGGCCAATCGAGGAATCGGCGATTGAACTATTGTAGCCGCACTGCGTTCATCACCTGAAGGCGTTTCGCCCTCAGAAATAACGAATTATCACACTGCTTCCTTAAATCCGAACGGTCGAGATGAGATAATATATGAATAAATACACATTTAATTAAATATTGCACATGTCTAATGTGTTATTGCAGCATCTCATGCCAATGTCTCACAAGCATTTTCTTGCAAGGGCTTCTGCCTCTACGGCAGTGATGGTCATATACGAGCAGGACATAATCGGCATCATTGCTAGGGTCAATGTAGTTTTATGCGACAATGTGGAGATACATTTTAAACCTACAACCAAGCATGGCGATATGCAAGGGAGGTCAAATAGAGAAAAAGCAATTAGCCAATAGGAAATCAATCGGTTAATCTGCGAAATCATGTGTATTTTGTTCTAAGGCAATTGCGACACAACTCAATTACATTTTACCAGAGTTATAGGCTACATCTTATGAAGCCTATGTAATAGTATAGCCTATATAAGGTATATAATTAAGACACGTAGGTTGGGTGTGGCCTATGGAATTAGATGAATACACATGGATGTTAAATAAAGACTGATAAAATTAGATTGGTATCAAATTATATATAAATCTTTGAACGTGAAACCGGAGCTCACTCTGGTGTATGTTCACCGATTCTATCGAACTGCTAGAACGTGACGGGTTCCACTGTCTTTTTTTTTTTTTACCCCAGCACTGTAAAATAATAGCTAAGATAGACTTAGGGTATGAACATCCTCAAACAATTAGATGTTTGTAAACCGATCATGTGGGAGCCGGAAAGATTTCGTCCTTTAATTTTGAAATGTCCGCTGCTAAGAATAGTCCCCTCGCTCTCCAACCCCCCACCCCCAACACCACCACCACCACCACCATAGCAGAGCAGCTCCCTCGAGACGCGCCTTCACGTCAGCGTGCGCAGCTGCCTTACAGCCCAAGTTTCACGTGCCAGCACTAACCGTTGGGAATCACAGCAACTGCCCCGAGGAGAAACTGGTGATAATTGCACGTAGCATATACTGACGCAATAAACAAAAAAACATACAAAATAGAATAAAATACTCTTATTGTAGAACTGAGGACCTCCTCCGCCACCCCATCAGTCTGCGCAGATATGCAGACTGTAGCACTGTTGCGGAATATACGAGCGGATCGCCCATGCAGGGTTTAAACGCGTTATTTATGATTGATCCGTTCAAAATAAAGGAGAAAATAGGGAGGGGGGAACTGGGCTTGGTTTGACGGTGTTGGCTCCTGGCGGAAGGAGAGCGCCGTGAGCCCCTTGTAGGAGTTGGAAAGGCAGAACGCGGATAAGCGAATCAGTGGGGGTGGTGTGCGTCATGTGCTGTGCTGCAAGGGCTGGCCAGAGATTTGGGGACGGCGCTCCAGCAGCGTTAAATTGATCAGATGCTCATTATAGCTGAACCTGCCAGCCGATCGGAGGCTCTTGCGCTCTCTCACTTTCCTGTTTTGTTTCACGGGCTGATTTCCAAAGCGAAGCCCCCACCTCCTCCTCCCCCCTCCCCCAGGGGCGCTGGACTGCACTCGGCAAGGCCAAGCAAAGGGAAGCGGGCACGGCTGGACAGGACAGCGGGCTTCGCGAGCGAGGGACTCTGCGGGGCGGGGATGGTTTGCGGCACCTCTACTGCGCCTAGCCTGGTGGCGGAGAACACGAGAAGCTGTGAGAGATTCAAGTCGTTTCTGCCGTCCCCTCAGGATTGATGATGCTTCGTTCCGTGTTCGCATGTCCCCTCTTCGGATTTTATCACACCTGGATTTTTCTTCTGACGCTGGAGTGCAGATGATGATTGTGGCAATAAGGAGGTCATCTTATTTTTTGAGAATAGATCAGATTTAAACGTCCATGTACACTGAAAAACATACGCCCACATTGAAAAACCGACGATTTTTAAAAGAGAAAAAAATCAAACGTAATCAACGAACATCAACAAATGTCACAGAAATTCTTACGTCGGAAAGCCTGGCTGTCTGTGTTTGTGTATAAAACAAATGTGTGGCGGCGGACGGCGGGATATAGCAGTACTGTATCAAACATTGCGGATGCTACAAAATAAATAAACATTTGCCTTTTTAAATTAAAAAAAAATGAAAGCCACTGCAAACACGGACAACATGCCCAGCTGAAAAAAACGATCGATTTTTTCCCCATTTCCTTTATTTTAATTATTTGATTTATTTTATCAACGGCATCATCGTTGCAAGTTATGTAGTTATGATAACAATTATTATTTGAACCATCGCAAAGCGCAAGTGGAGCCCGACCTCGCTAATTCGTAAGAGGGATTCATTTTTGGGGAATATGAAGGTGGATCATCTTTGGAACAGATAAATGACTTGTATTAATTTATTTTTGGACTATGTTTATGTTGTGGTTTTGTTTTTAGCGTAAAAAAACTGACGAAGGACTGTTCTACACTATCAGTCGGAAGACCGACCAGCCAACCAGCCGAGAACACGTTTCATTTTTCACACCCATACTTTTCCATTTATATAAATACACAGCGGTGCACTCAATGGGCGTCAGTCGTTCTTTCTTTTTTTACAAAACGACTTTGCTATGACGATATAGAAGAATAAAACAGTTGTATGCTTATTAAGTCCTGAGGCAGATGGGGTGTAATGTGGTGTGGTTGTACTGAGAATTCGCCTCCTGCTCTGCTTCGTAACGACTGGCGTTTGGTGTCTGTAGAATGGCGCGGTTTGGAGACGAGGTACCGTCCAGGTATGGCGGGGGTCCCGGCCAGGGGGGCCCCGGTCGCGGCGGGAGCAGGCAGGGTGGCCCGCCGGGAGCCCAGAGGATGTACAAGCAGTCGATGGCCCAGCGAGCCAGAACCATGGCCTTGTACAACCCCATACCGGTGCGGCAGAACTGCTTCACAGTCAACCGGTCCTTGTTCATCTTCAGCGAGGACAACTTCGTGAGAAAATACGCCAAAAAGATCACCGAATGGCCATATCCTTTTGAATCCAAGTACAAAACATGCGGTTCCGGAGCCAAGGTACTGTACTGATCTCTGGCAAGTGTGTATGCAGATAGCATGCTATTAATAACGGGAGCGTGTGTGTAGGGGGGGGGGGGGGGGGGGGGGGTACACCTGAGTGTGCTTCTGGGATATTAATGCTGTTTCTGGGCTGTTCATTAATTAATTATTAGTGTCTACATGTGAAGTTAATGTATGACCATAAATAAGATAAACTACTACTGTTGGATAATTTATTATTATTATTATTATTATACGGGTAAGGGTGATGAAAAAGCAAGGGAACAACATTATCGCAGGTTCTATGCGTGACTTTGGTTTGTGAGGTGCTAGTGTGAATAAAAAACGCTCGAGGCATTTTATAATGTCATTTAGTTCAGGTTCATTGAATTATGGGCTCAGTAGGCTTAACATTTTTACAGAGTGGCTTCCATAATGATAATAATTATTATTATTATTATTATTATTGATATGTTGTTGGCCACAGTTAGCCTTCTTGAAAGCCTGTGCTTTTTGGTGCTTTCATCGACCCTTTTGCAAGACGGTAATGCTTTTATTGAAATTTGCATGACTTTTGTCAATCTGTGCGTGTGTTTTTGTGTGTGTCCGTGCGCTAGAGAGAGAGTGGCATGTATGTTACACGTATGTACGGAGGAATAGCGTCGCTCTGCGCGTGTACCAGCTGCTTTGTCAGGGAGGCAGTATGTCGGCGCCGCGTTACTGATTGCTGATGTCAGCATGTGCAGCCCGAGGTCCATACGTGAGATGGACAGGGGAGGGAGGGGGGGGTTGGGGCAGGCACCGTTCCTCACCCACAGTTCTATGCCATACAGGAGCAGGCATGTGCCAGGCTCGTCCCTCCTGGTTGGGACTGTGTGGTAAAGAGGGAAAGCTCATTTGTTCTCCGTAATGAAGCGGTTGTGTGTTTGCGCGCACATGTACTAATGTGTGTTTATCGGTGTCCCTTTGATTGCGTTACTCAGTATTTCATATTTTTGTAAAAATTGGTTGACTGAGGGGTTCTGAACGGACAGTGAAATTACTGTGCTACCGATTTAAACTGAAAGCTTATGAATGGAATGGCATACATTCGTGGAACTGGATGCTCGAACGTGTGGCTGTAATTGTAATAGCGTGTAATTGCGCGCGTGCACGTTTCCGCGTGAGTGTGTGTCCGTGCGCGTGCACACACTACGCTAATAGAATGGTCGACATCAGTACGTAGCCGCTGCTGTTCTGGGCTGCTCTTTGGTACAAAGCTCAGTGCTCAATTTTAGGAAGGGGTGGGACCCTCGGGTGTCATGTGAGGGAAGAGGGTGTGGCCAGTCCCCAATTTCAGGCCACGCCTCAGAACTGGGGCACCCTTTGTTGGCCGAACATTTCCGCCGTTCCGTTCACGTGCAGGTGCCCTGACCCCAATGCCCTTGTGCCTTCTGCGATATTTAGAGGGCGGAGCCTGACGACATGGCATCGTTCCCCTCGGCGGTACAACCCGCGGTCCGCCGCGACGGCTCCACAACATGTTACCGCTCGTGCAGCAGCCTGCAGAAGGACACTGTCCTTCTCGGTCCCGCCACAGAGACGCTCCTCTGTGAGACCCCGAGGGATTACACGTCCACCCGGCCTCCCGCTGGGCCCAGTCACTTCCTCTTCCTGTCCAGATGGTGTAGACCTCACCGGTGTCAGGGCGGCGGACTGTGCCTTCGCCTGGCAGCAGCGCTTCACTAATCTTCCCCCGTCTCTCTTCCCTCAAACCCCACCGCCTCCCTTCAATGCCTGTGTCTCCTTCAGGATGCAGTGTGCTGTTTACATCAGTCAGGCAGGGCTGCAGTGTGCATCCTCTCTCTTTCTGTCTCTCTCAATTTCACTCTCTCTTTTTTCCCTCTGTCTCTTCCTTTTGTACCTCCCTCTCTCTCTCTCTCCATCCATCCCTCCTTCCTACTCAGTCTGATCTCTGGGCGATGGTAGGGATCGACCTTTACTCTTCCTCTTTGCATCCTTCTCATTTTTCCCCCACTCATCAGAAGCGCGATTTAAATAATTTTTTTAACATTAATCGTTTATATTATGATCAAATAATCAGGATTTAACCAGAGTTGCCTCCGGGATAGATCTGAGTTTTACCAGACCTTGTGCTGTGGAAACCTTTCAGATTTACTCTCCATGACCAAAATAGAGACATAGAGCATGTGGATCGTCTTTAAAATTGTGCTTTGTAGAACCACAGGATTATGTTCTGTGAGATTATTTGGACCTCTCGGGAGCACTGTTAGAAATATCCACAAGAGCATATACGTGTACTTTACCCCTGTGTTCTGCTACAGTTGTCTCCAGTGACATTTGCCTGCTAATAAAAGGGCATTATCATAGAGAAGGAGGATCAGATGGTGGAATCTGTGCCCAAGGCTACGTTTCTCCCTCATTATCTAATGGCAGCCGCCATAATCGCGCAAAGCTGAATTACAGCAGGCAGGCTGGAGCCGAGGCTCAGATGCACCAGAGCGGCGAGCGTTCGAATCAAACGTCGAACGCTCTCCTCTCCCGCACGCCCCAGGCCCGGAGGCACGGCCACTGCTCTTTCATCCTGCCCCCATGGGCCACATTTTGCCCCCACATCTCCAGAGCAGCAGCAGTTGAAACAACGAGGACTTCTATTACGGCGGCCTCAGAAGGACATAGTGTCACTGGACCAATGGGTGAATTAATGACTGGCTGGGAAATAACCCAAGCCTTTTTCCCATGCTGCAAGAGGCCTGCGTGCACAGCAGAAATGGAGAAAGTTTCATTTGATTCACGGTCTGTTTGTCACATAGTTACTGTCTTATTTAGCATGTATTTCAGTAATGTCTGCACCAGACTGGCAACAATGTCATGATTATTTTTTGGGCAGATTAGTTACCCTAATTCTTCTCGTGCTGCTCCTTGGAACATGCGGTAATATCGTTGAGCAGTTTTATGGTTCTGGAAGCCTTACAAAGCAGTGTGCGCGGTTTCCGTTTCATCTATAACCTTTCTCCTCTTTCTTAAAAAAAAAGTATTATTATTATTTATTTGTTTAATTTTATATAAATTTGATGCCCAACTTGGGGCTGTACATATCCAATTCCCACCCTAATTTGGAATGCCCAATTGTCCGCGACCTCATGTGCAAAACCCAGTGCTGATTCGGGTAGGCACCCGCGGCTCTCCTCTGAAACACGTGGTGTCATCAGCTGCTTCTTCTCACGTCGCAGACGACAACTGAGTCGGAGGAAGACGTTTTATAAACGACCTTGGCACGCAGTCCACGGGAGCCCGATTGGTCACCACGGGGGTCACTAGATAGCGATGAAATGCGGACCCCTAACCGACCCCCTTGCTCCATGGGGCGCCTCCGTATTCGATCCGTGTCCGTGGGGCTCATCAATGCACCACCGTGTAGTGCCTTAACCGAGTGAGCCACCCAGCAGCCCCTTTCTGCTGTTGAGAATGCTTGGATTTTAGATTTTGTGTTGAACATATTGGTTAGAATAGTGTCATGAGAACAAGCATGTTCAGAAATATTGTTGTGATGCTTTCTGTTTGTCACAAACAAGTTCTGTCTTAAATGTATTAGAGTTTGCAGTGATATGCAGTCTCTTGGTGCCATTGCTACAATTTTCGTGGTTACAGAAACCAAGATGGTGGATGGTCTACTTTACATTAAATGTTCCATCCATGCTTTATCAAACCTTTAGTCCAATCACCAAATTCTTTAGCTGGGTCATGAATGAATTAAGGATATTTTCTGTAGCTTCTCTGTTAGTGCTTTCTCACAGATCAGGATATATTTGAAGTGACACTCTTAGTGTTGATTTGAATGAGTTTGGATTTGTTTTTGAACACATTGTCCTCGGATTTAAGAATTGTGTCTGAACTTTCATCAATATACAGTATAGAAATTCCTGAAGACTTATTGTTGGCTTTTTTCCTTCCATGTTATACCATGCCTTTTGTATCTACCGTGAAAAGGATCGAGAAAGGATTGTGTTTCTCCGGCTATATCAGCAACATCTGTGGGAATGGCTAAGAATAATTTCACCCTTTCTGTAATGAAGTAGAATGACTTTATACACACCACACCTTGGTCTTTTTCACAATCAGTTTTGTAAGGGTATGCCTGTGTGGACTGAATCTGTATAAGACCTGACACAGGGCTCATGCAAGCTTGTGGTGAAGTGTGTCAAGCTTTCATCTCTTCCAAAAAAACGATAATAATTTGACCCAGAGAAAGTGCTTGGTTGGTCATATATAGCAGCGGTAAATGTGAATGCCAACTGTGTGTGCTTGGTGGTCTCTCCAATGGCTTCCTTAGCCAAATGACCCTACATCCAGGATGTGGGAAGTAAGGTTCAGGTGGTATTCCAGGATCGTTAAAGACCTCTGGAGTTCTGGAGGTCTGGAAGAGGTCAAAGTCTAACCCACAAAAACACACACACACACACACAAAATTGGAACAATCGCAGAGACTTTAACTGTATTCTTCACCAGCACTAAGACGGAAATGACTGGAAGAACAGAAAAAAGCTTCCTTTAGATGCATGCACACGGGTCCTAACTTTTAAGAGCACATATTTAAAAATTGATTGACACAAGGGAGCAGTGAAAAAGGTGGTGAGGTCATTCAAACACAATGGGCCTTATTGACAAAACGTGCGTACGATCAGATACGTGCGTACGATCAGATTTAATCGTTAGCTGTGCTTATGAACGATTCCACAAACATTTCCGCTTTCATCATCTTTTTTTCTTATGTGAATTTGTGTATTTGGAAATGCATGAAGACATATATGTGGAAGATTTATAATTCCATTTAGAATGCTTTATTATTTATGCAAGAATGTACAAGAATTATATGTAATGTACATATGTACAAGAATTATACTAATATTAAAATTGTATATATTAATATTAAATAGGCTATTGATTTTAACTAGCCTACCTTCCCATATGGAAATGTAATATACTGCAGTATATTTTTTAATATATTGTGAAGATAATTTTGATATATTTACAATATACTGCAGCATATTCTTTTTCCATAGGGGTTAATTACCCATCTGAATAACTTCAAATTTTTTCACTGGTTTTTATTTTTAGTTAATTTTCAATTTTGATTTCAATTTCAGTTTGGTTTTAGATAGTGGTTTAAGAGGGGTTGTTTTAGTTTAGTTCTAGTTTTTTCGAAAACTAATTTTTAGTTTATGTTTTTCATTTAGTTTATTGGTGAACATTACTGATGACGATGATTGATAATGATAAAGACCCACAAGCACGCAGCCAAACCCAAGTATGTGTTGCTTTTGGATTCACTGTGTAATCATGCCTTGGGGAGAGAGTGCGTCTTTCGGGACCACGCAGATACGTTTGCGGAGAGTGATGAATGGCTGATGTTTGCACACGGCCCTGGATTCAACGTGACATTTATGGGATTGCGAGGGTGTTTCCTCGTGCTAATCAACATCAACAGGCATGCACATCCAATTTCCAAACAATTGCCATTGATCATGTGATACACCTGGGATGCCCATACAACCGAAGGTCTGCGCGTGCTTTGTGAATGCTACGTTGCTTTTTCATGGACTTTTATTAGGAACAAAAGTAAGAAGAAAAGTTTTGTGAATGATGAGGCCCAATGAGAGTAATTGGGTGCATCGATTAGGCTGGGCGGAGTTTTCACTCAGTTGGTAAACGAGCCCATAGAGGGTGCGTGCCAATACTCGATAAATGCACCCTCCTTTCCTCCACTACCACCTCTTCTCCTCCGTGCCCCGGAAACAGATCTTTGTGTTTTAATCTAATGTTGCTGATTACATCTCAAGTATGTATTAATGGTTACACATTAATTAATGTCTCGACACAAACCGCAATGCCAGGTACATTGTATACTGTACATGCAAATACTTGTACTCAAAACATTCAGGCGGTTTTGCATACTTCCGGGTAGGAGAGGAGTGGTAGTAGGGGAGTGGAGGAAAGGAGGTGGGGAGTGAAGAATATTGGGATGCAGCCAGAGAGTGATATTTATCAGGGGTGTGTCCTGAGGTTGGAGGTGTGTCCTGTTGTTTCTGGGTGTGTTCTGTGGTTGCTGTGTGTGTTCTGTGGTTGCTAGGTGTGCCCTGTGGTTGCTGGGTGTGTCTTCGTGTTGGAGGTGTGTCCTGTGGTTGCTGGGTGTGTCCTGTGGTAGCTGGGTGTGTTCTGTGGTTGGAGGTGTGTCCTGTGGTTGCTAGTTGTGTTCTTTGGTTGCTGGGTGTGTCTTGTGGTTGTAGGTGTGTCCTGTGGTTGCTGGGTGTGTCTTGTGGTTGGAGGTGTGTCCTGTGGTTGCTGGTTGTGTACTCTGGTTGCTGGGTGTGTCTTGTGGTTGGAGGTGTATCCTGTTGTTTCTAGGTGTGTCCTATGGTTGCTGGGTGTGTCCTGTGGTTGGAGATGTGTCCTGTGTACTCGCCTGTTGTATTGATGCTGTTTAGGTTGACACAGGTCGTAGGAATGCAAGTTGTTTTCACACACCCAAGCTTTTTTTCGGTGAATATGTGTAACACTTTGTGTTTGTTGCCACACGGGGGTGCGTCATTGATACTTGACCCACAATTTCACTTCATTCAATCAGGATAACCTCCGTAGTTCCTTAACTTGTGCTCTCTTTAGCAGTAATTCTTTTGTTGTTGAAACTTAAGAACCAAAGAAGATTTGAATATATCCCCCACTTTTCCCAAATTGTATCCATTTCAATGGCAATGGGAACAGCCTCACTGTCTATAAGATGAACACAGCCCCTATTTTCCTCCTGAATAAGAAGCTATTTGAAGGGTTTACAGCACTGGCCACAGAGGGGGAGATCTCCCACTGGAAAAAAAAACTATTGCTTTCAAGGACTTTTAATCCAGTTCTCCTTTGAATTCTGACTTGTCTTTCACCCACATCCAGGTTAAAAGTGCCTATGCAGTACCTTCAAATATCAGAGCATAATCATGAGCACCTTCGCCAATGCAAAATCAAAAGAAAGTGCCCACCTCACCTCATTCTTCCTCCGGCTTGGTACCAATGTGCCAGGTGAACAGTGCGCTGACAGGCGCAAAGTCTTTTCACGTCACCATTGTAGCTGCCTGCCTCTGATCACATTCGGTTTGCATTGTAATCTCAGGTTTTCTTACACAGCATGTTATATTTTTATTTCACAGGATAAATGAGCCCTATAGAAATAAGAACCCTGAATGTTCTGCTGTGTGTCCCGGGCTATGTGCTTCCCAGTGCGTGTGTGCATTTTTATCGTCGGCTTTTTATCTTCCTGTTGAAATTGACCAATCACATGTGTAGGCCCTCCCACCACTACTATGTCTGTGAACACTGGCGCATGTCTCCTGAAACATGAGCTAAGCTGCGAAGTCACTACAGTACACCAGCTGAGCTGCGCAGTCACTCTGCAGTCCACCAGCTGAGCTGCGCAGTCACTCTGCAGTCCACCAGCTGAGCTGCGCAGTCACTATGCAGTCCACCAGCTGAGCTGCGCAGTCACTCTGCAGTTCTCCAGCTGAGCTGCGCAGTCACTCTGCAGTTCTCCAGCTGAGCTGCGCAGTCACTATGCAGTACACCAGCTGAGCTGCGCAGTCACTATGCAGTACACCAGCTGAGCTGCGCAGTCACTCTGCAGTTCTCCAGCTGAGCTGCGCAGTCACTCTGCAGTTCTCCAGCTGAGCTGCGCAGTCACTCTGCAGTTCTCCAGCTGAGCTGCGCAGTCACTCTGCAGTTCTCCAGCTGAGCTGCGCAGTTACTCTGCAGTACACCAATTGTGTCATTTTACTACCCGATAAGCCCTTTGTTTGTTACATTTTTTTCTTGTAAAATATGAAATGACTGATAGCTTTCTCTTTTTTGCATAGCTAAATGGAACTTCACAGCTTTGGTCAGGGTAAGATCTGTTTTTTTGGCTGAGATTCTGTTTCTTCCACCAAGGATGCTCATAGCATAAGCCGTGACTCATGTGAAACCCATATATACATGAAAAAACTAATATGGAAAGCAAGACAGCAGTGAAACGATTCCCTTCGTTAGGGAAGGGAAACGTGTTAAAAACAATGTCTGTAAAGAGTAACATTAAAATTTAAAGGATCAAAGTGTTCGTATGCGTAGGGCGACAGTGTAGTATAATGGTTAAGGAACTGGCCTTGTAACCGAAAGGTTGCAGGTTCGATTCCCAGGTGGGACAGTGCCGTTGTACCCTTGAGCAAGGTACTTAACCTGAATCGCTTCAGTATATATCCAGCTGTATAAATGGATAATATGTAAAAAATGCTCAAAAGTTGTGTAAGTCGCTCTGGATCAGCGCGTCTGCAAAATGCCTGTAATGTAATGTAATGTATGCCTCTTTCACCAAGATATCCACAAGATATTCATGAAAGAGTACCAGGGGGACCTCAGCAAAATGGACACATATCTTCATTTTTATTTCGTTTTTTATTTTCATTTTTATTAAAATTAGGTTATACTCATATCCCATACATGACATATTTGAGATGAATGAAACATTGTGTGGTGTACTCATCCTTGGCTATATTGTTATGATTATTATACATTTATCTTGTGCTAAACAGCTGCTTGTCTTCTACAGATCAACAATACTGGCGTGTTTAATTAGCAGCTGCACTGCAGTCCATATTGGGTGTTGGACGAAGGTGTCAAACGTCCACCATTTTATTTAAGTGGGTGTCCAAAGCCACAGGGAAGTCATTTTATGGGGGGCGCTCAAGGTTAGAAACTTTCTGAATCCCCGATGCAAGACATCTCAGTGAATGGGGGAGAAATGAATGGTTTGGAATGAATCTTGTCCCTTGTTTAGTAGCCAGACAGGGATCAGAATGGGATTCATCCTTTTACTTCCCCTACGAGTAGCGGAAGTAGCATTACAGTCTCGGTTTTCTCCTGACATGGCCTCCGCACCAGAAAGGGGCACGGTCCAATGAGCAGTCATTCCGTCACACAGCTGGTGAGGCAGTAAATATCCTAATTATTTTAGGCTGACTAAACTGGTGCGCTATTTGCTCCTTTAGTCGTGTGAATTCTGGAGTCTCCGGGCTCCAGTGAAATGGGCCCCAGTAAAACGGGCCAGCTGAGTGAGAAAGGCGCTCATGGGCTAATGGGCTAATGCCGCCGTGTGTTGTCAGACATTGCAGTCCTTTTTTATGGTGGCACCGTGTGTGTGTGTGTGTGCGTGTGTGTGTGTACGTGAGTGCATAGAAATCAAAGAAAGATTGAGAAAAGAGAAAGAGAGGGAGGGATACTAGAATAAGAGAGAGAGAGAGAGAGACAGAGAGATGTTGTAAGTAAGCAGTTCCAGTGTTTTTCCTTGTGTGGAGTCAGTGATCTACATTCAATCTGCAGAATGTAAATAATTCATTGGCCTTTCTCTAGCTAGATATTGTCTGCTGATAACCGAAGTGGCTGCGGCTCGATGCTGCTGTGTGTCCCAGCAGCGGGCGACTGTCCGGCCTCGCTTTGGGGTCGGGGGGAAAGTGGGGGGGTGGGCGCTTTTAAGAAACTTAAGATTCTCCTACACCTCCCCCACCCCCAACTCCACTCCGGCCTCTCTCCCAGTCCAGTGGCCTGTGCTGCCTGGCCCCTGCTCTTCTCCCGCTCCTTCCCTTAGACACAACCCAGATTAAAATAATAGCACCTTCCCTCCGTCCTCTCCTCCCCTCCCCTGTCTGGGCCTGACGTCGAAAACCTGCCGTCTGCCGCACACACGCCACATGGCGTCATTCCACCATGACGCGCTCAGTTAATCTTGCCTCGGGATTGGAGGAGGAGGAGGGGGGTGGCGTGATGTAAATTATCCATACGCTTACAAAATCCTGCAGGGTGAGCATAAATCGTACACCAGTGATTTGACAGAGCCCTACTGTAAACTGCGGGGCTGCTCTGTGAGGGCAGGCCTGTTACAGTGTGGGGGTGTAGAGGGGGTGGTACGGGCCTGGGGTATGAACACTCTCACGCATAATGCCCACCCCCTCCATCGCTCTTTCTCTCAGTCACAATTTCAGTTTCTATTCTAAAAATTCTATGCTGGCATGGCATGGCGTACAATGAATAGTGCCAACAGCCTATATTTTAACAAATTACAACAACAAAACAAATCAACAATTAAAATTAAATGAAGATAACATCAACCATACCAATACCAAGCTTATCCATCCTCTTTGCATACTTCCCCCTGCCCCCTCTTTCTCTCTCTCTCTTTCTCTTTCCTCTCTTTCTCTCTTTCTCTCTTTCTCCTTCTCTATCTCTCTCTCTGTTGTCTGCATGGGTCTTCTCTGCACACTCTGCAGAGGTAACAGGCCTCCACACTGCCTGCCTGTGTATAAATCATTTAACATCGAGCTCTGAGGCGAAGAGAGCTGCTCATAGCACTTCTTTGTATTCCAAAGTAGGCTTTGGATGCTGGGAGGTGTAGTCACGCCCTCAGGACAATGTGGCCATTCAAATCCCCCTTTAACGTCATTTTAAGGGACTGCTGTGTGGCTGGACCTGCTAAGGCCCTGTTCTAGTGCAGGTACGGGGCCCCATGGTCCGTTATCGAATCCGGAGCCTGCCAATGCCGACTCTGGCTGCCAGCCAGCTGGGCGACACGTGATTGGCTGTAGCGTAGAGTGCCCAGTCATAGGATGCGTTTAGTCAGCCGGGATGACGATGTCTCATCAGCTTACTGAAACCTTGATCACACATACCGCATTTTTCACAAAACCGTACCTTGCACTCTGGGAAAATGAGGCAGTGGGGGGTAGTCGAATAATGCAACGCTGTCTTGTGCCAAAAAATGTGACATAAACCATGTGTCCAGGGCAATGCATTTCACTCAGGTTCTCCAAACTTGCTTTAGAGCATGGTCGTTCATATTGTCTGTATAAATGAGAGTTGAGCAGAACACAGAATCTCATAAGCCAGTGGTCCCCAACCCTGTTTCTAGAGATCTACTGTCCTGTAGGTTTTCATTTCAACCCTAATTTGGCACACCTGATTCTACTAATTAGTAGCTCAATGAGATCTCCAGCTGTTGAGTGAGGTGGGCTTGGTTAGGGTTGAAGTGAAAACCTGCAGGACAGTAGATCTCCAGGAACAGGGTTGGCGACCACTGCTTTAGAGGAAGTGCAAGCAGAACTCTCATTCAAATTAGTGTCTCTTCGATTACATGTTCACTCTTTATATCAGACACTTGCTAATATGACATCAAAAGAAGCAGTACGGTGTGAGACACAACAAGAAGTGCCTTGTTGTGTCTGTTCCTCCCTCACCATTGCCCACATCCATTTACTGCAGTTCCTTCCCTCAAAATCATGTGTGGTTCCACACCCAAAGTCTATGTGATTTCACTAAGGTTTAAGCCACGTGTCCCTTAGACAGGGAGCCTGTAAGGTCTTAGAATTGTTCCGTCAAAATGTGTGTCTTTCATTTAAAACCCAGTCAGTTAATCAGTGAGTCACTCATTCATTTTTTTCAGTGTACAGCAATAGTTCCCAAACTCAGTCCTGGGGACTGTCTGTTTATGCTGGTTTTCCTTCCAACTGTTATTGCAACTTTTTTTTAATGACTTGTTTTACAACGTTTTTAATTGATTGAATTATAAACTGTCGGGTGAAATCAGCAGCGTCCTAATTTCTGAGTGACACCTGATCACTGAAACTAAACCATTCATAGAAAACAATGACTTCAAAGGAATAGCATGACAACAAGCCAAGCTTGCATCGTGTTAACATATGTTTTAGGAAACAATTATGGTCTAATTTAAACATGTGTTTTGAACAACTTTAACTGATTTAGAGTATACACAATGGGCCCCCACAGTTCTAAAGAAATCGTTTTTCTTATTGCACATTAAAGAGAATTAAAGCATCAGACTAACTCAATGTCAGTCAGTGATTTGTCTTTCAGTCAATTAACCATGCGGTATCAGGGTTGCATGGTCACATATCACTTGCATGGTCTGTGGTCAGAATAGCTGCAAATCTATTATCAAAGCAGTTGACCAGCTGTCTGGGATACAATCACTGAGGGCCTGATTTATGTAGACTTTTAGCATGTGCAAAACCTCTTAGCACACACAAAACTAATAACACAACTAATGATTGGTGCAAAACAAATACCATGACCAATCATTGGTCATGTTATTGGTTTTGCGTGTGCTAAAAGGTTTTACACATGCTAACTGTCTTCGTAAATCAGGCCCTGAGTGTGTGACTGTCTAACAGTCTGCCGCTTGTGGAGGGGGGCTGTTTGTGAAGATGTAGAAAAGATGCTTGGTAATCAGGATTTACTTACTGATCATGCGGAGTGGGGGGAGGACCGTTCATTCATGAGCAGGTCCGACTACACGATCCTCAAACATCAGTCCAGACTGGGTGTGTCCGTCTGCGTCCATCTATGAGAGAGGGAGATGCAGAGGAAAAAGAGGTGTGCTTTTAGGGAGCTGTGGTGTCTGTCATGTCTAGGAAGTGAGTCTCTCTCTATCTCTCTCTCTCTTTCCCAGTCTTTCTTGCTGGCTGTGAATTATTCAGCGATAGTGGTAGGGTGGTGCGCGCTGGGGCGGGGGGGGTGGTACGCTGACGTGGGAGCAGGACTATTTTTGGGAGCTGAACGCAGAGAGCGGGTGTGATGGATTGATTTTTCATGCTTGTGTTCCTGGAGTCACATGCTGCTGCTACTGCTACTGCTGCTACTGCTGCTACTACTGCTACTGCTGTACTGCTGCTACTGCTGCTGCTACTGCTACTGCTGCTGCTGCTGCTGCTGCTACTGCTACTACTGCTGCTACTGCTGCTTCTGCTACTGCTGCTACTGCTACTACTGCTACTGCTGCTACTGCTACTGTTGCTTACTGTTGCTACTGCTACTGCTACTGCTGCTGCTACTGCTACTGTTGCTACTGCTGCTATTACTGCTACTGCTGCTATTACTGCTACTGCTGCTGTTGCTGCTGCCAGACACTCAGACCCTCTCTGCTGCTGCGGCCACCTGCACACACACTTACACTAAGCACACACACACTAAACACAAACACTTACACTATTCACACAAACACACTTACATTAAGCACACAGACACGCACACTCACTAAACACTCACATGCATGCATACACTATACACACATGTACAATACACATGTACACACACTACACACATGTTTATACACACATAGACACACGTTCATGCAGACTATGCACACAAATTATGCACATGTGTTTATATACACTGTACACACAGACACACGCATGTGCATGCAGACTATACACACCGACATACACACTATACACACATGTGTATGCACACTATACGCACACTACCTTTATGTGTGTGGGTGTCTGTGTGTGTGCAGACTATATACACACACAGACATACACACACCATACACATGCATGTCTGCGCACTATAAGCACACTACCTTTGGCTCTCTGGTGACATTTTTCCTCATGTGGCCATCAGGAGAGAGGGCTCAGGACTAATATTAGTGAACTAATGTTAACATTAGCCAGCACTGGTGTGATTTTCTTAGTATGTGAAACACAGACATACAAGCGCACACACAATTCAAATACATGAACACACACACACACACACACATACAATACAAACACATGAACACACACACACCACAATTCAAACGCATGAACACATACACACACACACACACACACACGCACAATACAAACACATGAAAGCACACACACACACAATACAAACACGTGAACACACGCACACACACACACACACACACACACACTCAGACTGCGGTGTTTTCACTCTGTGCTGTGATCTCCCATACCAGCCAGTGTGTATCTGTGTTTGCTCTGTGTATCTCTGTCTCTCATCTCTGCGGCAGTCTGTCTCAGAGGCCGGACCTTTGCACGGCCAGTGAAAGGAGCCCTCGGCTCTGCCCATCGCCATTGATCAGAGCTTTATTTAGTCGCTGCCCTTATCCAAGATGCCTTTCCTGAGCCCTGCTCTTCTCCTCTCCTCTCCCCCATTCAAACAAAACCCCAAAGCGCACGTGTGTTTGGGCAGGAGGGAACATTCAGAAGCCTGCCAGTGTCAGCCGCACACAGCAGGAGAGACAGAGACGGATGAAGACAGAGAGAGATGTAGAGAGAGAGATCTAGAGAGAGAGAGACATATGTGCTGCTCTGATCTCAGCCATCGCATCAATCCCTCCCCTCTGCCCTCCATACTGGAGTCAATCAATCAATCAATATCTCATTTATGTAGACAATTCCATAGACAGGTCTGCAATGCGATGCAATTCATAGTAAAAAAATAAAAGTAATGAGACAAAAATAAAAGACGTTGAATGAGTATGACATCGTTCTTGTTCATTTTAGTCACAGAGTGCTTTATTTGACACAGCTGGATACTGCTGGAAGCAGAGGACTCAAAGGATCATTCCTTCTTCTCGAGATCTTTTTGAATGAAGCCAGTGAGACCCAGCACTGCAGGGCGTACAGTGAGCATGTGTGTGTTGCTGTCCGTGTCCATGAGCTCCCTGATCGCACGCTGCTGCTTGTGTCCTTTCTTCTCTACCCGAAGCTGCACATAGACCCAGATCGGCATTAACCTGCAGTGGAGATAATGGAGGTTGGGTTGGGCGGTCTGAATTTTGAGTGCTAGGCCCGAATCAGTCGCGGTTTGTATTTCTTAGGAACTCGGAGAACTGGACTGCGCCAGAACCACAGCCGATTGGAGGAAAACCAAGAAGGAGCTCAGTTCTGTCTCTGAAGACATGCTAGGAAGAGCGAGGGACAAGATTGGGAGAAAGGGATTGAGACTGAAAGAGAGAGATGGAGTGGTGTGTCGGCTCCCCTGGGGGACGTGCCTGTGTTAGGAAGGGAGGTGTGGGGTGAGAGGTCATCTGAGGTAACACTAGCCTTTCTCTGCCCCTCCTTGCCAATATGGTGACCTCTGGGGTTATTGCAGAGGAGGACACCTTGTCCCTGCTAATTGTTCCTTTATACATCTGGGCGCATCTGTGGGTTGTGTTTCAGGATCTTGGTTACCTCTGCGTTCCCTATTGCAAGATGTCAGCATGTATCCCTCCATGATGTTATTGAAGGCGGTCAGACAGAGCAGCACAGGTCATTACATTGCGCACTATGAAAAGGTTTATCATGAATCTGTGGAACTAACTACTTAAATCCAGAGGAGGCCTTTTTAGGCACTGGAAGTGACCTCATCGGATTGGGCGAAAAGTCATCCCGTTGAACCAATGATATCAAGTTTGTTGTGCATTTATTTTTCCATAGAGTTCAATAGGAAAATGAGTCAGGAGAAACGACCCTTAAAAAAGATCCATCCATATCTACTACATATCTGGCAGCAGAGTGATGGTTTAAGGCTCGTTTGATACCTAAGACCCTTGATGACTTGCAGCCATTTAGCCAACCCATGGGTTCCATACTATTCCCATGTAATTTGCAGCTTAATCTAGTCCCACCCCCCATAGAGATCCATTCATATGCAGAGAGGTTATAGTATCGCTTCTAAGAGTGCCTGGAAATAAGATATCAAGAGTCTTTTGATATCCTTTTATACAGAGTCATGATAGCATCACCTGTTTATCTGTGGAATACTTGTTTACCAAGAATGTGCAAAGCCGTTATCAAGGCAAAGGGTGGCTACTTTGAAAAATATAAAATATAAGACTTCTTTGATTTGTTTAACACTTTTTTAGTCTTGGCATAATTGCATTCGTATTATCTCATAGTTTTGATGTCTTTACTATTCTAAAATGTGGAAAACTAATGAAAAAAAACCTTCTATGAGTAGGTGTGTCCATGAATTGCATGGCTTGTGAATATTTTGAATTAATTTGGTTGACTGATCAATCTTTATTTCACATAGTAGCATTTAGAACAAGGTTGTCGCAAAGCACTTCACAGTGGACGTTATCTAGAGGGGAATTGTACACGTACCCTGACCTTAACACATAAAATAAATAAATATGTGAAAAATTAAAGAGCATTTAGAACGCCACCTCCCACTCAAAGCAGAACGAACGAAGTCCTCACATCAGGCCTAAGGCACAGTGTCATTAATTATTCACTGGAGCTGAGGAAAAGTGTGTGGCATCCCTAGGAAAAAAAAAACAAATAAGCTGTGGAATGAGGAAATGAATTGATATTTACGTTTGTGTGGCGAGGTGGTCAGGCCTCAGAACACAATGGACCCTGGTTGGGTGGCATTAATTAAACAGAATCAGAATACTGTATGGGGGGGGATCTAGTCAGTCAGAGCCAGCCTGTCCCTGCTCGGGGAACATGGACTCCCAGGTACGGGCCGGGCACCTTCACTGTAGGAACAGCGTGTTCCCTCTCCACCCGAGCAGAAGTACAGCAGATTCCAGCGCAGGTACCGCCAACGCCACTGTACCGCCAACGCTCTTCAGTCCCCACGGGGGGGGTAAAAAACGGACCGGTGCAGCTTACCGCGCCGTCAACGTATGCAAGTCAGCGGGTCGCATTTGACCCGCGTTGAATCGCGGGCGATTATTTATACGGCCGCGGCGGAGCAGGGCTAAGTAATAGGGCCCCTCAACCAGAAGGGGAAAGGGTTGAGGGGTCCTATTAGTTGACGTATTGGGGCCTCCAAACCAAAGAGACCTAAATGAAAAGCAGAGGGAATGATTGATTTAGTGGCAGTAGCTGCCTTTTAGACGGGACATTTATCGGTAGTTTGGCGGCTGTTTGATGGCGTTTGGATTTAAATCTCACATGCGATTGGTGATTGGTCACACAGCGAGGGGTTTTTAGCTGACATCCTACCCAGTCACCATTTTTGCAGGCGGGAGTGGTTTCATGTACTCCATTAGGAATGCATAGTTTTCCGGAAAGAGCAGGTCAGCCTACCGTTAGACCATTACAGCAACATCAGCGTCCGTCACTCCAGGGGAGCGTAGACAAACGCACGTGTGTCTCCCTGACACGAGCAGCCAGCCACTCCTTGTTTCTCCTCTATAGTCCACCAGTCGAACTGCGCAGTTGGACCACCCCCCCCCCCCCCCCCCCCCCCCCCCCCCCACCAGGATTTCCCCCCTAAAAGAGGCACTGGTAAAGGGCAAGGCAGGTGTAGGTTAGCCAATGTTCCTCTGTTATGAACACCAGGTACCCCCCAGACTAGCAGTTGTCATTCTGAAAGATACACCTCTCCTGTGATTGGTGCCTACTCTTCTGGAGTATATTGTGACAGGTTGCACAGTGGTGAGTTGGCAAGTCCAAGTCATGGAGGGAAAATGTTATCCCAGCTATAAACATTGTTTGTTTGTTAAAGAGACGCCATTATCCTGGCTAGCTTTCATGTTTTATATACTTGATATTTTATAGATATAGAATGGCAGTTGTTTGACACGTAGAAACAGCCACGATTCTTCACTTGGGGTTTGATCCTCCAACCTTCTGGTTGCATGTTCAAGTCCCTTTCCTTACACCACAAACGGTTTATTCAACTATACCCTACATAGGTCTGGGAGATTTATATGGCTGCTGCCCACCACCGGCAGCCTTTTAATGGGTAATTAACACCGTCGTGCATTATGCTGTTTATTAATAGTCGTTGCAGAGATCTGGTATCTGACCGATTGGCTGAATCCCAAATCCCTGTGTTTGCCTTTCATAGGAGTGACTCGCTGTGTGAATATGGACTGAATTAATTAATTTTCATAGGAGTGACTCGCTGTGTGAATATGGACTGAATGAATGTATTTTCATAGGAGTGACTCGCTGTGTGAATATGGACTGAATTAATGTATTTCCATAGGAGTGACTCGCTGTGTGAATATGGACTGAATGAATGAATTTTCATAGGAGTGACTCGCTGTGTGAATATGGACTGAATGAATGAATTTTCATAGGAGTGAGTCGCTGTGTGAATATGGACTGAATGAATGAATTTTCATAGGAGTGACTCGCTGTGTGAATATGGACTGAATGAATGTATTTTCATAGGAGTGACCTCGCTGTGTGAATATGGACTGAATGAATGAATTTTCATAGGAGTGACTCGCTGTGTGAATATGGACTGAATGAATGAATTTTCATAGGAGTGACTCGCTGTGTGAATATGGACTGAATGAATGAATTTTCATAGGAGTGACTCGCTGTGTGAATATGGACTGTATGAATGAATTTTCATAGGAGTGACTCACTGTGTGAATATGGACTGAATGAATGAATTTTCATAGGAGTGACTCGCTGTGTGAATATGGACTGTATGAATGAATTTTCATAGGAGTGACTCGCTGTGTGAATATGGACTGAATGAATGTATTTTCATAGGAGTGACTCGCTGTGTGAATATGGACTGAATGAATGTATTTTCATAGGAGTGACTCGCTGTGTGAATATGGACTGAATGAATGAATTTTCATAGGAGTGACTCGCTGTGTGAATATGGGACTGAATGAATGAATTTTCATAGGAGTGACTTGCTGTGTGAATATGGACTGAATGAATGAATTTTCATAGGAGTGACTCGCTGTGTGAATATGGACTGTATGAATGAATTTTCATAGGAGTGACTCACTGTGTGAATATGGACTGAATGAATGAATTTTCATAGGAGTGACTCGCTGTGTGAATATGGACTGTATGCATGAATTTTCATAGGAGTGACTCGCTGTGTGAATATGGACTGAATGAATGAATTTGGGTGAGGCGCAGCTTCCGCGGAGGTGCGGCGTAATTATCAGGCGTATTGGAATAACTCAGCGCTCTATCGCGAGTTGTACGAGTGAAAAGACTCGACGGAGAGAAGATTTCTCTGCCTATTACGGTAGACGTACTCCCCTGAGGACACGCCGCTTCCTGCTCTCTGTTCCTGAGTGGTCCAGCCAATCGCGGGCCAGGTTTCAGGCGTGTCCGGTGAGAGGGTGATCAGCACTGCCCTGTGAGTGTTTGATAGTGTGTCCGGGTCAGAGACCTCTGATTGTACCGTTGTGCATTAATGGGATGGGCTCTGACGCTGCGGACTGTGCGCGCGTGTCCGTGCGCTAGGTCTCGCGTTTTTGCCACAGCGCTGGCATTCCATGCAGTTCAGTAGCTTTCTTGCTCGCCCTCTCTCTTCCTCTCTGTCTCACGACGCTGAACATGAACTCGGCCCTCTGCAGATGTGTGTGTCTGCGTTTGTGTACGTGTGTGGGACAATGCCTGTTTGTATGCATGCATGCATGCATGCGCGCTTGTGTGCCACGCGCATTCTACCTGAATGTGTGTGTGTGTGATTTTATGCATGCATGTGTGTGTTGGTGCTGGTTCTGTCTGTGGAGTAAATTGATTGCTCAACACAAGAATGCTGCATTCTTTTCTCCTCTCCTTTCTTAACTCTCTCCTTCTTGTTCTTTCCTTTCTCACCACTTCCTTTTCTCAAATCTGCCCTGTCTTCCTCCTGTCTCTCTCTCCTCCTCCCTGCTATGTGTCCACTCTTCCCTGTGTCTCTCCTCTCTTCCACACAATACAATACAAACGTATTTATCCTCAATTGTTGTTTATTCTTATTGCCCCAAGGGGATAAATTGTATTATATTGTAAATAGCTCTTAATCTTTCTCCGCTCTTATTCTTGTCTCTCCTGTCATCTCTCTCTCTCTCTTTTCTTCCTCTTGCCTAATGTCTGTGCCCTCTCTCTCTCTCTCTCTCTCTCTCTGGGTCCTGTCTGAACAGATGTGCTGACTCTGCAGCTGAAATGAAGACTGTATGATGGAGATGGATGATTGATGCTCAGGTTTTTTTTTTGCAGAAGAACGAGGTAGAGAGACGAAGGAAAGGGGTAGACAGAGAGCATGATGGGAAGGGAAAGTGACAGGGTGAGGGGGGAGGTAAAGGGAGAGTGGAGAGGGACTCTCAGAGGTGGGGAAAGCAGCGGAGAGTCGAGTGGAGGAGAAATAAGAGCAGGGGAATAGAAAGAGGAGGTGAGAGAAGGAGTTTGGCAGCTGCAGAGAGGACGGGGGAAAGAGGAAGGAGTGGAGCGAGGGAGAGACTGCAGAGGAACGGAGAAATGGAGACAAAGGGAGTCACGTGATTACGGAGAACGGAGAGGGAGGGAGAGAGGGAAGTAGAGGTGTGGAGAAAGGAGGACAGAGGTATAAACCGGATGGTCTCTTTTTCTTCACCCATCTCTCTCTCTCGCTTTCTCTTCCTCTCTCTCATCAGGCAAAACTGCCTCTGTCAGGGGTTTTTTCTGACAGTCTAAACTCGGCCTCTCTCTCCTCCCTCCCCCCTCTCTCTCTCTCTCTCTCTCTTTCTCCCTGTTTTTAGCAGGAGATGCACTTTCCTCTGTGTTGTGTTTAGTGCTATTCAGAGATATTAAAACGCAGCGGCAGCACCCCTCCCCTCTCCCTGCTCCTGCTCTCTGCGCTCCGCTCCGGGCTCGGAGAGAGGAAATGGGGGTGTGCGTGGAGGGAGGTAGGGGGTGGGGGTGGGGGGTTGTAGGAATAGAGGACATTCGTCACTGAGACCGAGCGGGGTGCACGATTTAAAGCCCCCTCCCCCCCTCCCCCCTCCCTCGGAGTGCTGACGCCGTCGCTGTGGGCTCAGGCCCGACGCGCACGTGCGATTCGTCGGGTTGAGGAAGAGCAGAAAGGGAAGAGACGGGCGGAATCTCTCCTCACCGGTGCACAGAGCACAGAGGCTCTTAAGTGCTTTCCTCACGGCTGCAGCCGGAGCAGCCGGGTGCCGTTTGGCAGGGGAACGGCTGGCAGTCGGTGCATCGGATGCAGAGTCCTCTCCCTCTCCCTCTCTCTCTCTCTCCCTCCCTCTCTCTCTCTCTCTCTCTCCCCCCTCCCTCTCTCAGAATGCTGCAAACCACACGTGTCCCACAGGAACACCAAACACACCCCTGTAATCTGTAACCTCACCCCTGGTGGTGTAAAGTTGGTGGGGGTGGGGGGTGAGGTATAGGACAGGACAGGACAGGATGGATGGGTGGGGGGTGGAGGTGGCGGGGGGGGGAGGGTGGGGGGGGGGGAGAATATCCTGAGCGTTAGCAGCAGGATATGGACAGGTGGACGGCATCCAGCACAGCTCAGCCAATCAGTATGGGAGCAGCGGCCCAGCTAGAAAGGAGAGAGAAAGAGCGAGAGCTCTGGAGGATAGGATGAGAACATGCACTCTCTCTCTCTCTCTCTCTCTCTCTCTCTCTCTCCTTGCTTTTATCTGTTGAGTAGCTATTTTTAGCGCCGCATGCAGAAAGGGAGAAAGGAAGAAGAAATTCATAATTGAAGGTTTTTTTGGCAAATCACAGATCACAGCGGCCCTCGTATGCGTCAAGTCTTTGAGAGTGAAAACGTACACACACAAACGCGCGCACGCACACATACACACACATGCAAACACGTTCACACATATACACACACAAACAGATGCACACACTAGCACACGTGCACACACGCATACACCACACACGCACACATATACATAAATGCACATACACACACATGCATACATGCACACACATATGAACACAGGTACACCCATGCACACACAGACACACACGTTCGCACATGCACATACAAACACAGATGCACACAGACCCCACACACTCACACACACACACACACACACACACACACGTGAGAGCTACCATGGGGCAGGAAGAAATGGGGTGCGTTTAAAGTGGCGGGAACACTGGCACATCAGAGAGATCCATTCAGCTCTCCGAGAGCTTTCATCTCACACACTCATCAAGGCTCACAAAAAAGGGGTTCCAGAGGTTTAACCACAGCCACACACCCACACACACACACACACATAAGCACACACACACACCGATGCACCTGCAGCTGCTCTGTGAAGATGCGGACGTTTTCTCTGTATACACCCCTGTTACTATCCATGCATTCTGTGATCTCTATGCAGATCTGTAATCCCGATCTGTATAAAAGAACCCTTTGTAGCATGTTGGGTCCTTTCGATGTTTCAGCTAACTGCTCTAAAACATCCTATTTTCAGCCCACTGCATTATTCATCCGGCCGGCATTATGTAGGGTGAGGCATATGGGTTGCAGCTAGATTTTGAATTAAAGTGGGGCTCTTACAAGAATAATATAACAGCAGAGTGCCACCTGGAACCTGGGTCTCCACCTGCAGTCCGTAACCCCCTCCTCCCTCCTCCCTCCTCCCTCCTCCCTCCTCCCTCCCCCCTCCTCCCTCCTCCCTCCCCCCTCCTCCCTCCTCCCTCCCCCCTCGCCGCCCGTCCGTCCGTCTGTCCATCCGCTGCACAGCATTACCCTGCAATCTGGCTTTATCAGTCAGTGAAGCGGCTCACTGGGGCCGGTGCGCTCCCGTTAAAGCGAGCGCGCGCTGTGGGTTTGTGTAGCTGCTGTTCCATTTCACTTGGATTCTAGGTGGGGGTGGGGGACGGGGGACGGGACGGTCGGAAGAGTGACTTGGCGATTAAGAGGCAACTTTGCTGGCAGCCAGCAGTGCTGAAATCCTGGCACTGCCACTAGGCCTCTTCCAGTGAAGTAAATATCCACCTGTGTAAATGGTTAATGTTTAAAACATGTGCTATGTAAAGAGTGGATTTTGTAATGCTAGATGTTGTTTGTGGGGAGCAGGTTCTCTGTATGTGGTTTGGGGGGGGGGGGGGGTCCCTGGTGGGGGCTGTGAACACCTGAGCCCCTCTCACCAGGTGTGTGTGTGTGTGTGTGTGTGTGTGTGTGTGTGTGGTGTGTGTGTGTGTGTGTGTGTGTGTGTGTGTGTGTGTGTGTGTGTGTAGTGTGTGTGTGTAGTGTGTGTGTGTGTGTGTGTGTGTGTGTGTGTGTGTGTAGTGTGTGTGTGTAGTGTGTGGGATGTCCTGCTCTGGGCCTGTCTGTCCTCCATAGCCTGCTGCGTCTGCTGGTCCTCTGTGTTCTCTAACAAAAAAACACACACACACACACACACACACACTCACATATGCACTCACACATGCGCACACACAGATACACGCCGTACACACACTCACGTATGGACTCACACACGCGCACACACACACAGGTACACACAGTACACACACAGTACACACATGCACGCTTACTCACCGCACGGACGCATGCACACTCACTCACGCACGCAGCAGGAAGGCACTACGAACAGATTAACTGCAGGAGTGACGAAGCTCAAATTTTAGTATTCCTCCGTGCTCACGACGGGAGAACGTATGTTCCTAAAGCAGCCTATACATAGATGATGACGTCAGCAAAAGTAAAATAAGAAAAGGAGCGACTAACCGTCCCCCCCTCCCACACACAACCACACCCCACCTCAAAAAAATATAAAAAAAGTCTCCCTCCCTCCCTCCCTCCCACTGAAATCCAGGCTCTTTTGCAAGCCTGTGTAAATTCACTTTATTAGCTTGACAGGTCTGTGCCAGCGTTTGCCAAAGCGCTGACCAGTGCCAGCAGACTGAGCGTCAGCATGCCGGACATCAGCGGCAATGTCATCTAACGGGACACATCACAAACAGGCCCCCCTTATAAACCCCATTTCAGCGTGCAAGACGCAGGGGGTGTGTCAGAAGAGTGCCGAGTTCGGTACCGGACCAGCTCATGCTTATAACCACTCTATAAGCGTTTCAGCACTGTGGAGCAGTGCGGCGTAGTCAGGCTTTCGCATTTTTACATTCGCATTTCGCCATTTAGCTGACACTCTTATCCAGAGCGCCTTACAATTAGTTCACAAAGGAAAAGGCCATAAATTAATTAATCACCAACATTCCAAGTAGCAATTAATGAGAGTGTAATGGACACGCCGTAGCACCTCCGCAACTCACACGCATATATATATAAGGATACTGCTTACTGTAACCTAGAACTGCAGCGTAAAGCTGGATGAATGGTATATATAAGGATACTGCTTACTGTAACCTAGAACTGCAGCGTAAAGCTGGATGAATGGTATATATAAGGATACTGCTTACTGTAACCTAGAACTGCAGCGTAAAGCTGGATGAATGGGCACACCACGCACAAGTGCAAGCATGTAAACAGACACGTGCAAATATTCACTCGCAAATACAAACGCACGCACAAAACAAACGCACAATAACAAATACACACATGCACACCTGCATACATATCACAATAAAACATAACTTAATGACGAGAACTGGCCATTCAGCCCAGCAATGCTCGTCATCTTCCTACGACTAAAGGGTACCCAGCGCTCCCCTACAAACACCATAGTATCCAGCACCATATCAAGCCTGGTCTCTACTACATGACCTGGCAAGCTATTCCGCACAGTGACTACTCTCTGTGTGAAGAAGTATCTCCTAATGTCTGTGCAGAATTTACCTTTTGCAAATTTCCATCTATGCCCCCTCGTTCTACTGACAAAACTCAACCTGAAGAATCTCCTGTAGAGATACATGTACACACACATACACCAACAAGTACAAATACTCACACCTACACACATGATGCTCACACTCTAACAAATTCATATGTGTACACAAACATACACACACGCACACACACAAACTCACGCACCACACACATACACACACACACACACACACACACACACACACACATTACTCCCAGGGAGATAGGGTTAATTGAATGCAGCCCAAGGTGCTAATGTGTCCTAATGGTAGAGCACAAGCAGGCCCAAAGCAGGGCTGGAAGCCGTCAGCGCACAGAGCCCCAGAGAGCCTGTTAGCACTTCTCCTCCCATCTCTCCCTCTCTCTCTCTCACTCTATCTCTCCCTCACTCTATCTCTTCCTCTCTCTCTCTCTTCCTCACTCACGTTTTCTCACTCCCTTTTCCTCAATCTATCTCTCCCTTTCTCTCTTCCTCACTCTATCTCTCCCTCACTCTATCTCTTCCTCTCTCTCTCTCTCTTCCTCACTCACTCTCTCACTCTCTCTCTTCCTCACTCTCTCTCTCCCTCTCTGTCTCCCATCTCTCTCTCACACACTCTCTCAATCCAATCTCATTCCAGTTCAAAGTCAAATAGGCTTTATTGGCATGACCACACATAGACATAGTATTGCCGAACCATCTTACATAAAATGTAAAATAAGTGAGTCCACATGAATATTAACATCACCTACTGGTGCATCTGTCTCTCTGTCTGCATCTCGCTTACTCTTTATGTCATGCCAGCCCCCCCCCCCCCCCCCCCCCCCCCACCCCCAAAGCCCGGCCATTATGTCCAGCCAGAACCCGTCACAGAGCGATTTCACTGAAGCCCACAGAAAGGGGCTTCCCCAGCTGTCTAATACTGAAAGTCCCAGTAGAAACACTTTTCTGTTTGGTTCCGCCCATCTCACTTAATTCATCTTCCCCTTCTCTTCTTGCTCTTTCTCTCTTTCTTTCTGTCACATTCTCTTCTCCTCCCCCTCTTTCCCTCAGAACTAACTCTCTCTCTTTTCTGAAATCCTTCTCATTTCTTAAGACAGATTGTGTTATTACAACTGAAGAACTGTTTATCATTGTATTTTTTCACCACACCCGGCCGTTACATATTCACTTAGCAGATAGTCTCATCCAGAGCTGCATTCCAAAGTAAAGAAAATCAGTGTTAGGGGAATACAGACTCAAGGAATACAGACGTGCAAAGGTGCACGTCTGTATTTGTTTACAAAGGTGAATACCAGTACACAGCAAACCTGTCTTTGCCCAGGTATAACTATAACATTATTAGCACAGAATTAAATTGAAGAGGACAGAAAGAAAGTGGATAGCTAACGCGGGTCAGGGGAGCCATGGTGCACACTGGTTGTCTGTAGAGGTGGGTCTTCAGTCTGCATCTGAAGGGTAGGGTCTCTGCTCCATTGAGAGCCCAGTTCTGAAGGGTAGGGTCTCTGCTCCATGAGAGCCCAGTTCTGAAGGGTAGGGTCTCTGCTCCATTGAGAGCCCAGTTCTGAAGGGTAGGGTCTCTGCTCCATTGAGAGCCCAGTTCTGAAGGGTAGGGTCTCTGCTCCATTGAGAGCCCAGTTCTGAAGGGTAGGGTCTCTGCTCCATTGAGAGCCCAGTTCTGAAGGATAGGGTCTCTGCTCCATTGAGAGCCCAGTTCTGAAGCTCCCCATTCTTGAGCTGGTTTTTCTTCCCAACATTATTGCAAACCCCTGGATTGCGCTACACTGTTAATTGTTTTTTAATTAGACACCTTATTATTTATTCAGGGATGATTTACCCTCTTGTGAGTGTGTGAGAGAGAGAGGGAGAGATAACCCAGTGTAACAGGGCTTCAGCCCCTGGAGCTCGCTCAGTGCTGAGAGAAGTGCACACCCAGGCTGGTTATTCAGTGCCCCTGCTCACTGGAGCTCTGACTATATCACCCCCAAGCCCCTACGAATGCTGAGCCAAACAGACGTTTCACTTAAAATCACATTTGGGGGTTTTGCCCAGAATACTTGGTCCTGGGCAATATACAAGTGTCAGCATCAGTTTAACATATAAGAAGCAAGAACCTAATGGTCTCCACATTAAAACCATGCTCCAGCTGTCTGCGCTAGTCATTCGCACAGGACCCTAAAGCATATGCTATTGCATCATACTGCTCCTGGAATGAGTGGTGTTTGTGTGTGTGTGTGTGTGTGTGTGTGTGTGTAGTCTGTAGGGTGTGTGTGTGTGTGTGTGTGTGTGTGTGTGCGTGTACATTTGTGTGTGTGTAGTCTGTAGGGCATGTGTGTGTTGTGTGTGTGTGTGTGTGTATGTATGTGTAGTCTGTAGGGTTTTTGTGTGTGTGTGTGTGTGTGTGTGTGTGTGTGTGTGTGTGTGTGTGTGTGTGTGTGTGTGTGTGCGTGTACATTTGTGTGTGTGTAGTCTCTAGGGTGTGTGTGTGTGTGTTTGTGTGTGTGTGTGCATGTACATTTGTGTGTGTGTGTGTGTGTGTGTGTGTGTGTGTGTGTGTGTAGTCTGCAGGGTGTGTGTGTGTGTGTGTGTGTGTTTGCTCTTGGGTATGCGTGTATGCATCAGTGGATTGTGTGTCTCTGTGCATGTAATGGTTAGTGTTAGTGATGATGGTAGTGATTCACTGAGTTGCAGTGCTAAGCCAGCATTTATTCAGCAATGGCAGTTAAAACAAGGAGATAAAAAAATTTTTTAAAAGAACATATTGTTATACGTATTCAATGAAAGTCTTTTTTTAAGTGAAAATTTCCAGTGCCAACTGGACAGCACCTTGGTGTTATTCTAAGGCCTGCTGTTCTACGTCGACTCAAAGTGAGGGCACGATGACATCACTGTCAATGACGTCACCAGCGACAGGTGAGAGCTCACCTGTAAATCACTCCAAAGAGAGACACCGTTCTAATGGATAAACAAAAACTGCGGCCAAGAGTTCGGGACGCAAAACGAGCGGATGATTTGCGGGTTTGGAGATCCGCGTCCCGGCTGTCCAGCCGGCCGGCGCATCCTCGCAGTGTCGCAGTGTAAATTTAGCATAGGAGCAATGATCGACTGGCGTATTTATGGGCTTTTCAGCCCCAGGAGGAAACGGCAAAGTCTCGTCCTGGCTCAGAGGGTGCTGGAGGGGGTGCAACCCTCCCGGCTGCTCTGAGCTCGTGGACCTCGCTGTTACTCCGTGTCACAAGCTGAATTCTGGGTTCTCAGTTTTTCCCCACTTTTCTCTTGGTTGCATTGTCCTGGTACACAGTTTGCTGTTTGCGGTGTGTTCTGTAGGTGTTAGCCATCGGCTCATCCCTGGAAATGTAAGAATTAGCATAATAGCAGCACAACCAGTTAAAGACAGAGCGCCTTATTAAATCGACCTGGCAACTCACAGTACTCTGAACACTGAGGCTAACTGTTGGTTTGAAAATGGACATTAAAATGCATCTAAATTCTCATGAATACCAATATAATAGGACCCATCCTTATAGGTTTTTAGCCTGATTTCTATTTTTAAGTAGAGATCTTCTCAGCCACTCATCATATGAATACAATGTGTGTACAACCGTGCAATGACTGTTTGAGCATTAAGTCACATGTGACAGTGAACCTTAGGAGCCTGTTATCAGGGGAAAATTCAATGTCAGTTCTATAGTGGAATTATTATTTTGAATGTAATTAGAAGCAAGATAAATCCTTAGTAAAATATGCAAGGTTTTCTGTTTCAAGGACTGTTATCTTCGTTATCAGGGCATCATATATCCTAGAAAAACAGTGCGATGTCCAGTCAGTGGAGAGGAGGGTGCCAGGGCTGCAGTAATAATGTAATGATGTGAATAGAACATCAAATCCACTGGGAAAGAGAGGCCTTCTAGCAGCTGTGTGCAGCGTGACGTCAGCGGCTCAAAGGCTCCTTTAGGCAGCCAGCGCTCGTTCAGTGGCTGTGCGTCGTCCTGCCAATGTCTTTGACTTGTGATCAGTGTCCAGCGCTGCGGGTTCCGGTGCCTTCCTTAACTGAGCTCCTCACTCCTTTTGAGTACATGATCCTGGCCACCATCATCGCTAACTGCATCGTGCTCGCCCTGGAACAGCACCTGCCAGATGGGGACAAGACACCCATGTCTGAGAGACTGGTGAGTGTGTCTCTCTCTTTCTTTCTCTCTCTCTCTCTCTTACCTTACACATTACCTCTCACACACACACAAGCAAGCGTACACCTATAACATCTTTACCCATACACATACACACAGAAGGGTAAATGCCAATATATACATTGAGGAACAGAATATCTGTATCATTATACTGTATATGTGATTGTGTACATACTTATGTAGACTTGTGCATACTCAGTTTACCCACATGTAGACACATATAAACAGAAACATGGACCTGGATTAGACCTTACAAACATACAGGTTCAGAATAGCAGCTGTATGAATGTGTGTGTTTGTGTGGGTGCGTGTATGCATGCATGTATGCATGCGTGTGTGTGTGTGTGTAATTGACCGGTAATGTACTCCCTCTCTATCAGGATGACACAGAGCCCTACTTCATTGGTATCTTCTGCTTTGAGTCGGGCATAAAGATCCTGGCTCTGGGCTTTGCCTTTCACAAGGGCTCCTACCTGCGCAACGGCTGGAACGTCATGGACTTTGTGGTGGTACTGACTGGGTGAGTCTGATATCCTGAACTCTAACGTGGACCCACACACACACGCATGCTGCACACACGTGCAGTACATACATACAAACACACACACACACACACACCCACACACACGCATGCTGCACACACGTGCAGTACATACATACAAACACACACCCACACACGCATGCTGCACACACGTGCAGTACATACAAACACACACCCACACACGCATGCTGCACACACGTGCAGTACATACAAACACACACACACCCACACACACGCATGCTGCACACACACACACAGACATGCATGCTGCATACACGTGCAGTACATACATACAAACACACACACACCCACACACACACATGCTGCACACACACACACACAGACACGCATGCTGCATACATGTGCAGTACATACAAACACACACACCCACACACACATGCACGCTGCACACACGTGCAGTACACACAAACACACACATGCACACACATGCTGTACACACATGTGCATTACTCACAAATGCACGCATACACACACACACACACACACAGACACACACAGTAATGGATACACAGGGAAGCAAAGACACATCCGTGATCACAGCAGCACTGCAGGGAGCAGCAGCCAGGCCAGCACCTAAATGTCATCTTACTGAAGGGAGGGAGAGAAAGAGAGAGAGAGGAGAGAGAGAGACAAAAAGAACAGCAGAGGAGGAGGGTGGGGGGCACTGCAGGGGGTATCAGGAGGGCAGGTGGGGAACAGAAGAGAGAGACAGGTATCTCTCTCTCTCTCTCTCCTCTCTCTCTCCTCTAGCTCTCTCTCCTCTCTCTGTATCTCTCCCTCTCCCCTCTCTCTCTCTCTCTCTCTTTGCACTTAGAGCACAGTGAGAGCAGCATTGCTCTGCCTCTGGAAGGATGTGTCCTCCAGCTGTCGGCTTGTTACAGCAGTTGGCTGCTGAGTGCCGCACACATGACGGTCTCTCTCTTTCTTTCTCTCTCTCGCTCTCTCTCTGTCTCTTCCTCTTCTTCTTCATCTCCACACTCCTTCCATCATGCCCTGGGGTCAGAGCCCCATAATTGGGGCCAGGGGAAACGACCCCATGGGGAAAGGGTGACCCCATGGCCCATCATGGCTGCGGCATGTCAGAGAGCCGCGGTGCTAGTGTCCAAGCTGGCCATGAGCCATGCTGTGTTTGTTTTGTGTGTGTGTGTGTGTGTGTGTGTGTGTGTGTGGTGCGTGTGCGTGTGCGTGCGTGTGCGTGTGCGTGTGTGTGTGTTGTGTGTGTGTGTGTGTGTGTGTGTGTGTGTGATTGCGTGTGTGTGTGTGTGTGTGTGTGTGTGTGTGTGTGTGTGTGTGTGGTATATGTTTGTGTGAGAACAATAAGGCTGAGGGCTGAGAACACCCCAGTGCAGGTTACATAAAGCCTGTGGTTAACGTTGTCCCCGGCGATGCGGCGCAGAGCGTCTCCCCTGTTTGGCTTGACTGTGCAGCGCAGGGCTCTCAAGCTTTAATGGCGTCTGTCAGCAGAACCTGTGCCGCTCCCAGCACACCAATCACAGCTGAGATTTCCACAGAGACACCAGGAGCGCGCGCGCACACGCACACACATACACACATACACACACATACACACACACACACATACATACACACACACACACACACACACACACGCGCGCGCACACACACACACACACACACACACACACATAGATACACACACACACACACAGCCAGCAGGGACAGGAGGGAGAGAGATGGGTGCCTCTCTGTGTGAGAGAGAGAGAGGGAGAGACAGTGAAAGAGAGAGAGGAAGACATGGAGGGAGAGAGAGCAAGAGTCAGAGAGAGACGAAGAGAGAGAGAGAGGGAGGGAATGAGAGAAAAGGGAGGAGAGGAAGAGCGAGAGAAAGCTGAAAAGAGGTTGGAACTGTAGTGTTGCAGTGCCTGGCTGAGCAACCTGCCACGTGATCTCGTGTGCGTCTCTCTGTTCCCTGGGGCTTACCATAGGAGGGAGAGTAAGGGGGAGAGGTGAAATTGGAGAAAGCAATAGGGTGGAAAAAGAAATGGTGGCCAGAGACGGAAAGAGAGAGAGAGAGAGAGAGAGAGAGAGAGAGAGAGGAGAGAGAGAGAGAGAGAGAGAAGGATGCAGAGAAGAACTGAAATGGATTGAGGACAGAGGAAGCCAGAATGTTGAATCGGAGGGAGAGGGAATTGGATGGGGGGAAAAAAGAGGGAACGAGCAGGATGAGGTAGGGTGAGACGGACAGAGGGAGGGAGGGAGGGGGAGAGAGAGGGGGCGAGGGCGAACAAGCCAATGAGAGCGCGAGAGAAGGAGCATGTGTGAGCGCTGCTGCAGTAACCTGCTTTTCACTACTGCAGATGATCAATCATCCAGTGTAGCCTTGAGACGCTGGAACACTGAGACTCTCTCTCTCTCTCTCTCTCTCTCTACCTCTCTCTCTACCTCTCAATTTCAATTCAATTCAACTTGCTTTATTGGCATGACATATTTTTCATACATGTTGCCAAAGCACACAAAGCAGAAAACAATGGTAATAATAGTAATAATCGTAAAATAAAAACAAAAACAATTATGGATTATTATTACTATAATACTATATGTACAAACAAATTATTTAAATCATTTTTAAATTTTTAAATAATTATTTTAGCAGTTTAACAGGTCACTGCTGTCTCTCCGGCTGTGGCAAGAAGCTCTACCTCTCTCTCTCTCTCTCTCTCTCTCTCTCTCTACCTCTCTCTACCTCTCTCTCTGTCTCTCTGACACATTTATACACACACTCTCTAACATGCATAGGGACACACACACATACATAGAGACTGTATACATGGACACGTACATATACACCTGTGCATGTACACACACCACACGCACACACACACACTGCTTGTCCAGCTGGTATCAGTTCTCTCATTGCTTTTCTGTGTTCCCGTGGCCGATGCTCCTTTCAGCTGCAGACACTTTGAAGATGAAATGACCCAACCGCCCCTCCCGCCAGCGCCCCGTGCCTTTGATTTCCTTTTAAAGACCGACACAGACTCACTCATACACACAATGCACACATTAAACACACAACCACGCACAGAGACCCACAGCACACACTTGACTCGTCACCATACATATTATGGCCTGCAGCTGGGATATGTGCGTAACACCGGGTGTGCGTGACCAAATAAGAGTTAGAATGATTCACAGGCAGTGTTGCCTTAAATTTTATATATAGCCAGCGTTGGGGATTTAAGCCCCAATGTTTGCCTTGTAACCGGAGTCCGGGTCTCTTGGTGCCTTACTATGGTGTCATAGAGATCCTCCTGTGGGCGCGGCAGTGACGTCTGTCTCATACGCTCTGTCCTCAGGGGCGGACCTAAGCCTCGGTGCAGATCACAGCCCTCCCCTGAATCCCGGAGTCGACGGGAGGCGGTGCAGTTGCTTATGGGAGACGCGTTTTGTTTTGGGCCGAGCGCTGTCCTAAACATTCAGCGCTCGCCCTGGTGTGTAGCGCTGTCCTAAACGTTCAGCGCTCGCCCTGGTGTGTAGCGCTGTTCGAAGCTTTGCGTGCGCTTCACTACTGACCGCAGTCACAGGTACTAAGTGCTGTACGTAGTTCTCGCTGCTGTCCATGGTGCTGATCTATGGGACTGACACACTGGTCATTGTCCTAGTTCACATGTATGCTGTGGTTCTCGCTGCTGTCCATGGTGCTGATCTACAGGACTGAGACACTGGTCATTGTCCTAATTCACATGTATGCTGTGGTTCTCGCTGCTGTCCATGGTGCTGATCTACGGGACTGACACACTGGTCATTGTCCAAATTCACATGTATGCTGTGGTTCTAGCTGCTGTCCATGGTGCTGATCTACGGGACTGACACACTGGTCATTGTCCTGATTCACATGTATGCTGTTAAGCGCTGGCCCAACTGTTGTGCAGTGAGAGCATCAGCCACTGAATACTGCCAGTGCTGCTGTCCTTGGTCCTGAAAGCCACCATTGGACAGGAACAATGTGCTCACCTCTGTGTCTGCTTCTCAGTGGCATCAGCTATTGACTACACTCCCTGGTTTGAGCGCTGTCCCTGGTACCGAAAGTCACCCCTGGGGCACATTCAATAACTGCGGCACTCTGGGACATTGGGAGCGCTTAGGTTTTATTAAACGGGTTGTTTACTTTGAAACGGTTTTCGATTCCTCACGACGCAATACGGTGGTAGTGCTGTTTCCGGTTCCTGGGTGTGTCGACGCTGTGGAGGCATTTGTCCCCATTTTTTCGGTTGCTCAAAATTTTGCAAAAGGCACATTGGAAAGAGTTGGTAATCCATTTCAAAATGTAGGCAGTGTTTAGCAGCAATAGCAAACATTCAAATTTATAGTTTATACTGTCGTTTATAAGACAATATATATATTTTTTTTTATTTCATTCTACAAACCCTCCTCGTTTATCGTGACAAGAATATTGCATATTATATAATATTGTAGCCATACATTTGTATTATTATTAGTATTGGCTCAGTAGCTCATATATTTATTATATTTTCCAATATTAATTAGCTCCAGAAGCTCAAGCCATTGGCTGGCGGTCTGGGAGTGCAGTTGACCCTGGCACTGTTTCCGCACTAGACCTCCTCACAGAGCCATTGAGGCTAGCGACTGCAGCCCTGGTGCCAGGGTCTGTAGCAGGGGGCATGAGGCACCTTCCCTGGCCGCTCTGTGAGGCTATAGCGACTGCAGCCCTGGTGCCAGGGTCTGTAGCAGGGGGCATGAGGTACCTTCCCTGGCCGCTCTGTGAGGCTATAGCGACTGCAGCCCCGGTGCCAGGGTCTGTAGCAGGGGGAATGAGGTACCTTCCCTGGCCGCTCTGTGAGGCAATAGAGACTGCAGCCCTGGTGCCAGGGTCTGTAGCAGGGGGAATGAGGTACCTTCCCTGGCCGCTCTGTGAGGCTATAGCGACTGCAGCCCTGGTGCCAGGGTCTGTAGCAGGGGGAATGAGGTACCTTCCCTGGCCGCTCTGTGAGGCTATAGTGACTGCAGCCCTGGTGCCAGGGTCTGTAGCAGGGGGAATGAGGCACCTTCCCTGGCCGCTCTGTGAGTCGTGACTGCTACGGCACATTCGCTCTGAGCAGTCCCCCCCCAATACACAAGAGCAGAGACAGGGGCCGAGCGACGGTTGGAGAGAGAGAGCGAGGCTGAGAAAGAACGCCGTGGAGAAAGTTGCATGTCGATCTGTCGCACACTTTGTTTTCAGGAAAGCGAAAGGTACGCAGATTTTGGATATAGATTATGTTTTTTGTCGTTTCCAGCCCCTTTGACGAAGTGACGATTTGTGCGTGACTCTGCATCACATGACTTTGAGCCGTACGTCTCTTCATTGGCCAGAGATATGACAGAAAAGGGGAGAAGTGTCGGCTGTACAGGCTATACAAGAAACCGTTGTGTATGCAGAGAGCAAGCAGCCATGCTGGAGCCTGGACTAACCCAACGCGCTGTCGCTCACCATATGGGCGACAGACAGCCACCAGTTCTAGCCTGCTAAGGCTATCCATCTCTCCACAGCCAACACTAACCTTTTCAGGAATTAAGGGGCATGTGGTTCCTCTTTGGGTTTGAGAGGCCATTCCAAGCATGTTTTAGCAGCCATCTCTACCTCACAGTCCCAAACAAACTCACTGGCGTACTCCCCTGATGGTTATCAATTAGTCATGAAAAAACATCACGGGGGATACGTTTCGGTAACATTATTATTATTATTATAAGAATGTTTCGAATGAAAGTATTGAAGGTTCAGATTCATTGAGCACTCCTAACCGTCATAATAAACATTTGCCAGAAATGACTGGCCATAATTAAAGTTATTTTTCATCTTAAATAACAAATCTAATGTTCAAGGGACATTCAGGAACCTTGACAAACACACATACTCACACCCAACAGACTGCACACACACTAATGTATATGCACATACACAGACACACATCCTAGACTACTCACACACACACACACACACACACTAATGTACACTTATGTACACACCCACATTGTGGTTACACACATGCACATACACACATAAACCCAAGATACATCCATACAGCCCCTCTGCCCATTCACAATCTTACACACACCCCAACAGAACCAACGGAAAATCTCCACACATCAGAAGATTTAATGGTGACAAAATGTATTAACACTGGAGTGAATGTGTTTACTGTGCATAAACACGTGTGCATTTTTAAATGCGTATGTGGGCACTGTATAGTATGTACACAAGGGCCTTCACTCTTTTTTTTTTTTTTTAATCTAATTAAATGTATTTTTTATGTGACCATGCGTACATCGAGCCAGATTTAGCCAAAAGCTCACCTCCACCTGCCGTCCCAAGGAGGCAGGTAGAGAAGAGAGAGCCTGGAAGAGTAATGGTACGTTAAATGGACTAAACAACAGCAGAAAATGACCGCTTGTTGTCTAACATTGGCAGAGGCACGGGTGCACTTAGATGGCACTCTTCTCATTCGAGTGGGTCGAGGGACACAAAAAAACGGCAGAGATATTTGCAGGCCTTTTTGCAGCATCGACGTGATTCCGAGTATGAAAATTCCAGAATTCCAGACGCTGCCGCATAAAACCCAGAGGAAGCATTGTGAAAGATCAGCAGTTAGCATGTTTAAAATCAGAAGCGGCCGAACTCAATTTGTAGATTTGCCAGGCTTGCCGATGTGTCTGCAGAACGCTGCTTCCTGCTCGTTTAAAGAGAACGAGCGCAGTCCGTACCGTCTTTCTATTTCAAAATGCACCGGTCTCGATAGTGGCATTTTTTATTTGTAATTTGTGCTGGTGATGCTGTATAGAATGAATCTTATTACGATGGCGTCGTGACTGATTGACCCGGGTGTGGCGTAGCGTCTCGGGTGAACGTGCCAGGCGACCGTGGCCCCGCTGATGTGCGAAGGCGTGCCTCGCCTGTGATACATCCGCAGCAGGTTCCCCAGCGCTTATGGAAGGAAACTGGTGATCATGGGCGATGCTTTGAGCACCAAACATATTCACAAGTTACAGGCAATGTTCTCATTGAACATTTCACATGAAAATAGAAGCAGCAAAAGCCCTCCACAATGGAGATAGATTTTTTTTTTAATGCACGGTCAAAATGGAGGGCGTGAGGAAAAAAAAGCCCCTTCCTTTTTTACCAGAGATAATTTAGCGTCCCTGCCTCCCATTCTGTGACTGTATGGCTGTTAGGAGGAGACATTCTGTCAGAGCCAGCTATCAGCTCTCCATATACAGTACGTACCTATGTACACAAACACGCACACACCATCGCACAGCACGCGCACATACGTGCACTCTCACCGCGTTTATGCGTGCGTGCGTGCGTGCGTGCGTGCGTACGTCTTCAGGCACAAGCTTGCACGTTGCACACACTGGAACGCAGAGAGAGGCAGGTGGTAATGCAGCCTCTCTGAGCCTGGGAGACCGGGCTAAGGACAAGGGATGGCTGGTAATGCAGGAGAGAGGGAGAGAGAGAGAGAGAGAGAGAGAGAGAGAAAGCGAGGGACACAAATGAAGGAGAGAGAGAGAGAGAGAGAGGGAGAGAGAGAACAAGGGACATGGCTGAAGGGGAAGGTTATTTTCCCTTTTATTTTTTTCTGTCATCTTTTCCGCTTGTGCAATAGCACAGGGGAAAAGGTGTGGGGGAGAGAGGGATATAGAGTAAGAACTCAGAGGTGAATGGAGAAGGAGAGCGAAGGAGGAGAAAATGAAGGGGTGGAGAGAGGCGGGGCCGGCGGGGGGAACTGAGGATACAGCAGCAGTGAGAATAAGAGAGGGAGAGAGAGAGAGAGAATGAGCAAGAGGAGGGGAGGGAGGTGAGAGGGAGTGGCTAACTGCTCGACTGTCAGCTGAGTGAATGTGGTTCTGCTGAGATCAGCAGTAAAGGCAGAGGGAGAGAAAGGAGGAAAGGGAGAGAAAGGAGGAAAGGGAGAGAACGGGGAAATGAAAGAAAGGGAGGAGTGATTGAGAAGGAGGTAGAAAGCAAGATGCAGGCAGAGGAGAAGAAGTGATGGGTGGGTAGAGTGTGAAGCCAACGTGGGTTTACGGTCCAAGCTTCTATATCTGTCCATTGACCCCCCCTCACCCCCTGTCAAGCATTGGACCCTTCTGACAAGTGGGATAGCATTGGTGCTGCGTTCAGGACAGGGCTGTACCATCTCGTGGCTGAGGGGGACACTGTAAATCTCTTACCTCCCCTGTTCACTGTAAGCCAGTCCACGGAAGCACATACCTACTTGCCGTCATTTGTATGCACACACACACATACACACACACACACACACACACACACCACATACAGATTTGATATGGTAATATTAAAACAATCAGCTGTACTACACCACATTTGATTTGCATTTTATTAAGTTTGCTTTGCTTTGCCATTCCTAAGGAATTGCTTTGCCATTCCGGAGGGGCATGGTGCTGATCATCCAACATAGTTTGTTTGAGAGTCAACCTGGGTAGCCAGCTTAAATTAATCCTACATTTTCATTTAGAATTTCATAAATACCAAGCATTTTGTGAATTTGAATGACATTATATTGTACATATAATGATGTACTGCATGTTAACACTGAGGGCTTGATTTACTAAGAACTTTAGCGTGTGCAAAACATTTTAGCATTGGTCATGGTATTTGTTTTGCACCAATCATTGCTTGTGTTTTGCACCAATCAGTTTTGCGTGTGCCAAAAGGTTTTGCACACGCTAAAGATCTTAGTAAATCAGGCCCTGAATCTAGTAAAGTGTGAAGATATCCACAAATTCATGCAGTTGGAAGGATTGTTTATGGGAGGAAAAAATATACTGCCTCAATGATTCCATCAAATATAATTATACAATATCATACAGTTGTGTTATCATAGCACAGGTGTCTGAATCCAGTGTTGGAAAACAGTTGTGTCTGCTTGTTTTGAGGAGTATTTCAACACCAGTGATTCATTTAATTAGCTGATTGGCAAAATAATCCTCACACCTTATTTTCATTGCCTGCTGATTGAAAGGAAAGCACAAATTCCTCAGGACATTGTGGTCATCCAGGACTTGAGTTTGACACTGTTGAAATATACCATGTATTTAAAGCAAAGTGTATAGCAGCAGGGTTATTTCTGAATTAGTGTGCTGCATGAATGTGGGCACTAATAAGTGTGAATGTAGAGACTGTATGGTATATGTGATAATGCAGGGGGATGATAACCTGTAGTGTTGGCCTCCTATACCAAGAGGGCATAGCAGGAAATTCCAAAGTAATTTGATAAGCAATAAACTCATTGCAGTACCTTAATAATCTTATTACTCATTCAATTACCACAGGGGTGTTGTAGCTGCAGGTTTTGTTCTAGCCCAGGGGTTCATTCCATTCGCTTATTTTATCCGTCCTCATCTCCTCCATCCTCACCTAACCCAGAAATCGATCAAGGTTCGCCATCTTTAAGGACATTCCAAACCGCTAAATGCTCCTCAGAGGAGTGAGGAACGAGGAGGCTCCCAGAGGATGCTTCAGCAAGGAAACACAAGTGTAGCCTTTGCAGAAGCCTTTTTTCAGAACGTGTGACGTGTATAAATTATCCACCACTTTCAACATCTGCCACGTCATGCGTACACCCCTACACAAATGCAATTTTACCGTTCCTTTCCATTTATTATAAGCGCTTTCATCCATAATGACATTCATTCTTTATGAGTAACAAAAGCCATGTATATTCATGAAAAAAGAGCCTAAAAAACATTATAGTATAGTATAGCACGGAAGCATAATATGACGCTGACGCTTGATTGAGCAAGGACGTTCCATTCACCTAAGGCATGTTGCCTCGATTCCTCTGTCCTCGTATCTGATTCTTGCATCCTTTCCTCACATCCTCTGCTAGGCGGAGCTAAGGAGTGAGGAAAGGATGTAAGGAAAGGATGCAAGCAGTGAACATAAGCAATTGGAATGAACCCCAGCACTACGGCACCTATTAATTCTACTAATGAGCTAAGCGGGGCTTAAATCAAGACCTTGATTAGTGGAATCGGGTGCTTTAGTGCTGGTCTAAAATAATCACCTGAACCCACTCCCACTCTTTTCAGGTAAAATTGAACATGCCCGGAGTTCATTCAAGTCTCTTATTTTCACTCCTTGCATCCTTTCCTCGTGTCCTTTCCTCGCTCCTTAGCTCCACCCACTGGAAGGCGCACGGAATGGATGCAATGATGAGATACGAGGACGCAACATGCACTAGGCATACTGTATGAAACGTTCTCGCTCAGTGAAGCGTCAGCATCATATTATTCTTATGCCTTTAAATATAATGCTTTTTAACCTCTTTTTGTGAATTAACATGGCTTTTGTTAGTCATAAAGAATGAGTGTCATTATGTATTAAAGCGCTTTATAATAAAAGGAAAGGAACGGTAAAACTGATTTTGTGTAGGAGTGTACCCGCCACGTGGCAGATGTGGAGAGGTGGATAATTTATACATGTCACGCATTCTGAGAAAAAACTTCCGCAAAGGCTAGGAAAAAGGCTTGTGTTTCTTCACTGAAGCAGCCTCTTCTTGAAGGTTCTCGCTCCTTGCTCCTCCTAGGGGCATTTAGCGGTTTGGAATGTCCTTAAAGATGTCGGACCTCAATGAGGACAAATAAAATTAACGATCGGAATGAACCCCTGGACTTTGCAACCTTGCGTCAACAAGCTGTTCATTTGGTCCTTAATTGTATAACTGCTTGCGTTCTTTGGACCGCCTGCCACAGATTAGTGCAATTAGAATGTGTACAGTGACACCAAGAGCAGAAGATTTGAAATTCACTTTTAAAGGAAAAAGGCATGACCTTAGAGCAGGGCTGTCAAACTCAAGTCATGGGCTGTGTCCGTATCAGCACCCTTCCATACTATTAAGTAGGCTTGTTGAGTAGACAGGATGAGAATGTCATTAAGTAGGCAAAAATATTTCTAAATGTAGCATACTTAAAACCTCCGTGTGATATATGTACTTCCGGGGTTTCACAGAGTATATTCGGGAGCACACTGTTCAAGAAGTATGCAAACATTTTGGTCGCATAAATATGACACGCAGCTTCCTTTTAAAAAATTAGGCGCAGCTTTGCTGACATTTTCTTTCAATAATATATTTTTTGCGTACTGCGCATCACGTACTAAACAGTGCACATTAAACAGCACACATCTGCCAGTACACTGTAGACAGGAAACAGGGCACAGTAGATAGGGCTCTGATTTGGACACAGCCCTGGGGTTCATTCCAATTGCTTACATTACCCGTCCTCATCTCCTCATTCCTCGTCTGACCCAGAAATTGATTGAGGTCCGCCATCTTTAAGGACATTCCAAACCACTAAATGCTCCTCGGAGGAGCGAGGAACGAGGAGGCTCCCGAGGATGCTTCAGCGAGTTTAGCCTTTGCGGAAGCCTCTTCTCGGATCGCGCGACGTGTATAAATTATCCACCTCTCCACATCTGCCACGTGGCGGGTACACTCCTACACAAAATCCAATTTTACTCTTCCTGTCCATTTATTATAATGTGCTTTAATCCATAATGACACTCATTATTTATGACTAACAAAAACCATGTTTATTCATGAAAAAATAGGCTAAAAAGCATTATAGTATATAGCACGTAAGCATAATATGACGCTGAGGCTTGACTGAGCAAGGACGTTCCATTTGCCTAATGCATGTTGCCTCGATTCCTTCGTCCTAATATCTGATCCTTTCCTTGTGTCCTCCATTGGGCGGATCTAAGCAGCTAGGAAAGGATGCAAGGAGTGAAAATAAGCAATTGGAATGAACCCCTGGAGGGCTGCAGCATGTGCAGATTTTTGTGCTTTCCTTTCAATCAGCAGCCAATTAAGGCCTTGACAACATTGTGTGTGGATTCTTTAGCCAATCAACAACTTAAATGAATCACTGGTGCTTAAGCACACTGGAAACCAGCAGACATTCTGGCCTTCCAGGGCTGACACCTGCACCTTAATGAAGGAAAGATCATATGTGTTGAGTGAAGGTGTAAATGACCCCGGCTTCTAGGTCAGCTGTGATGGGTCTCATTTCCAGTGGCTTGGTGGAGGGACACCTCAGTCATGACCAGGGAAGACGGAGACAGAGAAAATGAAAGAATAAATAAGACAAGATGTATATATTACCGAAAATATATATGCATATAGGTTTATAAATTAGAAAATGTTTGAAATTACAGATGACATCATTTTTTCATTCATCTATTTATCTATTTTTAATTTATATTATTTGGCTGTTACCGTAACCATTGTTGTAGTGCCTTGCTTTTTTCATTGATTGAAATGTATACTTCTCTATCTACAGTACTACTCGCATGTCATACTTTGCGTAACACCACTCACTGAGGTAAAATTTCAGTGGTCAAATATGTATTTGGAGTCAGTAAAGTCTACTGTCTTCCCATTATCAGTAGCCTGGACCATATCCAGAACAGTGTATTTGTCGCGGGTACTTTATACAGAACAGTGTATTTGTCACAGGTACTCTATCCAGAACAGTGTATTTGTTGCGGGTACTCTATACAGAACAGTGTATTTGTTGTGGGTACCCTATCCAGGTCAATGTATTTGTTGCAGGTACTCTATACAGAACAGTGTATTTGTTGCGGGTACTCTATAGAGAACAGTGTATTTGTCACGGGTACTCTATACAGAACATTCGTTGGGCATACGGTAGATGTCTGCTTCTTCTGGGGACCTGATCCAAGCAAAAAACCTTGCTCAAGGTTACTGTAGTGTAACAGAAGTATGTGTGTGTGTGCGTGCGTGCGTGCGTGCGTGCGTGCGTGCGTGCGTGCGTGATAGAGACAGCTGTTTTATTGAGGTGAAAGGCAGTGGAAGGAAGCCTGGAGACACAGAGGGGTCAGAACCCCATTAAGACGACACACATGCACACAATTGGCAATACTATTACAATAAAATTTCCACAGACAGACGCCACCCGTTAGCTGCACCAACAAGGACAAGCTGACACAGACAAATTACTAAATACTGTGCCAAAATGTTTTACGTTACGAACTAATCGGGGTGCAATGAGTGAGTGTGTTTCAGACGTGTGAATTTGCATGCAGGTTTGTGTGTAAAGGGGAAGCGCACAGGTAATCTATATGACCTAGATACCAGTGAGCATGTGCTGATCCTGAGACTCTGCACTGCTGGGTACAAGTGTATGCGGCACAACAGAGCTCAAGGAGCATATGCCTGCGTGCTTGTGCTTGTGCTTATGTACACCTCTCTGTTTTTGGGGTGTTTTTGAGCCATAATGGCCAAAAAAAAAAGAAAACAACCCCAATGAGAAATCAATTGAAAAGAGCCCCTCCCCTGGCCTTGTTACCGCGGTGATGCTGAGATTCTATCAATGAGCAAAGGACCCTGTTGCCATGGAAACAGTTATGAATGAGAAGAGGCCAGTAACCATGGAAACTATGTGAATGAGGAATGGCCGTTGCTATGGAGATACCGTGAATGGGAAGAGACCTAGTGGTTGAGTCTTCAATCATCACCATCGGCACCATCATAATCTTCGTCCACATCATAATCCTAATAAATGACTCAAGAAACAAGGTATTTAGGTATCATACAGGCATACTGACATTGACTCATACTAACATATATATGCCTCCCCTTAATTCTCTCTCTATCTATCTCACACATACACACACACACAACACACATAGAGGCACTGTCTCCTGCCTCCATTCTCTGTGGGATAAGAGAAGGGTGATCCCGGGGTTCTCCTTGATCTGATTCAGATTCAGATGCAAGCTCTATACAATCTGATTGATTCAGGCATTGTCACATATCTACAGGTCACATATCTGCAGACAGTCCTCAGACTACAAGCCCATACAGCAAGCATGTGCGCACACCCACACACACATACACACACACCATACGATTGTTTGGTTCCATGTTGCCTGCACACATACACACGCACGTGTGTATGCACACATAGACACACATGCATTTATGCACACAGCTTCACTTGATGGGCAGCCCAGTTCTCTTAGCAGCATCCCTGTGTGTCTGAGGGAAATTGTCAGGTGTATCCCAGCAGAGATCACTCCCGTCAGCACTTTCCAAACACCTCCCGTCTCAGTGTGAATCCCTCGCTTTAACCCCTCCTTCATGTGCTGCCATCACCAGCCTCTCCTGGGCCTGGCAGACTGTGCCTCTGCTCGCTCCTCACTTCCTCTACTGCAACACCCCTACCTCCCTAAACTATGCTCCCTTAATCCCTACACTGCAACATCCCTACCTCCCTAAACTATCCTGCCTTAATCCATACACTGCAACACCCCTACCTCCCTAAACTATCCTGCCTTAATCCATACACTGCAACACCCCTACCTCCCTAAACTATGCTCCCTTAATCCCAACACTGCAACACCCCTACCTCCCTAAACTATGCTCCCTTAATCCCTACACTGCAACATCCCTACCTCCCTAAACTATGCTCCCTTAATCCCTACACTGCAACATCCCTACCTCCCTAAACTATCCTGCCTTAATCCATACACTGCAACACCCCTACCTCCCTAAACTATGCTCCCTTAATCCCTACACTGCAACATCCCTACCTCCCTAAACTATCCTGCCTTAATCCCAACACTGCAACACCCCTACCTCCCTAAACTATGCTCCCTTAATCCCTACACTGCAACATCCCTACCTCCCTAAACTATCCTGCCTTAATCCATACATTGCAACACCCTTACCTCCCTAAACTATCCTCCCTTAACCCATACACTGCAACACCCCTACCTCCCTAAACTATCCTGCCTTAATCCATACATTGCAACACCCCTACCTCCCTAAACTATCCTCCCTTAACCCATACACTGCAACACCCTTACCTCCCTAAACTATCCTCCCTTAATCCATACACTGCAACACCCTACCTCCCTAAACTATCCTCCCTTAATCCATACACTGCAACACCCCTACCTCCCTAAACTATCCTGCCTTAATCCATACACTGCAACACCCCTACCTCCCTAAACTATCCTCTCTTAATCCATACACTGCAACATCCCTACCTCCCTAAACTATCCTCTCTTAATCCATACACTGCAACACCCTACCTCCCTAAACTATCCTCCCTTAATCCATACACTGCAACACCCCTACCTCCCTAAACTATCCTGCCTTAATCCATACACTGCAACACCCTACCTCCCTAAACTATCCTCCCTTAACCCATACACTGCAACACCCCTACCTCCCTAAACTATCCTCTCTTAATCCATACACTGCAACACCCCTACCTCCCTAAACTATCCTCTCTTAATCCATACACTGCAACACCCCTACCTCCCTAAACTATCCTCTCTTAATCCATACACTGCAACACCCCTACCTCCCTAAACTATCCTCCCTTAACCCATACACTGCAACACCCCTACCTCCCTAAACTATCCTGCCTTAATCCATACATTGCAACACCCCTACCTCCCTAAACTATCCTCCCTTAACCCATACACTGCAACACCCTTACCTCCCTAAACTATCCTCCCTTAATCCATACACTGCAACACCCTACCTCCCTAAACTATCCTCCCTTAATCCATACACTGCAACACCCCTACCTCCCTAAACTATCCTGCCTTAATCCATACACTGCAACACCCCTACCTCCCTAAACTATCCTCTCTTAATCCATACACTGCAACATCCCTACCTCCCTAAACTATCCTCTCTTAATCCATACACTGCAACACCCTACCTCCCTAAACTATCCTCCCTTAATCCATACACTGCAACACCCCTACCTCCCTAAACTATCCTGCCTTAATCCATACACTGCAACACCCTACCTCCCTAAACTATCCTCCCTTAACCCATACACTGCAACACCCCTACCTCCCTAAACTATCCTCTCTTAATCCATACACTGCAACACCCCTACCTCCCTAAACTATCCTCTCTTAATCCATACACTGCAACACCCCTACCTCCCTAAACTATCCTCTCTTAATCCATACACTGCAACACCCCTACCTCCCTAAACTATCCTGCCTTAATCCATACACTGCAACACCCTACCTCCCTAAACTATCCTCCCTTAACCCATACACTGCAACACCCCTACCTCCCTAAACTATCCTCCCTTAATCCATACACTGCAACACCCTTACCTCCCTATCATCCACTAATCCCTGCACTACATTAATCAAACTAATATTACTACACTTACTCAGTAAAACACTCAGTAGTACCCTGAACCACAATTATGTTGCTGCAATGCTATTCAGTAGTACTGCAGCACCAGAGACAGTGAACCACCCTGATCTGACTGCACTGCTGATTCAATAATACTGTGTCACTCTGAAGGGAACCTGTGTGTTACTACACTTCTTTGGGGTGAGAAATGCCTCACACTGTGCGTCAGACCGGGGAATAGCAGAGAATTTAGGGACCGTTCGGAGAGTTACTCCGCTCCGTTAGCTTATGTGACCCTGTCTCCTCCCCTCTTTCTCCTTCTCTTCCACTTCACTCCTTGTTCTTCTCTTTATCCTCATCTTCATCCTGTCCTTCACTTCTCCCTGCGGTGTCGGGTGTGAGTAATTGAAGGTAATCCCCCCCCCACCCCACCAGAACTTCATCACTTGTTCCTGTTTGTTTGTCTTTGTGTCTCATCTTTCCTCTTCTCCTCGACTCCTTCTTAATCCCTAATCCCTCCGTTTTGTTGTCTGCTCCCATTCCATTTCTTCTTTACCTCTCTCTCTCTTCCACTTTCTCCAGTGTTGGCGAGACCGTGTATTTCCCTCTTTCCCAGCACAATCCAAAATTCCGCTTGATGCCTTCATGAGGCACCCCTCACCCGCCACCCCCATTCAGAAAGAGATGGAAAGTTCTGGTGTCTCCCCCTCCCCCCCATTCACTGGCAGCAGAAGTACTGTGACTCAGTGCGGGAGCTTTACTGATTCTCATTTCCAGTAATCAGGTGTTTTGACTCAGCCATTCAGTAAAACGCTGTGCGCACATCAGGCTGTGAATCAGTGTCCTTTATGCCAGAGCGACCATACATTGACAACCTGATGGAGACTGCAGACCCACAGTCACCACAAGGGCTCTTTCACCTGCTCATCGGAGGCGAGTGTGTGCGTGTGTGTGACAGGGCATGTGTGTGTGATTCACGTGCGTAGGTATGTGTGTGCATGTACGCAGTGTGTGATTGACAGGCCTGAGCACACACGTGTACCTGTTTGTGTGATGCGTATGAATGGAGAGGCGACTGTGCCAACTGCAGACAGCAGCTCTATAAATAGGAGTGACTAAAGATGGGAGTAAATGAGCCAGTCAGCACATCTTCCTCCCTCTCACATCCTGAGCACTGGACCGTCTGTCCAAGTCCCAGGCCTTCTCTACTCCTCCATCTCTATCTTTCTCTCTCTCTCTCTATTTATATTATAGTGTTTGTAAAACCTTTATTTTTGCCAGAAATTCCCACTGAGGAACCATCTCCTGTGATCAGACACACTCTGTTGTAGAGTAGAGATTGAGGAAGCATCTTGTGGGAGGTTGGGCTGTATAGAGAGGTACCGCATGGCTTCACTCCTTAATGGGTGGAGCTACTACAGTATGAGTCTGTCAGACAGTAACTCATATGAAACGATCAGAAGACATGTAAAACACTATGATTGGTACAAATGGACAAGTCAGTCATTGGAAGGGAATACTAGCCCCGCCCAAGTTGGGTATGACTTCATGTATCCCTTCTGAAAAGTGAATGAAAATGATTCGCTGATTGATAAATAAAACTACATTTTTATTACAATTACAAGTCTGGTTTTCTGTTAAAAAAAAGCCCCCTGCAGTTATCTTCCAGTATTAACACAGCTTTAAAATGTATTGATCCTGATTGTAATGACATTGATGTGTGTTTGAAGTCTGAGATATTTGGGTTGGTAAGCACAGAGCGGGACTCACATGGTGGAAATAATCCTGTGCTTGCTTCTTTTTTCTTTTTCTTTCTCTTTTGGAATTAAAACTAAATTTAACTTTGGTAGAACCTTGGGTTGTTTCATTACCTGGCCATGATATGAGTCCAAATGGTGGCGAAATATGTTCATTAGTTGCTCTGTGCTCCCCTGGGGTGATAATTCAAAATAGCGTATTTGTCGCTCTCCATTCACTTCTATAGCGCAGCTAAAACGGTCTCAAAACGACACTTCTAGCACATTTACAAACGCGAAAAAAGCACATTCTGTCAATACAAATAATGACCATTCCTCTGACGTATTTTTTTAGTGTAATTAAAATTATTTATAAAAGTACTATTTTCTTCAATGTTGTTAGCAAGCTACCAGAAAAGACGATCAAAATGTCAGCAGGTCGGTTTGTTTACCATAGATATATACTATCAGGAACGCTTGCTTTCGTGAAAATTTGGACCAATGAGTGGCTTCGGCACATTAACACTGTTTCTGGCGCAAAAATTAACTACCGGATGTACGTTCCAAATAAAATATGAAAAAGCCATTTCATTTTCTAAAACAAATACATAAGAGGACTGGTTATTGTTTGTATTGACAGAATCCGCTTCGTTTGCGTTCGTATACATGCTAGAAGTGTAATTTTGAGACCGTTTTAGCTGCCCTATAGAAGTGAATGGAGAGCGACAAATACCCTATTCTGGATTATCACCCCAGGGGAGCACAGAGCAACTAACGAACATATTTCACCACCATTTGGACTCATATCATGGCCAGGTAACTACACAACCCAAAGTTCTACCAAACTTCAGTTGTGCTTTAAGTATGGGCATTCCGCTGAATCTTTTGTGTTGCATTCTATATTTGACCTAAACCTAAAAAAAACATGGATTCAGTGCATCCCTCATATTTAGAGGGAGCCAGCAGCATTTTCATATTTTTCATATTGTGTGTTGCTGTGTTGCATCATATTTTACAGTGTCCCATGCGTAACTAATGTAAGGGCCAATGCTTCGTAGGTTTGGGGATGACAGACTGCTCCTGAGCTTTCCCAGTGCTGTCACTCTCTCTCTCTCTCTCTCTCTCTCTCTCTCTCTCACTGCCCTTTTCCACACTCCTTCATTCATTCATTCAATTTTCATTCAATTCATTCAGTTTTATTTGTATGAATCTAATGAAATTTGTATGAATTAACTCCTGAGAGCTCATGGTATCTCTGTATATCTGTAATTGCTGACTCCTGACTCTCTCTCTCTCTCTTTCTCCAGGATCTTGTCCACGGTGGGCTCAGATTTTGACCTGCGTACCCTGCGGGCCGTCCGAGTGTTGAGACCCCTGAAACTGGTGTCAGGAATTCCCAGTGAGTCAGGCTGAGGGGCCATGGGGCTGAAGGGCCAGGGGGCTGAGGGGCCATGGGGCTGAGGGGCCATGAGGCTGAGGGGCCAGGGGATGGGGCAGAGGGGAAAGTAACGCAGATTGGAAAACAGTTTAACATAGGGAGGAAAACTATGGAGGGAAAGAGAGGAAGCAGGCTTGAAGAAGCTGCCACACAAGTAAAGTGCTCAGAGGAAGAAGAAAGTGATTGGAGGAGAGTTTGAAAAAGAGGATGAGTCCATTGGAAAGAATAGCTATTATCATTCTGATAATGGCAATGGAAATATTTGCAGCCTTTGTTTTATGGCACAATGTTTTTCTGTCCATCAAGAAATGGATGGATTGAGTCATAGGTTTGTTCTTTTGACTTTTACCTTACATCAAGCTTTGCACTTTTTGTTCACAAACTCAGTTTGTCAGGATAGTTTTAGTGATTGCTGAAGTTGCCAAATTGTGTTTGTGAAAAAAACTGCTTTTAATTATTAGTCAAACGTTGAGGAGAAATGTTGTTTCAATCCCAGCCATAGATTGTGTTACCAAACATGTGTGTCCTCCTCCAGGCCTGCAGGTGGTGCTGAAGTCCATCATGAAGGCAATGATCCCACTGCTGCAGATTGGCCTGCTCCTTTTCTTTGCCATTCTTATGTTCGCTATAATCGGCCTGGAGTTCTACATGGGCAAGTTCCACACAACCTGCTACAATGCCATCACCAGTGAGTCCCTCCCTCCTCTCTTTTCAGCAAAGTGTTCGCACGGGGACACCGTCTGTGGTGACACTTTTGATGTCCGTGGTTACTTAGTCAAAAATGTAGAAACTGTTAAAACCTTCAATTTAAAAATGTTTAAAAAATAAATATCCGTCATGTAGAATGATGGTGCTGACTCGGCTTTTCAGCTTCTAATTTGTTTGATGCTGTAAGTTATGGTGCATATTAAGATTCAGATTTTAAGAGTAACAAAAACATCAGGTTATTACATTACTTTCACTCAAAAGATGCTTTTATTGAGAGTTACTAGTAAAATGAAGTACATAATTGCTTTGATCAAGAGTAAAATACAGTGGTACTGTAGGATAATAGTCCGTAGCTAAGTGATAATAAGAGCCAGCGAAATATTAAAAAATTATTCAGACTTTTCAAGGTATTCATAGTATCGGGGCAAAATCAAGTATTCAGCAAATTCAACAACTTCAGTGAACTTGGCAACTTTAATAAACATTAATAAATGTATTATTTGCTTTTGTTATGTGTGGTAAGAGACCGCTGTTTAAAAATATCCATTTATTATACAGTAGCTTGGAGTAATTTACCCGTCCAGCATGTGCAAGCACAAACTCTGTCTCTCCCCCTCTCTCAGTGGAGATCCAGGAGGAGTTCCCATGCGGGAAAGAGGCTCCGTCACGGCTGTGCCCGAATGGGACGCTGTGTCAGGGATACTGGCTCGGTC
>CM056387.1:30053180-30147811 GCA_029718625.1 Synaphobranchus kaupii
CTGCTACACACTGGATAAATACAGAGACTGCCTGCGCAGGTGACCACCACACACTGCAACACACTGGATAAATACAGTGACTGCCTGCGCAGGTAACCACCACACACTGCAACACACTGGATAAATACAGAGATTGCCTGCGCAGGTGACCACCACACACTGCAACACACTGGATAAATACAGTGACTGCCTGCGCAGGTGACCACCACACACTGCAACACACTGGATAAATACAGTGACTGCCTGCGCAGGTAACCACCACACACTGCAACACACTAGATAAATACAGTGACTGCCTGCGCAGGTAACCACCACACACTGCTACACACTGGATAAATACAGAGACTGCCTGCGCAGGTGACCACCACACACTGCAACACACTGGATAAATACAGAGACTGCCTGCGCAGGTAACCACCACACACTGCAACACACTGGATAAATACAGTGACTGCCTGCGCAGGTAACCACCACACACTGCAACACACTGGATAAATACAGTGACTGCCTGCGCAGGTGACCACCACACACTGCAACACACTGGATAAATACAGTGACTGCCTGCGCAGGTAACCACTGCACATTGCTACACACTGGATAAATACAGTGACTGCCTGCGCAGGTAACCACTGCACACTGCTACACACTGGATAAATACAGTGACTGCCTGCGCAGGTAACCACTGCACACTGCTACACACTGGATAAATACAGAGACTGCCTGCGCAGGTGACCACCGTACACTGCTACACACTGGATAAATACAGTGACTGCCTGCGCAGGTAACCGCCATACACTGCAACACACTGGATAAATACAGAGACTGCCTGCGCAGGTAACCACCATAAGTGGCAAGTGACACCTTGCACCTAAGAAACTCTAAAGCACCACAACTATTTCTGTTCTTTTAACTAAATCTCCTTGCCTTTCTTTCCTACTCTTTCCTTTTCTTCCTTTCCTGTTCTGTTTACCTCCCCTCTCTCCTGTACCCCTCTTTTTCTCTGTCCCTTCTGCTCAATCTTCACTCTTTCTCTCTGTGTCTCTCTTCATATCTCTCTCTGTCCTCGTACACTGTAGACTTTGCGGAGTTCATATTCCTGGGCATCTTCTTGTCGGAGATGTTCATAAAGATGTATGGACTGGGGTCCCGGCCTTACTTTCACTCCTCCTTCAACTGTTTTGACTGCATTGTAAGTGTCCTGCCAAACCCTCACTACACCTACCACAGCAGCCATTGGTATCGGTAGTGCTGTTGGTCTTTCTCTAATCGAGCCGGAAAGTTTTCAAAACTGCACACACTGCGACACTTAATACATTGGGCACACTCGGCCATACTGGTAAAACCGGAAGGTGTAAAGGTGTAAAGGTGTAGTGCTACCTCTGTGTTTGTGTCATGCTGTTTGTTAAGGCGTGGCTGTGTGTGTGTGTGTGTGTGTGTGTGTACCTGTGTGGCAGGTCATTGTGGGAAGTATATTCGAGGTGATCTGGGCAGTGATCCAGCCAGGAACCTCCTTTGGCATCAGTGTCTTACGAGCTCTCAGGTTATTGAGGATCTTCAAAGTGACCAAGTAAGTGTCCTCGTGTCCGTCCATCTGTCCGTGTCTTTCTCACCCGTCCGTCTGTCCGTGTCTTTCTCGCCCGTCCGTCTGTCCGTGTCTTTCTCACCCGTCCATCTGTCCGTGTCTTTCTCACCCGTCCGTCTTAATGTCCGTGTCTTTCTCACCCGTCCGTCTTAACGTCCGTGTCTTTCTCGCCCGTCCGTCTTAACGTCCGTGTCTTTCTCGCCCGTCCGTCTTAACGTCCGTGTCTTTCTCGCCTGTCCGTCTTAATGTCCGTGTCTTTCTCACCCGTCCGTCTTAACGTCCGTGTCTTTCTCGCCCGTCCGTCTTAATGTCCGTGTCTTTCTCACCCGTCCGTCTTAACGTCCGTGTCTTTCTCGCCCGTCCGTGTGTGTTTCTCTGGTTTGATCCATCTTTTCATTCTGTCTGCGTGTTCAGTCGGTCTCTGTGTCCTTAACTGTATGGTCTTTAAGACTTTTTTTTAAAATTACTTTTTCTTCCCCGATTTGGAGAATTGAGTTTCCAGTTTCTGCTATGCTACCCACAGCCATACCCACACCTGCCCACCTGTACTGGCCTCCCAGACAGGGAATTTTAGAATGACCCTAATGCGGACACAGGACGAGGAGGTTGCTGGGTGGCTCGTGGAGGTTGCGATGAACGCCCCAGCATAATCATGATCGGGGAGGAAAGGGGGGAGAAATGTATTTTAAAAATACTACAGAATAGGGCTAATGCCGATTCAAAGAGAGGCACATTTCTCACTGATGACACAGTGCCTCTGGACACACATGGTGTGTCACTGGGCAGAACTCATTTGTAGCGGTAAATCATAGCGACCTGGCCGACTCGACCCAGCCCAACTCCCGGCAGAATGAAGCCAGCTGTGTACAGTGTACTGCCAGTCATAGTACACTTGATCCTGGCGCCATAGGGCCCGGCCTGCGATCGTGGTGGCCTTTAATCGTCTAGCTCGGTCTATGTCCATACATAGCCGCGTCGCCTTAGCATTGTCGCCCGGTTTTTGGGCGTGTGTGTGACACCTCCACCCTGTCTCTCTCCAGGTACTGGGCGTCCCTTCGCAACCTGGTGGTGTCCCTGCTGAACTCCATGAAGTCCATCATCAGCTTGCTCTTCCTCCTCTTCCTCTTCATCGTGGTCTTCGCTCTGCTGGGCATGCAGCTCTTCGGGGGACAGTCAGTACCCTGCTCCTCTCCCTCCCCAAACCACAGCATCGCCCCCCCCCCCCCCCCCCCCCCGTCCCCGTCCCACCCCACCCCACCCTAACCCACTTGAAATATTCTGATTCTCCACATTCACTGTCAGAATGATAGAAGCTCAATCACTTTGATATACATTCATTAATACTATATGATGAAACTTGTATCCCTGTATTCTTTTTCCTTTCTGTTTTTTAACAACTTATTCTTCCTTTCTTCACCATTCATTTATTTTTGCAGATTTAATTTTGAAACAGGCACTCCCCCAACAAATTTTGATACGTTTCCTGCAGCAATAATGACTGTGTTTCAGGTGAGTGTACACGTCCGTGTGTGCTTGTGTGTGTGTGTGTGTGCGTGCGTGCGTGCGTGCGTGCGTGCGTGCGTGCGTGCGTGCGTGCGTGCGTGTGCGTGCGTGTGCGTGTGTGCGTGTGTGTGTGAGACCTGCTGTGTCGCTCTCGCACAGATCCTTACCGGAGAGGACTGGAACATGGTGATGTACGACGGCATCGAGTCTCAGGGTGGAGTGAACAAAGGCATGGTCTTCTCCATCTTCTTCATCGTCCTCACACTCTTCGGGAACTGTATCCTTTCACTGGGCATGCACACACACACACACACGCATACGCACACACGCAATGCACACACACAAACACACACGCATGCACATACACACATACACACGCACGCAATGCACACGACACATGCACCCACACACACACACACACACACATACACACACACACGTTTGTGTGCATTCAGTCATACTGTGCCATACGGTGTGTTATTTGCATTGCAAGCCGCCCCCTCACACCCTTATTGTACACAGGAATTGCAATAAGGGAGGTACAGTTAAACCGAGTTCAGACACACTCACTTCACTGTGGGTGTGTTTCCTTTACCTCTCTGATCTCAGACACCCTGCTCAATGTGTTCTTGGCCATCGCTGTGGACAATCTGGCCAATGCACAGGAGCTGACTAAGGTACACTCAGGAGCACGCTGGAGCTCCCCTCCCCTTCTCCCCCCAGGAAAGATGTACCATCCTGCTGCTTCCTCCTCTCTCTTTCTCTCTCTCTCTATCCCTTGCTCTTTCTCTGCCTCTCTCTCTTAGCATGTGGTGTTTATGGTAATCCTTTTCTCTGGCATGCTTGCCTCTCTCTCGCTCTCTCTCTCTCTCTCTCTCTCTCTCTCTCTCTCTCTCTTTTGCTTTCTCTCTCTCTCTCTCTTTCAGGATGAACAAGAGGAAGAACAGGCTGCGAATAAGAAGATTGCCCTGCAGAAAGCCAAGGAGGTGGCAGAGGTCAGCCCCCTGTCTGCAACCAACCTATCCATCGCAGCGTGAGTCCCTGTCTTCCTCTCTCCTCCTCCTCCTCCCTGCATCTCACCCCCCCCCCCCCCCCCCCTCTCTCTCTCTCTCTGTTTCTCCAGTTCAGTCCCGTGTCCTCCATCCCCCCTCCCATTTCAGCATAGACTGTAATACCTCCTCCCGTACACTAGGGGGAGTGCCTTTGATTTTGCCCAACAACATGATTAGCATGCCAGCCCTTTAACAACAGGGTGTATAGTCTTTGTCCTAGAGGGGGAGAACATTCCAACACACATCAGTTTGAACCCTCATCAGAATGAAGAAGATATCTGCCCCTCATTTCCCCCACCACCACCCCTCCTCTCAGGAAAATTGTCATATGGCTTTTTGGTAGTGACCATGTTCAGTCTTTAGGTAGCCAATATGTTCAAAGTGGAAAGTATGTGTTGCTGTGCCAGTTTTTCCACCAGGGCACTGCTGTCCAAAGCAGCTGGTCAGGTGTGAGTAGAATGTAGCTGGTGTGCTCTGGGCCTCCTGTGTTGTGTAGAATTGTAGTTTAAACCCCTCCAGGAGTATAGGCTGCCCTCCGTATTATACAGACCACTGATTTGAGAGCGGCGGCTCAGATCAACTGTCCCAATGAGCGAGCGAGACCGACTTCGACCCGAGCACAGAGCTCACAGAGAGCCGCACAGTACCCTCCATTCACCTTTTAGGTGGCAATAGCAATTTGAAATGGGATTGACAATTCGCAGATGGGAATTTCTCTCAACGGGGGAGAGCTGACACACTAAAACACATTAGGCGATATTCAAATTCAGCACAGGGATTTTCCTGGTAGATTCCCTGCTTGATCTAAATTTGCTCACGCACAGACGGCAAATTTAACTCAACGGCTGTCTAGACAGGTTCTTTTCCGTTTCCACGACCCGTATATACTAACGTCAGTGGGATTTCATTATCGACCACGCGGAAGTCAGTTTCACATTTATGTATGTATATTCCCTGGTTAATCCGGTGCAGGGATTTGGGAGGCACAACGTCACACAAACGAATGCACGCACTTCGGCGTAGGGCCACGACCAGCGAATACTCCTGGAAAGCTTGTTGCGGTCGTGTTGTCCACTGTCTCAATCTCACACCCCTGTTTCCTCCTCAGAGAGACAGTTAACACTGAGCATCTCCACACTACAGAACCCTTGCTGGACTGGTATTTATTCATTTACTGATTCTGTTCTCTTCTATTCTTCTTTTTTTTTACCCTTTTCCCTCCACCACCACCTTGTCTGTTGTCGTGTTTTGGTTTGGTTTCTGTGGGCTGTCTTTGGCCGTGTCGCTGTAGCTGTGCTGTGGGCTGGGGCAGGGCGGGGCCGGGCGCTCACTCACCTTGCCTTCCTTCCCCCCCTCCCTGTCCTATGTTGGTTTTGGGGCAGGGGGGGTGTCCTCTGCTCTTTCTGGGGTATTTTGGCGGGGTTGGGTTCTTTAAAATCGTGGTACCTTTTACTTTATCCTTTTCTTTCTTCCTTATGCCTTAGTGTCTCAGTGCTTTTGTTGTATCTACTGCCCCTTGTGAAGCACTTTGTGAAGTGCTATACAAATGAAGTTTTATTATTATTATTATTATTATTATTATTATTATTATTATTATCATCTCTACCATGGTCTGTGGCTTTTTCTCAAACTGGGCCATTCTTGGCTGTGGGTTTTAGAAAGTGTTGCCGTCTGTCATCCATCATCTACCTGCTGCAGCTCTTTCTCAGTGCTCTATCCACTGTGCGGTGACCCTTAAATCTCCCTCTTTTGTGTTATACTTTTCAGTGCCAGTCTGAGATTCAGCCCTTCTGACATTCCCTCTCTCTATGTCCCCTCTCTCTCTCTCTCTCTCTCTCTCTCTCTCTCTCTCCCTCTCTCTCTGCAGTAAGGAGCAGCAGAAGAATCATAAAGGCTCTAAGTCGGTGTGGGAGCAGCGCACCAGTGAACTGCGTAAGCAGACCCTGATGACCAGCAGAGAGGCGCTGTACAACGAGCTGGAGCCCGAGGACCGCTGGAAGGTGAGCAGGGGACCGGGCTGGGGGGGCGGAGTCAATCATCAGGCCAAGGTGACCCTCAGTAACCCCTCTTACACCCCGACTCACAGGTGTCCTACTCCCGCCACATCCGGCCGGACATGAAGACGCACCTGGACCGGCCGCTGGTGGTGGACCCTCAGGAGAACCGCAACAACAACACCAACAAGACACGGCCCAGCGAGGGGCCGGAGCCGGAGCAGCGGCTGAGCCAGCAGCGGGCCGACGAGTTCCTGCGCAAGCAGGCGCGCTACAACGAGAGGGGCGGGGGCGGCGGCGGGGGCGGGTGCGGACGGCCCTACGAGAGGGCCGACTCGGCCGAGTCACGCCGCGGGCGCAAGGACCACGAGCCGGGCCAGCACAGCCAGAACCACCACTCCCACCCCCACCTGGACCGCGTGGACGAGCGCAACAGGGAGCCGCACCGGCGCCACCAGCACCGGCCGCCGGCGGGCCGGGCCAAGGACGGCCGCAGCTCGTCTCCCCCGCGGGGAGGGCGGGGCCCCCGGAGCACCGCCGCCCCCGGCAGCACCGCAGACCCCCCGAGGACGAGGAGGGGGGAGGAGGGGGCGGGGGGCGGGGGGCGAGGCGGCCGCCAAAGAGGAGAGGGGAACAGGAGCAGGGGGACGGACGGGGACTGCGACCACGCAGACGGCGGGGAGAGGAGGCAGAGGCGCCATCGCCACGGCGCTCAGTCCACCTACGAGAACGACGGCAAGCGGGACAGAGACAGGGTCCGACAGCACCGAGTCAGGAAGTGAGTGAACGGGGGGGCGTGAGCACTTTGGGGGGGGTGAAGGGATTTATGCACCTACTGTACGACTGCTTATCTCTAACCTTTCTGTGTGTTAATCTGACTTAAATCTGCTGTAGCTTAACGTCATTTCTCACCAACCAATCCCTGCTTCTCCCTTTCAATTCCAACCAATGTTTTCTCTCTGCCCTCCTTACAAACCTGTCCCTCCCTTTCTCATCCTCAACATTGTTCCTCTCCCCACCCCCCTGGCATCTCATGATCTCTCTCTCTCTCTCTCTTTCACCTCCACTTCCTCTCCCCCCTCCCCATCCCTAAACCACCCCCTTATCCTCTCTCAACCTCTCTCTTATCCTCTTGCTCTCTCCTTCCTCTCTACCTCTCTTCATAATGATTTCTCTCTTTCTTTTTCTCTCTCTTTCCCCTGCACTTCCTCTCCCCTTCCCCCGGTCTCATCTCATCTCAGGGAGGGTCAGGGTAACGGCCCCACCCTCTCCACCACCCGGCCCATCCTGCAGAATTTGCCGCGGCAGGACAGCCAGTACAGCGAGGACATGGACAACGTCATGAACAGCAAGCTGGCCACGCAGCCCCCGGCAACGCACAACCATACCCCCAACGCCCACGCCCTCTCCAACCACAGCCTTTCCAGCCTGCCCAGCCCCACCAACGACCCGCCCTTGCCTAACAGCACCACCCACAATGCAGTCAAGACCCCCACCAACAACCCCCAGCCCGCTGGGGGCGACCCCGGAAAAACCCCCGAAAACAGCCTGATCCTCACCAACCCCGCCTCCACGCCCGCCAAGACCAACGCCAAGAAACCAGAGCACACCGCAGTCGACATGCCCCCCATGTTCCCCTCAAACAACGCCATTCTGCAAGGTGAGGGGGGGGGATTTTCCCTCAAAACTGGCCTCCGCATTTACACCCATTGCACCCGGAGCTTGAAAGTGACCGGCTCAGTTAGTTCAGCTGGCTTGAATTTGTTTGGAAGTCATTCACAGTTTAAACCAGGGAGGTGGGCGGAGCCTCTCCAGGCTGACTGACAGGTCGAGCCGCTTCCTTGCATCACCTCTGGGTGTGTTTCATGTGCTTTATCCCTGCGTTTAATGCCTATGTTCGCTGAGTGGGATGCTGCTGTGAGCCATTTTTCCCTCTTTACTCTTCTCTCTTTCACTCTCTCCTTTCCTCCCTCTCTTTCACTCTCTCCTTTCCTCCCTCTCTGCACTCTCTCTGCATAATATCTGCTCCTGTCTTTCTCTCTCAAATTTAAATTAAATTTATCGCCTTGACGACACACCGGCGCTGTATTCCCAAAGCAATCATTTGCATAAGATCAAAATGAACAATCGCATCATCAAGTATGTAATACATATTAATGCTGACTCTTTTCTCTCTCTCTCCCTCCCTCCTTCTCTCTACTCTCTCACTTTCTCTCTCTGTCTCCCTCTCTCTCTCTCTCTCTCTCTCTCTCTCTCTCTCTCCACAGTGAATAAAAACGCTAACACGGAGCCCCTGCCCAAGAAGGACGAGGAGAAGAAGGAGGATGACGATGATGAGAAAGGGGACGAGAACGGTCCCAAACCCATGCCCCCCTACAGCTCCATGTTCATCCTGTCCACCACCAACCCGTGAGCGTCTGTGTGTCTGTCCTTCTGTGGGGTGCTAGGCCATCACCCGTCTGTCCCAGTGTGCGTCCGTCCCTCTGTCTGTCTGTCTGTCTGACCCTGAGGGGGTCGCACTCCAGGGTTGAGCAGTCTAAGGTTGAGTTTCACTGAAGGTAAAGATAAGACTTAGGCTTACGCTGTCCGTAGTAACACAAGGTTGGGTTTTTTTTGCTGAAAAACAATGGCCGAATCCCATTCTCTGGACTCGCAGGCTCGAGGACTCAAAGGCGCGTTCTTGTCAACTCCACGAGTGCTTAGGGCCGACCGGTTGTGAAAACAGTGTTTCTGGCAAGTGCTCTTATGCGGGTTTTTTGCACCCTCTACCCGCTCTTTTTGCAAGTCTGCATCAGTGCGGACTTTCCTGCCGCCGGAAGTACGCCATTAAAGTCTGCAAGTCCACAGTCCACGAGTCCAGAGGGCTCAGTTTGGGATTGAGCCTGTGAATGGGTGTGTGAGAGTGTACAGTGCCTGTTTTTTTTTTGGGCCGCAGGTTCCGGAGGCTGTGCCATTACATCGTGACGCTGCGTTACTTCGAGATGTGCATCCTACTGGTCATCGCCATGAGCAGCATCGCCCTGGCTGCGGAGGACCCTGTCCAGCCCGATTCCGCCCGAAACAACGTGAGCCGGCCCTCCCCGCCCCTCTCGACCACAACCGCGGTTTTCGCCCCGCCCCCCCGACGTACCCGTGACAACCCGCTCTGCTTCCCTCTGGTTTCAGGTGCTGCGGTACTTCGACTACGTTTTCACCGGAGTGTTCACCTTCGAGATGCTGATCAAGGTGAGTGTGCGCTCGCCAACTCCAGAGCCGAGATTAGTGGTCCCATCCCATCCACACTCCGACACACTACACACAGTACTGTGGGTAGTATACAATGCTGTCTGTTCTCTGCTCTCACGCACAGTGTGTAAAGCCACACTGCAAAAACCAAAAACCTTAACAAGCCTTAACAAGCATTTTAGTCATATATTTAGACGTAAAATCTTATTTCTATTACTTTTTTGCTAAATGAGACAAAAAGATTGGCAACGAGGTGGGATAGTTTTACTAATTTCAAGATTTGCCAATGGGGTAAGCTAATTTCACTTGTCAAGCAAAAAGTCAAACAAGCTATATTATATATTTTCTACTTGAGAGAAAAAAATACAGGACTAAAACACTTGTTAAGACAGACATTTTTTGCAGTGCATGTTTTGCACTGACAGTTGTGTCTTTACGCACTGCTAAGTGGTAGTCTAAGTGGTGCGTTGCACATTGTGCTGTGCTGTCCAGTGCGTGATGCGTGACGCACTTTGCCATAACACTGTGCTGTGCTGAGGCGTGAGGAACGTTCAGCGCCCTGAGGAGTCTGGTCTGTGTTGCAGATGGTGGACCTGGGTCTGGTGCTGCACCAGGGCTCCTATTTCAGAGACCTGTGGAACATCCTGGACTTTATAGTGGTTAGTGGTGCCCTGGTGGCCTTCGCCTTCACGTAAGTGTTACCCCGGATACCCCCACCCACCCTCCTCCTGCCTGCGGCCTAGTCTGCCCACCCCCCACCCCCCCTCAGTCTGCCCCCTGCTGGCCCAAACACCACAGCGCAGCCCCACTGGCACCTTGGAGCCCAGACCTGACACCCCCCACCAGTCTGTCTTTTCTGTCTGTCTCTCTCTCTCTCTCTCTCTCTCTCTCGTTCTCTCACACACACACACACACACACACATACACAATGTCTCTCTTTCACCTCTCTCAAACACCTCTTTCTCTCTTTTTGTATCTCACTCTATCTCTTTCACTCACACACACACACACACACACCTCTCTCTCGCTCTCTCTCTTTCACTCACACACACACACCTCTCTCTCACTCTTTCTTTTTCACTCACATGCACACACCTCTCTCTCTTTCACTCACACACCTCTCTCTCACTCTCTCTCTTTCTCTCACACATACATACACCTCTTTCTCACTCTCTCTTTCACTCACACACACCTCTCTCTCTCTCACTCTCTCTCTTTCACTCACACACACACACACACCTCTCTCTCACTCTCTCTTTCACTCACACACACACACCTCTTTCTCACTCTCTCACTCACACACACACACACCTCTCTCTCACTCTCTCTCTTTCACTCACACATACCTCTCTCTCACTCTCTCTTTCACTCACTCACACACACACACCTCTTTCTCACTCTCTCTCACTCACACACACACACCTCTCTCTCACTCTCTCTCTTTCACTCACACACACACCTCTTTCTCACTCTCTCTTTCACACACACACACACACACACACCTCTCTCTCACTCTCTCTTTCACACACACACACACACACACACACACACACACACCTCTCTCTCACTCTCTCTCTTTCACTCACACACATCTCTCTCACACTCTCTCTCTTTTTCTCTTTCACTCACACACACACACCTCTCTCTCACTTTCTCTATTTCACTCACACACACACACACACACACCTACCTCTCTCTCACTCTCTCTCTTTCAGTCACACACACACACACACCTCTCTCAGTCAGTCTCTCTCACTTCTGTCATGCTCACTTTCCCCGTCCATCTGCCTTGTGTATGTGCTTGTATCTCTCTCTCTCTCTCTCTCTCTCTCATGGAATCACCTCCATCGCTCCTCTCTGGGAACCTGGAAGGCACTCACCGGCCACCAGCTCTCTGTCAGCCCCCCCCACCCCCCCCCCCCCCCCCCCAGGATTCACATCAACCCAATCCCTCTATCTTTCTCTCATTCTGTCTCTCTCGCTCTTTCCAATGCTCATTCTATCCATCCGGCCGCACACTTCCCATCAGCCCCGCGCGTCAATCACCCTTCGTCAGTGGCAGCCTACCCCCCCCCCCCCCTACGTACCCCCCCCCCCTCCCCCCAGCGTTTGGGTGAGGACCCCAGGCACCTGTAACCCTTTAGTGCCCAGGCGGTCTCTGGAGCGACGAGCCTCAGCCTGGCGGAGCAGGTATTTCGGCCTCCTTTCGTGTGCACGGCCCGGGGAGGGGTGGGGCCACCTGGTCAGGGCGGGGCCGCGGGGAGCGGGAGCGAATGCCAGCGCTGACAGAAGCCTCGAGGTGGAATGATTTTACTCTAGATAGTCCAGATATCTGGATATATGTGCCTGCGTGCATGCGTATGTGCACTTCCTCCTCAGTCCCCAGTGCCTGCATGTTGGGGGTCAATTGTGTGTGTGTGTGTGTGTGCGTGTGTGTGTGTGTGTGTGCCTGAGAGAATTCCTTAACAAAAAAAACATACATTTTCAGAGAAGGATATCCTCGCCTATCAACTGCAGTGCAAGTGTCACTTTGTGTTATTTATACAATACTACTGAAATGGTTCTTTACAGACATTTTAAGATACACTGCCTGGCCCAAAAAAAAGTTGCACTCTATTATTTCGTTGGACTGCCTTTAGCTTTGATTATGGCGCGCATTCGTCGTGGCATTGTTTCGACAACCTTATGCAACATCACAACATTTATTTCCGTCCAGAGTTGCATTCATTTTTGGCCGAGATCTTGTATTGATGACGGGAGAGTCAAACCACTCCGTAGAGTCTTCTCCAGCACATCCCAAAGACTTTCAATGGGGTTGAGGTCAGGACTCTGGTGGCCAATTCATGTGTGAAACTGATTCCTCATGCTCCCTGACCCACTCTTTCACAATTTGAGCACGATGAATCTTGGCATTGTCGTCCTGGAATGGGATAACCTGGATAACCTGGTCATTCAGTACATTCAGGTACTCAGCTGACTTCATTTTATTGCTGCATAACGTTGCTGAGCCTAGACCTGACCAATTGAAGCAACCCCAGATCATTACACTGCCTCCAGGGGCTTGTACAGTGGGCACTATGTATGACGGGTGCAACAGTGACTTTTTTTTTGGCCAGGCAGTGTATTTACCTCATGGTAAAAAAAAAAAAAAAGATGGTGTCGGTGATGTTGATGTCCCCAAATTAAACATGTCTGCCCACGCACTAATTCAATTGTTTCTGAATTTGGAAACTCTTCAATGCCGTTCCATTACCCAAATTAGCAAATTATTTTTGCCAGCTAAGTTCACTTATGTGCACTTGGAAATGTAAATGATCCTCTGTGTTTCTTTGTATTGAGATTGCTTGCTTTTTTGATGACGGATTGCAGTGGGTGGAAACCGATTGGGACTGGGGAAGGGGTACACATATGTGTTTGTGCCCGGTACATATATGCATATGTACATGTGAATGGCTGTATGGTAGATATATGCATTTGGAGAACCTATCACACCCGTCGGTGTGACTGCAGCATACGTCGCAGACTGTTTTTTGGGTTTGTGACTGGCAAACAAAAAAAATCACTCCTCTGCGCACCTCCTCCAGCATGATTCCCCCCACGGGACAGCCCTCCTTTCCTTCCCCTGATCCCTCCCCTCCCTCCTTACATCCACTAGCAGCTGGACTGGCTTTTGGGGAGGGAGGGATGGGGGGGGGGGGGGGGGGGTTGTTGCAAATAGAGACCCAGGCCCAGGAGCATGGCCAGACCATTCCCCTCCACCCCTCCTCCAACTAACCCCCTCCACCCCACCCTCCTCCTCTGGCAGGTGCTCCAGGGTGACAGTGGTGCCCCCTGCCTGTGAGCCTGGTCCCTGCCCAACCCCCAAACCCCCCACCCCTGTATGTGCTTAATGTTTGCGCCATGACTGCCCTGCACCCTGCAGCTGCTGTCCTCCTCAGGGTCCTGACTCTTATATCTATCCATATCTATGTCATCTTTCTCTGAGCGGGGCCTGCGTTTCAGACTGCACATAAACACACACGCCCACATAGGGCAGATGGAATGATGGGGTCCAGTCAGAGCAGGCGGACAGATTAGGGAATGAACACAGAGGGCTCGGTACAAAAGACACACTGGTGGAGAACGTGGACAAACTGCCCCGGGTGTCAGATTCTGCCCCTTCAGAGCGGCCGGCGGAGAGATGCCGCAGAATCCAATAGCGCAATAATTAGATTGAGTGCAGCCATACAGCGCAGGAGATAGACGGATCGGTCCCGGCGGAGATGATTATTGTCATTTTAATTAATTCCCGGCAACATTTATTGCTTTGGTTTGAGAACGGGGCTACTGTTTCAGTCGTCCTGTCATCGGGTCGCCCGTTCCACGGAGGCGGAGACACTGTATTCTGTCTGAAAGATCTACGAGCAGACAGACAGACACACAGAGAGACCGACAGCCAGAGCCAGGCGAGGCAGGAGGGTGAACAGACAGATGGCATAGGGGATAAGATTGGATTTTATGTGTTGTTCAGAATCATCAGATCTGAATATGTGATTGCTGTAAAAGGAAAGGAAGATGTTGGTTTCAGTGCTCTGACCTTCCAGGTACAGGCGTCTTTAGCCTCTGCATGGGACTGAAACGCAAGTCTTCCTCTGTCTGGTTTTACAGTTTGTGTGTGTGTGTGTGTGTGTGTGTGTGTGTGTTGGCGAATGTCACTGTGTTTGGATGTGTGACAAATTGAAATGTGTAATTGAAAATGAGTGTGCGCGTACATTAGTGCGTGCTTGTGTTTGTGTCCGTGGGGGCGCGCATGTGTGTGTGCTTGTTTGCGTGCATTTGTGTGTGAATGCACATGTGTGTGTGCGTGTGCATGCGTGTGTGTGTGTGTGTGTGTGTGTGCATGTGTGCGTGCATGTGTGTGTGTGTGTGTGTGTGTGTGTGTGTGTGTGCATGTACTGAGCAGTTCTTCTTAAGACAAGTTAATGCAGAGGGTCAGTGTGCACAGCTTTAGGTCCCTGTGTCACTGTATCTCCTATCTTGCCCCCATGTAGACTTGAGCTAGATATTAAACTAAAATAATTACAACAGCTGCAGTCGCCTACAGTATTCTATATAAGTCTCTGCCAGCAGATTTTCACTGTGTGATGACGTAGCCTTCACTGAAAGATCTGATCTGTTGCACTCATAATCATTGCAGTTCCAGGGTATTTGTTACCGCTGAGTTGATAACAGCTGAAAAGCTTTTTGTCATATAATTAGGATGACCGCACCTCAGGACACATGTAGCCAATCACTATCACTGACCCTGCTGCAAGTCCAGCCCCCGTGAGTGACAGTGGCACTGCTTTTGCAATGACCGTATTCCGGAACTTCCCAGGTCTACATGACTCTATAATAGAATCCAGAGCAGCTGGTCACATGAGAGTTGTGAGGTCCTGTGTCCTGCTACTGTAGCAGTGCTGAGTCATATGGTCTAAAGGCAGTGGTCAGGGTGTTGTGCAGATGTTCCAAGGGGCGGAGCCAGTGTGGTGAGCGGGCGGGGTTTAGAGAGAACAAGCTTGTCACTTCAGACAGGCAGTTCCACTGCAGCATGACAAGATGTAGTTACCTTTTCTATGTGTCACTGGAGATCCTGCTTAATTAACCAACTTACTGGGGCTCCAGGTTTTTTATTTCTCTTCCAATTGGCTAAGTGTCTTGTGAACAATAACAATGGCTCCTGTTTTATCAATTTAAGAGCTGGCCTCTCTGCATACTCCATATACACATATGGCAAAGAAGGCTGTTATGCCCAAAACGCATTCCAATCTATTGAAGATAAAATGTTAATTACCATTAGCTCTTTACAGTAAGTGCTGTCCTCTTTCTTGTTAGAGTACGAGATGGCGCCACACTGGTTATTCTGTAACATTAGCCCTCTGACCTCTCTTTCCTGTAGACCCAATCCACAGGTAGCTGTTCAATGGGTGCCTCATGCAGGGCTGGTGGATGCAGACCTGTAACAGGGAACCTTTTGCAGGCTTTTTAAAAAGTATTTTATGATGACACAGATGTTTGGAGGTTTGGTTCATTACCAGTTACCACAATGGTTTAGACCGGGTGTCCACACCTTCAGCGAACAGGCCTGATCAGCTGTAGGCCTATCAGTTATTCACTTGCCACAGAACAGAGAATTAAAGCGTTAGTGATTAAAAGTCCTTGAATGAATGAATATGGAATATAAATTTTTTTGCAGCATATCAATTTCTGACGTAATGTGACATTAAGAGGATAGACCGACTCTCATTTGAACGTCTAATTAAATACAACTGACGGATTTTAAATCTTCAGGATTTGGCGATTATATTTGGGAAGACAGACCGCATTACATGCGCAGGGGCACTCCAGGACCAGGGTTGAGAACTCTTGGCCTACGATGACTTTGATTTCAGGCACAGAGTTGCCCTGTGTGCCTGCCTAGGGTCTGTGACGATGCAGAGATGGTACTTGTAGGCACAGGATCAGCGGGGTAGAGGTGAGGACATGGGACACCTATGGACGCCGTACTCCATTTTAGGGAATCCCAGTGCTGTAAAGCAAGTGGGAGGGTCAGAGAAGTGGGGGTAGTGTGGTGTGTTGGGTGGGGGGTGGGGGGGGGGGGTTGTTTTAACCAAACACAGGCCTTGCTCTCTCTTTTTTAAATCTCTGTCTCTGTGTCTCATATAGATGTTTTTTTCTGTCCTCTGGACTCCTGTTACTGTTTCTCTTTCTGTTTCTCTTTCTCTGTCTGTCTCTCTTTCCTTCCCTCTCCTCCCTCGCTCTGTGTCTCGCTGTCACTGACCCTCTCTCGTCTCTCGACCCGGCCCCGCCTACAGGAGCAGCGCCCGGTAAAGTTCTTTCCTTCTCACCCTCTTTTTCCTCTCCGTCTCGGCGCCTCGTTCTCTCAGTACGAGGCTTTCCTCTCTTTCTTTCTTTTTTCCGACAGTCCACCCTGCTCCCTCTCCCCTGCCTCCGTGTCTCTCTGCCCCCCCCAGCCCGTCTGTGGATCGCCACCAGCAGAATTCAATCACAAGCCGCCAGTTGTGTTTCTCCCACAGCGTGTTGTTGTTTGTTATCGGTCACGTTTATTACGCACACACCTTGGCAGGAAATTAGACCTGGCGCGAGGCCCTACTGTAACAGCAGCACACGTACATCATAGCGTCCGTCAGGCGGGGCGCCTAGTTACGCATGGCAGCGCTCAACTGCATCTGCTTACGAGGCGATATAGCGGTAGAGCGCTACCTCACTTAGCTCCGCTACCACGGTTAACAACGTTCACATCTCCTCTGGTTGGAGCTCGATGCAGAATGGGCCGTGTGGAGATACAAGGTGGCTACACGTGCGTCAGCGTTACTAAGGTCATAGTGAAGGGACTGCTTTATTTATTTACTTATTTATTTTACTTTATATTTATCCATATTTGGATTGCCCAATTGTATTCATCAGCACTCATTGCTGTAGACTCCTCACATTGCGAGACTGCAGACAAGCACGTGCTTTCCTCTGTGGCATGTGATGTCTGCTGTCGAATCTTGGGGCCTGTTCATGCACCGGAACAGTGCCTTAACAGAATGAGCCACCCAGCGGCCCCCAAGTACACTCTCTCTCCCAGCAAGCCTGTATTAATGCCCTCACACCATGAGACGGCTGGAGTTCCAATTTATACATTATGGGCAGCTATACAGGGCTGGTGGTCAAAATTAGATTCCAGACCGTGGGAGGTTTGACTGCACTGAGAATGTGTGGTCAGAGTCACTGGCTTAACTGGCCAGGTGATGGGAACACAGAAGGCATCTCTTCCAGGATCTCTTAACTTATACAGAGGAAATTGTGACATCATTTTTTTTACTCCTCCCTCGGATCAGGAAAGCCCTACAGGAAGGATCAAATATCCGTCGTCCTAATGAAATTGAGACCTTGCTTTACATAAAAAGCAACTCCCACAACATACCTTTTTTTTTTTTTTTTTTGTAATCAAAAAAAAAATAAAGAAAGAAAGCGGTTTGACTGGGTATTTCATTTCAGAAATCCCTGCAGATGTTGTTTTTTTTATTTATTTTTTTTCTCGATCAAACGAGTCATGCTGTTGAGAAAGTCGATGAAACCGGCTGGGTTTTTGCTGAACCCGGGTAAATCAGTTCAGCGGTTACGGCCTGCGGATCTGAGAGAAAGCTCGCTTAAGGGCGCGGCTTCAGTACAGCATGAGCTTGGGCTGTTTGATCACTGTGTAGAACCTGGAAGTGACGAATTAACTGTGCTTTAGGACAATTTTCAGCGTTACAGTATCGATTGGCACCACAGTGTCGGCTGTGAGTGTATTTAAATGAAGACTGTGAGTGGGGGGGGGGGGGGGGGGGGCTGGCTCTCCTATCTGAGGCCGCCGCCCCCATAACCCCCCCCACCTTCATCCCCACTTCTGACCACCTGCTGTTTCTCGGGTGACCTGCAGGGGGAGTAGCAAGGGGAAGGATATCAGCACCATCAAGTCTCTGAGGGTTCTGAGAGTGCTGCGTCCTCTGAAGACCATCAAGCGTCTGCCCAAGCTGAAGGTACGGTCCAGCCTGCCTCCTCACTGGCGCCTCCTGCTGACTAGGCTGTCCTTTTTTTGTGCTCTCAGGTGATATCTTGGGTCTGATAAATATATGAACACATAGTTTTGTGTCTCTCTTTCTCCCCGTCTGTCTGTGTAGGCTGTGTTTGACTGTGTGGTTAACTCTCTGAAGAACGTCCTGAACATCTTGATTGTCTACATGCTCTTCATGTTCATCTTCGCTGTGGTGGCTGTGCAGCTGTTCAAGGGACGCTTTTTCTACTGTACCGATGAGTCCAAGGAGTTTGAGCGCGACTGCAGGTGAGGACACACGCACACATACACACACACACAAATATATGTGCAAACACGCACTCTTCGTACCTAACGGACTGCAGGTACAACTAGCAGTAACTATATGCTGAGTGATCACTTTAAAAAATAGTCCTATGTGAAACACTGTGTTATGTGTGTGTGTGTGTGCGTGTGTGTTTGCGCGTGTGTGCGTGTGTGTGTGTGTTTCAGGGGCGAGTATCTGGTGTACGAGCGTGGCAATGAGGTGAAGGCACAGAAGCGGGAGTGGAAGAAGTACGATTTCCACTACGACAACGTGCTTTGGGCCCTGCTCACCCTCTTCACTGTCTCTACTGGAGAGGGGTGGCCGCAGTGAGTCAGCCTGTCTATGCACACACACACACACACCTATACATCTCTCTATCTCTCTCTCTTTACCTCTCTGTCTCTCTTGCTGATTCTCTGTACATTACTCTTTCCATCTCTCTCTTACTATCTCACCCCCTTACCCCCACAGGGTGCTGAAACATTCAGTGGATGCGACTTATGAGAATCAGGGCCCGAGCCCGGGGGTACCGGATGGAGATGTCCATCTTCTACGTGGTGTACTTCGTGGTCTTCCCCTTCTTCTTCGTCAACATCTTCGTGGCCCTCATCATCATCACCTTCCAGGAACAGGGCGACAAGATGATGGAGGATTACAGTCTGGAAAAGAACGAGGTAAAACGGGCAGAGCAACCAGGCCGGCCCTGCTGGAAATGTGTGTGTGTGTGTGTGTGTGTGAGTGCGTGCATTTATCTGTGTGTGTGAGTGTGTTTAATGCATATATCTATGTGTGTTTGTATATTTGTGTATGTGTCATGTCCTGTGAGTTGTAATTGGCGCTGTGCGTTTCAGAGAGCCTGTATAGACTTCGCCATCAACGCCAGACCTCTGACACGCCACATGCCTCAAAACAAACAGAGCTTCCAGTATCGCATGTGGGAGTTTGTGGTGTCACCGCCCTTTGAATACACCATTATGGCTATGATCGCTCTCAACACCATCGTGCTCATGATGAAGGTAGGGCTCCGGGCCTGCTGGACCCTCCTCTCCCTCTGCTTAGGACGGTCACGGTGCTAAAACCCTCGTGGGGTTCGGTACGAAATTTTAAGTACGGGGTAATAAATAGTATTGTCAGTGTGCTAATTTAACACAATGGCAGAGGGCATCGTCTCACTGCTCAGTATCAGTCAGTAACCTTGTGACTTGACTTCAATCAGCACAACATTTAAATTTATGTTAATTGTGATGTATTTATGAGCTTTGATATCTGTCTGTGCCCCTCTGTTTCTGTGCGGTTTTATGTCTCTGTGTGAGTTTTTCATCTTTCTTTTCTGTGTGTGTGTGTGTGCGTGTGTCTGTGTGTGTCTGTGTGTGTGTGTGTGTGTGTGTGTGTGTGTGTATGTGCGTGCCTATGTGTGTGTGTGTGTGTGTGTATGTGCGTGCCTATGTGTGTGTGTGTGTGTGTGTGTGTGCGTGCCTATGTGTGTGTGTGTGTGTGTGTATGTGCGTGCCTATGTGTGTGTGTGTGTGTGTGTGTGTATGTGCGTGCCTATGTGTGTGTATGTGCGTGCCTATGTGTGTGTCTGTGTGTGGATGCATGCATGTGTGTGTGCGTGTGTGTGCATGCCTGTGTGTGTGTGTCTGTGTGTGGATGCATGCGTGTGTGTGTGTGTGTGTGTGTGTGTGTGCGCAGTACAATGGAGCCTCGGACGCCTATGAAAATGTGCTGAAGGACCTAAACATCGTGTTCACTTCTCTCTTCTCAATGGAGTGTGTGCTAAAGATCATCGCATTTGGAGTCCTGGTGAGTCTTTTCTGCACCTCTGCCACATTCCTGATCAATACACATCCCTGTCTCAGCCAACAGCAATATCCTGTGCATTTAGAGAGAGAGGGGCGGGGGAGAGAGGGAGAAGGAAGAAATGCAGAGAAAAACACAGAGGAGAGCGATAGGGCAAGAGAGAGAGAGAGAGAGAGATGGGGAGAGAGACACAGAGGAGAGCGTTAGGGAGAGAGGGAGAGAGAGATGGGGAGAGAGACACAGAGGAGAGCATTAGGGAGAGAGAGAGAGATGGGGAGAGAGACACAGAGGAGAGTGTTAGGGAGAGAGGGAGAGAGAGATGGGGAGAGAGACACAGAGGAGAGCATTAGGGAGAGAGAGAGATGGGGAGAGAGACACAGAGGAGAGTGTTAGGGAGAGAGGGAGAGAGAGATGGGGAGAGAGACACAGAGGAGAGCGTTAGGTAGAGAGGGAGAGAGAGATGGGGAGAGAGACACAGAGGAGAGCCTTAGGGAGAGAGGGAGAGAGAGAGATGGGGAGAGAGACACAAAGGAGAGCGTTAGGGAGAGAGGGAGAAGGAGGGAGGGAGAGCAGATCTGGGATTAGGTCCAGATGTAACGGAAGGAGCACGTAGGCCTGTAGGCAGCTGAGATGCAGTAATGGCCCCTAATGCAGAATTTGACTGCGGGCACCAGCACTAGCACACTGGCTCCCAGCACAGAGAGTCCAAGCAATAACTGTATCACACATCATGGTTATCTTTAAAGAAATGATCTGACTAAAGTTGTTCTTAAAGGGATGTTCTAACCACACTTGCTTTTAAAGGGATGGCCTGACTATGATGCCTTTGGAAGAAAGTTGATGGGGGGGGGGGGGGGGGGGGGGGGGCGCTGGAATGACGTTACATTACATTCATTTAGCAGGCGCTTTTATTCAAAGCGACAATAAGTGCATGTCGAATTCATTGAAACAACTACAAGCAGGTCACATGAAGTACAGTTCTATCATAAAGTAGCAGCTATCCATAGCCATGAACATCAAGTCTAGTTCATACAGTACGCTATAGCTAAGTGTTAAGGCTAAGTCAATACGCTATGGTTAAGTCTTAAGGGAAGTGAGGCCTGATTACAAGACACAATAAACTACAACATCAAGACACAAGTGCTACATGGAAGTGGTACGTGATTGGTGGGTCAGTCAAGATAGAGTCTGAAGAGGTGTGTCTTCAAGCCGCGACAGAAAACAGGCGGTGACTGAGCAGTTCATAGAGGAATGGGGAGTTTGTTCCACCACTGGGGAGCTCGAGTGGAGAAGCTCCGCAGTCATGACGAGCGAGAGCCATTCACACGGAGGGCAGGAAGTGCGAGTCGCCCTGCTGCAGCAGAGCGGCGTGGGCGAGCTGGAGTGCAGTGCCGGATTATGTCCTGTAGGTCGGAAGCGGCTGCCCTGACGGCCGCAGCGTAGGCCAGCGAGAACTTTAGAATCTGAATTAGACACGTTTATTGATGTGGGTGATGTTCTCATTCTTTCTGACACGAGGCCACGAGGGGGGACAGCACATGTGACCTGGTTGCAGCCCCTGAATGACTAACATCTCCCTCTCCCCTTCTCATCTTCACACAGAATTATTTCAAGGATGCGTGGAATATATTTGATTGTGTGACAGTCCTTGGGAGCATCACTGATATTTTAGTCACTGAATTAGGGGTAAGTGTGCTGGGAATGGGGTTTGGGAAGGGGGGAGGGGGGTTATGTTTGCGGATTTAGTGAACAGTCCTTGTGTGTTCAGTGTGGATATACAGTATATATATATTTATATACTGTATATATATATATATATATATATATATATACAGTACCAGTCAAAAGTTTGGACACACCTACTCATAGAAGGTTTTTTTTCCGTTATTTTTACTGTTTTCCACATTTTGGAATAGTAAAGACATCAAAACTATGAGATAACACAAATTAAATTATGCAAAAACCAAAAAAGGGTTAAACAAATTTTAAAAAGTCTTATATTTTAGATTCTTCAAAGTAGCCACCCTTTGCCTTGATAACGGCTTTGCACATTCTTACCATTCTCTCAAACAACTTCTGTGGTAAACAGGTATTCCACAGGTAAACAGGTGATGCCATCATGACTGTATAAAAGGATATCAAAAGACTCCTAATATCTTATTTCCAGGTACTCTTAGAAGCGATACTATAACCTCTGCATTTTAATGGATCTATGGGAATTGGGGGGTGGGACTAGATTTAGCTTTAAATTATACTGGAACAGTGTGGAACACATGGCTGGCTAAATGGCTCTAAGTCATCAAGGGTCTGACGTATCAAACAAGCCTTAAACCATCACTCTGCTGCCAGAAATACAGTAGATATGGATGGATAACTTGAAGGGTTTCTTCTTCTGACTTATTTTCCATAGAATTCAATAGGAAAATAAAACTTTTTTTCAAAACTTTTGACTGGTACTGTGTATATATATATATATATATATATATATACAGGTCTACACTGTAAGAGAGTGACTATATGCTTATGAGTGTGTGTTTGTGCAGGATCTTGTATTGTTAATTGAAGCATGAACTTTTAGAAAAAGTCTTATATAATTGTCCTATTTGGCGAGTAGTGTGTGGCAGCAGCAGTGCCAGAACCCAGTCTGAGATGTGCTCAACTTTACCGTTCAACCAGGCAGCTAATATACCTACAGCTCCTCCAAAACCAGCTCAGCTAATATACCTACAGCCCCTCCAAAACCAGCTCAGCTAATATACCTACAGCCCCTCCAAAACCAGCTCAGCTAATATACCTACAGCATCTCCAAAACCAGCTCAGCTAATATACCTACAGCCCCTCCAAAACCAGCTCAGCTAATATACCTACAGCCCCTCCAAAACCAGCTCAGCTAATATACCTACAGCCCCCTCCAAAACCAGCTCATCTAATATACCTACAGCCCCTCCAAAACCAGCTCAGCTAATATACCTACAGCATCTCCAAAACCAGCTCAGCTAATATACCTACAGCCCCCTCCAAAACCAGCTCAGCTAATATACCTACAGCCCCTCCAAAACCAGCTCAGCTAATATACCTACAGCCCCTCCAAAACCAGCTCAGCTAATATACCTACAGCCCCTCCAAAACCAGCTCAGCTAATATACCTACAGCCCCTCCAAAACCAGCTCAGCTAATATACCTACAGCATCTCCAAAACCAGCTCAGCTAATATACCTACAGCCCCTCCAAAACCAGCTCAGCTAATATACCTACAGCATCTCCAAAACCAGCTCATCTAATATACCTACAGCATCTCCAAAACCAGCTCAGCTAATATACCTACAGCCCCTCCAAAACCAGCTCAGCTAATATACCTACAGCATCTCCAAAACCAGCTCAGCTAATATACCTACAGCCCCTCCAAAACCAGCTCAGCTAATATACCTACAGCATCTCCAAAACCAGCTCAGCTAATATACCTACAGCCCCTCCAAAACCAGCTCAGCTAATATACCTACAGCATCTCCAAAACCAGCTCAGCTAATATACCTACAGCATCTCCAAAACCAGCTCAGCTAATATACCTACAGCCCCTCCAAAACCAGCTCAGCTAATATACCTACAGCATCTCCAAAACCAGCTCAGCTAATATACCTACAGCCCCTCCAAAACCAGCTCAGCTAATATACCTACAGCATCTCCAAAACCAGCTCAGCTAATATACCTACAGCCCCCTCCAAAACTAGCCCAGATAAAAAAGCTACAGCCCTCTTCCAAACTAGCTCAGATAATATACCTACAGCCCCCTTCCAAACTAGCTCAGCTAAAATACCTACAGCCCATCCCAAGCCAGCTGAGCTAATATACCTACACAGCCCCTCCCAAAGCAGCTCGGCTAATATACCAACAGCCCCTCCCAAACCAGCTCAGCTAATATACCAACAGCCTCTCCCAAACCAGCTCCTCTAATATACCAACAGCCCCATCCCAACAGCTCAGCTAATATACCTAATATCTTTATTTACATAGCACCTTTCTAACTGTTCACAAAATACACAAAGAATTTAAAAAGGCAAGACAGTCAGAGCAAGACAATAACAGACAAGGTCAAAAAGAAGCAAGGCAGATAAAAATAATAAAAACTCAATTAAAAGATAAACAAAAAATAACAAGATACACAACAGGGTTTACAGTGTGATAAAAGTGAGTGGATAAAAGTGCTTTTGAAGAGGTCACAGAAGAAGCTGTTTTGATCTCTATTGGAAGGCTTGTTTTCAGAGCTATGAGAAGCACAGTCACTCTGGATCAGTCAGTATAGCTTTATCAGATGACCTGGGCGGAGGCGATTGGTGCGATATACAGCACAGTCAGGCACACAAAAATACAACACAGAGAAAGTGCAGAGTGTCTTAGTTTTGGACTGGGCAAGTCACAAATCACAGGTCAAGGTCAGGGAGCCACAAGGCAGGGAGACCCCCAAATCGAGGACACAGTCAAGAGCGTCGATAGTGGGGTTTGGGATGTGGACTTTTCAGTAAAGGAAGTCCTGAGTATCACAAAACACATTCATGGTGGTTGCATCACAAGCGATGATGCATTTGACGCGTCGTTTTTATAATAACGACACCGTTAGCACAGTATAGCTATGGCAGTGCAGCCGCAGTGCTTACCGTTGGTCACATGACGCTCGAGCACCATCACCACAGTGTCTGCAAACAGTAAAGTTAATCTGCATCTCAGATGGGTGTGATGATGTCACACAATGTTACCTGTGTGTGTGTTGTATGCAATGTTCTAGATGATGCATTTCTAGTTCTGTGTTAATGATAGGTAGTGGTATATCCGTTCTCAGACAGTCTCAGTTATTGTGCCGTACACCCAGTATTCATAGAGTGTAAGTACTACCGCTTCGCCTGTCCTGAGTCAGGTCCAGTGTCTGTCTCTGATCAGTGCTGTAGGGCGGGCCTACAATATTGTGACTGTCTGAGCAGCGGTGAACATCTGTTTTGATTATTGAGCTTGTTAAAATACATATATAATGATTATTTATTTCTTGTTTTATCTTTTTACATGCTTTCTTTAAACTGTGCTTTATTGGCGCCCTACGCCTTCTGATAAATTCATCCAATCAAAATGCACTATGAAAACTCATGTGTCCATCCATGAACTGGTCTGTGTGTCTGTGCCAACCAATCTCGTACACTGGTTGTTAAACAACGCCCCTCCCAAAAATGCCAATATAAACCATCACTCTACAACATCTACATGTAGAACCTGGTTGGTTTGTCATTTTTTTGGAGCTCTATTGCATCCAAATGTGGCTGTCTTGCATGTGCTTCTTAGGCTTGTCACGGTGTTACTATTTTGACACCGGTGTTAGTTCCCTCTAAAACACCGTTGATATCGGTATTACCGGTATCAAACTTCACTTTAAACTGATCATTGGTCTCAATCTGTTTTCATTAATTTCCCTTGATTAACAAGTGTGCCTGAATAAACCATTGGCAGGTAAACACACGGCTTGTGTTTGAGAATAAACCATTGGCAGGTAAACACACGGCTTGTGTTTGAGAATAAACCATTGGCAGGTAAACACACGGCTTCTTTCTTCGCATCATGTTAGGGAGATTAAAGGATGAAGTCAATTTAGAAAAATGAGTTTTAATCACTAAGTACACTTAACAAAACAATGATACACCACTTTGTTAACTACCATGTTAACTCTCAGCAACACCTGCAATAAAGGCTATCAAACAAAATCTGCCCTTCAAGATTTATTAAATTACAAAATCTGTGCATGAATGTTCTCAGAGTGCAGAGAACGAAGAGTGGCCTACATGTATCCACAATTTTAAATAATGTTGATAAAATGTGCACAATTTTGCGATCCAAATAAAAATTATTTTATTACTTGCCTAATAGCCTAAATGAGGAGAACTGGCTATATGTCATGGTATTGAGTATTATGTGAATATAATATTATGTGCTTATATTCATTTAATAATGTCAACGTTAAACTCTGCAGATGCACTTTTATTTATTTTTTACTTTTATTTTATTTTTAAATTGTAATTACAAAAAACCAGTATTGACGGTGTGGAGATAACTACACCAGTGTAGGCTCACGCACCGTATGCTACCAGCTAAACAAAACACCGCGACAAGCCTAGTGCTTCTACCCACACACTCTCACTCACACACACACACACACACACACGCAGGTGATCACACATTCACAGACATCTACCAACACACCACACGTATGCATGCTCACACGTGCTTGTACAAACATGTGCATACACACGCACACACACACACACACACACACACGCACGTACACACACTATCACATGGAAGAACAGTGACTGGGGTTTGTGGGAACGCAGGTGCCAGGCTGTTGCTGTACTTATCAGCTGTGACTCTGATACAGTACAGAGGGCTGAGCTCCCTTCTTCCAGCCGGAAGGACGCGATCGATGCTTGTGCATGCTGGCCTGCAGCTGGCCTGGATCTGACGCTGCTGCAGGGAGGCCACTGACACACCGAGGCACCGATACATCCTGGAGCTCTGACACTCACATTAGCACTGATATAGACACACACACAGCACACTGACACCCTGGGGTAGTGACACAGCCACTGAAAGCACTAACACAAAGACACTGACACTCTCAGACACTTCATCATCGAACACATCGACGTATATTAACACTCAAGTTCTATATTTGAATAGAGTCGATGCACACCATCACACTAATCCAAACAGCACTGTTCTTCTCACACACAAGCGTGCACATGCAAACATACACACGCACACGCACACACACACGCTGTGACCTCCCGGGCTCTGTGAGATTCCAGGTCACCCTCTGTGTGCAGATACTGCAATGCCACCTCTCTGCATGCTGTAGAATGTAGCTGCTTGCATGTACAGTAACCCCCCCCACCTCCCGCAAGCTCCTGTGCTGTGCTGCAGTGCCCCCTGGTGGTGCTGTAGGGTGCACTGACACAGGCTCACTAGTCGGTACAGCAAATTCTCTATTGAGATCTGAAGATTATATGATGATATCAGGCCTGCCGTATCGCCATAATTTATAGGCACCATGATATTTGTGCGAGTTCCATAGTTTACCATGTGTAATGATGATCCCAGTATAATTGAACCTCCTCCTCCATAACTGTCATGGTGGAAGTGCAAAATGAGCTTTGCACTATGCTTTGATTCCCTCTCATAGAAGACGGTTTTCACAGTCTGGTTGTCGTGTGTTTTATGAGCATATCAGTGTATTATTTATACCGATATGTAGAAAATCATATATAAATATATACAGTATATGCTTACGTATGTGTAAATATATACTGTATATGAACTATTCCAAACTGCATCAGTCCCCAGCCTCCGCTTGTCTATACAGTGTAAACCATGGAGTATCACAGTACCATGGTAGCCAGCGAGAGCTGACAGCTTCCTGTGTGCACTCTGTCCTACGTTGGCATGCTTTGGGCAGACTCCATACTGTGTGGCTTGCTTGTCCCTGAAGATCAGTGCATTTGGTTGTCTTTTAAGAAAAACCTTTGCTTTACCTTCCCAATTGGATGATGATTGTTCGATTATTTGTAATGTGATTTTTATTAGATATTTTTGTAACTTTTTTTACTTACTTTTTTTTTTTGTTTTTTTGTTTTTTCCAATGTTTTCAGTCTTGCTCTTTGATTTGACTTGATTATATTTGTGTTTGTGATGTTTCATCTTAAGTTGAGGGGGACCTCCTCTCTTCCTTTGAAAATGTACCTCTTTGTTTCTTTTTCCTTTTTGGTTTTTGTGTTGTAAGAGAGGAAACTTTGAGGCTTTGTGAACTTTGAACTGATTTAGCTTCTCCCCTCCCTCCCTCTCTTTCTCTCATCCTTCTGGATCTGTTTCCACTTTTTTTTACACTTCTCTGTCTCTTTCTCTTGTCCTTCATGTTTATCTCTCCATCCCTCTCTTGTTATCTTTCTTCCTTCGTTCCCACATTCTCCTTTCAGAACAACTTCATAAACCTCAGTTTCCTACGGCTGTTCAGGGCTGCTCGGCTCATTAAGCTGCTCAGGCAGGGCGAGACCATTCGCATATTGCTCTGGACCTTCGTCCAATCCTTCAAGGTGCGGTCGCACAAGACCCTGACTCTACCGCACTCTAACACCAATACGCTCCATTCACACACTGAGACATCCACACACTGAGTCATCTGCACACTGAGTTATCCACACATTGAGTCATCAGCACACTGAGACATCCACACACTGAGTCATCTGCACACTGAGTTATCCACACATTGAGTCATCAGCACACTGAGTCATCCACACACTGAGTCATCCGCACACTGAGTCATCTGCACACCGAGTCATCCACACACTGAGTCATGAGCACACTGAGTTGTCCACACACTGAGTCATCCACACGCTGACTCATCAGCACACTGAGTAATCTACACACTGAGACATCCACACACTGAGCCATCTGCACACTGAGTTATCCACACCCTGAGTCATCCACACACTGATTCATCCAACACTGAGTCATCCACACACTGAGATATCCGCACACTGAGTCATCCACACACTGAGACAAAGGATGAGTATACCTCATCCCGACACTGGATAATATTAACACCCTTCAGAGATTTTTTTTTTTTTTTACAATAGTTTTCACACTCTTGGTTTGTGCAGTCAGAAACATTCACACATGTCCATCTGCACACACACACACACACACACACACACACACACACACACACATACACACACGCATACACATCTCACACAGTCTCAGACATCTCACCACCCTGTGTCTACTCCACCCAGCTAAATCCACAGTTAACTTTGTATAACCTCACTATATCCAGCTGACCTTATTATACCAGAGGGTAAAAAGATGATGTCTTATGATCTGCTCTCTCCACGGTACACATGAGAACCGTTGGGGACAGACAGACAGCACGGACAGACAGACAGCACGGCGGTATTTGTAACTGTCTTCCTCTCTGCCCTCAGGCCCTGCCATACGTCTGCCTGCTCATCGCCATGCTCTTTTTCATCTATGCCATCATCGGCATGCAGGTGATTACCCATAACGCATTGCAGCGTCTGCTGATGCTCATTACGTCTGCTGTTCAGGGCGTATATGGTGTCTTGTGCTATTGTGAAGCACATGAGTCCTGGTAAGATAATCGTAATGACAGTGTACAGTCATGACAGTATGCAGTGCTGACAGTGAGCGTGGCAGTATGTAGTGCTGACAGTGAGGGTGGCAGTGTGCAGTATGCAGTGCTGACAGTGAGGGTGGAAGTATGCAGTGCTGACAGTGTGGGTGATAATGTGCAGTATGCAATGCTGACAGTGTGGGTGGCAGTGTGCAGTATGCAGTGCTGACAGTGTGGGTGGCAGTGTGCAGTATGCATTGCTGACAGTGTGGGTGGCAGTGTGCAGTATGTAGTGCTGACAGTGAGGGTGGAGGTATGCAATGCTGACAGTGTGGGTGGCAGTGTGCAGTATGTAGTGCTGACAGTGTGGGTGGCAGTGTGCAGTATGCAGTGCTGACAGTGTGGGTGGAAGTATGCAGTGCTGACACCAGTATGCAGTGCTGACAGTGAGGGTGGAAGTATGCAATGCTGACAGTGTGGGTGGCAGTGTGCAGTATGCATTGCTGACAGTGTGGGTGGCAGTGTGCAGTGCTGACAGTGTGGGTGGAAGTATGCAGTGCTGACAGTGAGGGTGGAAGTATGCAATGCTGACAGTGTGGGTGGCAGTGTGCAGTATGTAGTGCTGACAGTGTGGGTGGCAGTATGCAGTATGCAGTGCTGACTGTGAGGGTGTTTCTGCAGCTCTTTGGCAATATAGGGATTGAGGAGGAGGGGGATAGTGCCATCAATCAGCACAACAACTTCAGGACCTTCCTCCAGGCCCTTATGTTGCTTTTCAGGTATGTGTTTGCGGACGTGTTTCTGTGCATGTGTGCGTGTGTGTGTGTCTCTGTGCACATGTCTGTGTGTGTGCGCACGTGTTTCTGTGTGTGTGTGTGTGTGTGTGTGTGTCCGTGCATGTGTCCCTGCGTGTGTGCATGCGTGCGTGTGTGTGTGTGTGTGTGTGTGTGTGTGTGTGTGTGTGTTTACTCCTATACATATGTGCCAGGTTGTGTGGGTCCAGTGAAGGGTACGTCTCTGTGTTATTTTGTTCACAATACGCCAGCAGAAGAATGTGACATCTGGGTACTGCTGTGTCTGTCTTTGAAAATTTCCCATTGTCGGCAGTGTTATGAACTAATGATATTTTTATGTGTGTGTGTGTGTGTGTGTGTGTGTGTGTTCGTGTGTGCGTATGTTCATGTGCGTGTGTGCTTCCGTGCATGTGTGTGTGTGTGTGTGACAGGAGTGCAACAGGAGAGGCGTGGCATGACATAATGCTGGCATGTCTGGGGGGAAAGGATTGCGACCCTCGGTCCGGTGTCAAGGAGCCGGAGTGCGGCAGCGAATTTGCCTACCTGTACTTTGTCTCTTTCATATTCCTCTGCTCCTTCCTGGTGAGGGTTCAGTTCAGGTCATTTCATTTTAGTTAGTTGATATAACAATAAGAACAACACTATGGCTGGGATGCAATCAACCTTTGTCCTTAACTCTGACTAATTTAACAAATTTTTAGCTAATAGCCTTAATGCTTGCCTTTACTTGTAAGTCAAAGTTAAGGACAAATGTTGATTGAATACAGACGTATGATTACCTATACTATTGATAGGAATAATATTAAAAACTGTCATTTTGATCTTGATAATCTTAACAATGTGGTGCTGTTTTTGACCAATTTCCTGTGGCAGGAAATGTACTGCTGGTTGACTCTGACTGCTGAATGAAACTTAAGCCTGTATTCAGTCAACATTTTTCCTTAACTTAGGGCTCTTAGTCAAAGTTAAGGACAAATGTTGATTGAATCCCAGCCTTAGTGTTACGGGCAGACAGCAGACTGAACCCAAGAGCATGACTCAGACACAATATTGCCAATTCTCAGGTGTTTTATTGCTTACAGGGCAGTCCTGTGGCAAGGGGAGAAAAGGCAAGGCAGGTTATACAGATCACACACACTTATACTTGGACCGGGTAGGCTTGTTCCAAGCCGGAACTGGACTTGACTTGGACTGGACTTGTTCCAAACCGGAACTGGACTTGACTTGGACTGGACTCGTTCCAAACCGGAACTGGACTTGACCAGGACTGGACTCGTTCCAAACCGGAACGGGACTGGATACCGACTGGACTTTGTTCCTGACCGGAACGGGACTGGATACCGACTGGACTTCGTTCCTGACCGGAACGGGACTGGATACGGACTGGACTTCGTTCCTAACCGGAACGGGACTGGATACGGACTGCTCTTGTTCCAAGCCAGAACAGGACTTGGCAACCGGGCAACACTCGTTCCAGGCCGGAACTGGAGTTGGTAGGGCTAGACTGGGTTGAACACACGGTAGACAGACGGACAGACAGATGTGGGAGCGCGAAGCATCCAATAAATTAAACTTCAATCAATCTCCTGAAGAGTAGGGAGCAACAATTAATACGGACAGACCGGGTTTGAGGCTGCGGGGAAATCAGAGAGTTAGGAGAGAGCAGGGAATGCAATGGAGACAGACAACCGGTTAGTTGGAGCAGGGGATGAGAGGGCACGGGAGCGGAAGAGCAGGACCGTGGATCAGGATCCGGGCGTTTGCAGCAGGGCAGCAGCAGAAAGCACAACTGTAACCGTGGTAGCAGTAGCGGCACGGCCGGACGCTGGTTCAGCTGCAGTGTGGAAGGACAGAAGCCCTGACGGCTGCACGTCCGTCAGGAGGGGGGCTGTTGACCGCAACACAGGCAGGAACAACCAACAACTGCAGTTCGGGCAATGGGAACAGACAGAGTTAAATCACAGAACAGGAGCCATAAACAGCAGGCGTGCTTGTTCAAGGCAAGAGCGGGCTTAGGTTCAAACAGAGCGGGAGGAGATTTAACTCCAAACCCGCAAAGACTTAGGAATTACACACGACAGGATAACAGGACACAGGACAAGACCAGAAGTTTCTCAGACAACTACGTTAACAAACTGGCAAAGAACAGAGAACAACAGGTGACTAAATACAGAATTTAATTGTATCAATTATGTGCCGCGTGCGAATGTATGCAAGAGTGATTAGCGGGGAAGTGGGATAGGCTGAAAGGAGTGGCGTGAATCAGGGTGAGACAATTAGGAGGATACGCCCAAACTGCAGCACGGGGAAAGACGAACAAGACACAGGGGAATAGGGAGAACAAGGGCCAACAAACGGATGGGAAAGCGGTCGTCACACTTAGCCTTCCAGACACACATTACTCTAAGCACCGTCATTCTACAATTAAAAGAAACCTGGAAGTTTTAACTGAATTACATTCAGAATCTTTACTTGACCCTATACTGCCTCTTCCCTGTGTGTGCATGTGTGTGTGTGTTTGTGTGTAGATGTTGAATCTATTCGTAGCTGTCATCATGGACAACTTTGAGTATTTGACGCGAGACTCTTCCATACTGGGGCCTCACCACCTGGACGAGTATGTCCGAATTTGGGCGGAGTACGATCCGGCTGCCTGGTGAGTCATAACGCACCCTAATACTGATCGCAGTCTGCACATACTGGCACACTCCTGACACACACTCTAATATAGACACTGATACGCTACTCCTAGACACGCCCTGTTACCTGTTTACATTCTTCATGTCTGCACACCCAACACAGACATACACTGCACAGACTGACACAGGCACACACTGCATAGACTGACACAGGCACACACTGCATAGACTGACACATGCATACACTGCACAGACTGACACAGGCACACACTGCATACACACTGATAAAAACAACTAGCCCACTCTCACATTTACCACAATCCTCCTGCCTTCTCTCTGTACAGTCCCACAAACACACACTCTCTCTCTCTGTCCTTCTCTTTCTCTCTCTCACTTTCGTACATGCACATATACTTTCACACACTCTCACGTACATGTGGTACTAACAATCACGTAGCTACAACAAATCTTCTCTCTCACAGTCTGAATAAAACCACTTTCAGTTTCTGCATCAGTCAGCATTTATGAGGTCCCTTAAAGCAAGCGGTCGCTAACCGCCCTTTCGGACATCCAGGTTTAGCACCTGCGAATGCTGCATCCCACAGAAAGGGCACTCGGGCAGATACAGGGGGGTCATGACCCCTCTCCTGACTCTGAGCGAGCCACCAAATCCCCTACCCCCTCTGTCCCTCCCCCCTCTCTGGAATCTGTATACTGCTAAATTAAAAACTTACTGTGCCCCTTCAAACACGATAAGTTTCCCGGTATCTGCATTCCCGTGCCTGTCACCCAAGTGCTCTGCTGGAGTCTGCACTGAAGCTAGGGGGCGCTAGTGAGAAACTGCAGACAGGGTAGCAGGAGGGCTAGGGGGGGGGGAGGCGGAGAGAGAGCGAGGGTCTTAATGTTGGAAGAAATAAAGGGAGGGGTACAGGGCATTGGGGGAAGCAGGGGGGAGGGGGCAGAATGCCTTTAACAGAAAGAAGCAGAATAGTTTGAGTCAAGGCTGAAATTCTTCACACAAGACGAGGGATTGGTGAGGGAAGGAGACCAGCAGAGGAAAAGACGAAGGCAGACAAAGATTTATATGATTGGGCATGCCGTGTTGAAGGCAGTGGGTTGTATAATTATGTGAGTGGTATGGGCATGGTTTCTTATATGTCTCATAGAATTTTATTTTAGTTTCTATATAAGGTGCCCAGTTTTACTGTATTTGTAAGGGACTATTTGTTTTTGGGGGTGCAGCAGGGGGTGAGGAGTTACAACAGTGTCCAGTGCAGAGACACAGCACTGTGGCTCCAAGGGTGAAGCACAACTACAGCCAACCTGTGTGACCTCTTTGCTGTCTATTTACTGTGTCTGTGTTTCTCTTCCGACTGTTTCTCCGCTGTGAGTGGTCTGCTCTAACTCCCTGTGTTCTCTTTTCAGTGGCCGCATTCATTATAAGGACATGTACAGTTTATTGCGAGTAATCGACCCCCCTCTGGGCTTAGGAAAGAAATGTCCCCATAGGGTGGCCTGCAAGGTTTGAATTCCGCTAAAACCCTAACCACCTGCTAGCATCCAAACTGGAATGAATGTCGCTTTCTTTCTTTTTTTTTACTTACTTTTAAAAAAAAATCATTTCTAATGCATTCTGATTTGAAACGAGAATGTGCAGGACAATGCAGACACCTAAAGAAGCATGAGGTGCACTAATTCATGAAATAAAAAAAAATAAAAAAAACATGATAAATATATCTCACCCTGAGAATACAGGGGGGGAAAATTGACCATCTTTTTTTTGTTGTTTTTGCTTGCTGTTTAGCCACGGTTAGGCACAATGGGTTTTTAGCGTGCATTGTTCTTGGGGGGGGGGGGACAGAAACTGCATTGACATAACTGCCATTGTACCAATCAGCAGCGGAGCTTTATGCCTGTTCAAAGCCCCCCTGTTGTTCTATGCAACGGGTCCAACTTGCATAGAACTGTGTTTTAATATTAGACGACACCTGCCCCTCCGCCCTACCTACAGAATCGTCAGGTCAGCTCAACCTTTTCATCTCTTCGCCTTTATACCAGCCAACGCGAATAACCTTGTTTTGTTTTTGTTCTTTTTGTTTCTTTTTTTTTTGTTGTTTTTGACTTTTATTTTGATTTTATATCTCCATATACCTCTCCTTGTCCTTCCTGTTTTGGTTTTCCTGCTTGTTTCTGGGCCCTGCAGTGGCAGGATCAGTCACACTGATATGAGCGAGATGCTCAGACACATGTCACCGCCGTTAGGACTGGGGAAGAAATGCCCAGCACGGGTTGCCTACAAGGTAGAAGGACCCTGAGGGGCAGTGCTGTGTCTGTAGTGTTGGTGTTTTATTTTGTTGTATTTATTTATTTATTTTCATTTTAAACGGAGGGGAGCGCTGTTGCGGTTGGGTTGTGATGGGAGTTGGTGGGTCGTGGGGTTTTGCGGGGGGGGGGTGTTTAGGGCTAGTCAGCCAACGGAACTATCCACAGGAGGGGGGGAACGGGGGGTGACCTTCTCCACTTTTCTGCACCGCAAGAAACGAAACCCTACAAAAACACAAGGCATCTTCCATGTAGTCCACTCATATAGTCCAAGCAGCCAGTGAGGGCACACAGACTCAGCACCAGCCGTGCACAGAGAGGCTTGGGACGAGCCTCAGACACATAAATCACAACTGTGTTTTACTTTGAGACAAAGAGGGCATTAAAGTGAACGCTTTAATGCCAGCGACCGTCTTCCTGTCCCGTAATCTTTACGAGGTAGAGCCACGCCCAGCTGCTGTTCTGCTGAGGCAGCAGCAGAGGAAATGTCCTTCAGCAAGCGCGCGCGCTGTGGAGGTGAACGACTCCGTTAACAGCCAGGCTCTCGCTGTGCGCAGGCGTACTGCACTGCGGGGAGCGCACACACACACACACGCCACACGCACGCACGCACACACACATGCTCGGACACTAACCGGCGTGCGCAGAAAGGCTGGGAAGGGCTGTCTGTGTCTTCAGACCTCCGAGTCTCTCCTTCCTGTGGATGGCGCTATAGTGAGGCTCAACACATACACACAAACACACATAGACCAGTTCTCTGTTTCTTTCCCGTGCGCACATACACACACACACACGCATACACACACACCAGCTGTTTTTGGCTGGGTAGATTCCAAAAAATGGGAATTTCAAACAACAGCTTTTTTTCCCCCCAAGAAAAAGTCAACAAACCAATAAATAAATAAATCACTACTTTTAAGTAAAGTGATAAGTAACACCTGTAATAATGGTTCTGATGACAACAACAGCAATGACAGCAAAGGGAAACAGTGACTGTAATCTTCGGGAGTCTAGCCACCTCTTGGCAAACTTAAATGCAGTATTAAATCTTTAGCCTTTTAACTTTTCCACCCGTTTCTCAGTTTTTCCTGTCAATGCAGTTCTAATCTGTTTCCGCTTCCTCCTCTGTGCTTCCTGTTTCCAGCCCTCTGATCCTCCCTCCTGCATGCCCGGCCTTTCCTCCCGCACCCCCCCCCCCCCTCCCCCTCTTTCTCAGCACCACCATCTCCACCTCTCTCTCTCACAATCTCACTTTGCCTGTGTGGCTCTCAGCTAATTGAGACATACTGTCTGTCCCTCTCTCCTGCTCTATTTCCCTCCTTCCTCCATTCCCTCATTCCCTGAGCTATAACTGCCCCCCCTGAGCAACACCTGTCTCACCTGAACTATACCTGTCCCACCTGAGAAACACCTGTCCCACCTGGACTATACCTGTCTCACCTGTACTATACTTGTTCCACCTCAGCTGCACCTGTCCCATTTGAACTATACCTGTCCCATCTCAGCTACACCTGCTCCCCCTGAGCAACACCTGTCCCATCTGAGTTATACCTGTCCCACCTGAGCTATACCTGTCCCACTTCAGCTATACCTGTCCCCCCGAGCAACACCTGTTCCACCTGAGTTATACCTGTCTTACTCACCTGCTCATATTTCTCACTGAGGTACTTTACCACTTTTTTCACCACTTTTGTTACTATCACCCTCTCTCAGTCCCTCACACTTTCTTTTGCTCGCTCACTATCTCTCCCTCCCTCTCTTTCTCTCTCTCTCTCTCTCTTTCTCCCTCGCTCCCTCTCTCTCTCTCTCTCTCCCTCCCTCCATCAGCAGGTGGCTGGTAGCAGCAGGGTTGTAGGGACTATGTGTGGCTGCCATGCCTGCAGGGACTGGGGCTGGCTGTGTCTGTGTCTGTGTGTGAGAGCCAAAGCTGCTGGAACCATCTGCTGCTCCACACGTGACCGTTCTGTACCCAGACTGATGTCACTCTGCAGACGCAAAGCCCCCCCCCAGTTTATTTCAGGGGGAAAGGGCCTCATATAACACAACAGTTATGTGACCCCCCCAACATATACAGACTTTATGTCCCCAGCCCTAGCTACCTCTCTCTCTCTTTCTCTCTCTCACTCTCTCTCTCTCTCACTCACTCCCTCTCTCTCACTCTCTCTCCCTCTCACTCTCTCTCCCTCTCTCACTCACTCTCTCCCTCTCTCTCACTCACTCACTCTCTCTTTCTCTCTCTCTCATGTTATTATCCATTGCCTCTCTCCATTCTCTTTCTGTTCCCGAATCCTCCTTCTTTGCTCCTGTTAGATCATACAACCTCCTCTTTCCATGCTATTCTAATGCTCCTGTCTTTTCTCCTTCCTCCCCCCTCCTCTCCTCCCCTCTCCCCCTCTCCTCCCCTCTGGTCCTGCCAGCCTCCCTCCTGAAGTTTCTCCTGACATGACCCCTTCCGCCCAAACAGTGGCCCTCCCGCTCTAATACACGACCACATGTTTCTGCTGCGGTCTTGCATCAATCGGACCGTAAAAAAAAACTCACGTCTCCCAACCCCTCGCATCTATGCTAGAGGTCCTCTGGTCTGACCCCTCCCTAAGTAGAGGCCATGGACACGTGACCTTCACGTCCCCCCCCACCACCCCCACCTCTCGTCCGCTCAACATCATGTCCCATACTGGAATTGTTACCCCCCAAACCCTCCCTCGCCCCATTTGAGAACAGTGTCCAGTGACGCTACATTGTAGCCGGTGCATTCCAGCTCACCCAGTCTTTCCTTGCGCCAGGGCAATAGGGCTTCAGGCAGGATTGCTGCACATTGGACACAACCAGCTTCTTTGGTGGTAGATCTTTTGTTTTGTTTTTTTTTGTCTCTCTCTTTTCCTCTCACTCTCTGGCAACATTCCTTTCCCTTTCTGTATGTATGTATATATGTTCCATGTAAATTCTTAAATCTCCTTTTTTTTTTTTGCTTCAAAATGCTGTCAACAGCAGTCACACCGTTCCCTTTCATCTTTATTTTTTGATAGTGAGACATTCTGCCTTTGCACACTTTACTTATAGCCTTTCAGCATATGGTAGCTCTACTTCTCCACCTGTGGCCAGCTAACTCAAAATCTGGTTGGCCAAACTTTTTTTTTTGAGGAATGCTGCATTTTTCCAGCCCTGTAGTTTGCACCTGTTTTGCACTGATATCAGATAGTCTGTACAGCACTTTAGATTTTTTGAGTTATTTAATTTTATTTAAATTTTTTATTTTTTTTGCTGTCACAGCTCAGCAAGTTTCAGTCACAGTTTGTTCACCACTAACAACAGCTACTAAAAAAAAAAAAAAACTTTAAACAAAAAGCAGACAGACGACGCTTTCTGTGTAATGGCCGCATGGCTGCTTGTCCTGTGAGGAGTGTCGCTGTATGTGAGCGTCGCATGCTGCACGACGGCAACGCGTGGGCTGCTGCATGGCTGAGATTGTTGCCGTGGTGACCAGAATGGCGGCCTGCGGAACGCCCGGCCTGAGCAAACAATTGCCATGTGTTTGTTTGTGCCTGTGCGTGTTGTCTTCTTTTTTGTGAGTGACCAGTTGCTCTTTAAATCAAGTTGACAAGAGGAAGATACATGATAAATAAAAGCAGTGACCTTCAAAAATCACTGGATTCATTTATCCATTTATCGACCCCCCCATTTGAATCGTGCAGTCATTTCTGTGAACCTCCATCAGGGGGAGCTCTATAGCCCTTGTCCGCCCTCTGACCCTCCCCAACTGTCTAATTTTGCAGTGGTGTATAATAGGTGCTGTGCCTCTGTTCTGTCTGTGAGACCCCCCCCAATCAAGGTGCTGTTATTTTGCTATACGTACATCCACATACACACACAGGTACGCGCACACGTATTCCTGCAGTTAGTAAGCCATTGGCTTTAAATGGCTCGCAATGATTGATTATATTGGTGTTCTTGGCTCTCACAGACACGCTAAAGGGGACATTCAGTGGAAGGTCACAGATATCTGTCTGAAATCTCCTCTCCAACTCTGAGAGAGACAGAGAGAGGTGGAGCCTTGTCACTAATGAATAAATTCTTATTTGGAGGAGAGATAGAGAATACTGTGGAATACAAGGATCAAACCGATCTATCTACATCGTCCTGCGACACAAACAAGAGCAACAGGCAGACAGACAAAGACCAATGGACCCTCATTCAGACAGACAGACACCTAGAGGCAGTTTGAGACGAATAGAGCTCCCCCTTCTTTGCCCTACCCCCCTTCCCCCTTCCCACCACCCACACCCCAAAACTTCCTGGAGGTTCAGTACACGCCCTCTTCCTTGGGCGCACCCCCTCACCCTCCCTGATTGACTTTCCACAGAGACTGTTGCGGATGGATTTGCCGGTTGCCGATGACAATTCGGTGCACTTTAACTCCACTCTCATGGCCTTAATCCGCACAGCGTTGGACATCAAGATCGCCAAGGGTGCGGAAGGTTTGGCACCCCTTTATTACTACTTGACGTCTTTCTCTCCCTCTCTCCTTGTTCTCATGGCCTGCTAGGTGTGTCCTCCTTCAGAACATCTCTGTGGTGTTTTGTCTTTTTTTTCTTCTTTTTTTCATAATCAAAAACGGTCCCGCTCACTTTTCTAGCACCCCAGAGCAGATTAGCTGGAGCTGGGAGTAGTGAATCTGTTAGTGCAGCAGGCTCTTTGGGTAATGTTTGTGTCCTCCATTTTGGCTCAACCAAACAGAGAGCACACATTTGATTGAAGGATCTTAAACTTAAACATTTTAAACTGAGCCACAGCAGGGGTGTAAATAAGACTCCCTAATGCACAGCACTTAGTCCCAGTCCAGATTTTAGTAGCAGGAGCAGGTTGTAGAATTCAGCAGAAGCCGCCTGTAGGTGGTATGCTAACTACAAACTGCTTTTGGTAAGACCTGGACCGGCTCAAATGGCTACGCGTTAGGAGTGGTGTTTCCATCCATGCATGCCAAACCTCGGAAACTGCAGCTACTGGGAGACCAAGAGAGTCTTGAGAAGATTTTTTTTTTTTTTTTTTTTTTTTTGTCTAAACATCTTGTTTTCGGCATGTCCCTTTTGAGGTAAACCATCTGTGTGGTTAACAAGTCACTGAACTGTCCTTCTGTTTGAACGCAGCGCGCGCTTTATAATCAAGCAGCCCCCAGCCTGCTTCAGGGCCCCGGCGTGTGACGCAAGCGTCGCCGCTCTACTGGCCCCGCCATTTATTTCCCACAGGCCAGCCGCCCCTGATTGGCCAGTCACTGTAGGAGCCGTTATTTGTTTCTCATCGTGGTGTTCCATAGCACTTCTTCAACTGTGGTAGGTGAGCCCATGCGTGACAGACTCTTAATGAGGAATATCTTTCCGTGTGTATGTGCGTGCGTGTGCGCATGCGTGTTTGCGTGTTAACGTGTATGACTGATCGTTGGTGTTTGGCTGCGTGAATATTTGAACCTGTGCACTCGCGTTTGTGTGTGTGTGTGTGTGTGTGTGTGTGTCTCTGTGTGTCTCTGCGTATCTGTGTGTGTTTCTGAATTGTGGCGACGCGTTTCAATGCGTGTGTGTGCATGAATATGGGGTCTGTGTACATGGGTGCGTGCGTGCGTGTGCGTGCGTGCGTGTGCGTGTGTGTGTGTGTGTGTGTGTGTGTGTGTGTGTGTGTGTGTGTGTTCAGGGGGTGTGGACAAGCACCAGATGGACTCTGAGCTCCGCAAGGAGATGATGGCAATCTGGCCCAATCTCTCCCAGAAGACCCTGGACCTGCTGGTCACTCCCCACAAGTGTAAGTTGCAGACTTAAGGTTCTGTCCATCCAAACCACCTTATCTTCTCACCAGAGGAAAGCTTCTCTCCCAGCCAGCCTCACTCACTGCTCAGCACCCTCTGATGAACCAGGACTGGCTCCTTCATTCACAAGAGACCCTCCAACATGGCGGCCCACACCTTCTATCTGTCAGCTATCCTGTCCAACATCTACAAAACTCCACTCGGCATACACCCCCCCCCCCAACATACAAGAAGGAATTTGACTCACAGTCACACGCCCCATCCCCAAAATGACTCTGACTCTCCTGCAGACCTCTGTGTCTGTACTACTCCACCATATGAGAGGGTTGACACAAGGGCAGTAACAATGAGAGCAGAAGCGGTGTTCCACACTTTCACTTCAGTTCAGTTCTGTCTGTACACAGACACAGCCACAACGTTCCTTTGCAGGAAAACAGGAAATAGGAACATTGGGAAAAACTGAGTCTTAACCCCCCCCCCCCCCCCAAAAAAAACCACACACAGTGAGGTTAACTAAAGGAACTCCGCAGTGGTAGAAAAAACACAACACTCAAACACAGGCGAGATAAAACTCCCCGGCTGGAAAAAGTCTCGGGAGGAACCCAACAGACACACTCCAACAAAAAGGAAAAAAGTGTTCCAAATTTACTTTGCCACTCTGTGCAGATCCCATGTTCAACAGCATGACCAACCAGCACTACATCCCCCATGCCCCCCTCCATACACACTACACACACACACACACTACACACACACACTCCCTCAGCCTCTACACACTGTGAGCAACACTCGGTAGCCCCCAGCCCTGCCTGGACCCAGTCTGAGATCAGAGGGTGCATCACTATAGAAATAACCTCTATAGACGTCTTTTCACTCCAGGATTTGCCCGGAAGGCCGGCGGCACATCTCGAGAGATAGGCACTGAGGTTATAAGCAGGTGGCTCTGTGCTCGCAGAACACCTTAATTTCAGAGATAGGTGCTTTAAAAGAGGTAGAGATACAGGTACGTGTCTGGGCCATATTTGTAAGGCACGTACTGCAATGCTAATTTTAGCTCTTTTTTTAATGTTTATTTTTTTCTAGTTTCTGTTTTTAATGGAGAAGTGTACAAATGAAGCAGCATCAGACACTGCAGCAGAGTCAGGATTTTTTGGCTAGCATAATTGGCCCTGTCGAAGTTTAGCCATGGATTACAAAAATTAAAGAAAGGCCAAGTATTTTTTTTTCAGCTCCAGATTTTGAGTTTTTATCATAAGCGACTATAAAAATTGTGCTCAAGAACTCTTGGCCATTTCTCTGTGAAGTTGTAGTATACTAATCTAATCGATCCTTTGTCCTTTGTTTTCACACTCTTTTACATTCTGAAGCTCAGTGTTTTAACATAATTTTTTTTATTATTGTTGTTATTATCATTATTATTATTATTATTATTACTGGACAGACTATTATCTTCATAGTGAAGTGGCCTTGAGTCCTTACTCGTTTAAGTATAAAAAAAAGAATAATACATTCTCTGAAAGAAAGAAAGAAAGAAAGAAAGAAAGAAAGAAAGAAAGAAAGAAAGAAAGAAAGAAAAATGATTTAAAAGCCAGGTCTGTCTGTGAAAAGACTATTGGCTCTGTGTTGGTGTTTGTGTACGTATACGTGATTCTGTGTGCATGCTCTGTCCCCACTCCCATTCCCTCCGCTCAGGGTCCATCTCACCCCGTCTAATCGTGCAGGGTAACTTGTCCGTTTCTCAGCAGCGACAGACCTGACGGTGGGGAAGATCTACGCCGCCATGATGATTATGGAGTATTACCGGCAGAGCAAAGCCAAAAGGACTCAGGCTCTCCGAGAGGAGCAGGTACTGCCCTAGGGAAGCCCGCTCTGCAATCGCGCGCAAAAAAAAAAAAAAAAAAGTCTCCTCCTGCTGCCAGAGCTGTGACAACCAGCGCCCCCTACCACCATCATCATTACTACCACCACCACGCCCTCCTTCTGCTTTCCCCGATCTGACCCCTCCCACTTCAGCGTACCCTACCACCAGCAACACTACTACTACCTACTACTTCTACTACCACTGCTACTGCTGCAACAATTTAACCTGTAGAATCTGCATGATATGATAATAGCACTGAAATTTTTTACTGGGGGCTGATGGGGGGGGGGGTCTCGTCATTCAGAAAAGAAAAGGGACAAAGAGCAGTATTACTTGTGTGGGGCCTTGTATTGAGCATGGGGGCTAGTTCCGCATTTGCAAACCAGCAACCTCCAGTGGTTGGTCAAGCTAACTGATTGTCCTGTGTTGAGTCTAGCTGTAGGGTCTTCCTTGCCTTCGTACAGTAGTAGCCTTTAGTGCAGAACTCTTGTGTAATCTAGCCATGACGTAATAATGTACTTGCACCCCAGCATATTAGCATTATAACTGTTATTTGTAGTCAGGAGTATTCTAATGGTTTAAAAGTAAGGTTAAGGATTTGGTGCAGCATGAATTGTTGCTTGTAGGGTGACGCAAAGGATTGATTTTCAGCAGAGTGGATGGTTAAATATGATGGATTCACAGTTTCTAAGTGTAGGAATGGGGGCCAATCTGCACTGTGGGTCTCAAGCTCCCAAACATGTTATGGGTTGCATTCACAGTCTTACCAAGACCTGAAATGTGGGGAATTGGATGAATGGTGGGACGGAGGAACACGGCTACATTGAGGTTTCTCACCACACGCACAAGTCCTCTCCTGTCTGAAGACCGAGCTGGCAGCAGCCCCAACAAGAGCCCCGGCAGCAAAAGCCTGCTTTACGGCAGTCAACAGAACCTTTTGGACCTTACCCCCTTTATAATTGCTTGGGTCCTGCGCCCCATCCCCGGGACCCCATCCGTCGCAGTACCCCACGCTACCCTCAGCCGCCCACCGGGTGCGGACCTTGGGCTGGGGGGGGGGGGGGGGGTGGGTGAGGGGGTTCGCTCTTTGTCACAGCTCTCCTTGGCATCTGTGCTTCCATTCAGTCTTCTACTGCTACAGTATTCATTCCCCCCTTTTCCCCCTTTCTTTTCCCTCCTGCCATGACTGTGAATCACTGCTAGCAATAACCTCCCCTGGACTGTAGCCCTCCTTTAGACTGCCTTGTTACCTTCCCCCTAGTCCCCATCCCACCTACCCCATAGAGAGAATGATATTAAAAGCAAGCATCTTGTGAAAGTGATGACTGCCCACTGATGAACCATGTACATATGTAGCACAAAAACTATTTGTAAAACCATTTTAAGTTGGAAAAAAAAAGTGAAGTAAAGTCAAAGAGTTAGAAACCACGCTTTGAGGTACTAAGCCTTTTCTCTTTTTTTTACATACTTGGATTGGGATGGGGCCAGACCTGTGGGCCCCGACCTGTGGGCCCCCCTCGGCTGTGGCTAATCCTGGGGCTGGTTTCAATTCCAGTCTCTGGACCCTGGGCTTGTAAAAAGTCTGGATTGGAGCCTGCCCCAGGAACGCACACTACAGACAGAGCTTCATTCCTCCTCTCTCACCACCCCTTCTGTTGTTTTACCCTCATTATTCCTGGCTTCCTCCTCTTGCTTAGTTTCAAGCAAAGTACCACTTAGATTTAGCTGGAGGAGCCTTGTCTACTTCCTCTTGGTCCAAGTCATTATTTATTATTATTACCTAAGAAACAGGCAGGGAAGTGGGGGAATGGTTGAGCTGGTGGAGTCAGGCTCTGTCTGGATACAGGGTTGGGTCATTAACTGCCCCTCAAGGGGGGAACTGCCTAATAGCTGAAATGTTCTGGAGTTTTTGGCTAGGAGATCTTTTTTTTTATGGTGCGGTGTTCAAGGTGGGTCTAAAGGAAGACTGTGGTCAATGTGCATTTATGCCTTGACTGGCTCTCTTGACCGGCCGCGCCCTGCTCAGAATGACATAGATGTTATGGAAAACGACTCTCCAGGACCAAGATGCCACAAAAATCTGTGTGAGGATCATGAGGGGGTCTCCAGTGGGTGGTCCTTTCTCCATCCTGCCAGCTCGAGCTAGCAGCACCTGCAGCTGCTTACGAAGAAGATCAAAGAGGTGCAACATTGGAATACTCCTGAAATCCAATATCTGTCAAAATTTTAGGGTGGACATTACAACAGCAACTATGGCCACATAACACACTGATGGCTACTGGAAAATCCAGTGTTCCAGTGTCAGAGTGTTCCACCATGACCCACACACAAGTCCTCGTAGACATGGGGAAGTGTGTTGGGGTAGTTCACCTTTCAGTTTAAAATTGGCTGTCAAGTTAACGCTTCACAGCTGAGTGCTCTCATGGGGTTCTATAGGGTGTACAGAAACACAGGTCAAAGAGGTACAACACACCGCAGTTAACTCAAAGCCAACTGAGCATTAAGGTTTGGAACGTATACCACAGTGTCACAGAAACAGGGATTACTGGGTGTTTCTTTAAATTGGGCTTTCAAATGTCCTGTGGACAAAACTACACAGACTGGCACATCTGGCCTTGTGCCAAGGAGAGAAAGTATAAGAAAAAAAACTGGGGGAGATTATGCTTTTTAGTTGTTTTTTTTACACTTAATGTGCCAGATGGTGGGGTATTGTCTGCTCTAAGCTCAACAGGAAGTCTTGATGTGGAGAGTCAGATCATTAGTGTGCCAATTAGAGCAGTGCATGAAACTTAAGACCGTAGAAAGGATGGTTGGATATAAAATGGCTACAGGGTTCTCTGCCTGTTGGATGTACAGGTCAAAAATAAAGGCAACCTCTTATTTGTAGATGGACAGGAAAGAGCTCCTCTTGCCTCCCAGTGTACAGACAGACAGTGTCCCTCTAAAGACATACAAAACCCCTCGTCAGTCCATTTTTCCCAAGGACAGACAGACAGACAGACAGAGCCTCCCTTCCCCTGATAGTCATAAAGATTATCAGATAAACAGGTGTCCATCTTCCCTTAGTGCAGACAGAGACAGACTGTCCCATTTTCCCAATGCAGGTACAAAGACCAGGCAGACAGTGACCTTGTTCCCTCCACAAAATAACTGACACAGCCCATCTTTGTCCATGGAAATAAACAGTTTATTTTCTAGATAAACACTTGACAGAACCCTCTCCACCGACGCCCTCCACCCACTCCCCGACTCAATGACAGACACAGACCTTAGCCCCTCCCCCTGGTAATTAAATACCCCTTTGCTCATGCACTGATCTTTAGTTCTGGCTTGTCTCATGACATCAGTCATACATTCCACTGACCTCCTCCTCTGCTTTATCATTCAGCTGATCTCCACTTCCCACCTCCTTCCCTGCATCCTTTGCTTCTGTCCCTTTTCCCACATGCTCTATGCTAGGAGTTTGGGACAGAGGACAACATTTAAAACCAGAGCCCTCCCTGTTTGGTGGGCCTGAGCATACCTGCGGCTTTCGCTGTCCCCAGTTTAAATACCCTGCAGGTGTTTTCGGGTCACTGTGAACGCCGTTTGGCATCAACAGTGCCCCATAATGTTAAAAACAGGATTTTAAGAACAGGATGAGACGGCGGCGAACACGGAAAGGACCTCCTATAGTGTTAACATTGCCAGTGGACTGTATGTGCATGGGTTGGGGAAACACCGGCAACAACAGAGGCATGTGGTTGGTAATGCTGCATATGGGGAGTGACAGACCGAGGCTAGTGTAGGGGTGGATGGATGCCAGCCAGAGAGTGCTGTGATTCTAAGCTTGCATCCAGAAGCCTGCTTCACTACTTGTCATTGCATCGGAAAGGGGGGTGGGTTGTGGGTGGAAGGTGGTATGATGTTTTAAAGAAATCCAATTGTATCACAACATGGGCCTGTTATCAGTTTTTCCATCTCTTTCCTCTGTGTACACTTGGAGTTGTTTATCCATCCATCGAGAGACTAAACATCCATGGCTCCTGCAGTCTCCTGTGTTTACCAGGTTTTTAAAAAGTGTAATTATGAGTTCAGGCTCATAGCACATTGGCGATCACAGCTGGCTTTGGGGTAAAGCGTCAGTGCGACGGCATTCTCCAAGAGCTGTGGATCCCTCCCCTCCCCAGTGCCAGCAGGGTTTTAAGTGGATGAAGTGCGCATGGCACGAGGAACGTTTCCACCCTCTCTATTTGGTGCAGAACTGATTGCCCCCAAAAATTCATCCCACCCATGGTTAGATACAGGTGCGCCCTTAATCCCTAATCTGCAGCTGTGATGTTTCACGCAGCTTCCCTTTTCTCTTTATGCTACATGCTGTTTTTGTAATCTCCGTTCTTTCTCTGCGCTTTTATCTATCTCAATGTTTTTTTTTTCCCCCTTCCCAAATCTCATATCTATCTCTTCCTTTCTTTTTGTCCCGATTCCCCTCTGGAGTGCTCTTGTTAGTAGTTTTTGTCTTGTGCTCACTCTTTTGGAATCACTATATTATTCCCCCCCTGCCTCTCTCTGCCTATCCAGGAGGGGTTGGGTAGAATCAACAACCAAACTGTACTTTTGCCAACTTGAGCTGATCAGTTCTCCTGTTGACTGGTCGGTCGAATATCGATCCTTTCATGTTTTTTTGTTTTTTTCCTCTCATTGCGCTTCTTCCTTTCCCCTCTGGACTGTTTTATTTATTTTATACTTTGTTGGTTTGGCCTTGTCAGATGTAACCAAAGGTTTGGCGTTACCTTGTGAAGCGTTTTTGCTCAGGCTGGATGGTGCTGGTGTCAGTTTGCTGCTCTGACCAGTGTAAACTTCTCTTCACTAAGTAGTGTAAACTTCCCTTCACTAACTAGTGTAAACTTCTCTTCACTAACTAGTGTACACTTCTCATTGCTGTGTGTGGTCACTTTCTGCTTCCCTCTTCTGACAGTAGATAGTGTCCACTTCTGTGTCCACTTTTCATCAGTGGATAATGGCCACTACTTTCCACTTTCTATGCATAATGTCCACTTCTCTTCAATGACTGTGTGTAGTGTTCCCTTCTCTTCACAGACTGTGGTTAGCAGCCAGAACGCTCCGGTAAGGCCAGATGCCAGGAATGTTCTGGAGAAGACCTTTGCATTAGCATACGCACCTCGCGCTCTTGGCTCAGTCCATACAGGCAGCAGCCATTTTGAAGGCAGGTGGTGACGTTAAATGAACTGGAGCCTGAGACCAAACACTGATTTAGCAGAGTAGTCGAAGGACCCAGGAAGCACTAACGCCACAGTACATGAGTTCTTGTGCTTTGTGCTTCTAGAGACTGAATTGTTCTTCGTGCTTGTTACTACATTTGCCAGGACCTACTGTGGCCAATGCACAAAGGTTTTTTCATGTCAAGATTGTGTCCAAAGCAAATAATTGAAGTCTCAGAATACATTGGCGAGTTGCAATTTGATAATAATAATAATAATAATAAAATAATAATAATAAAGAGAGCAGTGAGATATTTTATTTCAGTGGAAAATCAACAGTGGAAAGCAATGTACGTGGTGGTACACCAAACTTCAATGAAGAACAAGAAGAGTTACACCTTTATTTTTTTGTTAATGCGCTTCGGTATGTAGTTTTCATCATCCTGCTATTTCACAGTACTGACGGCATAGACAATAAAATAAAATACAATAGCACCACCTGATAGCGATATGGGAAGAATGCTAACATTTTTACAGTGAAGGTATTCTAACTGGTATTTTAAATATACTAAATGCTAAAATAAGTCAGGATGTGATCCCTAATTAGATACTTGGAAATAAAATTGTAACCCAAGCAGTTAATCATGTGCTGTTAGAAAAGTTGGCTTTCTAATGCTTAAATTACAGCGACATGACTAACTGCTCGACTTGGGGGTACAGCCATGCATTGTGGCACACAAATTGGTGTACTTGGGCCTAATAACTGGTCTGATTAATTTTGGCTGGTCACACATTTTTTTGGTCAAGTGGACTGCCTACCCCCACTAACTTAGGTCAACTGGTGTCATGGATGGAGAGGTATTGAGTTTGTTGTTTTGTTGCATGTTGTTCACCTCTGGGGTTCAGAACATTCTTGCCGAATGCCATGTTTGTCTTGGAGCTTGCACAATCTCCCAGCCAAAGCACCAGCAGAGGGGTGAGCTTGAGGACAGTCCAATTGGGATTCTGCAGCGGACCTCAAAGCACCACCCAGCTGCTTACTGCCATTCATTTACTGGTCAGCTGGAGGTAAATGAATTGTTGGCATGAGCCACCGGCACCCTTCAGACAGCACAGCCCGAGGATCCCATTTGAGCAGCATAAAGAAAAGGGGGGAAAAAAGAATGGAAAAAAAAAGCTGAACTCCAATTCCCAGAATGCATACTGGCTGGTCTTTGCTGTCTCCTGTTGCCGCTGGAGCCCTCCCCAGTCCCCCCCCCCCCCATTTGCACTCTGGATGTTTGACTCCATTTCCCATAAGTCTGTCTGATACCAGCTGCAGGCCATGTTGTATCTCACACAGAATCGAACGCCATTAATGTTTCAGCGCCTGGAGCCCCCGTCCCCAACCCAGGATGGTGGGCAGGGAGTCAACAGCCTCCCAGAGCCTCAGCCGGAGACCATCAACAACTTGTAAGTCACCCTCTGTCTCTCTTTTCCCCTCCATCACTCCTTTTCTTACCCTTTTTGCAGACAGTGGGATTATGGGTGTGCCATACCGCACCACACTGCCCACCGGCTCTCCACAGGAAGAGTAACATGAACCTTCACCTGCAGAAGAGAGCAGGGCCTTCAATTTCTGTGGCTGTCAACAAAATTGTACCCCTACCCCCCACCCCCCACTCTGGCTCAGTTAATTTCCTGAAGTGACTCTCAAAGCACAGGTCAGGTTCAGACTGGCTTACTGTATGTGAAGAATGTACAGCAATGGTACATTACCGAGCCAAGCTATATAGGCATGTTTGGACTAATTCATTAACTAATTGTTTAACTAATTCCTATCTTCACAAACACAGTTTGGCAAGTTCAGTGATTGGAAAAATGGAGAAAAAAAATAACTCCCAAAAGCTGATAACAAAAAAGGCCACTTGTATCTGAGTCCATGTTAAGGGCAGGTGTGATTGAATCCAGGCCGTTGCCATGTTAAGGGCAGGTGTGATTGAATCCAGGCCGTTGCCATGTTAAGGGCAGGTGTGATTGAATCCAGGCCGTTGCCATGTTAAGGGCAGGTGTGATTGAATCCAGGCCGTTGCCATGTTAAGGGCAGGTGTGATTGAATCCAGGCCGTTGCCATGTTAAGGGCAGGTGTGATTGAATCCAGGCCGTTGCCATGTTAAGGGCAGGTGTGATTGAATCCAGGCCATTGCCAGGTGCAGTAGTGAGAGAGGGTGCCTGTGAGGGGACTTTCTGACTGTGTCTGCCTGATAGGCCCCTGGACGGGGGGATGACGGAAAGCCAGTCCTGGGTGACGGCGCGGGCGCAGGAGATGTCAGAGAAAGCAGGGAGCTGGAGTCCTGAGGGACAGCATCCAGATGACCTGCATGATAACCGGCACAACCCACAGGTACACTAAACTACACTACCCACAACCCACAGGTACACACATTACACTACCCACAACCCACAGGTACACTAAACTACACTACCCACAACCCACAGGTACACTACACTACCCACAACCCACAGGTACACTACACTACACTACACACACTCACACTATGCACACACGACACACACACTACCCACAGGTACACACACTACAGTACACACACACACACACATACACACTCACACTACACACACACACTCACTACACACATACACACACTACACACACACACTCACTATACACATACACATTCACTACACGCACACACTCACTACACACACACACACACACACATACACATAAACTCACTACACATACACATACACTCACTACACACACACATATGCATTCACTACACACACACATACACACTCACTACACAGACACACACACACTCACTACACACACACACACACACACACACATTGAACACTGTACAAAAACACACACTACACTAGTACACATACACATTACACACTCAACACACAGGCTACACACAGACACACACTACACCAGAAACACGCACATCTACATACACTCAGATTCACACACAGACACACGCTCATGTACATGCATGCAGATTCAAAGCCTTGCAAATACATTGGACCATAAGCACTGAACCAAATTATCCGCTTGCACAAAAAAATGTTAAAACCACTTTTTTTGTAACACAGTAAATCCATGCCATAAATCAACCTTGAATATCACACCATAAACAAACACACCAGAATGGTGTCATTAGGTAATATGGTGTAGATATTCAGTTTCCAAAAGCATGAGTCATTACGGAATTAGAATATATATTGATAATTATTTGATATAATAGAGGTAGTATTGTAAAAAAGCAGCCACACATTTGCCCCACAAATGAAGAACTCTAATGAAGGCATTGTGATGAAAAGGATTTCTAGAGAGAAATATTGTGCAGTGGCTTCTTTCTCGTGTATAGGATGTTAGCTAGTACCTTGTAGCATTCATATGAACATTGAGACCTTGCCAGTACTGTTTGTGCAATACTTGCTCACGATGGCCACTCTCATGTACACGTATGCCCGAGGACAACTATAGAATTGCCTTGCATTCGCTTGGTAAACGCTCTTATCCAGAACCCATGTCAGGACGTACTGGAGGTGACATGGAGCAACCCCACAGAGCGCCCTCTGGTGTGCACTGTCAGTCAGTGCGCGAGAGAGTGAAGGGCTCATAGGAACGCCAGTGGCAGAAGAGCACACGAGCAAGCTACATAACGGTGATGGGCACAAACAAGCATTTCAGCATTTTTTTATCGCTGTCATGCGAGAAAGGGGGAGGGGCAGATGTTTCCTTGGCGATTCCCTGCACGGTCGGCGTGTCCAGCGGAGCGGCCGACCCATAACGTTCCCAGGGCTTCGTCTGCACTGGACCTCCTGCCACCTACAGACAACAGCCCCCCCCCCCACCCCCCACCCCTCCGCAACACATTCCCCTCCTCCATCTCCACTCTGGACTCCAGAGACCACCCTCCACTCCACCTTCACTCTCTCACACTCACTCTCTATCTCTCTTTCTCTCTCAGTCTCCCTCTCTCTTTCACACTTTCACTCACATTCCAATGTGGACTCAGGCGGGAGTCCTCCGGCCGCCCATCCCACGCCATCCCATGGTGCATCCTCATGTTGGGGGGGGCGTGTGAGGTACCCCCCTCGCGCTGCTCCTCAGCTCTGCTTCGAACCGGATTGGTCCCAAACACAGAGGCCCTGTTTTCTCCCTCTAACCAAACGAAGGATAGCGTTAGGACATGTGTCTGTCCACAGTCGTGTTCATAAGTGCCACAGGTTCCATTTTACTTAGCTTACAATTCACAATTTGGTCATTAGCAGATGTCCTTATCCAGAGAGAATTACAAAGTAGCACAGCAACCATAATGCTTCAAATTACGGTTCTCCTCAGGTTCTCTGTAAAGCACAGCTCAGATTAATTACTTTCAACTGGTTAATATATTGAATGTGACTTTAAACATGATTATAAATAAATTAAGTTGTTGATGCGGTGCGTCACAGAGTGGAAAACATAGCAGAGTGAGACGTAACTGAAAAAGTTATGAAAATAGTTATGAGTGGTTGACACCGTAAGGAATTTTAATTAAGACGTTTCAATCCATTAAAGCAGCTTAAAAAATGTAAAGTGGTTTGCTGTCATGTTGTCAACAGCTTTGCTGAACATGTATCTCATCAAACATGCCCTTGTGAGCCAAATGTAGTTGTGTGCTCTGGTTGTCTGTATTAGTCACAGATAAGTCCATTATTTGGACTGGTAGTATATGCAGTCTGCTTTGATTTTGTGTATGCAAATTTTATAATGTTTCTGGTAAGTCACTTCAAAACATTAATTTGAAGTGCACTCTGATCTAGTGTCTGGTCCGGCACACTGGTTAGATGCAGTCAGTATTTCCGCAGTCAGAGCCAGCACAGGCGAGTTCATCAACGTGTCTGTTGGGGCGTTCCACGTGACCAAACAACCACAAACAGAGCATCCAACATAAACTCTGTGCTACTCTGCTGTGAGTGGTTGCCGTGTCACGTTGTTTTAAATTTTTCATTCACGTGTGTAATATAAATGACACCGGTTTAAAAAAGAAATTACATTTGTGCCTCAAGTTACTAGTTACTGAAGTAAAAAAAGGAACTCTACAAATTTAGTGGTATACAATTTAATTTTTAAATCATGACCTCTCGTATACAAATGTTTACCAAACTGGGAACTCTGAAAACTAGTGAGAGAGAAGTCTTTGCCTATCCATTGAGAGTGGGACAGATTTGGGACTTTACATTGAGAGTGGGACAGATTTGGGACTTTAAATTGAGAGTGGGACAGATTTGGGACTTTCCATTGAGAGTGGGACAGATTTGGGACTTTCCATTGAGAGTGGGACAGATTTGGGACTTTCCATTGAGAGTGGGACAGATTTGGGACTTTACATTGAGAGTGGGACAGATTTGGGACTTTACATTGAGAGTGGGACAGATTTGGGACTTTCCATTGAGAGTGGGACAGATTTGGGACTTTCCATTGAGAGTGGGACAGATTTGGGACTTTCCATTGAGAGTGGGACAGATTTGGGACTTTACATTGAGAGTGGGACAGATTTGGGACTTTCCATTGAGAGTGGGACAGATTTGGGACTTTCCATTGAGAGTGGGACAGATTTGGGACTTTCCATTGAGAGTGGGACAGATTTGGGACTTTCCATTGAGAGTGGGACAGATTTGGGACTTTACATTGAGAGTGGGACAGATTTGGGACTTTACATTGAGAGTGGGACAGATTTGGGACTTTCCATTGAGAGTGGGACAGATTTGGGACTTTCCATTGAGAGTGGGACAGATTTGGGACTTTACATTGAGAGTGGGACAGATTTGGGACTTTCCATTGAGAGTGGGACAGATTTGGGACTTTACATTGAGAGTGGAACAGATTTGGGACTTTACATTGAGAGTGGGACAGATTTGGGACTTTACATTGAGAGTGGGACAGATTTGGGACTTTACATTGAGAGTGGGACAGATTTGGGACTTTACATTGAGAGTGGGACAGATTTGGGACTTTCCATTGAGAGTGGGACAGATTTGGGACTTTCCATTGAGAGTGGGACAGATTTGGGACTTTACATTGAGAGTGGGACAGATTTGGGACTTTACATTGAGAGTGGGACAGATTTGGGACTTTCCATTGAGAGTGGGACAGATTTGGGACTTTACATTGAGAGTGGGACAGATTTGGGACTTTACATTGAGAGTGGGACAGATTTGGGACTTTCCATTGAGAGTGGGACAGATTTGGGACTTTCCATTGAGAGTGGGACAGATTTGGGACTTTACATTGAGAGTGGGACAGATTTGGGACTTTACATTGAGAGTGGGACAGATTTGGGACTTTCCATTGAGAGTGGGACAGATTTGGGACTTTACATTGAGAGTGGGACAGATTTGGGACTTTACATTGAGAGTGGAACAGATTTGGGACTTTACATTGAGAGTGGGACAGATTTGGGACTTTCCATTGAGAGTGGGACAGATTTGGGACTTTACATTGAGAGTGGAACAGATTTGGGACTTTACATTGAGAGTGGAACAGGTTTGGGACTTTACATTGAGAGTGGGACAGATTTGGGACTTTACATTGAGAGTGGGACAGATTTGGGACTTTACATTGAGAGTGGGACAGATTTGGGACTTTACATTGAGAGTGGGACAGATTTGGGACTTTCCATTGAGAGTGGGACAGATTTGGGACTTTCCATTGAGAGTGGGACAGATTTGGGACTTTACATTGAGAGTGGGACAGATTTGGGACTTTACATTGAGAGTGGGACAGATTTGGGACTTTCCATTGAGAGTGGGACAGATTTGGGACTTTACATTGAGAGTGGGACAGATTTGGGACTTTACATTGAGAGTGGGACAGATTTGGGACTTTCCATTGAGAGTGGGACAGATTTGGGACTTTCCATTGAGAGTGGGACAGATTTGGGACTTTACATTGAGAGTGGGACAGATTTGGGACTTTACATTGAGAGTGGGACAGATTTGGGACTTTCCATTGAGAGTGGGACAGATTTGGGACTTTACATTGAGAGTGGGACAGATTTGGGACTTTACATTGAGAGTGGAACAGATTTGGGACTTTACATTGAGAGTGGGACAGATTTGGGACTTTCCATTGAGAGTGGGACAGATTTGGGACTTTACATTGAGAGTGGAACAGATTTGGGACTTTACATTGAGAGTGGGACAGATTTGGGACTTTACATTGAGAGTGGGACAGATTTGGGACTTTACATTGAGAGTGGGACAGATTTGGGACTTTACATTGAGAGTGGGACAGATTTGGGACTTTACATTGAGAGTGGGACAGATTTGGATCAGATCTGGAGTAGTGTCTCCCTCTGTATTCAGGGGGAGGGGGAGAGAGATGAACCCCGGGCTGAGCCCGCCCCCGCTCCCGCCCCCAGGCCTGTCCCTCAGGCCCCGCAGTGTTCACGCCCTGCTCTCCCTGTGTTTTTGCAGACTGTAGAGATGAGAGAGATGGGGCAGGACGGTTACGTCGACACTGATCACTATCTCCCTATGGAAGGGCACGGGAGGGCCGCCTCCATGCCCCGGCTTCCAGCTGACAACCAAGTGAGCACCTTCATCCTCTCACTCCGCTCCGCTCCGTCCTTCCTTCCTTCCTCCTCCTTCTCCCTCTCTCTTTATTCTCCTCCTCGTCCGCTTCTCCGCCCCCAGCCAGTGCTGAATGAATGAGACACTGAGACTGGGGACATTATTACACCATGCAGAGACTGTGATGAGACTATTATGATGCCTTGCCGAGAATGGATATCATACTGAGACTGCAAGGAGATACAGTATCTCACTGAAACCATCTGAGAAACAATGTAACAGAGATCACAGTGAGAACATATTGAGATACAATGTAAAACAGCACAGTGAGAACACAATGAGATGCAGTGCAACACAGATCAAAGTGAGAATACACAGAGATCACAATGAGAACACACTGAGATACAATGTAACAGAAATCACAGTGAGAACACAATGAGATACAATGTAACAGAGATCACAGTGAGAACACAATGAGATACAATGTAACAGAGATCACAGTGAGAACACAATGAGATACAATGTAACAGAGATCACAGTGAGAACACAATGAGGTACAATGTAACAGAGATCACAGTGAGAACACAATGAGATACAATGTAACAGAGATCACAGTGAGAACACAATGAGATACAATGTAACAGAGATCACAGTGAGAACACAATGAGGTACAATGTAACAGAGATCACAGTGAGAACACAATGAGGTACAATATAACAGAGATCACAGTGAGAACACAATGAGATACAATGTAACAGAGATCACAATAAGACCTTGTTATCTTGAGATAACATTGGGGGTACTGAAAAGCCACACTGATATATTGGAATAATGAGCAAAAATGACATTTCATCAAGACAAAAGTCACAATAATACCCCACTGTGATGCTGAAGGACACCAAGCAGAGGCTAACCCCACCATCCGAGCACCTTCCCAGCAAGAGCCCAACGGTGTGTGCACTCTGGTAATAAGAACAGCCTCACTTTCTGATACCACAACAACATCTCACCTCAACCTGGGATTGCAGACCCCTAGCACGGATAATAAGATGTAAACAGGTGGTATTGAAACGCACAGAACTCCCCACGGTGTCCCAGGGTCAGCAGAAGGTCCAGGCAGCAGGGACATGATGTTAGCACAGGCGTGCACCCTCAGCCTGTCCTGCACCCATCCCTCCGCCCACCCATCTTTCATTCAGCACTGCACACACAGTGAGGTGTGTACCTGACTCCCCCATCTTCATCCTGTTCAAGCATTACCTTCACCATGTCCCCTGCAAGGGCTGCATTCGCACACACATACACACACACACACACACACACACATACGCGCACACACACATACACACACACACTCAAACACCTTGCCCGCCATTGCACAGCTCAGTCACTTTCTTTCTTGTCACCTTGGTCAAACCCCACACCTTTCTCTGTCTCTCTTTATGTATGTCTTTTTTCCTAATGCACATCTTCCTCCTGTCTTTATTCTTGACCTTTTTTCTTCCTTTATATTATGTCCTCAAAGCTGACATTTTAATGTTTTGTTGTTTCAACCAGGTTTTGAAAGCAGTTATTTGTGTCTATAGAGTCCCTGTCCTTCTGTGTGTACTCTAGCTGTTCTCCATTGACTATATTTAATTTTGATTTAAATACAGAACTTCACTGCAAATCTCCAAACTTTGGTTTCAGTAGGAGTGCGTCGGCACACTGAGGTGTGTGCTAAAATCACCAGGGTGAAACGCATGACGTATAGATCTGTTGTTTGTGAGGAGTGAACGGGACGGGGAAAGAGAGTATGCATGCACAAGCACATCTGTGTGCGTGTTTGTGTGTCTGTGTGGTGTGTGTCTAAGAGATTAACTTCCATCAGGCCTCCAGCCCGTTGGCCTGTACAGATATCTGAAATGGTAGAGAAGCTGTTGTAGAGGACGCTTTCAGACAGTGCAGGGCACTAAGATGATGTGACACTAAGAGGTCAGGAGGGGGCGCTGTGAGCATGTGTGGGTGGGTGTGTGTGTACAGGTGTGTTTGAACTGCGCGTTGTGTGTTTTGTCGGCGCTCATTGTGTAGGTCATGCGTCCTTCTGTAATGTACCGTACTGTGATGTCATGCCTCCTTCTGTAATGTACCGTACTGTGATGTGCTGTGGAGCTTGGAGTGATGTAAAGTAGTGTTACCATGGTGACTGTCTCTAACACTGCCTCTGCTCCTCAGTGTATGTGCACTGCTGTGGTAAGTGTCTCTCTCTTTCTCTCTCTCTCTCTCTCTCTCTCTCTCTCTCTATTTCTCTTTCTCCCTCTCCTGCTCTCTCTCTCCCTCTCCTTCTTTCTCTATCACTCTTTCTCTGTCTTTCTCTCTCTCTATTTCTTACTCTCCCTCTTTCTTTCTTTCTTTCTTTCTTTCTTTCTGTGGTACTGCTGCTTCTGTGTCTAACTGGGTTCTCTTTCTCTGCTTTTTTTTCTCTCTCTCTTCTCTGTTCACTCTTTTGGGTTGTTCCGCCCCTCCCACCGTTTTCTCCTGCTCCCCGCCCGCCCCATTTGTCCCTGTGCTACCACCTCTGTCTGTCTCCCTCATACCTCTCTCCCCTTCCCCTTCCTCGCTCCCTCCCTCCCTCCCTCCCTCCTTCCTGCCTCCCTCTGTCTTTCGCTCCATCCCTCCTTCTGTCCCTCATTCCCTCCCTCCCTCTGCCCCCTCTGTGCTGCTCTCTGTCGCCCCCTCCTGGTGGCTGTGCTGTGGGTCTCTGTGCTGTGGTCTGTGTGTTGGGTAACCCGTGGCCTCCTGTGTGTGTGCGCCTCTGTGTGCCTGTTCCACAGCGGAGAAAGGGAAGGCAGCGCGGGAATAACCTCAGTGTATGTACCCTGTCTCCGTCTCTCTCTCTCTCTTTCTCTCTCTCCGTTTATTTCTATCTTTCTCAGTTGTGTCTCTTCTCCAGCTCTCAGCTGTTGCAGCTCTTATTGTTTCCATGTTTGCTTTTTTTCTCTCCTCTCCTTTCATCCCTTTATCTTTGGGTTGTACCACCCCTCCTGTCGTTTGCCTCGTGTTACAGAGCTGCCTTTGTCCAGAGAGAGAGAGAAGGAGAGAGGACCAGGATCTGTGTAAGATAGAGTACTCAAGTAACTATGTCACACTGGTTTCGGATGTAACTTTCCTATTCATGTAGACCATAGACATTAACTAAAATTTACTTTAAAACAATTTCTAGTGATTATGTCTTACCATCAATTTCCTGGATTGTTCAATATAATGCCCGTTCGCAAAATATGTTGTTTTTCAGGACCAGCTTCGAGTATATTTTATGTTTTTAGTATTTTTTTGTGAATAAGCCAGCACTGTTCGGAAACTTGACATAATAATAATGCCTGGCATTTATATAGCACCTTTCTCGATACTCAAAGCGCTTTACAATGATGAGGGGGAAACTCGCCTCAACCACCACCAATGAGTAGCACCCACCTGGGTGATGCAACGGCAGCCATTTTGCACCAGAATGCTCACCACACGTCCCATAATTCCCTTCAGACGCAACGCATAGCGTAGTCTCCAAACGTTGTCATATACACTTTTTTCTAATGTTAGTGAGCTAGCTTGAAGGACTAAAAGCTAGAATTGCTTTATGTGGTTAACTGTAGCGTAGTTTCTGACCTTGTCGCGTTTGCTCGTCTTTAGTGGCAGCACGGCTCCGTGGACAAAGAGTGCTACAGGCCCGAGCGGGAAGAGTATGGCCACCGGCCCTGCCAAAAATGACCAAACAAGATGATGATATCTGATTGGTTGAGAACCACCCATGCGTTGCAGTAATGGATATGTAGTCCGTTAAAGTGGACTACAAACAGAACTACAATCATTAATCCATTACTTTAAAAAATTTAAATTGGAACATGAGATGTATGGTCTATATCGTTATACCACACAGGCTAATCCAGGAACGTTTCAGCTCATTCTATAAATCAGATTTCAAGAAATAGTCGATAGTCTCCGAAGCCCGTTCTATCTATCATAGGGAATTTACTTCTGAAACCAAACTCCGCCCACGTCTGACGTACTCACTTGAGTACTCTATTCTTCTGGTCAAATTTATGGAAGAGAGCACCTCAGACTCAATTAGAAAAGATTTGATTTCATTGAAACTGTGGACACTGTTAATCTATTTAACATGGAGCAGAATTGTTAGCTTGTGTAAGCTTGTGTAAGTCTTGCTGTCCCTCTCCCTCTCCTTCTCTGTATTTCTGTCTACCATTTGTATCTGACAGCATCAGTGCTTGCCTGTCTATACCAGTGCTTTATATGCCCACGCGTGCATCAGTGTGTTTGTGTGTGCACCCAAGGGGGAGAGAGCACGCGTGCATCAGTGTGTTTGTGTGTGCACCCGAGGGGGAGAGAGCACGCGTGTGTGGGGTGGCGCGCACCCGAGGGGGAGAGAGCACGCGTGCATCGGTGTGTTTGTGTGTGCACCCGAGGGGGAGAGAGCACGCGTGTGTGGGCTGGTGTGCACCCGAGGGGGAGAGAGCACGCGTGTGTGGGGTGGCGTGCACCCGAGGGGGAGAGAGCACGCGTGTGTGGGGTGGCGTGCACCCGAGGGGGAGAGAGTACGCGTGTGTGGGGGTGGCGTGCACCCGAGGGGGAGAGAGCACGCGTGTGTGGGGTGGTGTGCACCCGAGGGGGAGAGAGCACGCGTGTGTGGGGTGGCGTGCACCCGAGGGGGAGAGAGTACGCGTGTGTGGGGTGGTGTGCACCCGAGGGGGAGAGAGCACGCGTGTGTGGGGTGGTGTGCACCCGAGGGGGAGAGAGCACGCGTGTGTGGGGTGGTGTGCACCCGAGGGGGAGAGAGTACGCGTGTGTGGGGTGGTGTGCACCCGAGGGGGAGAGAGCACGCGTGTGTGGGGTGGTGTGCACCCGAGGGGGAGAGAGCACGCGTGTGTGGGGTGGTGTGCACCCGAGGGGGAGAGAGCACGCGTGTGTGGGGTGGTGTGCACCCGAGGGGGAGAGAGTACGCGTGTGTGGGGTGGTGTGCACCCGAGGGGGAGAGAGTACGCGTGTGTGGGGTGGTGTGCACCCGAGGGGGAGAGAGCACGCGTGTGTGGGGTGGTGTGCACCCGAGGGGGAGAGAGCACGCGTGTGTGGGGTGGCTTTATGAACGTGTGTCCTGCGTGCAGCGCAGGTGTGTGCAGTACATGTCATAGGGCTGTCCACGCATCCTGGTTTGCCTGCGAGACAAAGCCAGTGGCGGATTGCAGACTCAAAGCCACTCAAAGCCCGCTGGCCCAGGTTCTGATCCCCATGAGCCGGGCACAGGTGCAGGACTCTGGACAGCCGCTATCTGTGCCCGCATGCCCCGGAAGTGTGTGTGTGGGGGTGCTGGGCTGTGGGGGTAGGCCTGCGGAAACGGGTAGGGTCTCACAGTGGAGTAGGCGTGGCACACGTGGCTAACAGGTAACGTCCTGGGTGCATGTCAGGCATGGCCTGTATCCCTCTCTCTCTTTCTTTCCCTCTCTCCCTCTGTCTCTCCTCCTCTTTCATCTCTTTCATTCCTTATTTCTCTCTCTCTCTTTCTCCTGCCCCGCCCTTTCTCAGGGTGGTTGTGCATGCTGTGGGTGCGGGGTGAGAGGTCCCCTCAGGCATGGCTGTGCTTCTCAGCCCTCTTTGACTGAAGTGTAGTCATAGATTCTGAGGCGCCTCTGTAATACATAGAGTATCAGTCAAAAGTTTGGACACACCTACTCATAGGTTTTTTAAAGTTTTTTTTACTGTTTTAGATTTTGTTCCACATTTTAGAATAGTAAAGTCATCAAAACAATGAGATAACACATTAAATTATGCAAACAAATCAAAAAAAGTGTTATATTTTAGATTCTTCAAAGTAGCCACCCTTTGCCTTGATAACGGCTTTGCACACTTGCCATTCTCTCAACCAACTTCTGTGGTAAACAGGTATTCCACAGGTAAACAGGTGATGCTATCATGACTCTGTATAAAAGGATATCGAAAAACTCTTGATACCTTATTTCCAGGTAGAATGTGCAAAGCTGTTATCAAGGCAAAGGGTGGCTACTTTGAAGAATCTAAAATATAAGACGTTTTTTATTTGTTTTACACTTTTTTTTGGGTCTTTGCATAATTCCATTTGTGTTATCTGATAGTGTTGATGTCTTTACTATTCTAAAATGTGGAAAACAGTAAAAATAACGGGGAAAAAACTTTCTACGAGTAGGTGTGTCCAAACTTTTGACTGGTACTGTATGTACCACGGAGCTAACACCACATGCAGTACACTCATACACGTGCCCGCCTCCCTGCACAGTTTAATGATGTAAGTACTTATTTTACGGGGGAGCGGGGGGGGGGGGGTCACAGGACAAAGTATGTCCTCTACTTCCCACTTTCTCTTCTTTTCTTGCCTGTGAGAAGATCTCCCTCTCTCTCTTTTCTCCCCTTGCTTCATCTCTCTCCCCCTCTCTCATCCATTCACTCTGTTCTCTACTCTTTCTCTCTCCCTCTCTCTCTTGGTCTTCCTATCTCTTTCTCTCACTCTCTGACTCACACGCACTCTCTCCCTCTCTCTATCTGTTTCATACACACACTCCCTCACTCTTTCTCTCTCTCACACTCTCTCACTCTCACACACTCTCTCTCTCTCCCTATCTCTCCCACACAGACGATCACAGACAGCAGTCAGATGAAGCGCTCAGCCTCCTCCCTGGGTCACGGGCGCTCGGGGAAGGGAGGCCGGCTGGAGGAGTACGGTCCCGAGGAGGCCCAGCGGCACGGGCACCGGCGGCGTGAGCGCAGTCACCGCACGTCCGAGAGGTCCCTGAGCCGCTACACCGACGCGGACACAGGTCAGCTGTGTCGGGGGGCTGCAGCGGGACAGGGGGCTGGGGATTGGGGTGGGGTGCACTTCCCAAGTAACACATTTTATATCCCGCAACATTCCCTTGAAAGTCGGAGTAAACATTCCCAACACTTAAATATGATTGGTTTTCCTTGGGGTCCTATGAGCGTTATTTGTGAATCACAAGGAACACTTTAGGAATGGTCTTGGAACATTATTCCAGTTGAAAAAAGTGCCTTGGACAGTCAGTTTTGTAAACTCTTGAGAATATTAGCAATGAATGATTATGGAATTTCATTACCTACGTGCAGAGCATTCTAAAAACATAGAAACCTGTTACCAAATTTTTTCATGAATAAATTATAACCATAGAGCAATATTACCAATAGGTTTGTAGTAACATACCGAGAACTTTTTTCTTTGACTTGTCAGAACATGTTTGGCACAATAAAATAAGGAAAAGACGGTATGGGAATGTTCTCACCAGTCTAACTGGAATGTTCTCCATAGTTCTTGGAGTTTTTTGGTAGCTGGGTTTTGGTGCCTGGGTCCTCAGGTTGAGAGAAATACAGAGGGGAGATGGGCCTGGGAGGGGGTAGTACACCGGGTTGAAAGTCAGTCTGGTGACGGTTGGGTACTGACTGGGCGTGACCCGGTAGGGCTCGGCACAGACCTCAGCACCACCACGCAGTCAGGTGACCTGCCGCCTAAAGAAAAGGACCGCGACCGGGAGAGGGACCGGGAGCGCGGGCGACCCAAGGACAGGAAGCACCACCACCATCACCACCACCACCACGGCTCCGTGGACAAAGAGTGCTACAGGCCCGAGCGGGGAGAGTATGGCCACCGGCCCGCCCGTGACAGAGACCGCCGCTGGTCCCGCTCCCCCAGCGAGGGCCGAGAGTGCCTGACCCACAGACAGGTGGGCCACACCCCCTCAGCACTGCACACTGTAACATACTGCCTCTGTAACACTGCACACTGTAACATACTACCTCTATAACACTGCACACTGTAACATACTGCCTCTATAACACTGCACACTAACATACTGCCTCTGTAACACTGCACACTGTAACATACTGCCTCTATAACACTGCACACTGTAACATACTGCCTCTGTAACACTGCACACTGTAACATACTGCCTCTATAACACTGCACACTGTAACATACTGCCTCTGTAACACTGCACACTGTAACATACTACCTCTATAACACTGCCCACTGTAACATACTGCCTCTGTAACACTGCACACTGTAACATACTGCCTATGTAACACTACACACTGTAACATACTGCCTCTATAACACTGCACACTGTAACATACTGCCTCTGTAACACTGCACACTGTAACATACTACCTCTATAACACTGCCCACTGTAACATACTGCCTCTGTAACACTGCACACTGTAACATACTGCCTCAGTAACACTGCACACTGTAACATACTGCCTCTGTAACACTGCACACTGTAACATACTGCCTCTATAACACTGCACACTGTAACATACTGCCTATATAACACTGCACACTGTAACATATTGCCTCTATAACACTGCACACTAACATACTGCCTCTGTAACACTGCGCACTGTAACATACTGCCTCTGTAACGCTGTGCACTGTAACATACTGCCTCTATAACACTGCACACTGTAACATACTGCCTCTGTAACACTGCGCACTGTAACATACTGCCTCTATAACACCGCACACTGTAACACACTGCGTCTGTAACACTGCACACTGTAACACACTGCCTTTACACTGTACACTGTAACATACTGCCTCTGTAACACTGAACACTGTAACATACTGCCTCTATAACAATATGCACTGTAACATACTGCCGTTACACTGCACACTGTAACACTGCACACTGTAACATACTGCCTATGTAACACTGCACACTGTAATATACTGCCTCTATAACACTGCACACTGTAACATACTGCCTTTACACTGCACACTGTAACATACTGCCTCTGTAACAATGCACACTGTAACATACTGCCTCTATAAAACTGCACACTGTAACATACTGCCTCTGTAACACTGCACACTGTAACATACTTCCTCTGTATCGCTGCACACTGTAACATACTGCCTTTGTAACACTGCACACTGTAACATACTGCCTTTACACTGCACACTGTAACACACTGCCTCTGTAACACTGCACACTGTAACATACTGCCTCTGTAACACTGTAACATACTGCCTCTATAACACTGCACACTGTAACATACTGCCTCTGTAACAATACACATTGTAACACACTGCCTTTACACTGCACACTGTAACATACTGCTACATTGAACCAGACACTGAAATAGGCACAGTTCACCTTCAGCAAACATAAATCACAGTGTCAATTATTTTCCTAATTATGGTAATCAGGATTTGTGTACCTGCCTACCTTTCCTATCGCATTACTTTGTTTTCCTCAAGTCTGTGAGGACATATTGATAGGACCTCCCGATCCTACCAATATGGCGAACATTGTCTGTGGACGAAACTTGAATCATGCATTTTGTTTTACCATCACCAAAATATGGCAGTCAGGTGGTATTGAGGCAGGGGGAGTTGGATGTCCCAGTCCACACAGAGGTGCGGGGGGTGGTGAAGACTGCCATTTTTTTTCCGAGCGCTTACTTTTGCTTCCCCCTGGGTTTCTTTGAGCTGTTTCTTTCTTTAAATGCTTTTTTTGGGGCGGGGGGGTGGAAGAGACAGGCTGGTGGAGCAGACAGGTCTCAGCTGCTCTGCATATACTGTATGTGTGGGTATGCACAGTATGCCTGCGCAGCTGACGCAGACAGGACAGGCGGAAAACCCTGCTTGAGTCTGGTCTGAATGTAACACCTTGCTGGGTTTTTGTTTAGTTTTTTTTTGGTTTTTGTTTAGTTTTTACTTTTTACCACGAGCCACTTACAGAACTCAATTTCTCTTTCTTTGTTTTCTTCCCTTTGTTTGTATGTGTTGTTTTTTCTCTCTGTGCCTTGTTGCTTCTCTGCGTTTGGCCCCTCCCTTTTCACCCTTCACCCTCACCTTAACCCCTCCCCATCTTTTGCATCACTGATTCCTTTTTTTTTTTTTTGGATGTGCTTATGTTTTTTACCCTCCACCCTCCTCACTCTCTCTCTCTCTCTACGATTGCTCTTGTCGTCTCGTGTGTCGTCTCTCTTTCTTCTCCTTTTGTTGTTAATTTTTTTGTACTTTTTATTTGCTTTGTTTCAATTTTCATGTAGGGCAGTAGTTCGGTGAGCGGCAGTCCCGTCCCCTCGACCTCCGGCACCAGCACCCCCCGCCGCGGCCGCCGTCAGCTGCCCCAGACCCCCGCCACGCCCCGACCCCACGTCACCTACTCCCCCGTGGTCCGTAAGGCCATCAACACCCCTCCCGGCCAGCAGAGCCGGCACCCCACCCCCACCCCCCGCCGGTTCTCCCCCCCGGGGCCCGAGCCTCACCATCACCCGCCCTCCTCCACCCACGGCTCCCCCCGCTCCTCCCGGCTCGGCCGCTGGGTGCCCCCGCAGGACAGCGTGGAGGGCGACGGCTGCTTCTACGACGAGGACTACGAGTACGAGCGCCACGAGCCCCCCGCCTACGAGCCGGGCCCCGCCCAGCAGGGCAACCCCCACCCGCACGCCCACCCGCACCCCCACCCCCGCTCGCCCAGGACTGCCCGTCACGCGCCCCCGGTCCAGCCGCCCCCCCGCCGACTGCCCAACGGCTACCGCTCGTCCTCGCCCACCCCACACCACCACGGCCCCCACCCAGGGACCCACAAGCCCCCGCACCCTCGAGGGCCCAGAAAGGGGCTGCATGAACCCTACAGTGAGACCGACGAGGATGACTGGTGCTAGCCTCCGGGGAGCGGGGAGGGCCGGAGACGGGGGTGGGGGTTGGGGGGAGAGGGGTGGTGTGCGGGACGGCTACGCTGTTCTTTTCCCTCACAGAGACACTGACTGGGAGGGGGAGAGCAGGAGGGACGCTCCGTTGGCATGAGCATACACGCGCGTTTGTGTGTGTGTGTGTGTGTGTGTGTGTGTGTGTGTGTGTGTGTTTGTTTGTGTGTGTGTGTGTACATGCGTGTGTGTGTGTGTGTATGTGTCTATGTATATGTATGTGTGCGCGTTTGCGTGTGTGTGTGTACATGCGTGAGTGTGTGTGTGTGTGTGTGTGTGTGTGTATATGTATGTGAGTGTTTGTGTACACAACAAGAGAGGAAGTGTCGTGCCGCACCGGCTGACTGGGGGGGGGGGGGGGTCAAGGCATGTTTCTTTCTTTTCTTTTCACTTTTTTTCTGCTGCTGCTCAGTCTCTCCTGCGGGAGGAGGACAGGACAGGGGTGCGATTGCGGCTGTGTCAGCAGAGGACAGGGGGGGTGGGGTGGGGGGGGGGCCTGTGTCGGGATCACAAAAGAAGGAAAGTTTGGGGATCACGTGTTGAAAAAATGCCTATTAACCAATGGAAGCACACTGATAGAACTCGGCTCATCCCCCTTCAGAAGAAATAAAAAAATGACACGAGTTTTAAACTGAAAATCAAGATACGGGACCTTCTCTTTACAAATCAGCTTCTGCCTCTGGAAAACAAATAACAGCAAAGAAAAAACCAACAACAACAAAAAAATAAAAACACAGAAACTCATTTAAAAAAAACAAATTTAAAAAAAAAAGGGAGAATGACCACTTCTGCTTTTCAGGACGGACTGGAGCTCCATCTATTGCAAAAACCAACCCCAGTGTTGGGTAATATTGATGAGTTTTATCATCTGTGTTTACTGTTAATAATTATGACACTGACGGCGACCCTTTCCGCCTGTGTGTGTGCGGGCGGGGTGAGCAGGAGATGGGCAGCAGGAAGACTTTGTGGAGGGGCGGGGAGGAAGAGGAGGAGGAGGAGGAGACGACAGTGGGGGGGAGGGGCACTTCTCGCCTCCCCACTGCCACGCCCATCACTCCCAACGCTGCTGCCCAAACCCTCGGAAGGAAGAAACTCTAAAAGAAAATCAAAGGGAAAAAAAAAACACTTTCTTCAGTATTTCTTCTTCTAATTCTATTGCTTCTTCTTCTAATTCTTCCTCCTCTTCTTCTTCTCTTTCTCTTTCTTCTTCTTCTTCTTCAAAACATTGGAGCTTGATAATTCTGTTGCACCCGTTGAGCTTTGTTTGATCTCTTACAGTAAAATCCCGTGATTGATCCTGCATGATTGATACAAAAAAAATAACAAAGAGAAACTTTACTGTATGAGGGGGGAAAATATCTTGGTCCTTTTTTCTTTTTTTTAAAGCCTGTTGAAGTTCTCTCTCTTTCTCCTTCCCTCCCTCTCTCTTCCATTGTTGGTTCCTCTCGCTGTGTTTTTTGGGTAAAAGGGAGCTTCTTGAAGTGTTTGGAAAGCACAATGACTAAATACATATCACGCACATAAACACACTCTCACACATGCACATCAACGTATAAATCTCCATCTGTGTGAGGATGTTAGTAGTTTTCCCCGCAATATTTTATATTCTACACCAAATTACCAGCACAACTATCAAGAGGAATGATGAATAATTGTAAAAAAAAAAATGCACACATATATATATATTTAATGAAAGTCCTTTTGTAGGCAAAAAAATTATTTGAACAGGGTTATCCATGCAATCTGTACAATTTCTTCTTTTCCAAGTTTTGTCCAAGTTCAGATCTTATTTCCATAACTAGTCAGACACTTTTGATGTCCACAGCTTTCTGTTTATATTCTGCAGTAGTTTTGTCTCACTCTGAGCTACAACAGAACACCTGCTGATTCAGTGCTGAGAAACTTATCACTGCAGAGATTCCCGTATGCTGCAGGGCTTCAAACCATGCCAATGCAGGGCCGGGCCAGGCCCGGGTTACCCAAGCCAATGCAGGGCCAGGCCAGGCCCGGGAAATGTGTAGGTATGAAAGCCACTCCCCCAAATATAGACCCGTGCCTCCAGTCTTCCATGGTTTTCTGCTGGAAAGAGAAGGTGAAAGAGGGAGAGCCAGAGAGAATTTCTCCATTTTAAGAGTTGATTTGTTATTAATAGCGATAATGGTTCTACAAATAATGATTATGATATTAATGATAACTATCAGAAAAAAAAAATAATGATGATGCTTATGATTATGAGAGAGAGAGAATCTCTATAGATTTATGTTTGTTTCGTTTGTTGGAGTCAGCTGAGTTCATCTCGTGGCCATCCTTGTGTTTGTGTTAAGTGTGACGGCGCCGTTCTGGGACCAGGTTTTGGGGTGGAGCTCTGTGCTGCGTGAGACGGAGGCAATGCGCCGCGCCCAACTTCCGCCAGATCGCAAGATCCACGGCTGGCATAGGGGGCTCCTATCGTTACGAAACGGGCGGGATATAAATAAGACATATAGGGAGAAAAAGAGGAGGAGACAGAGGGTCGCACTGAATATGTGGACTTTATATGTATCCAGTCTGGATAGTAGAGCACAGTGGAGAATCAGAGATTGGGTCAGGGTCCCAGGCCTCCTACAGTAAAGCCTGGATTTTCAGACATTTGTCAGCCTTGTGGATGGTAACTATGCCTGAACCCCACAGTGTTCTATTTGATCCTCCTAGGAAACGTATTTTCCAAACTATGCCCTCAAAATTTGTTTTCCATGAATTCAGAGTTGACAGTCCCCCCCCCCTAAAGTCATTTGGACTTTTGGATATTTTGTATAAAATCAAATTAGTGGTGATTACCCTCAGTTTCTATCAACAGATGATCATATCTGATGCTGTTACAGATTTCTCGGCCACTAGATGGTGCTGTTGTATCTTTGAGGAGGAAACAGAGCTCCGCTACCACTCCCGGTCACCAGGAGGCGCTGTATGCAGCTCACAACTGAGTCCCATTGTCTTTTTTCACACAAACTTTCCGCACACCCCGCCTTAAATTCACTCTGACAGGCTGGATCTTTCTGTACACTGGAACTAGGACTTAGATGTTTGTTTCCAGTGGAGCATTCTCTCTCATTTGTTTATTTTTGTTTTATTTTCCAGGACATGTAACACAGTCAAAGCAACTGCATGGGAGAAAATAATGACTGGGCCTTTTCTGCAAAAACCTTCCTCTGTCTCCCCCTGATCTGTTGTGTGTGTCTCTGTCAGCCCCAACTGACATCTGCCTCTCGTTCCACTGTCTTTCTCACTGCACAGGAATAGACAGCATGTAACATAACCAACCTTTCTTTACTGTAGTATTATTATTATTGTAACACCCATTAGCTGTCAGGTATCAGTCAATCTACACTACAGCTATGACACTATAGATATCCTATAGATACAGGATAGTACAGCTTAGATATAGCTGTGGGTATTTCCAGTTTAAGTGTACCTGCCCTTGTCCCACTTTAGTTTATTACACAATAACTATACATCAGATAATGCCATATCATACAAGCATAGGTGTCACACAACAGGTGTATATCTTTGCACAAAGCTTACTGTAGGAACACGTGTGTGTGTGTGTGTGTGTGTGTGTGTGTGTCTACATTTTTGTATACTTGTGGCGAATTTGTTGATGAGCTAAAGTCGTGTGCGTGGGAGTGTGTGTGCATGTGCGTGCACTTGTATATATATGAGTCCATGTGCGTGCTTGTGCATATGCTTGAGTCTGTGTGTGTGTGTGTGTGTGTGTGTGCATATGTATGAATCCATGTGTGTGCTTGCGCATATGCTTGAGTTTGTGTGTGTGTGTGTGTGTGTGTGTGTGCATACATATGTCTGAGTCTGCATATGTGTGCATGGGCATAAGCTTGAGTTTGTGTGTGTGTGTGTGTGCATACATATGTCTGAGTCTGCATATGTGTGCATGGGCATAAGCTTGAGTTTGTGTGTGTGTGTGTGTGTGTGTGTGTGTGTGTGTGTGTGTGTGTGTGTGTGTGTGTGTGTGTGTGTGTGTGTGTGTGTGTGTGTGAGTGTGCATGCATGAGTCTGTGTGTGTGTGGACGTACGCATGACTGCGTGTTTGCTTGAGATTAAGTGAACAGAATGCATGGGATCAGTGGGTCACTGTCTGGTGGCTGCTTCCAGCTGGTGGTGTGTGCATCTCTCAGATTTTAGATCCAGGATGAGATGTATTGTTTCAAGTGCATTTGGCAAAGTGACGGAACCCACCAGGACCCCCCACGAGTATAGGATGGGCAAAGTTTAACATGATTAGGCAGGTAGGGCCCCGTGGGCTAACCTACCAGTGTTATGCCAAAAAGTACTGTTTTTTTTACACTAGGCGTCATGGTAGCACACCGCATAGCGACGCCAACATGCACTGACAGGCCCATTTTTTTATTTTTACTTTGGCGGGTATCGAGCCTCCCAATCTACCTCCGGCTGCCATTTTCTCTCTCCGCAAAACTGTTTTAGTTCAAGGAGACTGTGAGTAACCAGTCTGTCCAATAATGTCATAAAATAGTTTTTGTTGATACTAGAAATGCATGTTTAAATTTTATATATATATATATATATATATATACTGATGAGATGGCTCAGTTGGCGATACTGCTGAAAATATGCTGTAGATGCGGAATTCATTTAGAATGAAATTCCAAGTGGTTGTATCACCCCGAAAAACAGTTGGCATCACTGACATCATCTCTTTTCCATCTTTCCTTCCCTCATTTTTGTCTGTGCCTTTTTATGCAATTTTTTTCACTTATAGTCAGCTGTTCTGACTCTGAAACGAAGACTTTCTCTCTTAGTTAAGCCCTCAGCTGTGAACATACTGATACAGTATATTTCAGCAGAAAGTACTCGTGTTCCCTGTACTTTCAACATTCTATAGAAACATACACACACATACAGTTTCTGACTTTCTTGTGTTTCGCCATTACTTTTGTTTTTTTGTGTTGTTTCTGTATATCTTGAGGGCGATCTTGATTCAGATTAACAATGAAACTTGTGTGTCGTGTGTCATCTTTCTGTCGTGTCACAGAACATTCGATAACAGCCCCTGAATGAACCCAGAATGCTAGGGCTTTGCTGTTTGGGTGAGGGAGAGGGGTGCTGGTTATGTGTCTGAATTCTTGTCATGAGTCACGAAAAGAGGAAATAGACACGATGCAAGGCGCGTTTTTGCACTTAAATTACTTAATTTGACCAAGTGTGACAACACAAGATCACATATCTGATCAGAGCTGATCATATCTCTTACCTGCTCCCTGTCTGTTTTTCAACATCCACATAGGGAAGATGGGGACATTTTATTTGACCCTGCGTGTGTGTGTGTATGTGTGTGTGTGTGTGTGTGCGTGCGTATGCATGCACGGGTATGTTTGCATGTGTGTCTATGGTGTGCGTGTGCTTGCAGGTGTGTGTATCTGGATATGTATATATGGGCGTGTGTATCTGGATATGTATATATGGGTGTGTGTGTGTGGTCATATAACCCAACATTATTTCCAGTGCCTTACACCGTAGAATGAGTCAGCCTCAGCCCCATACTTACACAGACATGTTTACTTTCACAAGAACACACACAGAGAGATGCTTGGCAGAGAGTAACACACTGATGTCATATCAGGGCATATTAGTACCCTGAACTTTCTGCATTTTATATAGTCTATCCCTCCCTTTTCGTCTCTCTCTCTTTCTGTCTCTATCATTCTCTCTCTCTCTCTCTCTGGTGAGTTTATCAGACACAAGGTAAAGGTGGGGCGTTTTCTCTGACAATGGCAATGCTGATGAAAGTTGAGGGCAGGGTGCTGTGTGAGGCTCTGTCATCTTTCCCCTATCTGTACATTCGCTCTGTAACTCACTTGTATATCAGCCATAAATCTCCAGAAACACTCACTGTGTCCATTCTCTTCTGTAAGTCTTTCCCCTCCCCCCTTGTGTCTTTCTCTTGTCCATTGTGCCACCATCGCTCTTTCTTTACAGTGCCTGGCTGTGTGCCGTGCCCCTCCCCCTCCCCTTTATTTAATTACATTTGCCAGTGCAAACAACCACTTTCAGGCGCACTAACATGCTGTGTAACATCCAGGCCACAAGAGGGCACAATTAGAGTGTTATTATGTGCAGTGGTGTGTCACTGCTGAAATCACTGGGAATGTGGTGATATAATGCTGGAGTTAGGGGACGTGTGCGCGCGTGCGTATGTATGTGCGCGCGCGTGCGTGCGCGCGCGTGCGTGCGTGTGTTTTCATTTGTCTATTTGTCGTGTTCCAGTAAGCATTGTGTGTTTCAGCGTGCGCTCTCATCCGTGTGCTGGTGCGTGCATGCGTGAGTTCCAGAGTGTCGGTGTGTGCAAACTGGTGCATCCGTGCGAGAGAGAGCATTTCCCACAACTGAGTAAAAAAAAAAGGCCCTTGCATATTCCTTTTCACCGTCTGCCACTGTTCATCAATCTCACATCAACTTGCGTAAGATAAATAACCACACAACTAAGTCAAAAAACAATGTAGGCACCACTATGGAAAAAAGAAAAACATTTTAATTACAAAAAAGACCAAAAAAAGTAAAGTATTTACTTACAGAACTGCATGTGCAATGTGCATGCCACACCGTGGGTTTAACAGTCATCTTCAGGAATAAAAAGAATAATATGAATTAAAAGAAAAAATATATATAAATATAGATAGATGTTTTTAAAAGCAACATGTTCCTTTTTTCCTTCTATTTTTAAAAACAAAAAATGCAAAAAAGACAAAAAAAAATAAAACAGCAAAGTGACTTTGGTGAGAATCAAAGGCGGTTTGTTTCTATTGCCAGCTGTTCACTGCGAACCTGGAGGTGAGATAGACACTTCGACACAATGTTCAGGACATTATAAAAAATAAAAAAAAGAATAAAAAACTCCTGTGGAAAAATAAAAAAGAATAAAAGATTGAAAATGAAATCAAACTCCCTCCATTTGTTGAGTTGGAGAAGGAGCTGCCTGATGATGTACCCGTTTACTCTGGCTATGAAGTCTATTCTCTCTCTCTCAGTCTCTCCCTCCCTCTCTCTCTCTCTCTCACTCTCTCTCTCTCTCTCTCTCTCACGCTCTGTCTCACTGCTGTTTCTACCAGTGCATTTTGTAATTCCAAACACAATTCTTCCTAAAGAACCTGAATAAAACCAGAGAGAATGCACTCTGTCTTCTGCCTTCTTCTTTCTCCGCTCTCCCATCCTCTTCCTCCTCCTCCTCCTCCTTCCTTCCTTCCTTATAGCCTTTTAATGCACTGCCTCGTGCGGTGTGGTGTTGTGTTTTGACTGCCGAAGGAAGTTGTCAGCGTGATTCGAGGGCGGAGTGGTACTTCCTGGACATGATGAGGTATGACCGTGAATGCCTTGCAACCCATGATGCTCTCACACTTTGCCCAGTGTTGGTATATGTCAAGCAGAATAATAACAAATAAAAAATTGCTGTACAATGCCATTGATTGTTCTGCCACTGATAAATCACAGGTGATGTGGGGAGAAAAAAAATAACTGTAAGCAGTGCACAAGCAGAGCATATGAATGATGAACAATTAAAATACTAAGATAATAATCTAGAGCTAGTTCTGCCTGAAGAGGGGAGCAGGCTACATATGCCAAAGATTTAAGATGGTAGAGGCCGCTCCACAGTAGAGGCTCATCCGGTTTTCAAAATTTCAAAGATATTTAAAGAGCTTTTTTAATTTTAAAAAACCCTCATTTCGAAATAATGAACACGCGAGAACAAATTAGATCATTATTTTAAATCACTGTTTTTTGTTATAACCATAACTCGTGCCAGGAATAATGCCCTCTTTCGGCCGAAGGGCAACTAGCAGGAGACAAATCAACCCCGTCCCGCTTGTCGGGGCGCGTTATTTTCTTATTTGTCCCTCAAAACTAATTAAAGCTGTAGCCCAATCGTAGTTCCCTAAAGCGACAAGCCTACAAGCCCCTCCCTTGTACCACAAAAAAAAAAAACATTTGTACCACAAAAATAGATCAGTAGCACTGTTGTGATACTGATCTAATGAGGCAAAGCTGGTAGGCTAAATGGGTAACGTTAATGGGATACGGAATTAATTGAAGGTATTCAACGTATTTTTGTTTGCAGCACCTATAGGCCGTTTTCTTTCTGTTACAGTCTTTGTAATTTACATTTGTGATATAACTATTCAGAAAATTGAGCGAGTTAATTTGCTACCGTTGCTTACTAGCTAGCAAATGTTCGTTAGCAAGCTAACGTTATTTTGGTGCACTAGTTATTTTTCCGTTGTTAACGATAGCTAACGTTACTTAGCTATAGGGGCCTGAAGTAGCGGATATCGTAGATAAACTAAGCTACGTTTTTTTATATACAGGCATGTTTGTGAAAAAAAGTACAAACGGTAGTCATTTTATTGACGACGCTGAAGTTGGCTCCCGATTCGCAGCTCCCGATTCGGAATTGCCGGTCCACCTTAAATCGGTCGCGAAAAGCGATTGTATGCTTTCACGGTCATCCTTCCGCTTTTTCTCCGCTAAATCTAATTGGCTCAACATTCTGATAGCCTAGTATATATATATATTTATTTATTTATTTTGGATACTGCACCGTTTTGAAATAATCACACTCCAAACTTCCTATGTCCACCAATGTAAATTACTGAAAAAGGTGAAATTTTGAATAGGATTTTCTTGCCAATTTTAGAACGTCTCAAACTTTTGACACTTGGGTATGAGAGAAGAGGTCCTCCTCTATATCTGACCCGAGTTGGGTTAAATATTACTGTAGCATTTTGAAATAATCCCACTTCAAACTTTCTATGTAATCCAATGTAAAACGACTGAAAAAGGTGATATTTTGAATAGGATTTTCTTGCCAATTTTAGAACGTCTCAAACTTTTGACACTTGGGTATGAGAGAAGAGGTCCTCCTCTATATCTGACCCGAGTTGGGTGAAATATTACTGTAGCATTTTGAAATAATCCCACTTCAAACTTTCTATGTAATCCAATGTAAAACGACTGAAAAAGGTGATATTTTGAATAGGATTTTCTTGCCAATTTTAGAACGTCTCAAACTTCTGACACTGGGGTATGAGAGAAGAGGTCCTCCACTATATCTGTCCGGAGTTGGGTGAAATATTACTGTAGCATTTTGAAATAATCCCACTTCAAACTTTCTATGTAATCCAATGTAAAACGACTGAAAAAGGTGAAAGTTTAAATAGGATTTTCTTGCCAATTTTAGAACGTCTCAAACTTTTGACACTGGGGTATGAGAGAAGAGGTCCTCCACTATATCTGTCCCGAGTTGGGTGAAATATTACTGTAGCATTTTGAAATAATCCCACTTCAAACTTTCTATGTAATCCAATGTAAATCGACTGAAAAAGGTGACATTTTGAATAGGATTTTCTTGCCAATTTTAGAACGTCTCAAACTTTTGACACTTGGGTATGAGAGAAGAGGTCCTCCTCTATATCTGACCCGAGTTGGGTGAAATATTACTGTAGCATTTTGAAATAATCCCACTTCAAACTTTCTATGTAATCCAATGTAAAACGACTGAAAAAGGTCAAAGTTTAAATAGGATTTTCTTGCCAATTTTAGAACGTCTCAAACTTTTCACACTTGGGTATCAGAGAAGACGTCCTCCTCTATATCTGACCCGAGTTGGGTGAAATATTACTGTAGCATTTTGAAATAATCCCACTTCAAACTTTCTATGTAATCCAATGTAAATCGACTGAAAAAGGTGACATTTTGAATAGGATTTTCTTGCCAATTTTAGAACGTCTCAAACGTTTGACACTTGCGTATGAGAGAAGAGGTCCTCCTCTATATCTGACCTGAGTTGGGTGAAATATTACTGTAGCATTTTGAAATAATCCCACTTCAAACTTTCTATGTAATCCAATGTAAAACGACTGAAAAAGGTGATATTTTGAATAGGATTTTCTTGCCAATTTTAGAACGTCTCAAACTTTTGACACTGGGCTATCAGAGAAGAGGTCCTCCACTATATATGACCCGAGTTGGGTGCAATATTACTGTAGCATTTTGAAATAATCCCACTTCAAACTTCCTATGTCCACCAATGTAAATTACTGAAAAAGGTGAAATTTTGAATAGGATTTTCTTGCCAATTTTAGAACGTCTCAAACTTTTGACACTTGGGTATGATAGAAGAGGTCCTCCACTATATCTGACCCGAGTTGGGTGAAATATTACTGTAGCATTTTGAAATAATCCCACTTCAAACTTTCTATGTAATCCAATGTAAAACGACTGAAAAAGGTGATATTTTGAATAGGATTTTCTTGCCAATTTTAGAACGTCTCAAACTTTTGACACTGGGCTATGAGAGAAGAGGTCCTCCACTATATCTGACCCGAGTTCGGTGAAATATTACTGTAGCATTTTGAAATAATCCCACTTCAAACTTTCTATGTAATCCAATGTAAATCGACTGAAAAAGGTGACATTTTGAATAGGATTTTCTTGCCAATTTTAGAACCTCTCAAACGTTTGACACTTGCGTATGAGAGAAGAGGTCCTCCTTTATATCTGACCTGAGTTGGGTGAAATATTACTGTAGCATTTTGAAATAATCCCACTTCAAACTTTCTATGTAATCCTTTGTAAATCTACTGAAAAAGGTGAAATTTTGAATAGGAATTTCTTTCCTATTTTAGAAGGTGTCAAACTTTTGACACTTGGATATGACAGACGAACGAGGTTCTATTTCATATCGGTCAACACGCCACACTATGGGGCATCCTCGCTGAGAGGAAGAGCTGCTGGGAAACTGAATAGCAAATTAACCACCACTACGGGCGGAACCACGTCACGCCATAAATATGGCGCTTGTACGCCGCCCGGCCTCTTTTGCCGACTTGAGGGCACTTGCCATCCTGAGGGTGCAAGGTTCCCCGCCTGACCACGGTATTGGTCACAGAATACCAAATAACGTTGGGCGCGGTATGTAGTGGGGTACCAGGACCGCAGGTCATTGCATTAGTGCGAATCCTGTAAAAAACAAAATGCACTATTGGCTGCTGTTCTTACCAGAAGGTTGCTCAGAGGAGGACAGAGGAGGCAACTGATGCCGATGACGCTACGTCCAGGTGATAAAACCTGTTGAAAGTGAGTGATGAGGCCCAGCCCGCTGCTGCGCAAATGTCAGCAATTGTGGCGCCACGTAGTAAGGCCCAGGAGGTAGCTACGCCCCGAGTGGAGTGAGCTACCACGCCTGTGGGAGGGGATGTGTCAGAACTGCTGTACGCCATGGAACCGTCTCTATGATCCAGAGGGCCGCGCGCTGTACAATAGAGCAAAGCCCCTCCAAAACAATAAAAGGATTTTTGGTCTTCCTCACTGCACTTGTGCAGGAGATATAAGACCGTAGAGCCAGGCTCCAACACCATAGACAGAGATGTACGACCGCGAGAGGGCCTTAGGCTGAAACACAAGGTTAAGAAGCAGAAAGTCCGATGAGCTACTGTCACCCAACCGCATTCAGGAGGGTTTTACTGACAGTGCATGCAGCTCGCTCACACGCCTCGCGGAGGCGATAGCGAGCAGGAATGCAGTCTTCAAGGTTAGACTGAGTTCATCCAGCTCGAAGGGCGGCTCAGTGAGTGGATTCAAAGCCAGTTGTAAGTCCCACGAAGGGACTAAGTTAGACCTGGGTGGGCAAAGCCACCTGGCTCCTCAGGGAAACTGGCTGGCGAGAGGGTGAGATCCCACCAACAGGCCCTCAATACACTCATGGCTGTCAAATATGGCTGCCAGATAACACCTTAGCGTGGACTCCACTAGCCCCTCTTTGAAGAGGGACTGGAGGAATGCCAAAACGACTGAACTGTCATAATTGGGTAAACCCATTATTGTGGTACCAGCAGCGAACATCTGCCCACTTCCCAGCGTAGAGCGCCCTTGTAGATGGGGCTTTGATGCCTGAAATGTTTCCAGTACTGCTGGCCCCAGGCCCTGTGGCCACTCCCATCTAGGGGCCAAGCAGGTCATACAACTGTGGATTTGGTTGCCATAGCAGGCCTGGGGCAGCAAATCCGCTCTGGTCGGGAGGCGCGACGGGGTGCCCACTAGCAACTCCCTAAATGAACTGCACTGTATGCAGGCACCATTTCCCCGCTCTCAGGCCACCCCTGGACAGCCTATCGGCTTCCACATTGATTGTGCCCAGTACATGTACTGCCTTCGGGGACATACCCTAGGCCTGTGCCCACAGCAGGAGTTGACATGCTTTGCATGTCGAGTTGGATGCCAAAGCCCACCCTGTTGGTTGAGGTAGGAGACCACAGTGGAATTGTCTGTCCGGACAAGAACCTGTCTGTGTCAGACCACTGGGAGGAATGGGTCAATGCCTGATGCACTGCCTCCGTTTCTGGCAGGTTGATGTGCTTCCCGACCCATGAGTGGCTCCACAACCCTTGTAGGGAATGACCCTCTCCGACCGCTCCCAGCCAGTCTTGGAGGCGTCCGTGGTGGTCGTCACCCTAGGTAACACACTGGGTAAATAGGGAGGAGTCGCCGCCTGTCCTCGTGCGGGCTTACTCCCTGTGCTGCCGCCCAACGCTGTAATGGACACGTATGCAGCAGCCCAAGTGGCACCACCTGGGCCGCTGAAGCCATCAAGCCAAGCAACCTCCGGTTAATGTTTACTGTCACCTGCTGCGCTGCCGCAAAGTGGGACAGACTGTCCATCAAAAACATGCTGCCTCTCTGGGTCAGAGGGGCCTGCATGGACATTGAGACCAAAACCGGGCCCAGGAAAACCCTCTCTCTGGAGGGGCTGAGGTGGCTCTTTTCCCCTGTACAGGGTCAGGCCCAAGCTAGCTAAGTGGGCCAGTACTGACCTTGTATCCCTTCTGGCTTGCTCCTCTGAAGGATCGCAGATTAGCCAGTCGTCCAGGTAGTTCGCAATGCGAATCCCTTAGTGACAGAGTGGGATCAGCGTGTCTCCTTGCACTTCATAAAAAGTGTGTGGGGCCAGGGCTAGGCCGAAGGAGAGGACCGAGTGATCGTACCCTTTGCCTTGGAAGGAAAAGCGGAGGTACTTCCGGTGATCCCGGTGTATGGGGATATGGAAGTATACATCCAGCAGGGACACAGATGTGAACCAATCGCTGTCTCCCACCAGTAGGGGGAGACTGGAACGGCGGAGCATGTGGAAGGGCAGGCGCTTTAGGAAGCAGTTGAGCCCTCTCTGGCCGCGTGTGAACTGGAGCTTGTACCCCGACTCCAAGGTGCTGAGCACTGAAGGACATCGGGTACGTGGGCGCCATAGCAAGGTTACTGGGGGTAGCGGAGGACATATCCTGCGGAAATCCCTCCAACACACCACAGGCAGCGTAGTGTCGGCTAGCTAAGCCAACCAAGCAGAGGCCTAGTAGGCTGGCGCAGGTGGCTAGCAGTAGGCCCGAATCAGTAGCACTGAAGGGCCGCCAGAGACCGCTAAAACCTCAAGTAGCGTGTGTCCACTGACACAGAGGCTACTTCCGGCTTGTCCCTTTTCCCTTTCTTAGTAACAACAAGGAGAAAGAAAATTCAATGCCTCAACAGGACAAAATACAATCAGAAGATATCGGCATAACCCGATCTACTTCTGCAAGGAAAACCGGCAGTGAACTGCCTAACAAAAGGTAACAACTCTACCGAGTAATGGTAGCCAAACAAACAGCAACAAACCGTGATTCCGCGTTGCTGGGGAGGGAAAGCCCCAGAAAGCATACTCCATTCAGGACGTAGCTCCGGGCAATAGGGAGAGGCAAGAAATTCTAAAGGGTACCATACAAACCAGTCTCAGCTCAAACTGAGACAAAAAAAAGGCCGGATGGCGTACAAGCGCCATATTTATGGCGTGACGTGGTTCGTCCCGTAGTGGTGGTTAATTTGGTATTCAGTCTCCTCCCATACCATGCCATATTGAACAATATGAAATAGAACCTTCTTCCTCTCTCATATCCAAGTGTCAAAAGTTTGAGATGTTCTAAAATTGGCAAGAAAATCCTATTCAAAATGTCACCTTTTTCAGTCGTTTTACATTGGATTACATAGAAAGTTTGAAGTGGGATTATTTCAAAATGCTACAGTAATATTTCACCCCAACTCGGGGTCAGATATAGAGGAGGACCTCTTCTCTCATACCCAAGTGTCAAAAGTTGAGACGTTCTAAAATTGGCAAGAAAATCCTATTCAAAATATCACCTTTTTCAGTCGTTTTACATTGGATTACATAGAAAGTTTGAAGTGGGATTGTTTCAAAATGCTACAGTAATATTTCACCCAACTCGGGTCAGATATAGTGGAGGACCTCTTCTCTCATACCCAAGTGTCAAAAGTTTGAGACGTTCTAAAATTGGCAAGAAAATCCTATTCAAAATGTCACCTTTTTCAGTCGTTTTACATTGGATTACATAGAAAGTTTGAAGTGGGATTATTTCAAAATGCTACAGTAATATTTCACCCAACTCGGGTCAGATATAGTGGAGGACCTCTTCTCTCATACCCCAGTGTCAAAAGTTTGAGACGTTCTAAAATTGGCAAGAAAATCCTTTTCAAAATTTCACCTTTTTCAGTAATTTACATTGGTGGACATATGAAGTTTGGAGTGCGATTATTTCAAAACGGTGCAGTATCCAAAATAAATAAATAAATATATATATATATATATACTAGGCTATCAGAATGTTGAGCAATTAGATTTAGCGGTGAAAAAAGCGGAAGGATGACCGTGAAAGCATACAATCGCTTTTCGCGACCGATTTAAGGTGGACCCGGCAATTCCGAATCGGGAGCTGCGAATCGGGAGCCAACTTCAGCGTCGTATTTTATTGACACATCTGGACACAAGTTTAGCCTATTTTATTTTAATTTCAACCATTTTGATTGATTAAGGTAACGTTAAACTAATTCAACAAATGCTGCTAAAAAAGTAGGCTTTGGAATCTCTTAAGCAATTGTTTCTCCTAATCTAGTCCCACCCCCCAATTCCCATAGAGATCCATTCAAATGCAGAGAGGTTATAGTAGGCTATCACTTGTTAGAGTACCTGAAAATAGATATCAAGCGTCTTCCAAACTTCCAAATGATTATAATGGAACAAGCACACCTGTTTTGTGCACCAGACATCAATTTTAACCAATATATTTGATAGTAAAGGTAGGGGTGTACTTACTTTTTCCTCAGGGATTTGCATTTATGTTCATTTCAATCGCTTAAGTGATTCCAAAGTCTACTTTTTTTAGCATCATTTGTTGAATTAGTTTACCTTAATCAATCAATATGGTTGAAAATAAAATAAACTTGTGTCCAGATGTGTTAAAAAGACTGACTACTGTTTGAGGGTGTAGGCTACTTACCTTTTCACATGACTGTATACTTAGCTGACATGTTCTCGGTTTGCAATGCTAAGGAGTTAACAATTTAATGTTTGTATGTTTTGTCAGTCTAACTTTAGCTAAAAAGTTATCTGTGTATTTTGATGCTTATCGATGTACAATAAATATTCATCTTAACTAGCAAGCTTAACGTTACCGTTATTTGTTTCCATTTGCAGCAGACAATTTGCAGAGAGGATAGCATTCAGTTCGAGAGACATTAGTCTACCCCCTCCAAGAAAAATAAGGAGGAACGCTACCTGAAGCGGCTAAAACTGAGCACGATCCAAAGCTCAAAGTTATAAATCCTAAGTAAGTTACTTAATGTTTAAGTTATTAAATGGCCAGCTAGCATAATAATAATAACAATAATAATAATCGTGCAATGCTTGTAGCTTACTTACCAATAGGTATTTGATGACGTCAACTTTTTTCGAAGTATAGGCTAGCTGTTTGTGTTTGGCGATATTATTTAACGTTATAATTGCAAAACTCATTAATTTTCCCATTAGCTATACCAGTTAGCTTGTAGAAAGCTACAGATTTCCGAGTTCAGAAACCATTAGATGGCGTCCTGTATTGTTTTTCACATTTGTGAGGTCAGAGATTGATTTTGTGAGGTCAGAGATCGCATTTGGATCATTTTCACGTGATAACGTTATCTGCTGCAATGGCTACTAGTTCAATTCTACAGTTCTAATGTAAGCCACAGTGGGTCTGCATTATGAAACTGCTACCTCTGTTGTCTGTGACTGTGGTTTACAGTGTAAGATGTGAAACAAACCAAAACAAAAAAATCATCTGGAATCTGAGCCAATCAGAGGTGCAAAGTACATGGGGGCAGGTTGCAACCTGGGCCACGTTCAATCTGAAAACCGTGTGCACCGTTTTGCTACGGTTTCCGGGTTGAACGACATGTTTCCTCAAAACGGCGTGAAACGGTGTGCAACGGGCTTTGAGGTACGTTTTCTCTCGTTTGGTGGGTGTGTCAGGGGTGTTACCCAATCAGCAGCGACATGTATATAAACCCCGCCGTATTAAAGAGGCAGTGCGCACAATGGATCAAGCTAAAGTTCTTTACAAATGCGTCATCTGCAGCTTGGTGTGTGTAACAATTGAAGGCATTAGAAGACATGTTTGTATCTTTTGCTATCGTATGTACCATTGTGGAGTGACACTTTCATAAACTTTTCTACTCCACTCTACTCCTCTAAATATATAATGGTAAATATTACAATAGCATATCACAACAACAGTGATCAGCAATAATGATAGGCCTAATACTCATAATAAAATAATTGGCTCCTATAGATTTGAACACAGTCTCGAAGGTAAGAAGTGGATTATCCTTCACCTGAAATGTTTGCCTTGTCATCCTGAAATTCGAGTCAAATGTTGGATCACTATACTTAGGAACCACAGTTTCCACATACCCCTTCACTCGATTGGGACGTTCTCTGCTATTCTGGACTGCAAGGGCAGTAACTGTAACATCGAGCGTATTTTGGAGTATTAAACACGTATTTAAACCGATTTCATCAGGCTCCGAAAATTCTTTACAAATGACGCAAAGAATGGCCTTCTCAGCTACCATAGTTGCAACGCTTGCGTAACACAACAGGGTGTTCAACGCACCACCGTTTCCGTTTAAATAAACTTTTTGCGACGGTTTGTTGGGGCTGAACGCAGCCCTGGTTGCAACGTGTATATTGGGGGTAGAGGCACCATTTTAACTTCCACGCTAAGAAGCAAATGTATAGGAACAGAACACAAAACAGAGCCGTGGTTACGCATTTGCTTCATCAATATGTTCTTTTCACTCTGCATTTTTCTGTGACAAAGTGAAATTGATGAGGAAGTAGAGTTAAATCTATCTTGGAAAACCTGTGTGTCATAGCACAACATTTCACAGCGTAACACAAGACAAGTTACTTATTCAACTGATGCTCGTGTAGAAATTGCGCTCTGAGACCGTGGTGCTTACTCACGCTCGGCAAGTGATTCTTTCATTCTTGAAGAGTAGACAATTGGCTCGCTCTCTGCGCACGGGTACGATTGGGTCTCCTCCGCGCCGGCCGGCTCTGCACCTGTGCGGCTTGTGGCTGTGGTGTGAAAAGAAGCTGCTGGCCGGCACCGCGTGTCTCAGAGGAGAACCGCAAGTTGTCTTGACTCTCCCGAGGCGTATACGAGCACACGGGCACATAGTATGTGAATTGGATATTACAAATTCAAGTGGGAATAGAGATGCCAAATTTAAAATATTTTTTATTTATTTTATTTTTAAAGAATGAAAGCATAACCTTAAACCTTGAACTCATTTTTATTTCTTCTGGATGGTTAATTCTGTTGTACTTGCTAAGATTCAGTGGTAAGATCCATCTTGGCTTTTCTTACATTATATTCAAAGCACTTTTCCAAATAAAAGAGCACTAAGTAAAAATCAATAAGACATGGCCTACTTGAGAAAAGGGGGGTAATACAGATTTTCTTTTACAAATGTGACAAAGCAGGCCAAATAAACTTAAAATGGTACACGCACTTGAAGGCACTTGCACGTGGTTAGACGAAAGTAACCCAGTGTGATACCCATTTTGTTGAATTACTGTTAAATGAAAAAGGCTATGAAAATGGGAGATTTCAAAAAAAGCCCAGGTAATGAAAACACGAAGAAGGACCAGAATAATCAAAAGCCAGTTTTAAAAGTAGATGGCGTTTGTACTGAGAAATTGCAAGGTTTTGGGTCCCGTCACCTTTAGTTTTTATAAATGTCTAAACGTCTATAACTACAATATAATACAAAAATGAACATTTTAAGACGAAACCAGCAGTTGTGTTGAGTGGTTTGCTTGGTGTAGTACTGCCGTTAGGCTGATAGGCCAGCCCAAGGCTTCTAGCTGGAGGTGTTCTGTGTGGAGCTGTGTAAGGAGTAACTCCACCCAGCCAAAACTTCATCGACACAAAGCCACATTGACGCATTCATGCCTTCCCTGTCTGCCTTCTCTCTCCCCCTCTTCTCTTCCCGTACACCCCTCCCCCCTTTTACACTTTTTTTGTTCTTCCCAACTTCTCCCTAAACTTACAACCCCCGCCAACCCCCCCACCCTCCACACAGTCTTCCCTCCTTTGGACTTAATGGCTTCCTGCCCTTCACACTTTTATCTCTAAAACGTGTGTGGGGGGGTAGGGGGTCTTTTTTGTGATGCAAAATAACATTGGCCAAACCTGCTCTGACACAGTATTTACATAGCAGTCCAGAGACACTAGGATTAGCCACGTATCACATTTGAGTCGATGTTGCTTCCAGGGCACAGTGAATTGGCCGCACATTCCTTGCGGTAGTCACTCTCCCACACCTCCCTCCCCCCCCCCCCCCCCCAAACCCACTCTTTGTTAACCAGATGTGTGGATGTGTGATGGGTCCTGTCCTTGTCCTGTTCTATAAATACTCAGTACGCATTCCTGCACGTCGCTCACTTCCTGCTTCCGCTCCACTCAGATGCAGAAGAGACAGGGGGACCAGATTAGCTCACCGTTCACACATTCTGACATGCACGCACACCCACTCACACACACACACACACACTCACACACTGACGCACGCAAATATTTTCACCCCGCGCTTTCCCACACATGCTCAGCCAAATGATACGGTTCAGCTTCTGTGCTTGGTAATTTACTGTTTGTCTCCAGTGGTGATCTAATAACATTTGCTGTAACAACAACAACTCAAGACGAGTAATAAAACGATGTGAAACCCACGTAAGAGGTGCCCCTCAATACTTTGTTTGTGGTGTTTGTGTGCGTGTGTCATCACATATACTCTGATGTACATTACCCTCATTTTCACTGTATTTATTATCAGACTACAAAGACACTGATTTCTCACACGTTTCACAGTTGTCTCATTTATCCATCCAATCAATTTGTAATGCCTGTAACTCAGGTTATAAGGCAAACTCAGGTTTGAAACGCACTTGTTTTTATGTCATTTCACTACTTCTGGGGCAGTCTAATTCCTGTCACTGAATTTACAAAAGTTCAAACGGAAGCCATTTCTAAGGTGTCACCCACTAATGTAACACAGTTTTACCATTAATTACATCATTCTGCCTTGTGATATTGCTGTGAGCTGGCAGTGTGCTGTAATAAGGGAACTGGACACATGACCAGGAGGTTTGAATTCCTGCCGGGGCTCAGTTATTTCTTTGAGCACAGTGCCTGGCCTGAATTGCTTCAGTAATATATAACTATGTAAACAAAGCATAGCCTAATCTAAGTAAGTTTTGCTTAGTAAGCCTGTCTGCCATAAAAATTGATAGTAACTGGTAAAAAATAGATAGTAACTGGTCATACACACTTGTTTTCAGGTTGTTCACTGCATCATTAAGCAATGTTATTAATTTATGTAACTTGTACAGCAACTTAAGACTTTAGTGGAAGCTCCCTGAACTGGGAGTGCAATTTTTTACGTGTTATTTTTATTTATGTTCACATGTATCCTTGATAGAAAAGCACTCAGTATTTATAGTACTCGTCATTTGTGTGTGTGTGTGTGTGTGTGTGTGTGTGTGTGTGTGTGTGTGTGTGTGTGTGTGTGTGTGTGTGCGTGCGCGCGCGCATATTCTACTGTTTTCATTTGACCTTGCTTCAACTTGCTATTTATTATTGCTAAAGCTTGGCAAATCAGTTTCGATTTAGAAGCTGTTGCTGGAATATATACAGTATGTGTTCATATATTTTAACCTTATATAATATGTGTATTGAATAAATACAAGTTTCGCTGGCTGCTGCTTAGCTGTTGTTGTATCAACAATTCTACCTCGTGAATATTGTACCCATTGTCACCTCAAGCTTAAACGGCAAACAATTGGGATTATTTGCTTCATAATGTACCTTTTGTGTGATTTCATGGTGAGTCAGTGGTTCTTTCACCGGTGTTTGTTCAGACAATCTTTCACTTCAGTAAAGGAAGTGATAGGGTAGCCCAACTAGTTTCTGGTAAATTACTTCGATATGAGTAATACGAAAATATTTTTAGTCGTCAAAAAGTTCCGCAACTTGGACGGGAAATCACGCGGAAATGACGAAAGGCGTTAGTGTTTTATAGCGGCCCTTTGTTTTCGAGTGAATTTACGAGCTCGGTCGGGGGGAGGTGGGCGAGGCTACAGCTGTGTGAATAAGGATGACACCCCGCGGGTGGCGCCCAACACCGCTTCCTGCCTTCAGTGCAGACACATCCCAACCCCCCAGCGATATTCGTCATATGTAGGCCTACATGTGCAAACACAGATCCGCCCGAGCGAGTAGAGTCGAATAACCAGTCAGCTGGGTGGAGTCATTTTCTGCCAAACGAGATTATGCGAGCAGCCGCCTTACATCTGAGCGCAACAGGCGTTCCTGAGGAGGAATGCCGGCGACAGTGTTACAGTGTTAACACTAGTTAATCACCAGCGATTTAGACCCCAAAACATGCTGGTGGGCCATCATCGAGCAAGTATAGTTATGTATTTGTAAATACCTGATATGTGTTGGCTTCATGAATCGTATGCTGTAAACCTTCTGTAAACCTATTGGTTGTTATAAATACGTGGATGGTCAATGGCCGAAGTGGTACAAAATAAATGCTTTGATAGGAACAATGAATTCAAGTAAAAATAAAACAACCACGAGATGTCCATTTCAAAAATAAACATGTTTTATTGTTTTGGAATGAGGTATTTGATTAAACAATCAAACGATATCAAGAGCAGCATCGAGTAGGACAAACACACAGTGAACCTTCCCGATATTAATATATAAAATGTCCCATAGGGATCAAACTAAATATAAACTAAATATACACACACCACTGGTCTACCTGGACCAATGGACGTTCCAAGTTACGCATATACAGCAGGTGAGGTGCTGTCAATTAGTTGCACAGTTCAAATGTCATATGACCATATTTGGGGAAGTTGGCCGAGACAAGATTAAAGTCCCTCTGGGAGATAACAATGGATTACCTCCCCCGCGGGGCCCCTGGCTGCAAGTGGGGTGGGGGAGGTGTCGGCTACTTGCGGAAGTTTCACAATCCATTACTGAGTCATTGCCACACAACAGGAACTGCTACGAGCTGTCATTCTTCTTCAACTCAACGTTTCGCTGCCCATTGCATTCCAGGGGCCCGGAGGCGGACAACAGCTCTGACTTATTTGGCAAATAGTCCAAAGCCGTTTCCTGCTTCAGTCAGGTCAGACTGGTCTGATTGTCAGTGCTTCGCCCTCCTCCACTCTTCCCACCAGTGGGTCTGATGGAAGCAATGCGGTCGGGGAGTCACACGTCGAGCTTTTACCCCAGGTTCGGCTTTCCACACCACTGTCTGGTCAGTCTGCGATTACACGGAAACCCTCCCATGCCTGCAGCTTTAATGTAGTTGGTAATGTCCCAATGCTACCGGCTCAGAACGCTGCGATGGCCTGGGTTAGGGGTAAGGTAGTGAGCGTAGTCACGGCTCGATTGCAGTTCGCCGAGTTGCTCCTCAGTGCCATGCTCCGAATGACCTGGCTATCTTCCCCCGCTTCCATTTTCGCCCTTTTGCTTGGCAGGAAGTCGGGCTCGGCTGTCGCTTTGCCCCGGCGTTTCCTAGAGTGGCGGTCAGGTCCCAGAGAGCGGAGATTCTCCTTGTTGTCTTGCCTCTTCTTAAAGCCGGCTGAGGCTGTCTTACTTTCGCGCTGGCACGGCTTATCCTCCTCAGGCGAGGCCACCGGTGCGCAGTCAGACGCAGAAGTTTCCGCCTTGGCGCCGCTCGTGTCCATTGCTTCCTCGGTCGATAGCTGCTGTGGGTCAGAAGAGGTGGTACTGGTCTTCCCGTCGCTTTCACAAGCCATGTGGGCAGAGTGGTAGATGTCCCGGGCGGACTTCATCACGAGCGTAAGCAGAAGGCTTCGGTGAAGCCTCAGTCCACCGCGCTGGGAACGCGAGCTGTACAGTTTTCCCAGAGCATGAACCATGATCCGCTTGGCCTCTGTGCTAACATCCATTGCGTTGTCTTTGTGTTTTGTAATTACAACCTGTTGAAATTCTTCCTGTTCTTTTGGATGTTAACTTTTTCACTTTCACTTCACCTCAATACTTCTCCGTTTCAGAATCGTTTCACTACTTCTCTCTAACAGCACCGAAACATTTAAGTCCTGTAGGGTGCGGGGCGCGATAATATAGTAGCACTGACGTCAGTTTACACTAGAGCGTGATTGACAACTGTTCTCCACCAATGGCTCGGCTTGTTTCTACCTTAAGTTATTAAAAGAAGGCGTAGCAGTATATCGTTCATAGTACAAGCGGTGCAGAAAGCACTGTTGACTGAGCATATCGCTACACTAATTCGTAGGCTTTGGGGGATTTCTGTGGACCAAAATAGTGTAAAAAAAATTGTATTTTGATCAGAGATAACGCTGGAATTCACCATATAGAATGAGTACTGTCGAACCTCCCTTCCTGCTGAAACAACAGCAAGCTTTGTCAATATATGTGCACGTTTTCAATAAAATGTGAAATGTACTTTCGTAAATCGCTTTGGCGAAAAGCGTCTGCTAAATGTCAAAAATCAGAATTGTTGTCAAATGAAACTTATTGCACTGTAGACTCATAACCGTTTGTTGAAACGAGAGTGCAAAACACCACTGTATAGAAGTGTAGTGCGTAAAGCATGAGCAAAGCCCAGTTTACGCATATGCTTTAAAAAAAAAACATCTATTACAACAGCACACCAACCTAAATCCTTCTGTACACGTGTACTGTTGCCAGGGTATTTAGGTTACTTAAATATATATATTGGGTAGACAGCCTGTAATAAGCGCGTGCACTGCGTTGCGTTTCCAGTTCGTTTATACAAACTGAACTTTAAACTGAGTCCAAAGTATTTGTGGGGTCTGATGCTTTTAGAAAATCGGATCATTCCAGTGATTGCATACGAAACATGCTATTTCCCCAGGGAATTTTCTCAACAACGGCAAGACGAAAATGTCCATATAAAGAATATCCGGTGGATTCCCAAGGCGCCTCTGCGGAAAACCCATGACGCGTAGGTAGTAGTACTTCCCTTACCATATTTAGTGGAGGCGGTGCTTATATGTCGTAGCTGCATTCCTTATATGGTATTATCACCGGACGCGCCTAGCTTCCTCTGCCCAAGTACGGAACAAAAGCCTGTTCAAGTTACGGCGGATATATGTCTGCGAGGGTATTAATAGTATAGGAAATCTCACGAGACATACATCTGTCTTCAGGCATACATTCTTTATTTACTAGCATCATTAGTCCAAAAGCCCTTTGTTTCTTATCTGTTGGTTCTGCAGCTGCACAGCTATACTAAGTCACAGTGTGATGCTGCTATCAGTCAGTCACTGCTACCTTATATTAAGTCTTCAGACTTACAGTAATTAGTCATTCATAACAAAAATGTTCTCATTCCTCCCTGTTTTTCTTCCTCACACATCTCTCAATAGCATTGCCTTAATTTTATGCCTGATTTTGCCATGTATTTGTCATAGGCCGAATATGTGAGTAAAATGTATTTCATTTGCTAAAGGTTGAAGGATATATGGTACCCAGCATGGCCACTAAACAGCTGATCCCTGTATACCAATAACCGTTAACGCTTTCATCGGTCTCAGGTGGAGCGCACTTATCAGCTCATCCTGAACATAAGCACGGAACGCATGCCACTGACACGAAACGCATGCCACTGACTCGGAACGCACGCCACTGACACGGAACGCATGCCACTGACACGGAATGCATGCCACTGACAGCGTGCCACTGACACGGAACGCACGCCACTGACAGCATGCCACTGACACGGAACGCATGCCACTGACAGCGTGCCACTGACACGGAACGCATGCCACTGACAGTGTGCCACTGACACGGAATGCATCGCACTGACAGTGTGCCACTGACACGGAACGCATGCCACTAACAGCGTGCCACTGACACGGAACGCACGCCACTGACACGGAACGCACGCCACTGACACGGAACGCACGCCACTGGACAGCGTGCCACTGACAACGAAACGCACGCCACTGACAGCATGCCACTGACACGGAACGCATGCACTGACAGTGTGCCACTGACACGGAATGCATGCCACTGACAGTGTGCCACTGACACGGAACGCATGCCACTAACAGCGTGCCACTGACACGGAACGCATGCCACTGACACGGAACGCACGCCACTGACACGGAACGCACGCCACTGACAGCGTGCCACTTGACACGGAACGCACGCCACTGACAGCATGCCACTGACACGGAACGCACCCTGACACGGAACGCATGCCACTGACACGGAACGCATGCCACTGACAGCGTGCCACTGACACGGAACGCACGCCACTGACAGCGTGCCTCTGACACGGAACGCACGCCACTGACAGCATGCCACTGACACGGAACGCATGCCACTGACACGGAACGCATGCCACTGACACGGAACGCATGCCACTGACACGGAACGCATGCCACTGACACGGAACGCATGCCACTGACAGCATGCCACTGACACAGGAATGCACGCCACTGACACGGAACGCATGCCACTGACACGGAACGCATGCCACTGACAACATGCCACTGATACGGAACGCTTGCCAATGGTTCCATCTAAAGAAAAACAAGCCCTCGCTTCTTTCCCAGTCTCTGCAGGTATTTTGCATGCGCCTCGATGGTGGCATTAATCTGAGTGTAACTTTGCCTACTTCTCGCTCTGGCATTGTTTGCTTACCACGTTAAATGCACTTGTTACAAGTGTCTTTAGCTAAAAGAATCTGGCAAACAACTGTATTGTAAATTGTTAAATGCATAGGGTTTCATCCAAGTTCTGAGTCTTACCCAGCCACAGGAAACATGGCTACAAAATGGATCTTTTTACAATATCTTTTACTGCATCCCCACCTTAATTTCTCTTACGCGTAGCAGTTTATAGTACATATGCCCTCACATGATTTTTTTTCTCCTTGCTAGTTTCTCTCCCGTTTGCCACATGTATCAAGGAATGCTTCTATATGTGCATGAACTAGCTCTCTGCACTGTCCATTCATGGCCATGCAAAACACATGCTAACTACATACAGTGCCCTCCACTATTATTGGCACCCCTGGTAAAGATAAGTAAAAAGGGTTATGAAAAATTCACCGTTTGGTGAATTAGCTTAATCTCACACTGAAAACATGAGAAAAATCCAACTTTAATTGAAGTAAATTTATTATGAGAAAAAAAAATCCCTCATCAAGAAATTATTATTTTTAACAAAACCATGTGTGCCACAATTATTGGCACCCCTGCATTTATATATAGAATAAAGGAATTATTTTTTATATTTGGTTGCATATCCTTTGCATGCCATGACTTCCTGATGTCTGTGACCCAACAACATCAAAAGACTCTTGATATCTTATTTTCTGGTACTCTTACAAGCGATACTATAACGTCTCTGCATTTGAATGGATCTCTATGGGAATTGGGGGTGGGACTAGATTTAGCTGTAAATTACACTGGAACAGTATGGAACACATGGTTGGCTAAATGGCTGTAAGTCATCAAGGGTCTGACGTATCAAAACAAGCCTTAAACCATCACTCTGCTGCCAGTTATGCAGTAGATATGGATGGATAACTTTAAGGGTTGTTTCTCCTGACTTATTTTTCCATAGAGTTCAATAGGAAAATTTGTCAGGGAAACAACCCTTAAAGTGATCCGTCCATATCTACTGCATATCTGGCAGCAGAGTGATGGTTTGATGCTCGTTTGATCAAGAGAAGCTATCAAGAGTCTTTTGATGTTGTTGGATCACAAAGGATATGTGACCAAATATTAAATATGATTACTTTATTACTTTATTCTATATATAAATGTAGGGTGCCAATAATTGTGGCGCACATGGTTTTGTTAAAAATAATTATTTGAATTTTAAAAAAATTTGAATTAATAAAAAAAAATTTGAATAATTATTATAAAAATGATCATTTTATTAATGATGAGGGACTTTTTTCTTCTCACAATAAATTCACGTCAATTAAAGCTTGGATTTTTCAAAATTTTTTCAGTGTGAGATTAAGCTAATTCACCAAACGGTGAATTTTGTATAACCCTTTTTACTCATCTTTACCAGGGGTGTCTATAATAGTGGAGGGCACTGTATATCTGTCAGCACTCAGCCACTTACCCAACTGATGACTGATACAATTGATAGGCACGTTTCTAGATGTGCCTTTTAACATACAGTAGCTAAAAGCCACAGCATTTGGACAGAAAGGCTAGTATTTACCTGCCCCCTCTCTTGGGGAAGTGTTATGTGCAGTATTGTTTGTTCCTGAAGAACATCCTTTAATTAAATACAGTTAAGTCTGACTGCTGCGAGTGATTCGTTTGCTGCATGCGTGAATCCTTTTGTCACATCGGCTGTTACCAGCTTGTTTTCACAGATTCTGTTTGCACTTTGCAGTCCCTCAGGTCACACACACACACACACACACGTGCAAACATACACACTTACGCAAGCAGAAAACACACACCCAACATACAAGACACACACACATACACAAACAAGCGCACAAGCGCAGACACATTCCAGCAGCCATGTGTTAGTTCACTCAGAGTGAGCAGAGAGGGGGATGGTGTGTTGTGTGTGTGTGTGTGTGTGTGTGTGTGTGTGTGTGTGTGTGTGTGTGTGTGTGTGTGTGTGTGTGTGTGTGAATGTGCAAGGGTTGGGATGGAAACGAGGCAGGGACTGCAGAGGGAAAGAGAGGTGTTGGGGTTGGGGTGGGGGGGTGTGAGGAAGGAAACAGAGCACTTGGAGATTTGTGGGTAGGAAGTAAGAAGGGTGGATGAGGGACAGAGAGAGAAATGAGAGAGAGCTTACACAGAGGAGGTATGGAGAGAGAGAATGAGTGAGGGATTACACAGGAGGTATGGAGAGAGAGAATGAGAGAGAGCTTACACAGAGGAGGTATGGAGAGAGAGAATGAGAGAGAGCTTACACAAAGGAGGTATGAGAGATGAGAGGGATTACACAGAGGAGGTATGGAGAGAATGAGAGGATTAAACAGAGGAGGTATGGAGAGAATGAGAGAGGGCTTACAGAGGAGGTATGAGAGAGAATGAGAGGGATTACACAGAGGAGGTATGGAGAGAGTGAATTGAGAGAGAGTTTACACAGAGGAGGTATGGAGAGAGAATGAGAGGATACACAGAGATGTATAGAGAGAGAGAAAGAGAGGGATAACAGGGGAGGTATGAGAGAGAGAATGAGAGAGCTTACACAGAGGAGTATGGAAGAGAATGAGAGGATTACACAGAGGAGGTATGGAGAGTAGAGAATGTGAGAGAGCTTACAGAGAGGAGGTATAGAGATTGAAAGAGAGGGATTACACAGAGGAGGTTTAGAGAGAGAGAAAGAGAGGGATTACACAGAGGAGAATGGAGAGAATGAGAGAGGGTTTATACACAGAGGGAGAGTATAGGAGAGAGAAGAGAGGATTACAACGAGAGGTATGGAGAGAGAGAATGAGAGAGGGCTTATTACACAGAGGAGGTATAGAGAGAGAGAAAGAGAGGGATTCACAAGAGAGGAATGGATAGAATGAGAGAGGGCTTATTACACAGAGGAGGTATAGAGAGAGAAGAAAGAGAGGGATTACACAGAGGAGGTATGGAGAGAATGAGAGAGGGCTTATTACACAGAGGAGGTATAGAGAGAGAGAAAGAGAGGGATTACACAGAGGAGGTATGGAGAGAATGAGAGAGGGCTTATTACACAGAGTAGGAATGAGAGAGAATGAGAGGGATTATACAGCGGAGGTATGGAGAGAGAGAATGTTAGAGAGTCTTACAGAGAGGTAGGTATAGAGAGAGAATGAGAGAGGGCTTATTACACAGAGAGGTATAGAGAGAGAGAAAGAGAGGGATTACACAGAGGAGGTATGGAGAGAATGAGAGAGGGCTTATTACACAGAGGAGGTATGGAGAGAGAATGAGAGGGCTTACAGAGGAGGTACGGTCCTGCCACACAGGATTCAGACATTATCCGTGGATGAATCGTTCCCTGAAGTAGCACCACCATGTAACTGTAAACACGACTGT
>CM056387.1:30148311-30248311 GCA_029718625.1 Synaphobranchus kaupii
CACAGCAACCCAAAGCGGTGAACTCTGACCCAAAGGTGCTTTTTTCCCTCTCTCTCTCTCTTTTTAGTATGGACACGGACACTACATAGACTCTCCACCCCCATATCCCATTGGACCGTCACTCCACTAGTCCCGCCTACTTTTTTCTTCTTGGTTTATGACCTTGTCCATTCTGACAGAGATCCGAAGCAATTTTTGTGACGCTGAGCGATAATGTTAATAATAATAATAATAATAATAAAAAAACTGTTGGAAGTCCCCAACACTATCAGTCCAACCATTCTGCTCTGTCACATAACAGAAAAAAAATCGTAATTATTCATGAAGTGGGGTTTCTTTAAAGCCAGGTAACATTAATTTATTTGCCCCAACCTGCTGCCTGTCTGAGAAGGTGCTGCCCCCCTGGTGGTGGAGGCTGGCAGTGCTCAGACACCCACACGATGCTGCAGTACTGCAGCTCACCAGCAGGTGGTGTACCCAGACCCGACAGCCACGCAATGCCAACTGCTTCTGTGCTATACATTTATGCATCTATGTTACATATCTATGTTATTCATTAATATGTATATCTGTATGTAAATATTTTTTTTTTAAATGACCATGGGATACACACAGATATGTTCAGATATAAGATATACTCACTCAGTAAGGTTCAATAAGGATACAAGCTGCATCGTGGATTCTTCAAAGAGGAAGTTTCCCATGGTTTTAAAAAAAATAAAAATGTTCAGCAGTACTCAAACGGCCCTCAACTCCGACATGCCCACCCCCCTGGCCTACCGACCAGCACACAGCTCCCTTTCCAGTAAACCCCCCACCCCCCGCCCGCCCCACCATAAGCACGAAAGTCAACATCTTGCACAATGGAAAAATATGTGGTACTTTTTCCTCAAGAATTGGCACCTCATTAATCTCGACTTATTATTAGTTTTTAAAGTTTTTTTATGAATCTAACACTACAGTGCTTACTCTGCTGAAAAGTGAAAAAAAAAAACAAAAAAAAAAAACAATTGGTGTAGTGAAGTTGTACAAAGCTTTCCTAACGGCGCAAACGCATGATACGCCAGCTGCTCTCTGTGTGCTCAAAGCCCCCCCACCTCCCGCTCAGTAGCTTGTTCAACCCCCAGCACACACCAGCTCAGGGAAGTCAAACAAACACACACACACACACACACACACACACACACACACACACACAGTCATGCGAGCTCTCGCACACATTCTCACGCACTGCGTGGCTCTCTCCGTGGCTACACGAAGGGTCCCCTCCATAGGTCGGATCTGAGGTGCTCTTAAGGAACTCCAGCGAAAAGCGAGACGTCCTGCGGCCTCAGCGTACGTAGACCTACGGCCTCAGCGTACGTAGACCTACGGCCTCAGCGCACGGAGACCTACGGCCCTCAGCGTACGTAGACCTACGGCCTCAGCGTACGTAGACCTAACGGCCTCAGCGCACGGAGACCTACGGCCTCAGCGTACGTAAGACCTACGGCCTCAGCGCACGGAGACCTACGGCCTCAGCGTACGTAGACCTACGGCCTCAGCGCACGGAGACCTACGGCCTCAGCGTACGGAGACCTGCAGGCGGGAGCGGTCCGCAGCGGAGGCAGCGCTGTGTAAACGGCACGCTCGTCACGCAGCCTCTGGCGGGCTGATCAGCACCCCGCGTTACAGAGGGGTGCGAATAAGACACTGACGTTTCTCTCCCCTCACCGCCCTGCCCCCTCACGGGACCCATCTGCTGACACACACACACACACACACACACACGCGTATATACGTATACATAATGCCAAATCACAGTTTAAAAAAAGAATAACACTAGAAGTGAGACTAGGATTTGAATCTTTTTTTTTTCCCTCTGGTTTCCTATGTTTGATGCGGCCGTTTGCCAGCTGTGCGCGTTTACCGCTGTTTTGTCTATGAGGGCCTGAATCATTCAGACAGATCACCTCATCCTGCCTGGTGTGGGGGTGTCGCTCGCAACGAGCCACGCGGTGCGCGCACACACACGCGCACACACACACGCACACGCACACACACACACACACACGGCCTTTTAGCCCCGCATCCATACACCGCCCCCGTACAAGCCAGGCAGCGATGCAGAATGGAGCTTGTACACAAAACCCAACAAACCCACACATATTTAGACAAAAGCAACACACAACACACACCCCTCCCCCCCGACACACGACACAATCGCATCAAAACAAACAGCCTTTGTTTTTCTCCATTAAAATGCTACCCACATGCAAGCAAAGGGAAACACACAGAAGCCCAGCCGTGAACATACACACATTTTCTCACGTACGCAAGCGCGCGCGCACACACACACACACAAATAAACTCTCTCACACACACATACACTTTCACACCTACACAAGCGCACACAAATACGCACTTTGCACTTGTGGCCTCCACCTTGCGCTACAAGCAGTGCCCATGACTTTAAAAAGGCAGAGTAACATCCTCAAATCCTCATCCTCGTCCCCGCACCCCCAGCCCTCCCCCCCCCCCCCCCCCAGGACGCACCCCGATTTCTCCACCGGTCTCTCTACCCCACACACTTATCTGTCCAATGGAGGAGCGTTCGATGGGGAAACTCCCCTCTCCCTCTCCCTCTCCCTCTCTTCCCTCCTCCCTCTCCCTCTCCCTCTCTCCCTCTCCCTCTCCCTCTGGACCAAGTCTAAGATCACATTCCAGTCAGGATGGCCCTTTGACCCTTTTAGGAGCACTGAAATTTTAAAGGCGGCTCCTTTTCGGTAGGTCCACCGCCTCGTGTCGGCGTTCCGCCGATATACCCCAGCCAGAGTGGTGCCATTGCCTCTGTCACCACTCGAGGGACCAGGAAGGGCCAGTCCCACACACAGGCAGGTTAAAACTCCAGGCCCAGAGACATTGGGCCCGGAGACCCTACCTCCTGCCCAGAACCATCCACGGGTGCCTGGAGCCCAAGCCAAGGGGCTCATCTGTTGGTGCCCTGACCCCTGACCCTGACGGCCCCACCAGGGGGGGAGGGAGGGGCTGACAGCACCCTTTTAGAGCATCTGTGAGCGCTGTGCAAAGCTGACGCACTCTCTCAGCTCATGTGTGAAAATCAGCCACATAAAAGCCAGCTGTGTAGCTACAATCCCCCCCATCCCCCCTGACCACCGGGTCAGAATACACCCCAGCCCCTCCAACCCCCCAGCCCCCCAACCCCCCCAGCCCCTGCCCCTGCCCCGGCAGTGTGGGTTCAAAACAACATTTTCATTCCGCTCCCCGACCTGTTAAAAATAACAATGTATTTATGCATTTATATTTTACTTTTAGCGATCAGGGGGAAAGAAACTGTTTAGCCCTATCATTACAGTCATCTTTCTTTTTTCAGATTTTTTTTACATTACTCAGGAACAGTATGTGTTGATATAGCCAAATGTTGTATGATGCAGTTACTTTAAATATATAAACATAATTATTATAGATACATATTTGTTTTGTATATATCGGTGACGTTGCATGTGATGACGTCATGGCCAGAGGCTGACCCTTAAAATGATAAATTACTTATATAAATTATTCGGGGAGGCCCCAGTTAAAGCGTCCCAAGCCTTTTGAAGCCAGGTGTTTTCTCTCAGTCGCATTCCGTCACAAATCTACAAATCTAAATCTTTTTTTTTGTGATGTGCTTTTCCGGAATGGCCAATTTCTGAATTCTCTACCGCTCATATTCCCATATCTGCAAAGTCAGAATTCCCAACGGCAGCACAAATTCACGCTGTAATTACCATAACTCAGCATAACCAAAACTCAAGCAGCATCAATTTGAGAAAAACACAGGGAGTCGTACACAAATATGAACTGGCCAGGAGTCTGGACAAGGGCACACAAAACTCCCAGCATTCCTTTAGCATGTTAAACGCAGGCTGAGCGCACTTCTAACGGAAGCAGAGGGAGTGGATGTCTGAACACGAAAGGGCGGGGGAGAGCAGGACCAAGGCGGCTGTTACCACGGCAACATGGCCACGCGTGTCCCCACTGGGTTCGTCTGTGGCTGGGGTCTCCTGGTAACCCCTGGGAAAGCGTTATGGGGACACCACCCACCCCCAACCACAAGGGAATCACACAGTGCAATGAGGCATCTCTTCAAACAACTGGGACACACACACACACGCACACATACACACGCGCACACACACACACACACACACACCTTCCCTTTCCCTCTTTCATCCGCACGCACGCATGCAACAAAAAAAAAGACAGAAACAAAAATATTTGGATACGTTTTGCTAATGCAAAAATATTTGCTTTTCGCTGCTCGCTTAAATTCTTTAGTGGGAATAAAACTTCACAAAACATTTCAGTCCAAAAACGAGATTTTAAAACAATCCCTCTATTTTCTTTTTACCCCTCTATACACATAAAATATATATGCATATAGTTAAATATATTTAAAAAATATGTCAGTCTTTTTCGTTCCCAGTTTCTTTGCAGTCTTCAGTAACCTCTACTCTCTCTTAGAATCCTTGGCAATGTTACATACAAAGAAATAAGCACAAAAGTTTACAAAAAAATTTGAAAAAGAAAAGCAAAAAAAATGATAATAAAAATCAAACTTAAGAAGAAATGGTCAATTTTCTGGTCGATACGTGAACTTGGGTGGTGGGGGGGGGGGTTGGGAAATCTTTCTGATAGGCAGAGACAGTGACAGACAGACTGACAGATTAATCCACCCAGCTCTGCAGGTACATACGGCCGGCGAGGCTCCCAGAGCCTCTGGTATCTCTAGTGTTTCTCATCACAGGGCAGAATACAATCCCACATCACAGCTGTACGCCAATACATTCAAAATCAGGACAGTGTTTATCATACACGCTGGCCCCTCCCCTCCCCCTGCTGGGCCCCTCCCCTTTCCCCCGCTGGCCCCTCCCATCCGGCCCCGCCCTCTCGTAAGGGAATGTGTTCTGTTGATATGGAGAGGCGAAGGGCCGACAAGCACCACTGGTGGCGGGTAACCAACCCCCAACCACTGCACAGAAGGAGGGGGAGGTGGAGGGGGCGGGGCAGACTCTGCTCAAGGGTGGGTTAATCTCTACTTCTGTTTTTAAAATAAAATAAACAACATCGCCCATAATCCCACCCACTCCCGCCCCGCCCCATCCCCCCAAGCGAGGACAACTCTGAGTCACATGATAGGCTTGGGGCGGGGTTAGGGGATGGGCGGGGTTTCATGGGAGATGGGGGTGGGTAGACGGGGATGGGGAGGGGGGAAGGGGAAGGGGGTCACTTACTAAAACAAAGTGCTGCTGTCTCCACCCACTCCCTGCAGAGACTCGTTGGAGGCCCCCGCCCTCGCGGAAGCCGCCGCCTCCAAGCCCCCCGCCTCGAACCCGTGCTCCCCTCCAATCCCGTCCGCCTCCATCTTGACCGTGTCGGGCAGGAAGTTGGAGTAGGCGTCGCCCTCGGCCATCTCAGCAGCTTGAGCTTGGGGATCCAGCTCTTGCGCACCACGCGCCGCGCGTTGGTGCACATGTCGGCCGCGATGGCGTTCATCTCGCTCTCCTTGAAGCTCGTGGCGAAGTTCTGGCAGTAAACTGCGGGAACAGAGAGAAGGAAAGAGACAGGGGAGAGAGAACGAGAGAGAGAGAGAGCAGGAGAGAAAGAGCCAGAGAAAGAGAGAGACAGTCAACCGCACAGTCACCAGAAAAGAAGGAAGATTTTGGGGTAAGTGTTCAACTCAAGCACAAGGGTGGTCTTTCTATGGTCTGTACGCAGTGTTTAAGCAGTTTGTGTGTGTACCTTACTCTGGCTATTCAGTGGACTTAACATTTACGTACGTTTGTGCTTTTGTATTTTTATTTATTTTTTATTTTTTTAAAAGACTTTTGCAAGGTAACAGCAGAGTTGCATAATTATCCCACTGCGCGTGTGTGTGTGTGTGTGCGTGCGTGCGTTGCGGTGCGTGCGTGCGTGCGTGCGTGCGTGCGTGCGTGGCGTGCGTGCGTGCGTGCGTGCGTGCGTGTGTCGGTGCAGGCCCGCGCGTTTCCATGCATGCTTTGGTGCAGCCCTGACAGACGTGGCGTTCGGGAGGCCCACTCACACTTGACTGCGTGCAGCACTCGGCTATCCAGCGGCTTGCGGCTTGGATCATTGGTGGAGGAACGGATCCCTGTACCGCAGCTGTTAGCCAGAGTGTTCCTGTGGGAGAGACAACAGGTCAGACACAGACACAGACACAGGACACACACACACACACACACACACACACACACACACACACACAAATACAGTAACCTTACCTAAGTGCTGATCCTCTTTTTAAAGATAACTGTAAGCAAAGCTTCCAGAATATGTCTCCCTTTTTTAGCCCACAGACTGCCAAGCACCCAAATGACATTAAGCCCAAAACCACACCAGTGTTAGTGAGCATTATATGGTGTACTACATGGTATTTATAACAACAGAATTACCCAGTACAAAAGCCCACATATTAAGCGTTAAATGTTACATTGCCCATCCCGATATTGGAATATTTAAGGCATCAAAAATTAAGGGTGATGAAACTGTTATTGCCATCGTATTAATGAGCAATGAGGCTAATTTGATTAAAAATAGCCCACTGGTATTCCGCAGAAAGTGCTAAAATGGGTGGGTTGGGCCAGGTGAGGTGGGTGGGGCCAGGTGAGATTGGTTTAAGTGAAGCGGGTAACAACAGGGCACTGACCTGTCGAAGAAAGACGCCAGCAATCTCCTCAGTAGTACTTTGTGTCGAGTCCCTGCGCTCACGTGACAGTTCATCAGCTGGGCTCGAGTGATGAAGACGCTGGTGCCTGCAGACACAGAACAGACACAGACACAGACACACACACACACACACACAGACACAGACACAGACACAGACACACACACACACACACACACACACACACACACACACACACACACACACACACACACACACACACACACACACACATCATGTTACGCATTGTAAGCCAATTAATGCTTTGACATTAGAAGGCAGTTTCAGGCAAAGTCTACGATCACTGAGAGGCGCATTCACTGGTGATAACTGCTGGGATGGAGATAATGGGACAGTAATCACAGGACTGTAATTACCACTGTAAAACATCAAACCTCCACTCTGCTCAAAAGGTCCATCACGGCCACTGTATGTCTGTGCCCTAACGCTAACAAAGGGATGTACTCAACTTGTGTTTCAGTCTGATGGTCAATCATGAACTCTCATCAATATATCTCTTTAAAAATTAAAGGCCTTATCTCCTTCAAATGACAATGACCACTTTAACTGAATCATATCAGTACTCACTACCCTCATGAGCCATTATTCACAACATTGAGTGAGTGAGGAGACCAGAGTCACAACATTGAGTGAGTGAGGAGACCAGAGTCAGGGCCTCCATAGCGGATTAAAGAGTGGCACTGAGTGACAATGAGGCTTTTGGTCAAAATTATTACCCACGCAACCCATGTCAGCAGTCTACAGGCATCCGTAAATACACTGGGCCTGATTTGAGGTTAATCATAGGCCGCTGGCAGCGATAAAGGTCATGAACTTTATCTGAGATCAGCTCCAGACTAAAGGCTGCTGTGAACCCTGACGGCAGCGAGGCTGATCTGAGATCAGTTGCAGATTAAAGGCTGCTGTGAGCCTTGAGGGCAGCGAGGCTGATCTGAGATCAGTTGGAGATTAAAGGCCGTTGTGGGCCCTGAGAGCAGCGAGGCTGACCTGAGACCAGCTCCAGCTTCTCGGTGGGGTCTCCCTCCTCGTACAGTTTTGGGTGGCAGCGGTTGCCGATCTGGGTGATGAGCTCAGCGGGCAGCGAGGCCAGTTCCTGCCGCACGCGCATCCTGCCCCGAGTGTCCGAGGTCATGTGGTCAGGCAGGGCGTCCACGCGCTCACCGGCCGCTACGAGCAGAGAAAGAGCCGTCAATCAACTTCCATCATCACTTCCCCCCATCAAACTCTGTCAATCACCCTCCCATCCTTCAGCCTTCCCAGGATCAACCCTCCTACTAACCTACACGCCCGCCTCACACTGCAAGTCTGCAGCCCCTCCCACTCAAACCCAAAACTATCCCACTCTCAGCCCCCTGAGCCCCGCCCTCACCTGCAGCCACCCCATCTCACAAACCCCCTCCCATTCTCAGCCCCGCCCTTACCTGCAGCCCCATCTCACAAACCCCCTCCCATTCTCAGCCCCGCCCTTACCTGCAGCCCCATCTCACAAACCCCCTCCCATTCTCAGCCCCGCCCTCACCTGCAGCCACCCCATCTCACAAACCCCCTCCCATTCTCAGCCCCGCCCTTACCTGCAGCCCCATCTCACAAACCCCCTCCCATTCTCAGCCCCGCCCTTACCTGCAGCCCATCTCACAAACCCCCTCCCATTCTCAGCCCCGCCCTTACCTGCAGCCCCATCTCACAAACCCCCTCCCATTCTCAGCCCCACCCTCACCTGCAGCCCCATCACACAAACCCCCTCCCACTCTCAGCCCCGCCCTCACCTGCAGCCCCATCACACAAACCCCCTCCCATTCTCAGCCCTGCCCTCACCTGCAGCCCCCACATTGAGCATACTGTACATGGTGTACATGTTACAGATCTGCCGGTACTGCTCCTCGGTGCCTTCGTCGGTCACCTCCTCCTCCTCATCGTCGTCGTGGAAGGAGGTCGGCGAGTCGCTGGTGTAGGCGCTCAGGTTGCCGGGGCTGGTGCTGTCGGAGGTGGCGTTGTTGCTGGTTCCGTTGGTGCCCCCGCCCCCGTGGCCGGCCACGCCCCCCCGCCCCGCCCTGCGGCTGAATGGCGCTGCCCCTGGCCGACTCATGCGAGAAGCGGGCGGCCTTACGCATGCCCCCGCCGCCTCCCCCGCCCGAGCCACCTCCCCCCTCGCGGTTGCCCCCCTCCCACAGTCTCTTGGCCACGGGGGTGCAGACCACGGAGTAAGGGGAGCCCTCCTGCTGCTCCGTCTTGACGCGGGACACCAGAGGGAGCGGCGTCAGGCACGAGGCCGGGCGGCCGGCCCCCCGACGAGGCCGCGCCCCCCGCCGGCCCCTCCCGCGGCGCCCGCCGTCGCGCCCCCGGCTCCCGCCGACGTCTGCGTGACGGGGCTCTGGGGCTCGGAGGGAGGGGTCTCCTCGGCGTGCAGGCCCTGCGAGTCGCAGCTCGGCGAGCTGACCTTCAGGAAGAACTCGGTGCCCTTCTCCATGATCTGCTGGATCTGCAGGAAGCCGGCGGTGTACATGAGCAGGAACTGGTCGCCCACGTTCATGCTGAGGCGGCCCGTGTAGCAGAAGGACAGGATCTGCTGGAAGCTCTGCGGCTGCACGGCCGGGGGCAGCTCCACCACCGAGCTCTTGCTGCCCGAGTTGAAGAGGTCCCGGAAGTAGGAGCTGCTGGCCGCCAGCACGGCGCGGTGGGCCTTGAAGGCGTGGCCCTTCACCACCACCGACACGTCGCAGTACAGGCCCTGCAGACGCTGCTCGTTCAGGCACTCCAGGACGCTGTTGCCGAAGTTGGGAATGGCCATCTGCAGCGTCTGAGCCATGGCGCTACGCCCCGCACCTCTGTCTGCGCAAACGGGGGGGGAGGGAAGGAGGCAGGAGGAAGCACGTCAGGCCCAAACCCAGCACAGAGCCGCAACAGAGAGAAACAGCACCCCGAAGGCGTAGAGCAGGGGCGTCAAACTCCGGTCCCGGAGGGCCGCAGTGGTCTGCAGGCGTTTGCGGTTTCTTTTCAATCGGCAGTCGGTTAAGGCCTTGAGAACACGGTGCGTGGACTCTTTAGCCAATCAATGACTTAAATTAATCACTGGCGCTGAAACACACCAAAAACAAGCAGACACCTCGGCCCCTCGGGACTGGAGTTTGTCGCCCCCGGCATAATAGGTTTTCGCCGTTCCCAGTCTTACTGGACCACCCGGCTTCAAATAAAACCTGGACTGGCTCAATCTGCTGATCAATGGGAGCGCAGTCTACCCTTCCTGTAACTGGGTCCTCTCCTCTGGCCAGATAGCACCGACACAGCAGTACTGAGAACAGGGCTGAATCCCAAACTCAGCCCTCTGGACTCGTGGACTATGGACTTGCAGACTTTAATGGTGTATTTCTGGGGTCAGGTAATCTTGCATTGATGCAGACTTGCAAAAATGGCGGGTAGAAGGTGCGAAAAGTCCACATAAGAGCACTTGCCAAAAACGCTGTTTTCACAACGGGTCGGCCCTAAGCGCTCACGGACTGGACGAGAACGCGCCTTTGAGTCCTCGAGTCTGCGAGCCCAGAGAATGGGATTCAGCCCAAAAGGTGTGTGCAAACACAGACACACAGGATAGGGCTTCTGACGGTAATCCATTCACCTGAACGTTCCCAGGAGTAAGAGTGACAGAAAAACGTGTAGAGATGACAAAGGCGAACACACATGTCACACCTAAAGCACAGCACTGCGCAGAGCAGCCAATTTACACAACACACCCTCAAACCAAATCATTCAATGGGTTAAAAGCACAACGCCTGTTTATTTTTACGGGGGGGGGGGGGGGGGGGGGTGAATTGAGTAAGACAAAGACATTTGCATGATTACTTCTGAAACGAATTTTAAGAAAGCACACTCTGAAGACTCCAAAATTACAATTACCAAAGTGTAAAAAAAAAAAAAATAATTTCACTCTGAGGTACAATGATATGGAGTTCATAATTATTATCCAGTTGTATGGTAAAATCTAGGTCTAAAAAAAAAACTTAACACCATATGGGCTACTCTCTCTATATCAGAGGAATATGGCTTAAAATACATGGGCATTTGTAATGTAAAATTAAGTTGTCTGGGGGGGGGGACAAAATGTATCCGAAATAGAACCCTACGGCATACCGAAAGTGTTCAGACAAAAGGTCCCTGAAAAATCTCTCAGTGGTCCTTAAATGGATGTCCACTTAGCACGTCCAAACAAAATACTTTCCCCGGAATCTGTTTCATCATCTGGTTCAGTCCACGTCCCTTTTAAAAGTAATGCAGTTTCTGGTCAAATTCTGCGAAAGCGCCGAAACCGGTGGGTCCGAAACAAGACTTGGATGCAGCAAGTCACAAGAACGCGCTTCGGCCAATTAAAAAGGGAAGCGCGATCTAATGAACCGCACCGACTTAATCCAAAAGAACGTGGTGTTCTGCAGTCTCCTTCAAGAGCTGAACACAATTCAAGTGGTTTTTAATACATGATTTAGGCTACTATTTGAAACAGAACGCGTTGAGCATCGCTGCCCTACTAAGTTCGTAATTTAAAACGTATAATTAACCAACCATATAAAACTATTTACAAAAGTAGGCTAAAACTACTTGTTCCCCGATGGCACAAAGCGTGTAGCCTACAACACTAGTGCGTGACTGTTTCAAAGAAACCGTGTAACCAACAGAGGCTTGAACGTCAGAACTAAAATCCATCCATTGCAATCATGCCTGTCTCACCCAATGAAGTCAATGCATTTAAGGGAATGAAAGCATGTACATGATCACACCCACACACGCAAGCAGACACGCACGTACACACAACAGCTAATGTTGCCAAGGTTAAGCGCACTCACTTTATTCGATTTTAATTCGCCCAGAGTAATGCATTTTAACCATTTTTTTTAAAATACGCAATTGTTACAGTATACGACGGTTACTGTGCTATGCACATAATCGACTCGTGGAGTATTTGCATACATTCTGTGATTTAGGTAGCCTACACTCGCACGCGTTAGAAAACAAAGGTCTCAAGAGAGACCCTACACACGGGGAGGCAGGAGACGCAAGGTAGTTTTTCCTCTTGGAAAGGAAAATCCTAACTGGAGGAGAACCGATGAGTTCGCCACTAACACACACAGGCAAAAAGAATACCAGAGTGGGCAAGAAGGTCACCCAAGTTTATGCACCACCAAACTGCATCTCAAATTGCATCTCACGGCAACAATAAAAAGAGGTCAATTATCTCAAAAGGACAGATATTTTTCAAAACAGGCAGCGAGACCCGAACATCTACTTTCGATATTATTTTGCGTAAATGTATTACTATGCAAATTGTTTATGTTTTACAAACATTAGGAAATATCTTCTTTTTTTTTCTTTTTTTTATACACATATATACATATAGCTACCAATATAGCCTACTGCATAGGGTTTCCGTCAAACTAACTGACAAATACATTTGCGATGCATCTCAATATGTTATGTAGTTATACCTGCTGTTGACATCTCATTTCCTGGTTCAAGGTGTTTACTTTAATGTGGCATATCCAACATCTAGTTTAAAGTGTTCTTAAACAATATAGCTGGCTAACTTTTTTTTACTTTATCAAAAATAATATCGCAGTTGATTTTTAATAAAAATGCGTTTGCCTGTAAAAGGGTATTTGCTGAGACTGGTTTATACTGCAATCCTCTTTTCCGGACCAGATCTAAGCAATTATCATTAAAATACAGGATGGAAACTAAACAAATAAATTGCAAACCTGAAATGTAGTAATTAAGAGAGGCTAAGTATCTCTCTTGAGCCGAGTTTGGTCGGAGCAGCCAGCAGACAGGCTGGGAGGCGATCGTGGTGGTGGCAGGCTAGCCGTGCCCGACGTGTGCCAGTCTATCTGCCCGGTAGGAGCGCTCCAATGGCACGGGCCGGGGGGCGACAGCAGATCGCAAAAAATAAAGTCTCACTCGGTCTTCGCTTTCGATGCTGTGTCTCCTTACTGCAATCTAAAAATCTGACCGATTTTGCTCCATAAATGTTTGTCAAAATCACAAAGATAAATTATTTAGTGAAGTCCACATCCGCCGCTGAAGCTCCGTCGTGCCACAACATTGATTGCGATGTCGGATTGTGTTAGCTAGCTGGCTACATCCTCGGGCCTACAGAAACTGGATATGTCTCTGACTGTACTGGCTAGCTAGCTTCAAAAAAATTGGTTCGCCCAATACATTCATACGCATTATCACTCACAGACAACAGCAATCTATATCAACCTATCTAGCAAGCTGTCGATTATAATAGTTGTTTTAAACGTATTGAGTATTTCTAAATTGCAAATCTGGTCGGATACTGACTAGCTATATATCCGTTTAAATATTTTGGATTTAAATATTTTGGGATGGGGGCGGGGGTGTCGCTCCCCCTCCGTACTCCATCTTTAACGTTACAGACATCAACAGGTCATCCCGGGACAAATGCAGCAACTGGGGGCGAGCCAGACGAAACCAGCGCCGAGAGAGAAGAGGGGGGTTACAAGTCGCTAGACAAGACACTAATTTAACCACTTCTCGCCAAAACGTGCTGCACACCAGTCCGATCTTAAATTACAATTCTACAAATCTACAATTAGCATGACGCAAATATTATCCGCGTGCTTATAACATCGCTTTCAAACAATGAAAATAAAAAAAGTTATAAAAATTGACGATGGTACTGGAGGTGCAGCCAGCTCACAGCACTGGCTAGGAAGCCATTGAAGTGGTTAAAGTTTTGTTGGTGCCGTTCCTACGGACCCATCCCCCATCGCACACCTTCCCCAAAACAATACCCGCAAATAGCACACCGAACCGACCCGATTTCCGACCAAAGGATGTGCCACACTGGGGCAGCCGACTGTCCAGATCCCCCTACAGCTTTCCTCGGCCCCCTGCGACCCAGAATGACCGGCGCGAGGCCGGATAAAACTCACCCCCTCACTGTAAGCTGTTGCAAAGTGTTTCAATGGAGGAGTCGGACGCGTTCTCTCTCTCTCTCTCTTGCTACAGGCAGCCATTCATTGTGAGCACAGGCGAGACGCTGAGCGCAGAGTTATCGAGGGCAAACACTTTCCCAGGGGATGCGGAGCGCAGAGTCACCGATCGCGCAGACAGGCACGATCTTTCTTCCTCTCTTGTCGCGTCACTCAGTCGTATGCACTCCCCAATGTCAGGGGACGTATTGATCCTTGTCGTGATATGCTATTTGTACAGTGACAACAAAGCCCCCATCCTCCCTTATGTGTGTGACAGACAGACCAATATTGGAGAAAGTAGGCTAGCTACCCCAGAGCGTCTAGACTCCGGCAGGTGAGCCCCTCTTGGGGTGTAGGTACAATGTGTGCAGAATATCAAGTATAAGCTAGTAATGTCTGCATTAAAGAACAGGAAATGTTCTCAGTATATAATGCCGTTTCTGATCATTATGTGTTTTAGACATCACGTGCGTAAATATGTAGAATTGGTTGTTGCGGTTTGAAATTGCAACAATGTTGCTATACCACCATATTCAATGCCCAGCAAGTGTTCCTAAAATGACTGTGAAGTGCTGAAATGTTGACTGGATGACACTTCCTGAACACCCTCCAACATAAGCAGTTTACCTGAACACCCTCCAAATGAGTACAAGTTAACTTGATGGATTTTTTGTTGAAATGTAAAACTTGTTATTCACTTACTGTCTTCTGAATGAGGAATAAAGGTTTGTTTTTTAAATATAGATTGCCATTGGTTGATTTAAAACCATGAACTGTGAGTTATGTGCAAGATCTCAAGTCAAAAGTAAAAAAATAATAATAATTTAAAAAAGTCAAACTCAGGCAGGTGAGCCCCTCTTGGGGTGTAGGTACAATGTGTGCAGAATATCAAGTATAGGCTAGTAATGTCTGCATTAAAGAACAGGAAATGTTCTCAGTATATAATGCCGTTTCTGATCATTATGTGTTTTAGACATCACGTGCGTAAATATGTAGAATTGGTTGTTGCCGTTTGAAATTGCAACAATGTTGCTATACCACCATATTCAATGCCCAGCAAGTGTTCCTAAAATGACTGTGAAGTGCTGAAATGTTGACTGGATGACACTTCCTGAACACCCTCCAACATAAACAGTTTACCTGAACACCCTCCAAATGAGTACAAGTTAACTTGATGGATTTTTTGTTGAAATGTAAAACTTGTTATTCACTTACTGTCTTCTGAATGAGGAATAAAGGTTTGTTTTTTAAATATAGATTGCCCTTGGTTGATTTAAAACCATGAACTGTGAGTTATGTGCAAGATCTCAAGTCAAAAGTTAAAAAAATAATAATAATTTAAAAAAGTCAAACTCAGGCAGGTGAGCCCCTCTTGGGGTGTAGGTACAATGTGTGCAGAATATCAAGTATAGGCTAGTAATGTCTGCATTAAAGAACAGGAAATGTTCTCAGTATATAATGCCGTTTCTGATCATTATGTGTTTTAGACATCACGTGCGTAAATATGTAGAATTGGTTGTTGCCGTTTGAAATTGCAACAATGTTGCTATACCACCATATTCAATGCCCAGCAAGTGTTCCTAAAATGACTGTGAAGTGCTGAAATGTTGACTGGATGACACTTCCTGAACACCCTCCAACATAAACAGTTTACCTGAACACCCTCCAAATGAGTACAAGTTAACTTGATGGATTTTTTGTTGAAATGTAAAACTTGTTATTTACTTACTGTCTTCTGAATGAGGAATAAAGGTTTGTTTTTTAAATATAGATTGCCCTTGGTTGATTTAAAACCATGAACTGTGAGTTATGTGCAAGATCTCAAGTCAAAAGTAAAAAAATAATAATAATTAAAAAAAGTCAAACTCAAAAGTCTCATACGTAAATCATTGTTTCATAATGCCATGCAATTTTCCCACAATTTCTCTTACACAGTTATTTCTTCTTCTTAAGAATAAAGGGTTACACCATGCACTCCTATGGGAGACATTTGGATCTCCTGCAAGACCAGGATGATTCCTGATGAATGTTCAGCTGAGCATTATTTAATCAGCATTTTGCAATTCTAGGGATGAATTGCTTTTGAAACAATTCCCATGCAGTCACCATTATGCACTGTAGTACACGTACAAAATCGGAGTGCAGTTCATTATTTATTGTAGGAGACTCAGAATTGCCCAAGAGACAGAAATCAATGAAAATGAATATTACAGCTATCAGAGCTGTGACTGATGGAGCAAGAGGGGGAAAACTAGCCCTTAGGGTGGCTTTCCTAAAGGAAGGTTATCTCCCTACATCCGCTGAATTTAATAAAGTCAATCTCCCAGCATATTGAACTGAATGGCTATTCACTCTTACTCAAGTGTCCTCTTATAGGCTTTTCAACAATATCTCTGTCATTGCCCAGTTTAGGGCTGATCTAGAGCAGCAGCGTAGCCTAATGGTTAGGGAACTTAGGCTCGCAACTCCAAGGTTGTCTGTACGTCCGATTCCCACATGGGGTGCAGCCGTTATACCCTTGAGCAAGGCACTTAGCCTGTCTCGCTTCAGTAAATATCCAGCTGTATTAAAGTATTGCATGTAAAAAATAATGTAAGCTGCGTAAGTCGCTATGGACAAGAGCGTCTGTGTTAAATGCCTAAAATATAAATGATTTCCTGATCCCCTTCCAGTGAAGAGGTTCCTAGACAGATTTGGCTGTGCCATGCAATCTATCCAGGGTGTGCGCCCGCTATATGTGCTTTCCTGGCACTCAGACAGATCACATTTATGACAATCAAATTTTTTCTTTTCCCAGAGAGACACACATTTCAATTATTTTAATGCAAATGTAGCAGACCATTAAAAAATTATGCCACAGGGCTGATCATGTGTGGCCCCACATCGCCTTGTCTGATCTTTAGATGGGATCAGATTAATCCTGCCATTTTCCATACAATGAATTTTGTGCCATTAGTATGATTATTTTGCTGTTTATTGACTTCACAGTTGGTAGATCCTAGATTGATTACAGTATTACAGAATGTTGAATTACCATTGCGAGGCCTATTTTATCGTAATTTCTTAATGTATTGTGGATATGGAAATCAGTACAATAATAATAATAATAATAATAAATACATTGTTGTATAGTTTATAGATGGAACAATTAATAACCTGTAACAAAAACCAAAGAATACATTGGAGTAAAAAAAAAAAAAAAACGGGTTTTAAAAATGCTTTCCCCCATGCATGCAGTAGATAGTATGACTGACCCCTTCCCAGGCGTGTCCTTACATTACCCCAGCGTAATACGGATCTCCAGTCGCGATTTGAAAAAAGGGCCGTGGCCACACACTAGCGAGCTTCCGTAGTTGCAGCTGAGGCATATCTAAACCGCGCGAGGAAAGTTGGAACGAGAGGTAAAATACATTCAATACCGAGGCAGAAACAAGCAAAGTTACATCTTTCAGATTTGTACTTTTATTATACATATGGTCAGCTAAATATGCCATGTATAAGATATTTGATTATGGGTTGATAAACGCTGCAAGCATTTATATTCGTAAATACAGACCACGTTGTTTGTACACCGCTAGAAATGCATGGTAGCCTAGCTACCTGATAGAATTATCCACATTGTGATGTTGGCTAGCAAACAATCTCGGTTTCTCACTTTTCTCTTTAGCAAAAGTACGAAGTCGAACATTACATACTTTCGTGGCTACAGCCTAGATCTAGCCAGCCATTGCTAGATTGGTGGCTTCAGTAAAGAAAATTCCCCATGCACACTATATAGGATACGGCGATACCCCATTCGAATGTACGAGTAGTCATGTTCGTTAACATCTATCCATCTCGAATGTCAGGCATGTCCCCTTTTTGATAATGTTTTTAGTAAGGGTGCCCTTCGAAATTTGTTAGCTTGCCAACTCGATATGAGTTTGCATTCATATCGAGTTGGCAAGCTAACCACAGATTATGCAAATCTGGATCAACTAGGAGGCAAGGAAGGTCTGCCACAATTTCTTTAAAACCAAAGGATCATTTCAAGTAAACAAATTAAATGTAGAGCATATCGTCGTTCACTTGCTAGCGCTCATTCTATACAGATTTATTTTGCAAAGTAACTAGAAAAGAGAGACAGCGGCATCTAGTGGTCCTATTAGGCACATGCAGACACTGAATGACGTCACCTTTGACTATCTTAGTCTTTATACTATTATTATTAGTAGTAGATGCATCTGTAGTGGTTGCCCTTCAATGCATTTCAAATGTCACTTCTGAATTATAACTGAAGCTATCAGGGGGCACTTGAATTTGGCAATTTTTGTAACCGGTTTAGAATCCCTTAATACTTTGCATCCGACAGTTAGTTTAATCCAGTTGCTGTCCTTCAGGGCTTGAGAGATGTAAAACATTTTGCTAAACTGCAGTGCATTCAAAAGAATGAAACATTTTTTGTGGGTCTGTTTAAAGCTGAAATGGCGCTCGGGTGAACAGCCAGGTGCAAAACCCTCCAAGGCTGGTGGCGAGTGTGCATGTGTTCATTGTATAAGGCTGGTCTAGGGTAGTATAGAGAAACTGGTAATAAAATGAGCAATAACAGACAGCTCTGGTCCTGGAGTGTGAGTGCTTTGGAGGTGCCTGGAGGTGCTCGGCTTTCCACTTTTCAAACTCAGCATTTGATCACAATGTATAATCGAGAGATCAGATGGGGGGCGGGGGGGGGAAATAAAATCTCCGGTACAGCAGGACAAGGGTCGCCTGCCCCATATATAAGCTACATGTCTAACCGTCTGTAATCTGTATAGCTGCAGTTTTCTGCAAGGTAATAGACCTAATCGATAAACCAAGGAGGTTTATCATTGTGGTAATCCGTTGCCTTATAAACCTCCTTGTAGAAATGCAGGCTGTCTTTGTGCAAGAGACTCCTCTGCTTGAGCAAGTCCCTGCCTTTTGCTGCTAAACATGTACTGTACTCATCCATCAAAATATATGTGTAGCTCCACGCTCAATCAGTATAAGACAGAGGGAACAGAAATTGGAAGAGGATGTTGCACTGAGGGGACAGGTAGGTACAAGTTAAATTGGGCATTTGTAATTGGACCCAAAGAGAAATGGAAGATAAAAAAATTGTCAGAGAAATGGTTGGTAGTATGTGGAGAAAAATCACTTCTTCCCTTCAAGACAGGCTACCAAGTGGCTCATGACTGTCTGTGAGCCCAGACTGGGAAGCCCTATAGCCAAGACATCGCACGCACAAGCATGGGCTCTGTCATTGGATCACTACGACCGGGAGTCAACAGCAGCGGGACACTATTGGCTGCGTCCCGCTAGGGGCGGGCTTAAAGGTTGTATCAGCGATTTTGGGTGACGTCACTTCTGAAGCGAAATCCCAAACAAACATACTTATGAATAATTATGTTATGTTTTAAAAAATAGTGTTCAAGCATCCAGAATTATAACCACGTTAATAACGTTTGTAAGAAACCAAACCGTTTGTAAATCCGTCAAGATTTCAGCGAGATAAGAGTATTAGCGTTTGTGCAGATCATTGTGATTGGTTGGAATACTGTTTATTTTGGTTTTGAGTGGTTGGTAGTACCATTTGTTTTTGTGTACGATCTCGGAGCATAGGCTGCCTACAGAGACGCGGTTTTTTGACGGCCTGCTTATGGGGCGGGCAGCTAGCGGATCGTGAGGAAAAATCAGATGAATGTGATCATTTATGTTTCCACCCAAAATCGCTGATACAACCTTTAAGTCATCACTGCCGTTTATTGGCTGCTCTTATACAGAGTGACTTGCGATGCAAATGCAAGGGCAAAGGTCAGGGATTGAAGTGCAGTAAAAGCTAGTTCCCAATCCCAAGAAACCGTGAGGGCAAAAAAAATGCAAACTTTCCAACAACCTTAGGTAAAAGTGCTTGAGAAGGGTCAGGGTGGTGGGAAGATGAAGATGGCCAGCGTCTCTGCTGTTCTGACCAATGTGGGCAGCTCAATCCACCACCATAGGGCCCAGAACAGACGGCAGTGAAGTGCAGGCTCTTGGGCTCAAAGTCAGCCAGGGTTTCTTGGTTACCAGCGCAATAGCGCCTCCCTGTGACGGGCCAGGCGCCCACGGGCATCCAGCTGTTGCCAGCCAGAGAAATGCGAGTGCACTGTTTGAGTAATGCACTTCAATTAAACAGCTGGATAAACATGATCCAAACAAAAATAAAGGAATAATGGAGATGAGTAATGTCAATGTAATGTAGATGTAATCATCTGTAATGCATAATGTCATGCAATGGAGATGTAATGGCTGGGGATGAGTAGTGTAATGGAGATGTAATCATTGGAGCTGAGTAATGTCAAAGTAATGGAGACATAATCATCAGGGATGTGTAACATCATGCAATGGAGATGTAATGGCTGGGGATGAGTAATGTAATAATGGAGATATAATGGATGGGGATGAGTAATGTAATAATGGAGATGTAATGGATGGGGATGAGTAATTAATAATGGAGATGTAATGGTTGGGGATGAGTAATGTAATAATGGACATGTAATAGCTGGGGATGAGTAATGTAATAATGGAGATGTAATGGCTGGGGATGAGTAATGTAATAATGGAGATGTAATGGCTGGGGATGAATAATGTAATAATGGAGATGTAATGGCTGGGGATGAGTAATGTAATAATGGAGATGGAATGGCTGGGGATGAGTAGTGTAATGGAGATGTACTGGCTTGGGATGAGTAGTGTAATGGAGATGTAATCGTTGGGGATGAGTAGTGTAATGGAGATGGGGGGCGAGTAATGTGATGTAATGGAGGTATAATGGTTAGGAATGAGTAGTGGAATGGAGACGTAATGGTTGGGGATGAGTAATGTAATATATAAGGTATGTTCAAATTGAGCGAAGGGATTTCAGAGGGAAGTTGTCAGGAATTTATCCACCAGCTTGAGATCACTGCTTTAATTTAGCCAGATAAAAGAATGTAAGGCTATTTTTTTAATCAGCTGGGCTCTTGAAAATCTGAAAAGAGAATTAAATAAACCCGCTGTTTAAAAATTACAATGCCAATTTTTTGGAAGAATTTGACTGTATTTAATCTTGACATTTTTTCTTTCTTTTACAGGAACATTGCCTTTTTGTTTTACATACAATTTTAATTGTGTAAAAATAAGAATAATTTATGTATTTTAAGTTTTTTAAAATAAAATTTCATAAGGCTTGTCGTTTTTTTGTCACAAATTGGCAGAGAATACTAATTCACTAAAATTGATTGCTTAAATATACGATTTGATTGGGTGGTATACAGTAATTGCATGAAATTACTTTGTGTTACAAAAATGTCACACTGAAAAGAATCGTCGACGATACCACTGGATCAATGACAATCATGCTTGTTTAAGACGTGGCAGTTTAGGAAGACAGCATCTAGTGTTCTGTGACTGAAGTTGAATGATTATATCTTACAAAAATTTCGCCCCAGCCATATCTTTCCTAAGATACATTGCAAATGCCAATATTTATGTGCCGTTTAATTTAACGAACGATTTTAAACGTACAGTCTAGTGATTACTATGCAGCTACATTTAAAGTTGGTACATTTTTGTTGTACTTCTCGCTTGTTGACCCATTGCATGAGTTTGTCACAACTACTTGTAAGATTGATATTTTACCAGTCTAAAGTCCATAAAGACATTGTTTCGTTCTTTAGTCACTCATGATCAAATACATTGTACAATTTACCGGTACATGGTACATAATTTCATGTAAGCAGAGTAAATGAACCGTGACCTTACCTTAGAGCCGGGTATTTCGGCGATTGCGCGCTTCCATTGAGGGTCTTCAGGTGCGTTGTCACTCGATTATTTTGTAAAAGAAAGTCTAACGCTGATGTTAACCTACAGCGCGAGGAATTAAGTCGCTTCACCGAGGAACCAGAGGAGAAAGATACGGGTTTACTGGATGTTGGACGGGGGACAGCGTTGTAGCGCGAGATGGAATTGAATGTTTGGAGAAACGGGAGTGAAGAAGTAGCAGCAACGAAGGACTAGAACCTGTTAATGGGAAAAAGGAAAATTGCCAGAGTATTTACAGTACAGTTTCCTCACAAACACATTTGCTGTGTCGTGTCCTCGGGTATCTGCTCTCTCGACTCTTCCCTCACTCCATCGCAGCTGCTCCAGCACCCTCCCATTCTCCCATTTCAATTCACGTGCTTCACAGGCATGGAAAGACGCATCATCTGATGCCAGCGCATTGGCCTGCACTGTGGAATTTAATGTTCAAGTTTACATGCATACATGTGTGCATATATACATTTATACATAAATGCATACATAATCAGACACATACATGCAAGCATGAACACCAACATGCATACATACATACACATATACATACATGAATAAATGCATAAAGATATGCATGCATAAATATATGAATAAATGGCTTCATGAATATATAGATGAATAAATGCATCCATAATGTACATGCATACATACATAAATGCACAAAGCATGTCCCTCTCCCTAAATTTGCTTCTCTAAAACTGAAGCAGTGCAATATCTAGGCTTTCAGTTTTCCAGTGAGTTGGGTACCACAGGAGCTCCGATAATAATAATCCTCACTGATTTCTGTCAAGAAAATTTACTCCTACTTAATATCTACTGGGTCATCCTCACCCAAATCTTATATGAACCAAAGGGGTTTGTAGAATTTTCAACATATCTTCAAAACGTTTGTGTAAAATACAAGCACTTCATAAAAATGTGCTCAGGACGAATAAAGTTTTAATATCCTTTTTTGCTGACAAATGAGTAGCAGCACTTTCAGGAGTGCCTTATGCAAAGTTTTGATCATCAAAAAAAAGCTTAGCACTTAGGACCTGATTTACTCAGACCTTTCACGTGTGCAAAACCTTTTAGCTCACGCAAAACCAGTAACATCACCAATGGTCATGGTATTTGTTTTGCACCAATCATTAGTTGTGTTATTAGTTTTGCGTGTGCTAAAAGGTTTTGCATGCACCAAAGGTCTTAATAAATCAGGCCCTTAGTGTATTCCTGTGTGTTGCAGGCAACATGGCTCATGTACTGGGCTAAACATTGACATGAAATGAAAAAAAATGTAAGAAAACTGGCTGATGAAGTGTTGCGGTGAGTCGCAAACCGCTCCAAAGGAGCAGCCTCTTCCAGTTAAACGCTCTTAATATGCGGAAGAGCTGCAGCTGTTTAAATGTAGTCCAGGGGGGGGGGGGGGGGCACAGTCCTGGGCCTAAGATCCTTGCCACCTGCTGAGAACAGAGTAGAGGACCAAGCAAGGTGAACAGGAGAACACCCCCCCTCAGACTATCTTCAATCTCCTGTGGCTCCCTGTACACATATGTTTTTGTGGCAGCAGTGTGGGGACCCCTGCTTTCGACTGTCTCTCACTCACTGCTGCCATATCAGCACCCTCTCATTCTTTTAGTTCTTGTCCATATCCTTCTCATGCATACATACGTGACTATATACGTACATATAGATGTGTGCCTAAATAAATTAACAATTCCATGACTGCATACATACTTACAGATGAATAAATACATATACCATACTGTATGTTCATAAGCTCCTGACCCTCTCCCAAACGTGTCACCAGGACCTGATCCGTTGTAATATCCAGGCTTGCAGTCTCAGTTTGTTGGTTACCACAGGGACTGTAATAATTATGATCTTTGCTACAGTCAGTGACCACCAGTTATCAGTTAGCTAGGCATTTACTCAACACTCACCATCACCTTCAACCTATAACTGTAAGTACCATTGAATAAAGCACTGGGTTAGACTCTCACTAAATATCCTGTCAATTTCAGTAAATGTACACTTGGGAATTTGCTGTTTCAGTTCTTTTGAAGGCTATCATTTTTTTCAAGTTACTGGTGTTCCAGTATTTTGCTTTAGTTCTTACCTTGTATAATCATGAGGAGGATGTTTAAGCTGCCTGTAGTTCTGAGTGCCACTGTTAAATTGCATCAAATTGAGGTTTGTGTCTCAGTGATGTCAACTATCCTGTGAGCTTGATTTATCTGCATGTCCCTGACTCACTCTAGATTCCACTCACTTTTCCTGGCCTCTCTGCTCCGGATTTGTATCCAGCTGAATAACTACAGAGGACCGCTCTCTATAATGGAACAGTTTGCTGAAAATGTTCAAAATGTGATCCATTTCCAACAGAAATATACAAATGGATATGATCGGTTCACCGTTTTAGTTTTTCTGTTTAGTTGAGCGTTTTACATTAATTTTTGTGACCACAGGTGCGATTTCCCCTTGCCTAGCCTTTATTTTTAAACGCTAAAAAAGGACCCAAGAGAAGATGTTTTGGATTTCCCATAAAGGTCAAATAGTTCCTATTCCTTATTTAAAAATTATGTTATTTGGCTTATACATGTCTTATTATCTCCGTATTATATTTCACCCGAATAACAATAGGCCTATTTGAAATATTTAAGACTCAAGTCTTCTATTTACTCATTTAAACGTAGCCTATTGTGTAACAAATGTGAAACTGATCAATTGATTTCTGTTGTTGTAACGCACGTGTGTATTGTTACAGTAAAACAACACCTGCACCCGGAAATACTCTTTCTTCCTGTTTCCAAATTCAGGCGACCACAATTGAAAACGTCCGGAACTGGGAAGCAGCCATTTATTTCTGTGCGTGACGAGGTAAGATATTTATTGAAATAACCGCTATTAAACAAACACTCATCAAGTGAACTAAATCGCGCAACTGCCATGCCGACGTCGGGCAACTTACAGAGACTTTACCTGAACTTAAAATGGGTCGTGTATATGGCAACTTTGAACCTGTTGCACCAGAAAATTTTCGGATTTCAAGAGATGTCCGGATAATCGCGGCTCAAATATGTCTACAATAACAACGAGAATACATTTAGGGGAATGGTAAACTGCTGCAACTGATTTGCCTGGTTGCCTCTATCTTTTCGAAGCGACATAAAGCCTTGATTATCCACAAAGCGACAGCTTATTAGTATGGCTACTTGGTGAACAATATCAAAGATTTCTTTAGCCACGCGTAATGCTAAAAAGCCCAGTTACTTGGTCCACGAGATGTGTGTTTGCTCTAGAATTACTTTGACCTTTTTAAGCTTTTCGTATCCATCTCAAAATCCGATTCTGCTATGCTGTGTTTTTATCTGTCTATATTCTATATTAAATATAACGTTAAATAGAACCCAATAACTTCAGCTGATTTTTGTGCTTTAAGCACCGGGACATATGATGACTGACTTTTGATAGTTATTCAGGCTATTGATTGAACCCCTGAAAATTATACAGGTGACTATGACAAGACCTTTCACATTTTCATCTATGGTGAAAATAACATTTGATAGCCTACTTCAATCAATCCGGGACGAGGCCTGTATTATTTTACAATATCAAAAATTGGCCGTCCCTACTATTTCTTATGTCATTCTCCTAACTTCCATTGATAAAAATGTATTTGAAAACGTGTCAACTTGGCTGCAAGGCTATTGGCGTAATTCTTTGTCACCAGTTTGCTAATTTCCCGCGATATGAGCAATTCCTTGGGTGTTTACCTGTTCTTGATTACGGTGTGTTCTATTCAACAGAAGGTGTTGGTCTAATTGCGCAATTACAGGACACACCCTGCTGGGGCAGGACAGGTTTTGGCTTTTTTATTTTTTTTGCGGTACTCGATCACTTTCAATACGTAAGTTGTGAGTAAGGATTCTTTAGTTTACTTTAATTTTCCTGTGTGCGTGGCTAGTGCCTATAAATGACTGCTGTTATGCATACAATACAAGTTGTGTCAATAGCGGGGTTGAATATTGCATGGATGCCTGGAAGTTCATGGCATTCTTATCCCTACCTTACAGAGTTCCTTGAACTTTGGTTAAGTAAAGCCCGGTTTCACAATTATAAAATATTAGGGGTTTTCCCTTCTCCAGTTTCCCTCATTTGTTGAAAGAGCACGTTATTATGCTCTGAATTACTAAAGCCTGTTGCCTCATACACGTGGGCACCCAGTGTTCCTCTCGTCTCACCTATGGAAGACGTTTGTTTTGTTGTTGTTTTTTAAGTGATAAGGGTGATGCATGAGGGGTTAACATTGATCTAGCCTAAATCCGTAACGTAATGACTGGCCCCCATTGCATACACCTCCCTCTCCCCCCCAGGTGCAGGATGGAGGAGCAGAAGGAGGTCATTGACAGACTGCAGAGGTCGTTTCGCTCGGGGATATCCCTCCCAGAGCAGTTTCGCCTGGCTCAACTGGATGCTCTCCTGACGCTCGTGCGAGAGAACGAGGCTCAGATGCTGGCGGCTCTGCACCAGGACCTCGCCAAGGTAGGACACCGCCCTTACCCTACTTGCCCCGCCCCAGAGATGTGCTACATCCCAGGAGTGGACTAGTTGCCACATCCGATTCGCTCTTTACATTTTCGTTTCTTTTCGCCTATTTTTTTAAGGAGTATATCCAAACGCTTCCCTTAATATTTAATATTCTTTTTTTTTTTTTTTTAAAGCTCTGTAACCCCCCCCCCCCCCACCTCTATTGTTCTCCTTTAGCCAAAGTTTGAGGCTGTGCTGTCAGACATCGCCATGGTGATTAATGAAATCTGTTTCGCCATAAATAACCTCCATACCTGGATGCAGCCTGACTATGTGGGAACAAACCTGGTGAGGCTTCTCTGTGTTCTGTGTGCACTTTGAGTTTATCCATTAGGCTTTACTACAGATTTTCAACACGCACACACACGCACACACACATAGTCTCTCTCTCACACACACTAACTGCCCAAACTGCTCCGTCAAGGAAATTGCTCAATCTCAACTGACTATTCTGGAAACATTCCAAGTCTTGTGACTTATGAGTTATGATGCTAATGTCCTGGCACTGTTAAAAACATATCTCAGTGTGCATCTCCATGTGTCCTTCAGTACAGAATGCATTCCCCTACACTTCCTCTACGCCCCTCTTTCCTTCTCAGGCTACAAAGATGGATGATTGTTTTGTTCGGAGAGAGCCCCTGGGTGTGGTTTTGATCATCGGGGCGTGGAATTACCCCCTACAAGTCATCTTGTCACCCCTGGTTGGGGCGATAGCTGCAGGTATTTGCGCGCATGCCGTTTTCGAGATGCCTCCTTGATTAACGACTGCAAGATTCCCAACGTGCTGCGCTGTCGTTGATCAGGAAACTGTGCCATTGTCAAGCCATCCGAAATCAGCCAGGCGACCGAGAAGCTTTTGGCCGAGCTCATCCCAAAGTACCTGTCTAAGGTGTGTGTGTTTGCGTGTGTGTGGGGATTTGTGTGTGTGTGTGTGTGCAGTCTGTAATTTGGTATGTGCTCAAATGTGCTCAGTGACATTACCCACTTACACCACTTCCTGTGTGTAATCTGCATGAAAGTTTACCTTTAAAAGGTAACTACACTCTAGATCAGAATAGAATAACTTTTATTTTCCCGAAAGGGAACTTCAGTTGTAGCCACCAGCAACAACAACAAAAAAGACAGACAGTGGGGACCCACAACACACAAACAAACATATAAAATGCCAATATATACAGTTGAAGACAGATGTTTACATGCACTTAGGTTGAAGTCATTAAAACTAATTTTTAACCACTCCACAGATTTCATGTTCGCAAACTATAGTGTTGGCAAGTCAGTTAGGACATCTACTTTGTGCATGACACAAGTAATTTTTTCAACAATTGTTTACAGACAGATTATTTCACTTTTAATTCACTATATCACAATTCCAGTGGGTCAGAGGTTTACATACACTAAGTTGACTGTGCCTTTAAATTTTTTATATTTGGTCGCATATCCTTTGCATGCCATGACTTCCTGATGTCTGTGACCCAACAACATGAAAAGACTCTTGATATCTTATTTTCTGGTACTCTTACAAGCGATACTATATCTCTGCATTTGAATGGATCTCTATGGGAATTGGGGGGGTGCGATTAGAATTAGCTGTAAATTACACTGGAACAGTATGGAAACACATGGTTGGCTAAATGGCTAAGTCATCAAGGGTCTGTCGTATCAAACAAGCTTTAAATCACTCTGCTGCCAGAAATACAGTAGATATGGATGGATAACTTGAAGGGTTTCTTCTCCTGACTTATTTTTCCATAGAGTTCAATAGGAATGTTGGGTCACAGACATCAGGAAGTAATGGCATGCAAAGCCAAAGGATATGTGACCAAATATTAAAAATTTTAAAGGCACAGTCAACTTAGTGTATGTAAACTTCTGACCCACTGGAATTGTGATATAGTGAATTAAAAGTGAAATAATCTGTCTGTAAACAATTGTTGGAAAAAGTACTTATGTCATGCACAAAGTAGATGTCCTACATTTACATTACATTACATTTATTTAGCAGTAATGTAAATGTAGGACATCTACTTTGTGCATGACATAAGTACTTTTTCCAACAATTGTTTACAGACAGATTATTTCACTTTTAATTCACTATATCACAATTCCAGTGGGTCAGAAGTTTACATACACTAAGTTGACTGTGCCTTTAAAATTTTTAATAACTGACTTGTCAGCACTATAGTTTGCTAACATAAAATCTGTGGAGTGGTTAAAAATGAGTTTTAATGACTTCAACCTAAGTGTATGTAAACATCCGACTTCAACTGTATACAGCCAAACTTCATGATTAAAATAGCCCCCGCTGTCCCAAGATGTCCAATGTCATCAACCAGTCCAACACACAAACTCCGCCTCGGCGCCTCCACGACGTTCCTCCATAGGCTACACACAGTGTTGTGGTCTCTGTCCACTGTCGAAACGGAGCTCAGCCTTCCCAGTCGCCGCCTAACTCCTCCCCCGCACTATCTTCTCCTTCCCTGGTTGCCTTTTGAAGATTGCCCGCAGTCCTGAATCAGTCGCGGCATCTTCAACTCCAGTGAAGAGCGATGGTAAACTCCGTGGCTGCAACGGACATTTCCGAGCATAATGTGAATGCGTCTCCATGGTGACGACCACAAACAAAATCATCCCCGCTAGACAATTTGTCAATATTATAAAAACGAGCAGCAGGAGTGCCCCGAAAAATCTCCAGTCCGCTTCCATTACATTACATTACATTCATTTAGCAGACGCTTTTATCCAAAGCGACATACAATAAGTGCATACAGAGACGTCATCAAGATCACTACAGAGCAGACAAGACAAAGCACATCCTTCCCATAATGTAGCAGCTATCCCTAGTAATGAAAGTTGACTGTAGTTCACAGTAATCTGTGGGTAAATCAGCTATACTACACTTCTATTCTAAATACTATTATAAACTATAACAAACAGACAGGAAAACACAGGGAACTAGTACCATGAGGTCCTAGGTTAGAATATCAGTCAAGGTGGAGTCTGAAGAGCTGTGTCTTCAGGCCTCGACGGAACGCAGGCAGGGTTCGAGTAGAACGTAGGGGAATGGGAAGTTCATTCCACCACTGAGGAGCTAAGGTGGAAAAGCTCCGCAGTCGGGACGAGCGAGAGCCGTTGACACGGAGGGGGGGAAGTGCGAGTCGCCCTGCTGTAGAAGAGCGGAGTGGTCGAGCAGGAACATAGTTCTGGATTAAGTCCTGCAGGTAGGCGGGGCCTGCCCTATTGGCTGCAGTGTAGGCCAGGGTCAGAACTTTGAACTGGCAGCCAGTGGAGTGACCTCAAAAACAAAAGACAAAAGCCAGACACAACAAAACACATTCAAATTAACAAACAAGAACACGAGAGACAGCTGGACTACATGTCGCCATTACATCGCCACGTGACGTCATGTTTATAATGAAACTTACTCATCCATTCCGCTATTTCAACAATTATGAAATAATACTGTATATCATAACTGGTAGAAAAGCTTCTTGGTGCTGCCCTCTAACAGTTTAAATTTTATTTCTGCTCCCCACTCTGCCCCCGCCCCAATCATGATGTCAGAGTACCTCTTTGGAAGTACCAAGTTCTACGTCATATGGATAATTGTTGCCGCCCACAACGGAAATAGCCGGAGCCTGATTGGTTAGACGCACTACGGTCCTTTGGTTTCGGCTCCACGTTTTTACAATGTGGCGTCATAAACACTCTTATTCCGCCTAAATAGTCAGCTAAAATATGTTTCTGAAAATATTAGAGGTGTGAAATAGGCCATGCAGTTGCTGAATCTTGATTCATATTTAATCGCCAACGTCTATTTTGACAGTTTGATCAGAGTTGTATGAAATCATTTGTACGTTAATTTATTCAAATAATGATGGACACTTCCTCCGCCCCCCTCTCCTCTCCCTCACTCACCCCAAAAAGTACGTTTCAAAATTGTATAGTAGGCGCAGACGGACTGAGACAGTGGGTGCACTTACTCTTTAACCCTGAGGACCAAACCTCTGCCGGTGCTGAGGACTGAAGTATCTGCTGTTGTTTGCTGCTGCAGGAGTGCTACGCGGTGGTGTGCGGGGGGAGCCGAAGAGACCAAGAGACTGCTGGAGAATCGATTCGATCACATCTTCTACACGGGTATGAAGGTCGTGCGAGGGTCCGTGTAGCACTTTCGAGCCGTGCGAGCCCTCTGCTAGCACTTTCTGAGCATGCATACGACTTTACTGTTAATCCTGATTTACAGATTTTGGATAATTCTTTCCTTTTTCCTGCTCTCCCATCTTCCTTCCTACCTCTTTCCCTGCTTCCTTCCTCTCTTCCTTCTCACTTCCCTCCCCTCTTCATCCTCTCCCTCCTTCACTCTCTCCATCCATCCTTCCTTTCCTTTGTTCTCTCTCTCTCCCCCCCCTCAGGATCTCAGAGGGTAGCTCGTAGTATCCTCCAGGCTGCAGCAGTGCACCTGACCCCAGTCACTCTGGAGCTGGGAGGGAAGTGCCCCTGCCTCATATATGGAAAGCTGGACATCATGGCCGCCGCCAGGAGGCTGGCCTGGGCCAAATTCTTCAACGCGGGCCAGAGCTGCGTGGCCCCCGACTACGTCCTGTGCACCCCCCAGATGCAGGCCGACCTCATCCCCGCACTCCGGGAGACCCTGGAGATCTTCTATACCACCGAGCCGCAGAAATCTCCCGACATTGGCCGCATAGTGACCGACAGGCACTGGAGCAGGCTGATCGAAATGCTGAAGAAGTCGGCCGGGAAGGTGGTGATCGGAGGGGGAGAGCGACGAGCAGGAGAGATACATTGGTGAGCATCGTTGCGTGCGTGCTAATTATTAAAATTAATTTTACTTGGTTTTATTTTGTGTACAAAAATAAATTTAAGGACTTCTGCCTCCTGGGAAAATAAATGGGACTTAAAGTCCAGGGGTTAGAAAAAGTAAAAGTTCTGCCATGTGTTTCCTATACCCATGAATTCAGCCATCTGATTAGTTCTACCTCCTGGCTGAAGAATTGTTCTAATTGGCCAATCCAGGTGATTGGAACAAAATACTGGGGAGGACTTTTACTTTTTTTTTTTTTTTTTCCCCGAACCTCGATTTTTCCACCTTTGTTAAAGTCAAACTCGTGAGGGAGGGAGGGAGGGAGGGAGGGATGTGGTGGGGTGGGGTGGGGTGGGGGCAGTTAGTGTGGAATGAGGAGTGAGTCCAGGCAGTTGTCCTGTATGGACCTTCCCTGGTTTTTTCGGCAGCCCCTACGGTGCTGGTGGACGTCCTGGAGAGCGATGTGCTTATGGACGAAGAGATCTTCGGCCCCCATTCTACCCATCATCACCATTCAGACCCTCGAGGAAGGGATCGACTTCATGAAGCGCAGAGAGAAGCCGCTGGCCTTGTACGTCTTCTCCGATGAGCCAAAGGCAAGTGTACTCCCCTCCTGCACGGCAACAGTAACGTTGGCTCCGGTTTGTCATTATGTTTAACTATATTTCTTAAAGGGATAGTTCGGAATTTTGGGCATAATGTCTCAATTACGACTTACCCATGATGTAGTTGATTGATGGAAACTATTTTCAGCTAATTCCATGCTGTCCCTTCTTTTGGACATACACACGGTGCTAATGCTAGCGCAACTCTATGGCAACCGGTAGCATCCACTACCAAACGCACTTGAACAATCCACAGTGCACCCAAAGCAAATAAAATACGACGGACCGTCTATCGAGGTTATTTTGAGTGTTTATACCATCATTTTTGAAGTCAAACTATCATTGAATCCTTTACTTTGTGCTGACCTATATTCTCTGTGGAAGTAGCTACGGCGGCGGAGCGAACGTGGCCATTGCAACTTGTTGCTCTTCTTTGTTGTTGTAGTCGATAGTTTGACTTCAAAAATGATGGTATAAACACTCAAAATAACCTCAATAGACTGTCGTCATATTTTATTTGCTTTGGGTGCATTGTGGAGTGTTTAAGTACGTTTGGTAGTGGATGCTACCGGTTACCTTAGAGTTGTGCTAGCATTAGCAATGTGTGTATGTCCAAAAGAAGGGATAGCATAGAATTGGCTGAAAATGATTTCCATCAATCAACTACGTCATGTCGTAATTGAGACATTGTCCAAAATTCCAAACTATCCCTTTAACTTCATTTAAAACATTTTTATTTAACTTAATTTCTCCACTTCATAAATTTCTTATAATTTCACGATAATTTCTTCCCACATTCATAAAAAGCACCGTAAATTATGTTACACAAGTTTAGACAGACAGAATGACTGAAATTGGCTGACCGGCCTGTCCGTGCGAGGTGGTGTAGAAGGTAGACCCACTGGCCCTCCTGTTACTGGGCGCGCTGGAGATTCTGCACCGTTTATGCTCAAAATACGTCGTCGGTAAACCACCAATACGGAGGAAATCGATGAGAAAATCACACTATGCCCTAAGTGAAGTGTGATGAGCGAATCCGTATTAGATCGGATGTCCGTACGGAATTCTGTAACTGCAACAGAAGATGCATGATCAGGGATAATGTATTGCTTTACACGGTGCAGTGGCTGAGACATTTCTGGAACGCACACTATTATTTTCCTGCAAAAGTAAATGCCAAATCTGTTTGGTTTGGTGCACGAGTGTTTTGAAGTTAAATTTGTGTTTTCCAAGCTACTTCAGCTGTGAATGCATCATATTGTTTGAATGTCTGTCACTATGTATCTTGTGCCCATCAAATTAATACAAACTATGATAAATATGAGTATCAGTTTTGTCAAGAAATCATAGTTTTTGTTGAATTCCTTATCCCTTGTTGCTCTGGGAAACCCTGAGTGGGTGGAGCGTGGCATGACCTGAGGCAGTCGGCGAATGAAATGCAGCCAGTGGGTGGAGTCAAGTACAAACTCCGCCCACTGAGGGCACCTGGCACTATCTTGAGCACACCCAATCATTACTTCACTTACAGCCATCCTTTGAGTGTGGCTAAGAGATGGGTTTGCGGCCCTAGGCTGTGCCTGAATCGGAGCCCTATCTACTGCGCCCTGTCTCCTGCTTACAGTGCACTGGCAGAAGTGTGCTGTTTGATGTGCACGGTTTAGCACGCGGCGTGCAGTACACAAAAAATATCCGCCATACTGTGGAAGTGTCTTAAGACGTCCCTCCCGTTTTTAAAACGAAGCTTCACGTCATATTTATGCAACCAAAATGTTTGTGTACTTCTTGCAAAGTGTCTTTTTTAAACTTTCAGGTGGTTACCACGGTTTTTGGAGCAGAGCAGTAGTGGCGGTTTCTGCTCAAATGATGGCATAGTCCACATGACCCTGCAGAGCCTGCCCTTTGGGGGCGTAGGTGAGTGTGTGCGTGGGCGTATCGTAGGGAAGTTGTGCATCTGCAAGTGAAGAGTGGCCATTGTGCTGGTGGAACTTTAATGCTTAGTGGTTCCAGTGGGTTAACGCCACACAAGGGCAAATATGACCCCTGTTCCCTGTCCACTGCCCCCTGTCCACTCAGACCCCTGTCTGCTATGTGCCCTGTCCCCTCACTTTGCAAGCAGTGTGTGAAAGAAATCCTGCAAAACACTCTCCAAATTAGTGAGGAAGTAGGTCATAATGTTTTTATTATTGAGAATATCAATCAGTTTGCATATGACGATGGTTACAAAGTGTAGATTACGAATGAAGAATGGAATTAACAAAAATAAAGAGTAGTTTGTAATATGACCCGTTCTTGTACCATAGATATGCATATACGCTCTGTCTTTTACGTTTTTACTTCTGGGTTACTTACTTTAAGTGAACAGTTCTGTGGATGAGTGTGCTCCTGAATTCCCTCAACAAAACACCGGAAATAAGGGTTTCATCCTGGGATGTTAAGTGCCCCCATTTGTGAGAAAAAGTTGCCCACTCAAAAGCTTTTTGACAAAGTTTTAAAGAAGTAAATCTTTAAAAGTCCACTTTCACAGCAAGACCGTGAAAACTGTCATTTACAGCAGGGGAAACAGACCTGCTCCTGCTTGAAGTTAAAGCGCACATGCAGAGAATAGCATAAAAATTTATTGTGAATTAATTCTGTAATGTGCTGCAAATTTGTTTTCATTTCTAATTAGACTCTTAGTTCTCTTTAAAATTGTTCTGTTCAGTTATAGAATAACAGGTGAAATCAGCAGGGTTTTAATAAGCTGAGAGTATGGAAACCTGGTCACAGTAATTTTAAAAATATGAAGGACGATGAATAAGGTTAAAATTCAGTTAACATGATGAAATTTAAATTAATATGTTTTTTAAGGCTATAGAAAAAACCTTATGCACAGCGAATCCCGGGAACTGTAGCCTAGGCTATTTGAAAAACAATAAATGCAATATTCAATGGACAAGGTTTTGAACTTTTTTCAGTCAAAACAATTCTATTTACTTACAGGCTGTAGGCCTAGATGAAGACCGCTGTATTGTAATGACATCTGAAGCACATTTTCAGAACTCAAATGTCCGTCTATTGCAGTGCACTAGTTTTCCATTGAATGACAATTCACGCATTAGGTGTAAATGACAATTTGCGCATTAGGCTTGATATAGGTGTTATCAGCAAAGTTTTTAATGGATAGCCATTGTCCCGTAACAGAAGATTGTCCCCCCAGAAGATTCCAGGAATTATTGGTAAATATAGGCTAAGTCATAGCTTGATCAAGGATCACTGCGAATAGTCTATACATGTAACCTTACACGTATACAATCGCCTGGATGTTGATGGAGTGGGCTGAGAGCAATTTAATGAGCCATTCCCCTTCGCTGAGTGACAGGTATGTGGTCTTTGACCTATGGACCCTTTTATTATGCATTTTTTGATATAGCCTACACAATAATATTTCACATTGTAATCTTGATATTTTTAGTCATGCTTGTGCGCGCCCCTGTGTGTAACAGACAGGAGGGTGTACGGGCGTTGTGCACATGCCTATGTAGACGCACTTACATGCGCCGTTAAAATAACATGTAAACAACGGCAACATGACTTTAGACCAGGTTTGTGGTGGTTTTAGCGCTTTCTACTGGCTCAAGATGGCAATACACCAAAAATCTTGAGACCAACATGCCCAGTTCACTTGCAGTGGGTGCAAGAATACTTGGTATTTAAACGCCGTGAGCGCTAGGCGCTATAATGAACCCTGCGCCGGGTGTAAGATAGCAAAGACACTTGCGTTTGGGTTAGCGACGGGTGTAAGATAGGGCCCCTTGTCACTTTGGTGGAATCTTCATGAACCTCGCAGCCTGTTCCGTCTTCTCTCCCTCTTTATTATTCAGTATTATTATACATCGCAGCTTTACTGGGATTTAGTCAGTTTCAACATGTTTCTCTCCCCTCATTTTTTTGCATCATGATAAGTTGTGCTTAGATCTGTACGTTTTAAGAATTCTCACCTTTTTCTCCGCTCTCTCGCTCTCTTTCTCAACCCCCCCCTCCCCCCCCCAGGGGCCAGCGGGATGGGCAGTTACCACGGCCGCTGGGGGTTCGAGACCTTCAGCCACAGGCGGGGGTGCATGCTGCGGAGCTGGCTTCTGGAGCGGATCAACGTGCTCCGCTACCCCCCCTACCAGGAGAACAACCTGAGCTGGCTGCGCTGGGCTACTGAAGAGAAGAAGAAAGGATGGAGGTGCGCCGTCATGTGATTGCCCCCCCCCAACCCCCGGATTCCACCAGACCCAACTGCTACCTTAAGTTTCACTGTTTGTTCTCTCGCTACCAGGCTGATGCCCTTCTAGGCCAGATGCTCTCACTCACCACGCACGGCCTGATAGTTTCTGACTGAATCCTGAGGGTTAATTGTGCTTAAACATACCAGTTTGTTTTTTTTGTTTTTTTCCTTTGGGAAATGGGACTTTATGATAAATGCAACTGCCAAGTGGTTTAACAGTTTCCTACCTCTCTGCGTGTGAGTAATGGGGTCACTCAACCAGCTCTGTATTCTTCATACCCCTGAACGCTTTCAGTGAAGACTTCCTCAGTCCGTCTGTTCTGTCTGCCACTATTAAAAGGCTGCGTTCGATTGGACGGCGCACTCACCATTCGCCTCTGATTGGCTGCACACTGAAGTGTTGAGGGTGAGGAAGATCTGATTGGCCTGTAAAGCCAGGGGTTTACTTTCGTATTTCTTTTGTGTCAAGGTAATAAATTGTGGAAGATTGTTTCTGATTCCCCTGGCATGCCTTACTGCCTGGACCTTAACTGGTTTTAGGACTTGCCGGCTGCTTTTTTGCACTTGTAGCCCCAAGAAAATACTAAAACTGGCATTTAGTCATTGAGACATTTGATTTTTACTTTAATAATGTGTGAACATGCTGTGTTGGTGGTCATAATTATATTTGCAGTGCCATTAGTATCTCAAACTTTAAGCTACAAATTCCCGTCTGTATCTCTGAATTAAATGGCTTGAACAGCAGGTTGTACAGATCCATTGAAAGCCACTTCATGTGATGCGTATATACATTGCTGTTCTCCCCCCCCATTCGGAGCAAGGACATGGTTCTAACTGACAACTCGCTGGCAGCCAATTAACTAATCATGTGTTTTTGTTACCGTGTTTACATTTTGTTTATTGTAAATTAATTTTAACTAATAAAAATGTACTATTGATCAATACGTTGGTGTACATTGCATGCTTTACACAGAAATTTCAGTATACTCCCTGTCACGTTGTGGAAGGTCCTCTTGGTCTTTTTCTCCCTGGTTTGGAGTGCCAAACCAGGAAAACTTTGTGGTTCTTTTTCATTTTGGTGTTTAGATTTACCCAGACAGTATTTATGTGCTGTTAAAAAATTTTATACTTATAGAAGCATTTAAGTTACCATTCAGGCATCACTCCTTAAAGCGAGGAAAACCAGTTTTTATACAGCCATGTTAGGTTTCCAGAGATTGTACATGAACGCATTTTATAGTGTTTTCACAATTAACAAGTTTTCATATTGTTGCTGGTTCTTCTCATTTTTCAAGTTGTGCAAGGTCTTCACTCCACAGGGTCATGTGTAGTCATGTTATCGGATGCCGTGCCACAATGTCTTAGACTAGAGTACAGTGGCCTCAGGTTACATGCGCCATAGGAAATGGTTCAAACCGAAAATAAGATTAAACATTATTTTCTGAAGAATGGGGTGATATACACGTACAACCTCTGGAGACGTAACCACTGCTTGCCATGTAATTTCCCAGACCAACCTCGAATAACCCCATACCAGCCAATGTAAAGCCCACAGTTCTTCAAACTTATTCAGTGGCTGAAATATCATAACTCTGGGCCAATTGAAAACATGCACAAAAATGGAAAAGATTTCACAAACTTCCAGAACATGAACAACTGCTTTAAAGGCTTTTCTGAAACAGGCTCAGAACTGGATCACCTCTGAGAAAGTTAAGTTATGGTTCTTTTTTAAACCTTTTCTCTAAACATTGGATATTCTCATTTGAAACGCATGTAAAGCATTGGTTTTAATGTGAAATTCATGCAGTCAGCTGCTTATTTTCCTTCTGCAAGCACCCCATCGTCCAGAAGAGGTGTTCTTACAGAGACAGGTGGCGAAAACTGCAGACTAAGGCTGTGACTGAATATCCCTGTTCCTTGCCCCCTGTCCACTCAGACCCATCTACTGTGTGCCCTGTCCCCTCACTTTGCAAGCAGTGTGCAAAAGAAATCCTGCAAAACTCCAAACTAGGAAGTATATATTTCTTTTTTATTGAGAATATCAATCAGTTCACATGACAATGGTTACAAAGTAGATTATGAATGAAGATGGAATTAACAAAAATAAAAAGATAGTGTGTAATATGTCCCGCTCTTGTACTACAAGTTGTAGTTTTTACTTCCGGTTTACTTCCCGAAATTGAGATGAGTGTGTCCCAGAATCCCCTCAACAAAACCCTGGGAATAAGGGTTTCATCCTGGGATTTTAAGTGCCCCCATTTGTGAGAAAAAGTCGCCCACTCAAAAGCTTTTTGACAAAATGGACTCAAATATGCGCCCTCAAAGGGGTGAAGGGATCATATTGGGTCACGGCCCCAAACCCTCCCATCTTGAGCGATGCCACAGGATGTCACTTCCTGGGATTCCTAGAGCAATGCATCACCACTGGCACGGTCAGCGTACGATGATTCATTTGTTCAACTGGCAAACTGAACAGCCTGGTAGCCCGAAGGATTGGTCTCTTACCGACACGACAGCTTCCTGAATTACTGTTCAAGTGTCCCTGTGTTCATCACTGGTCATTGTGTGACATTCCACACCTGCAATGGCTACTGCCCAATCCATCTGGGAAGCGATGGCATAAAAAGGGAATGACAGAATTAAGATGGCTTCAGGGTTTCAAATCCCAAGACCTTACAAATGCACGTGAAATGAAAATGCCAAAGATTTGACAACATTAATCTTTTAATTCCATTCCACCCTCAGTATTTAGTCACAAAAAAATAACACCAATTGTGGCAAGTCAAATTCACAATTAAAACTGCACTTTATAATTGATCACAACTTTGCTGTGATAATCAATATGAGACAATACCCACATTACATATGTACTGTCCTTTCAGTGTGGGTCATGAAGGTTCACATATTGCAATATGCAATGCTGGTAATCTGTTAAAAACGAATTAACACCCTCTGGCTGCTCCGTTAGGATCCAAAATTACCCAGTTACCCAATTACATTTTCTAGGGTACGATTGTGCTGATATTCTGGACATTGTGTAAGAGTGCTAAAACAGGGGTCACCGATTCCACTGTGGAACTCACCCTTTCAGCAGTGTTAAGCACAAGTCTGAAAAGAGAATACCAGTATCAAGAGGGTAATGCTCACATCAAACCAGCGACAAAATACATTTGGGTTTTTATCTGAATGATGGAGGCTTTTGTAACCAGATAGTCTTGGCAGTGCAGAGGTGTGGTCATTGTGAGGTTGGCCAGAGTTGGTTTTAGGTTGTGGTTCAGGGTTCAGGGTTCAGGCCTGTAGGAGGAAGGGGGATTGGCCCTTGGGGATCCCTCTTCAGGGGGCAGGGGGTCAGAGGCGGGGGAGGGGCTGGTTGCCATGGGAGGGTCCTTCTGCACAATTTCGGGCTCGTCCTGGCCAGCCTGAGGAGGGTGAACCAACACCCGATCGATGATTCCGAAATCCTGGGCTTCCATGGGGTTCATGTAGCGATCCCGTTCCATTACACCCTCTGGTGACCGGGACAGGAAGTTTAGACAAAAAATATATATAAACTAGCTACTGATATATAACTTTAGCACTGATTTTACATACAATTTCCTTTTTCACCCACTAAAAACAAAAAACAAAAAGTAGTACATTACCTATAGTTTCAAGAAGCTGGCCGGTGTGTTTGCTGTAGATGTTGTTAATCTGCCTCTTCAGTTTCAAGATCTCTTCAGCTTGAATAGCAATGTCTGTGGCTTGACCCTGAATGCAAAATGCAACGTTTAAAGGAGAAGTTCGGTATTTAGCATTATAAGCCCTGTTAAAAGGTTATTTATATACAACGGTCCATATGAACATTTTGACAAACTGTGCATTCTTGAGATATGTTGCTTATAGCTGATGTCACAGCTAACTTACACAATAAATCTGGATGGGCATATAGAAAATCCTTCAAAAAACACCATAAACTTTAAAAGACGTTTTAAATAACTGTTTAAAGATTTATATAACTATTTTCGGACACCAGTGAGCACTCGGTGAGTTTCCCGTTGTATATGATCGTAAATAACCTTTTAACAGGGCTTATAATGTTAATTCCGAACTTCTCCTTTAATTGGCTTACTTTTACCCAGAGTTATAAAATAAACATCCTGGTTTGCACACGACATTTCACTAGGAAGGGGAGGAGCCACTATGAATCACAAATTCATTCAAAACAAACCCTTCGTAGCAGACCAGTTGTGAGTGATTCAAATCAGTGAATCAGTGCATTTTACTGAAACCTACAACTCAAGTTTCCTCACGCACCCTCTGTACCCAAAACCACACCCCTCCCTCTCTCAATCCCAAAACCCAGTTTCAGACCCCCCCCACCCCCAATTTTCTCACCCTGGCCCCCCCAGAGGGCTGGTGCACCATTATCCTGGCGTTGGGTAGGGAGTGCCTCATGCCGTTGGTACCCGCAGCCAGCAGCAGGCTCCCCATGCTGGCCGCCTGGCCCACGCACCAGGTGGAGATGGGGTTGAGGATGTACTGCATGGTGTCGTAGATAGCTAAGCCTGCCGTCACCACACCCCCTGGGGCAGAGGGAGAGACGACGTTAAAATGCTCCCGCCCCCGCAATGCACACAATGTCCACCAGGAGCGCAGCAAAAACGTCATGCTGATAAATACCAGTTAGCCTACGAACACCGTGCTCCCCTACGTGCAAAATGTTCAAAAACTGATTTGGGATGCCCCCATCTGTTTTTGGTTTTTAAACTTGTTAAGTCCAGCTGAAATGTAAATTTTTTTGGGACGTTGCAACACCATTTCACACCAAAAGATCCAAAATGCTGATGGTCTTCCACGTACTCCTACCCCTCTCACCTGGGCTGTTGATGTACATGTGAATCGGTTTATTGTTGCTCTCTGATTGGAGGAAAAGCAGCTGAGCTATAACCAGACTGGCCACAGAGTCGTCGATCTGAGACAAAGGGAAAGAAAGCGAGAGAGAGGCAGTAGATAAAATCACCTCACCAACAGAACCCCAAGCACTGCTGGGAAATGCACAGCGACTAAACCAGAGAAACACACACTGAGCAAGAGCAGCTTTTTAAAAATAAATTTGGCGCCCAACGCGGGGCTGAGCGTATCCAATTCCCATCCCAATTTGGAATGGCTAATGGTGTGCAACCACAGCAGCGTACACTGCGCTAACCCCACTGCCGATTCTGGAGAGTGTAGACATCCACGGGTCTCCTCCGAAACACGTCGTGTCACCAGCTGCTTCTTTTCACACGGCAAACTACAGCTAAGCTAAGTAGGAGGAAGGACCTTTCATATGCGGCTTTGACTGCAATCTACAGCCGCCCCATTGACCAGCAGGGGGCGCTAGGTAGCAGTGCACACGGAACCCTCTCATTACGTGGGTGACGCAGTCGCCAATTGTACGTCGCCCTATGGAGCTACCGGCCACAGTCGGCATTGGCAAGGTCCGGCCGTGAGGCTTATTCAGGCACCACAGAATGAGCCATCCAGTAGCCCCGCAAGAGCAGCTTCTACACTTCCTGGCCCACTGGGCCGCACATGGGTAAACCAAAACCCGGTATACCACAGGGATCATGCATACATTTTAAACCCTTGATGCCACCACAGAGAGGGTACTGCAGGGAGCACTCCCAACTCCCACCCCCCCGTTTCTGTCCCTGGTTGGAAATCCCAAACACAGATACGAGCTGCCACACCCGCCAGATTCAGGAAAGTGTACATCAGCAGGTGAGGGGTTAGGTCCACCCACACTTCTTTGAACCATCCAATCCTTCAGCTGCTACCCCAAAGGACTGTAACTTATATAATACTTTTCACACTGAAACCATTCCTCCCTGTTTGATGGTCTGCATCACACCAGAACCAATTAAACAACCATTTGTGCTGGTAAGGGTTCTTTGGAAATGGCACCTCATTTTAAAAAAACATTCTAGAAGTAATTGCTCCATTATATCCCATAGATAGACGAACAGACTCACTGGTCCCATTACACAAATGATCCGCTCCCTTAGCAACCTGGAGTATATGTCATACGCTCTCTCCCCCCGGCCCTGGAAGCAGAGAAAGAGAAACTTTGCATCTGGCGGACACCATTACATCATGATACAATATGTGGTATTTTAAACAGCCGAATAGGCTAGCATGGAATTCTGCAAAACATTTTTGACTCTAGGTCTAGGAAATAGCATATTTTCTTACTATATTGACATTTGCAGCACGACAGTATCTCAACCACAACAAGCAAAAGTCATTGGATCAAAACTGCATTAAAACGGATAAGCAAGTGTAGGAAGTCGACTTCCGACTGGAAATACTGCAATAATAAAGAATCATTCAAATGGACAATGTCCAATATTAATAAATCAAAAATATTTAAACATGAAATGGAAGTAATAGTCCATTTATTAAACTGTAAAACGTTACGAACTCTACAACCACGACTTACCGTCTGTTCTACAACTATGGGTACAAGGGGGCTCCGCCATGGTGCGCTGAGGTGCACTGACCGTGTTCCCTTCAGCACCGACACTCCACACTGTAACACACGCTAAAAGATAAAACGTGAAGTTAACGAGGAAACAGCGGTATATTGGGGATCAGGCGTGACGGGGAGCACTGTAGTTACACTGACAACAATAAACCACCAAATGACATGATGCCCCATTTTTTCAGTACAAATCCAATAAGAACATACATACACTACTCACAAAAAGTTAGGGATATTCGGCTTTCGGGTGAAATTTCAGGATGAACCTAAAATGCACTATAACCTTTACAGGTGAAATTAATTTGACCTTCTCTAAACTTTTGAATGCACATGTCCAACTATTCAATGTTTCAGTACTTTTTGCACAACTTGCTGTTCTCTAACAAGGAGCTGAACGGCAAAATTCACAACAGGTGTTTGATCCATGAATCGCCAATAAATTTCCTGGTTCAATTAGAATTGGTATTTAAACAGTCCTCTTCATCATGCTGTTCACATTTTGACATCATGAGACCAAGACGACACCTAACAATTGATCAACAGTACCTCGCCATTGCGAGGCTTCAAACAGGATGTTCTCAGAGGGAAGTGGCCACTGAGCTTAGAGTGTCACAGAGTGTCATCAGCAGGTTGCAACAGAGATACAGAGAGACTGGAAGAGTCACAGAAAGGCATAGAAGTGGACGTCCTTTGGCCACATCCCACACTGATGACCGCTTCATTGTGAACAGTGCCCTGCGGAACCGGATGATGAATGCCACTCAACTCCAGGCACATTTAAGGGAGGTGAGAGGCACCCAAGTGTCACGTCAGACCATTCGAAAGGAGTACACTAAGGGTCTGCGTGCTAGACGACCTGCAAGGGTACCTGACCACACCACCAGGCACAGGCGTCATCGTCTTGCATGGGCCAGGGAGCATTTACGCTGGACGAGGAACCAGTGCTGTTCTCTGATGAAAGTCGATTCACGTTGAGCAGAAATGATGGCCACCAACGATGTTGGAGACGTCAAGGAGAGCGCTATGCATCAGCCACTGTTGTCACCAGACGACCCTTTGGTGGTGGCGGTGTTACAGTGTGGGCAGGTGTGTCTAGTCAATACAGAACTGCCCTACACTTTGTGAATGGTACAGTGACAAGCCCATACTACCTGAATAACATCATTAATCCAGTCATTGTGCCCCTGCATGAACAACACAGGCCTAATTTCATCTTCATGGACGACAATGCTCCAGCTCATCGAGGTCGCATCATTAGGGAAAGGCTGCTGGAGACTGGGGTACCTCAAATGGAGTGGCCTGCACTTTCTCCAGACCTGAATCCCATAGAAAACCTATGGGATCAGCTGACTCACCGTGTAGAGGCTCGTAACTCTGTACCCCAGAACCTCAATGACCTGAGGGCCGCCCTTCAAGAAGAGTGGGATGCCATGCCTCAGCAGACAATAAGTCGACTTGTGAACAGCATGAGACGTCGTTGTCAAGCTGTAATTGATGCTCAAGGGCACATGACAAGTTATTGAGACATTGACATTTTTGTTGTGGTATACCCACCACTGTTGTTGGCTTTTGTTTCAATAAATTGTTTGAGATGAGGAAATCACCATTGCATGCTTCTACTTAAATGCCCTACTTTCATGATACGTATAATATCACTGTAGCGTGAACTTACATTTTCCATAAATTTCACCCGAAAGCCAAATATCCCTAACTTTTTGTGAGTAGTGTATGTAACGTTAATGCGATACATATACGAACGTTTGCTTACATCACGTCAATTGATGGAGCACACTCTAGAAACCCCCAAAGATTTATCAAGACGGATAAAGACATTTTAACATGTTGGCAACTAACGATACACTTCTTAGACTGCTAGATTTTAAGCAGCATGCGAAAGCTAGAGTAATTAGCATATATCCAGAGAATAACAGCTAACCAACTAGCAAGTAATTGCTAGTCGATAAACAAACGACTATCTCGCAAGCTGACGCATGCTAACGTTAGTTATGTTACACAAGCAATACTTGTTTTACTAAACAATGTTACAAAATAGAATTGCGCACATGTCACTGTGATGAAGTATTCGGATGTATGTTCTCCAATTGTTTTACCATTAGCGATCTATTAAATTTAAAAGACATTTTGAAACTTAAAGCGCTTATGAGTTCTTGTTTGAAAGACAAGGTTGTATGTAATACTCACTCGTATGAGCATTGCGAATGTAGTATACGAATGGCAGTGCGATACAATTTAACCTCATATGACCCGGAAGTTATCTTTACGACCTTTCGATGTACATTCAAAGACAGTGGATGGATTAACAAGATACACATGTTATAATGGAAGTCAATAGAGACCGGTGTCCGTAAACTTTAGTCAGATTGTAATCTTTAAAATATGATCTATTCGTTTGTGGGCAACATCAATAACATGTCTTACTTGTGATAAAGTACGGGGAAATGTTATCGTGTTAAAATCTGTTGAATGTTAAAGTTTGAACGGAAAGAAACTGTAGCGACTTGTGTATCTTATTGGTTTCTCCAAAATCGTCATCGTCATCGTCATGTGACACGTTGACGCAGGTCAAAGTGAAAATCATTTTCTGTACACTAGATGGGAGTAGTGTGTCAGTCGTATGTGTTCATGAACTAGCACTTTTTTATTTTTATAATCGAATTATTAATTTAAATTGAAATAGTATACTATGCGTAGCTACCTGTATACATCAGACTTATAAGAATAGCCCATGAAATTTGAATGAAATTGGTTTTTTTGGGGGGTTTTGTTTGTGAATGGTCTTCATAAAAAGTAATTCTACTTCTAAATAGTGCCGAAACAATAATTCATTTAGGAATGCAACCCATAAAACCTCGTGACATTTTCACACGGCTCCTATAAATAGACATATAAATGAAAGAGAAAACCACATGATCCGGCTAAATGAAAGGCGCGAGGTGATGTTTAAATTATCGGCCTACCCAGCTCACACTTGAGGAGACGGCGGGGTCGCAAACATGATATGGTGGATCTTGAATACGGAGCGGGTATAAATGACAAAGTAGCTTAGTAGCTTATATCACATTAGTTTGAAAGGTATATATGCTAGGCTATATAACTTAATTATCAAGGTGGCATCATATGTGTAGCCTATGTGGTTAGCCTACTTATTTTCTCTGTCACATAATTCGAATCGGGAGTCGGTTTCACCACTTCCAGCCAATATGTAGCATTTTTTACTTTTCTCTTACTTTTGTCTTAGAACCTTTTACTCTTGCAAATACAGTCGATGGACAAGACTGGGCTACCTTTTAAGCCAAATATATCATATAGCCTGGAGTCCCCTCTGAATAGTAGAAATTATATTCCTCAAGTGCAGTGATTTATCTAGTCTAGCCTACCGAGGAAAAACACTACCCTACTTTAAAACTACGGGGTTCAATATTTCCTCCATTTCCAAGTTGTGTTCATTGTTGGAAAGACCCACAGCAAACTGCATGGAACCGATGGCAATGTTTCTGTTTAAAATGTGTTTAAACAAATTCATGAATTTGATGGAAAATACATAAAGGGCAAAAGGTCTTTAAATCTCCATCATATACACAGAGTATGAATTGCAGGTAAACGCAGCCTCAAATGGCCTAATATATAACCAGTGCATGTTATTAATATTTAGCATTAAATGACATGAATAACCGAAGTTATACGTCTGCCTTGTACTGCACTTAAGCAATGTACTGTCTAGACTGTATTCTCAGTTTTTACTTTCCATTGGTGCACCTGTTCCTTGGGGAGGGATTTGTCCGCGCTGGGCCAAGGAGGCGACTTTGTTAATCGTGAATATTCATATTACCGTCTGCAAGTAGGCTAAAATGCGGTAGAAAACGTGACTTATCGGCCAGCAACCAATTAAAAAGAAGTTGCTTTGGAAAAGTGAGTGAATGCTGCTGTCTTTTCGGCCGGGAAAAGAGAGGGGGAGTGCGCGAGTCACAGCGAGTCCCACGGAAACTTTCCTTATCAGAGTGCACGGACTGACTGACACTTTTCCCTTCGCCGTCATGTCCAACAACAGCGCGAGTAACAGCAATCTTGTAATCGCACAGAAAGCCGTGAAACAGCTGCGCCTGGAAGCAAGTGTCCGCAGAATCAAGGTAAAGAAAAGTCAACCAGGAAAACACGGGGAAATATGTTGGAGCAGGGTGTGACTGTTGCGGACTTGCCTGATGCGTCCATTTGTAAGCAGCCCACGGTGAACAAGTATCCAATCTTCACTGTCGTCAGAATTTAGCTAAATCTAAGGTTTGAGTAAATTATTTATTGTGTCATACATTTAACGCCCTATTTTAAGTTGTTTTCCGTGGGACTTGTTAGTATTGTATAATCGCTGAACAGGACTGTTTCAGAGGGCTTACTTGAATGGCGCATACAATGACATTTGTAGAATGATGTTGTTGTTGTGTTGGCTACTTTGATGGTAGGCTATTCGCGATGTGCATTTATTCGTTTCATGTTATTCTGATTCTGATGTGGTTATGAGTAGGGACTCTTTTCAATCGCTTGGCAAAAGTGGAATAATTATGTGGAAACTTTGTTTTACCCAAACTTTTAAAACCGAATTAAGACTAAATGCTCAGTGTTTGTGCATTTGCAGCTGTATGACAGTGACAGTAGCCTAATGTAACAGCTTTTTGGGTGGCATGTGCTTATTATGCTTATATATATATATATATATAAGCATAATAAAGTATATGCCACCCGAAATGCTGTTACATTAGGCTACTGTCACTGTGTAGCCTATAATGTTCTCATGATTGTGGATTATGTTTGCGCCCCGTTGAGGATGTACTTTAATCTCTCTCTCTCTCTCTCAATTCTATTTTCCTGGTAGGTAGGCTACTGGCCTACTGTAAACTACCGCTGTTTCCGCGCGACAGCAAACAGTGGGGTTCTTTGTTGATTGTGTAGTTTGTAGATATGTGACAGTGTCCGATTGTAGCCTGGGTATTTTTCCCTGAATTGTGGAGGAAATCCAGATTAAGGAAGGTCGAAGCCAACCGAATAGGCTACCCACCAAACTGTAGCCAGGAGTAGCCTACTGAGTGTTAGGTAAATACTAGCATATCTTTGGAGTTGAGGCGAGCAACACGTAGTCGGAAATATTACGTGGTGTGCTATGCTCTGATGTGGTTATATTTGCATTCTCATCCACGTTACAGTAACGTGTAAGATTATGGCTATTCTTGATCATTATGGCTATTCTTGGAATTTCGACCGTGTATTTTCGTGAAACCCGCCACGGCTGTGTGGATTTGGCCAGTGGAAACGTGTCCTCTGAAGAGCTTATTACCAGTAGTGTAGGGTATATGCAGTATACCCACTTCTTTCTTAGTGGGCATATAGTATACTCACTTCTTAATCCCCACTGGTGCACGTATCAATTAGTAGTCATCGATTTGCTCAATTAGAGTACACCCACTTCTCCAGGCACTACTACACCACTGCTTATTACCTCCTCAATCTACACGAATGAAAATCTGGCATATGCCCTGCATGTATCACCAACATGTGACCTTTTTAATTCAATCTTGAGTGATGCACACAAGTAGAATCAGTTGAATTCAGCATTATATGTGAAGACCAAATAGATATTCTTTATCTGGCTCAGCTTTTATTTCAAATGTGTGGTTTAGTGATTCGGGAACTGTATTAGTACTGTAAAGGTTGCAGGTTTGATTCCCGGCTGGGGATTCCCAACTCTTGTACCACTCAGAATGTAGCCTAACCAGACTTGCTTCAGTAAGAATAAATAGCTGCATATGTGGATTGTATGTAAAGTTAAATCTGTATCACTCTGGATAAGAGCACCTACTAATTGATTACATTTAGATTGTTTGTAATTATTTCATAGCCTACATCTCTGATGAAAGGGCAGTAGCCTGTTGTCGATGGATTATTGTGAAATGCAGTGAAGCCCATAAGCACCAAATGAAGTAGGTGTGCATTAAAGTCCTGTGACGTGCACAGACCTTTGGGGCTGAATATATCCTCTTGGGGAAATATCACTTTACTTGAGTCCATTAGAAAATCAGGCATCAAAGAGCAGTTTATAACTGCATAAAAAGTATGGTTTGGAAGTGCCATTTTAAATGGAAATTACATTACATTTCAGCATTAGGCAGATACTCCCATCCAGAGCAATTATTCAGGTTACTTTTTTTGCGTACAATCCATTTATACAGCTGGATATTTCATTAAAGCAATTCAAGTTAAGTACCATGCTCAAGGGTAAAACAGCAGCATCCCAGATGGGAATGAAATCCACAACCTTTGAGTTAGAACGCCAGTTCCCTAATCATTATGCTACACTACCACCTAATTAGTATCATGATTACAATTGTTATGTTTCGGCACCAGCCTCCAAGGCAGTAAGAGATTAGAAATAACTGGACCAAAACACATTTCAGCTTGCCTTTTGGGAATGCTTAAACAAAGCCTTCCACTTTCCTTCTAATGCTAATAGAACGAGCTCTCTACTTTAAGTTGTAATTTGTCAAAGCAGAAAAACCCAGGAGTAAAATATAAAATTTTGAATTTAAATAAATAAATAAATAAATTTTACCTGTCAGTTTTTAGCACTGTGTGCATAATTTGAGGCTGCTTCTTGTTTCAGTTAAAATGATATCTAAATACCTTAAGGAAGTAAGGAGTCGGAGCACAGAAATACATTTTTTTTTTAAATGACCGTGGAGATTTGTGTTGTGTACTTTACGATATGTAGCTACACTGTGGAACTGAGAAGGCTTGCACATACTTTGCAGATGTGTATTGAGCGCACCCCTATCACCGCTATGGTAAAATGTGCTTCCTTACCTCCGCAGGGTGGCTGTTTCAATCTGTGGCCCGTCCCTTTTCAGTGAACGCACAAGTTGAAACTGAACACTACTGAACACTGTGCTGAGACTGAAGGGACGAGCCACGTAGATCCCAGCATGCTTTGTGTAACGCGCATTAACGGCGGCGCCGCACCTCACCGTCAGCGTGTACGCGTGTGTTTTCAAGGTTTCCCAGGCCGCGGCAGATCTGAAGACCTACTGTCTGCAGAACGCACATAAGGACCCGCTGCTAATGGGGGTCCCCTCCAGCGACAACCCCTTCCGGCCGCCAAAATCCTGCTCGCTCTTCTGACACACAGGTGCTGGTACGACCTCTGTGCTAAAGTCTCCTTCTTCCGCTGAGATGGGTCCATCCATGTGTGAGCTTCAAAGACACAAAGCTGTTTTTTTTTTTTGCAAAAGTTGTTCGTAATTCTGTTTTAATGTGCATAAACACCTTCATGAACATGGCATTCCGTCTTCATGATGTGATTGTAAGCAACTGCGGTGCCTTGGAATGGTTGGGTGCAGCCCAGTTATTGTTCTTTACAAATGTGTTGAAATTCACTCCATCAGAGGGCTCCGCCGTTTCTTAAGAATGCTGTATGAAGCAGTTACGTTGTGTTCATGAAGGTGCAACTTTTTTTTTTGCATGATTTGGCCATTTACAGCCCAGCTTAAAGTTTGACCAAACAGTTGATCATCTCCCTCATTCACTCTTGACTCTAGTTTCATGTGTTCTTTCATAGTTAGGTTTTTCTTTAGGTTGATAAAGAAATGAACACGCACCCTCAGCCTTATTATGCTCCTGAAAAAATACACTTTTATTACTGATCGCTTTTTACAGTGCGTCGTAGTTCATTCATGCCAATAGTTTGTCTCTTTAATGGCAACTCCGTGAAGTAATTCGCCGTGATGGAAAGCGTAATGACCGTTAGCGGCAAGACCGCGCTCTCATTGATTTTTACCCTGTCGCAGTTGTGTAATGAAGCTTTGCGTCACCTCTGGCACAGAGCATACTGCAGAGGGCTGACTGGGGTTCTCTGTTTCTCCCTCGGCAGGTTGAAGCTGGTGAAACCTGGGGAAGCTCACGGCTCCGAGCCCTCTTCCCTTCCTCCCCACCCCCCCCCCCCCCCCCCCCCGCGTCGCTCTGTCACTCTCGTCCTCTTCAAGACGGCGCATCCCCAGTGGGTGGTGTCTCTCCCCAACATCAGTGGACTCCACAGTGATCCCCTCGCAAATTACCCCCCCCCCCCCCGTGCCCCCTCCCCTCTGATGCGCACACCCAAAAACATTAAATAAATATAAGAAGAAGAAAAATATATATATATATATTGTCAAAATGGATTATTGTCCATTCTAAGCAATGCTCATTATGTAGTAGAATAAGTTTGTGTTTCTTTTGCACACAGTATTTTAGCGACCCCTAACACTTCTCCTTTGATTCCTGTGCACTGTACTGTAATTTTCATGGGTAGGTCGGCACCATGTCCCAACTGACCTGCAGAAGGCTTTCATCTTGGTCAGTGATGTAACCAGGAGCTGTTGTGAGGGAACCTAAAATGTCCCCTTGCTCTCTTTGGAGCACAAGATCTTCAGGACACAAGACATGATTTTCTTGTTCATGAAATATCAAAGCTTTCTGCTTTTTATGCAATAACCCATCATTTAGCTGCCAACACTTCAGTTGCCTAATCTAAAATTGTCCAGATGAACACAGCTTGTTCTCATGTCATATAAACATGAGCGCTTTCTTGGAAGAGATAGAATTTTTAATGTCAGAGGTCACAGTGGCTGAGTGTGTACACTATTTTTTCTTCTTCTTCAAATCTCTGCTTATAATTATACGTATAAACTTTCAGATAACAAACAACACATTATTAGTATGAAGAACACCGTGTCCCGTTGATATTTAAAAATGTGCATTTGCCTCAAAAATACTCCCAAGCACACAAAACAACCAAGTAATGAAGGAGACAATTAAGCCCACTCTTATGAGAATTCGCAAGCTGTATACATCCTCAAACAAAATCATGAGTTTAAAAAATTATGTGCAATAGGACTTTTTTAGACGACTTAAACCATGTTCAGAAATATGTCTTGCAGCTCATAGAAGTGCCATTCACAATAAATGACACCCAAGCCACTCAGAGCTGAACCTACTATCCTGCTATTATTCCAACTTTAATTCAGTGGATTAGTCACATGAGGAGTAGCAGAGGACGTGGATGAGTTCTCTCAGCGACAAAAAGGTACGAAATCCACCAAAGCTGGAAATGTTCTTTGCCCAATAAGAATATTTGAAACAGAGATGCACTAAACAATAAGGACAATAGCCACACGTATAAAGAGCTCAGTACCCTGCCTTCCCACGTTTGCTTTCCTGACGCACAGCAAGCTACATTACAGGCGCCCGAGGTTCGAGCTGCACAGTGCATACCGCACGCAGATGGAGACCATGTGGGTACCTCGCCTAAAAGCTCCACGGTAGCACATACCGTACAGTATACATACCATAGAGCGCCTGAGTCTATGAGGGGACCTCGCCTAAAGGCTCCATGGTAGCACATACCGTACAGTATACATACCATAGAGCGCCTGATACCATGCGGGTATCTCACCCATGAACTAGACCGACAGGACTTGCCACAGATATTCAGAGACCATGCACGACACAGCAGCGCATACCACAGAGTGCATACTGCATACCACCCGTGGTTTGAGACGATACGGTTTTCTCACTCTGTAACCTGCTCTTCGGGAGTTTAGTTAGTTTGACAGGTTTTTTCCACCCTGCTCTTATTCAGTTTTACAGTGAGCAGCAGTGCTTGGTCTTGTCCCTTTCCTTTCCAATGCCTCCGGTACCATAATTCATCAGGTTTCTATGAATCCACTTCTACTTTAACATTTTTTTGGTTGATCATAAATTCTAAGCCCTTTTAGGAGTTTCACTCCTTTGCTACCACTGTCCCTCCTCTGTCTGTCAGTTTCCATCTACAACAGGATGTTACTAATGTATTTTGTATACTGTCATGTGCCAATATTTGCATTACTTGAGAAATGATGAAAGGTTTTCAGTGAATATGTACAAGTATGTATTTTTGTCCATGTCTGGAAGGTATTTCAGCAAATTCTATCCTTCTTGAATTATATTGAGTATAGCTGGAGGCATGGTCACAAAACAATGTGTAGTTACATGAGAGCATTTAACCTTGAAGCAAAATTTGGGTTGTTGGTGGAGGAGAGAAATCAGAGAGCAAAACAGCAGATGGACTGTGACTCTAAACAATACTCTAAATCTTGCTGTCTTCATTTATGAATTATGTAACACTGTTAATCTCCAGTGCCTTAACTCAAGTTTTTCTTCATGCCTGTATTGTAGATGTTAACATCTAGAGTCTAGACATTGCAGTTCAGTTGTGGCAATTATTAAAACCATTGTTGTTTCATGAGGTATTCTGTCTGTCCATCATTATTGTCATTGTCAGTGTTATTAACACTTGATATTTTAATGTAATATTTTTATGAATAATAATGTAATTATTTAATTTTGTGTAGTTACATGTTTTATGCAAATATTGCCTTCTTCATGCTTAAAGAGGAGACTGTTGGCCAGCCAAAATGTACTAGTGACAACATGGTGACTAATAATTGGTGGGAAATGTATTTAGCTGTTTGATGTAGTTAGATAAGATATCCTTCATTGACCCCGTGGGGTAAGTTAGCCTATAAACTAGTTATGACTATAAACTAAAAAACTTCAACAGACCACACATACATTGATGGGTCTTATATACATATGAAATATGAACTCAAACAAAATATGCTTAAAAGTGTAATTATTCGTAATTTTGCTGAGGGCCCTTTTGAAAACTTCGGGCAAAATAGCAATAACAGCCCCGCTCTTTGGAGAAGGCTTATGTGCAATACCCCGGCCCTATTCCACGTTGACAGGGCGCACTCCTGAGGTCAATGGAAGTGCGTGCGTTGCTGTTGCATCAATTATCCACACTGTGGCAGTATCCGGTTAGTGCTTCGTTTATGCGCGTGTGTGTGCGTTAATGCGTGTGCGCAACAGAAAAGAGAGCGAGGGCGAACGCGTGTGTCCACCGCTGTCTCTCCTCTCGATCGAAGATGGCGATGTCCGTGTTCCCCGGCGTGCGGCTCCTCTCTATCGGAGACGCGAACGGAGACATACAGCGACATTCGGAGCAGCAGCCGCTACGACTGGAGGTTAAAAGCACGCAGGACGCGGCCCTGGTTAACCTCACTAACGGTGAGTAGCCTAGTTGGAGCACTGTTCTAGCTTTTTCTATCCGGCCCGCCTAGAGATCGCGAGTTGGGCTAAGATTTCCACTCCGTCCCGCTGCTTCTCCGTGAATATTTCCAGAAGCAGCAGCAGCAGCAGTCTCAAGTGCATAGCTTGCTGGCTACATCTGATCTGATCGTATGGGTTAGATTGACTAAAACGGGCCTACTTCCCTTTAGTAACATAGCTGCTCTGATGTGGTTTGATTTAAAGTTAAGGGCTGACCAGCTCCCCTAAAGCGTGCTGCTGAGACACGCGAGTCCAGGGTCCGGAAACAACGTTAATTATTTCACCACGTTTTATTTCAGCGTTTCTCTCTTCCTATTGAATGAGGATCTACTGCCAAGAGCCGGGCGATAGACATAGATAACTTAAACGGGTTAGTAGTCTGGCTACTTGGCTAGCTTGCTTTGTTGGCTTTAAGTTGAGCAGCTAACATAATGCAGCGTAAAACCACTCGGCGTGAGCTGGCGAAGGTACTATTCAAGTCAATGGACAATAACTGTACCGTGTTGTTGGAATAGCTGATGGTTAAATTGTCTATTTAGCCAGATGAGTTTACAGGGAAAGACGGGGACAGCCAGCTAGATGCTAGCTAACTGATAGCTAGCTGGCTTGTAACGTTGGTGTACAACTCCAGTGTGTGATAAAGTATCTAACGTTAGAATGGCATGAGGTGTAACTTGCAACAATAACCACATCAGTAACTAAGTTTAAAATGCGACCACGTTATAATATCAGCTACTGTTAGCTACTTGCTAAACTGGATGATTCAGCTTATTTCGATCCATTGATTTGTTAGTCATCAGTTAACTCTTAAAGTAGTTAGCTTAACGTTAACAGCGGGAGTACGAAGACAAGGGGCTGCTTTCAGCATTGAGCGCATCTGTAGCGCAGCAGATGCATGCACAGATGGCTGGCTAACCATTTATCTCGCAAGTATGATTAGCTAACTAACTCATTGTCTGTCGTCTAGTACTGTAACGGTGCTGTTTAGTAGCTAGTTTGTAATGTTACTTGGCTAGGTACGTTACATGTGGCTAACTTAAAAAACTAGATGAACATGCTGGAGTTTCGATCTAGCTGTACAAGTTTTGTTCTCACTGCTCCCTAAATTTTCCGAACAATAGTGTGTCCCTCCCCCGCCCCCTCTCTCCTGCGGTCGGCCTCCCGCTCACACTGGATACGGCTTTTGTTGGCCACGAATGGCGCATTGATGTTTTATTGTCACTCGTTTTAACTCGCTAGCCGAGGAAGAAAGCCTTTTTGGGTTTCTTTGAATCTGCTAACTTAGACACACAGACTGTAGCGCCATTGCTTCCGTGTAATTTCTCACTAAACATAAGTTTTCCCCTCTTGCGGGTGGCTAAAGAGAAGTTTTCCTGTCTACTGTGCCAGACCCGGCAGTTGGAACCAAAACCTCGAAAACGTTTTCAGGTTTTGCATGTAATAAGATGCCACAACTTTTGGCAGTGTCTGCAAATGTGCGGTCACTACTGCATATCTTTTGTTACACTGTGTGTGTGTGTGTGTGTGTGTGTGTGTGTGTGTGTGTGTGTGTGTGTGTGTGTGTGTGTGTGCGTGCGCTGAGACTGATTTCAGTGTGCAGTGTCTAATGATGTCTGCCCTGTCTGAGTTTCCATATTGGTGGGCTAAAGTGTTTTGGACTGCTCCCTACAGCGGAGGAGACGTGTGTGTTCAAGTGCTCTGTGTCGAGGGAGACGGAGTGCAGCCGTGTGGGAAAGCAGTCCTTCATCATCACCTTGGGCTGCAACAGTGTCCTGCTGCAGTTCTCCTCCCCTACAGGTACTTTCAACTCCATCTTCACTCTGTTTCCGCCTGTCTGTGTCTGTCCCACTGCAGTTCAGTCCTAAAGGCACTTCATCCTCGCTCTGCTAGTCCAGTGTCTGTATCTGCCTTCCTGTTTGCAGCAGTTCTCCTGTCCATAGGAGTCCATCATGCTTGTTTGTCCCCCCCCAAGTTCTTCTACATCTTTCTACTGTTGAATGACCATCAGCTTGCATCTCTCGTTCGTTCACTCACTCACTCACCCCTGTGGCTGTGGATAGCTGCTACTTTGTTAGAATTGTACTTTGTGACCTGTGCCTGTATTTGTTCCAGTGGCCTTCGATGTGGCCTACTTACTGTACGTGGATTTGGATAAAAGCATCTGCTAAACGAATGAGGCGTGGCATAATCACTCGCCTGTCGAGTCTGACTGTATCCTGATTCGAAGCTTCCCGAGCTGTGCCCAGCTCCTGGTGTGTGTATATAAGCTTGCTTCTGTAACCCCCCCAGATTTCTCCTCCTTCTACAACATCCTGAAGAACTGCCGGGGACAGGATGCAGAGAGATCAGTGTTCAGTGACAGGACAGAGGAGTCTTCTGCTGTGCAGTACTTCCAGGTGACCGGCACTGCCCAATGACTGCTGCAGAACCGTGCGGCCCACACATGCACATTATACACGCATGTACAAGTACGTTTGCACATACAACGCACGCTATTTATACACAAATCAGAAATGCATTATATGCAAACACATGCACACACACACACAACAACACACACTTTACGCACACACGTCAGACAGTGGTTATACACACAAATACCAAATGCATATTATACACACACACACACACACACACACACACACACACACACACACACACACTGGACATATATTGTACATGTACACATTCCAGACACATGCACAGACAGAGACCAAACACATATTATAAACACACACAGATTTCAGACACATATTACACACATACACACTGACATACGCATATTCTGCACACACACACACCTAATGTATTACAGCTGTACATACAGATCGGTCACAGCTCACAGATCACAAGGCTGGATATATGTCCATGCCACTGGTACTGAGCGCGTTCAGAATGACTCATGCTCACCCTGTGACCTCTGGCCTCCTGCTGTTCGTCCCGTCTCTGTCCAGTTCTACGGCTACCTCTCGCAGCAACAGAACATGATGCAGGACTACGTTCGGACCGGAACCTACCAGCGGGCCATCCTTCAGAACCACACTGACTTCAAGGACAAGGTGCTGGTCCTCACAAGGCCTGTAGATTATTTATAATTTTTCATCTGCATCAGAAGGCAGCTTTTCCCTCCCTCTCTGTCACCACCTTTCTGTGCCTCTCTCACTCCACCTTTCTGTTTCTCTCTCACGCCACCTTCCTGTTTCTCTCTCACTCCGCCTTCCTGTTTCTCTCTCACTCCACCTTCCTGTTTCTCTCTCACTCCACCTTCCTGTTTCTCTCTCACTCCACCTTCCTGTTTCTCTCTCACTCCACCTTTCTGTTTCTCTCTCACTCCACCTTCCTGTTTCTCTCTCACTCCACCTTCCTGTTTCTCTCTCACTCCACCTTCCTGTTTCTCTCTCACTCCACCTTCCTGTTTCTCTCTCACTCCACCTTCCTGTTTCTCTCTCATTCCACCTTCCTGTTTCTCTCTCACTCCACCTTTCTGTTTCTCTCTCACTCCACCTTCCTGTTTCTCTCACTCCACCTTCCTGTTTCTCTCTCACTCCACCTTCCTGTTTCTCTCTCACTCCACCTTCCTGTTTCTCTCTCACTCCACCTTCCTGTTTCTCTCTCACTCCACCTTCCTGTTTCTCTCTCACTCCACCTTCCTGTTTCTCTCTCACTCCACCTTCCTGTTTCTCACTCCACCTTCCTGTTTCTCACTCCACCTTCCTGTTTCTCTCTCAGGTGGTGCTGGATGTGGGCTGTGGGTCCGGAATCCTCTCCTTCTTTGCGGTCCAAGCCGGAGCGCGGAAGGTGTACGCTGTGGAGGCCAGTACCATGGCACAGCATGCAGAGGTAGTACTCACACACACACACACACACACACACACACACACACGTACGTGAATATACTCACAAGCACGCACATGTACATACATGAGTATACTTGCTTGCATACACACACACACACACACACACACACACACATATGAATATACTCACATGCACAATCACACACATACATATATATATTCTAATTACCCAGATGCAAATCACTAATAATGTACAGAACCCCAGACGCACTGCAGGGGTCACCTCACCTACAGGTACGAGCACAGGTAACATCCCCACAGTCAGACGGGTAAGGATACACCCTCCCTCTGTGGGCCCTCAGGTCCTGGTGAACAGTAACGGGCTGACGGACCGGGTGGTGGTCATCACCGGGAAGGTGGAGGAGGTGTCTCTACCTGAGCAGGTGGACATCATCATCTCCGAGCCAATGGGCTACATGCTGTTTAACGAGCGCATGCTGGAGAGCTACCTGCACGCCAAGAAGTTCCTCAAACCCAACGGTACGGAAAGAGCCCCCCCCAACGTGCACTTGCACGGCTGCTCCTCTGATGTTTAGATTAATAGCACAATGGTTAGGAAACCGCGCATGTAATGCACAAGGTTGCGGGTTCAATTCCCAGCTGGGACACTGCCATTGTTCCCTTTAGCAACGTACTTAACCTTCATTTCTCCAGTACAAAGCTGTATAAATTTGGGGGGGAAAATAAACAATATATATACAGTCAAGCCGGAAAGTCTGCACACCCCTTTCATCTTCTCCACGTTTTATTACGTTACAGACTTATACTACAATAGATTGAGTTCATTTTTTGCCTCAAACATCTACACACAATAGCCAATAATGACGAAGTGAAAACAGGTTTTTAGAAAATATGCAATTTTATTTTACTGACAAAAATAGGTTATTTAGGGGTTACATATCTGTACACACCCGTAGCCTAATACTTGGTTGCTGCACCTTTGGCAGCGATTACAGCTTCAAGGCGTCTTGGGAAAGAAGCTACGAGCTTGGCACACTTGTTTCTGGACATTTTTGCCCATTCCTCTTGGCATATCCTTGCAAGCTCCGTCAGGTTGGATGGGGAGTGTCGGTACACAGCCATTTTCAGCTCTTTCCACAGATGTTCAATTGGATTCAGGTCTGGGCTCTGGCTGGGCCACTCAAGGACATGCCCGGACTTTCTCCGAAGCCACTCCTTTGTTCTCTTGGCTGTTTGCTTCGGGTCGTTGTCATGTTGGAAGGTAAACCTTCGCCCCAGTCTGAGGTCCAGAGCGCTCTGGAGCAGGTTTTCTTCAAGGATCTCGTGTACTTAGCTGCATTCATCTTTCCCTCTATCAGGACTAGTCGCCCCGTTCCCGCTGCTGAAAAACATCCCCACATCATGATGCTGCCACCGCCATGCTTCACTGTAGGGGTGGTATTAGCCAGGTGATGAGCGGTGCCTGGTTTCCTCCAGACGTGACGCTTGGTATTCAGGCCAAAAAGTTCAATTTTGGTTTCATCAGACTAGAGAATCTTGATTCTCATGGTTTGAGAGTCCTCTAGGTGCCTTTTGGCAAACTCCAAGTGGGCTGTGATGTGCCTTTTACTAAGGAGGGGCTTCCGTCTGGCCACTCTACCATAAAGGCCTGATTGGTGGAGTGCTACCTGGATGGTTGATCTTCTGAAAGGTTCTCCCATCTCCACAAGGATACGCTGGAGCTCTGTCAGAGTGACCCTCTGGTTCCTGCTGACCTCCCTGGCCAAGGCCCTTCTTCCCCGATTGCTCAGTTTGGCCGGGCGGCCAGGTCTAGGAAGATTCTTGGTGGTTCCAAACTTCTTCCATTTACGAATGATGGTGGCCACTGTGCTCTTTGGGACCTGTAAAGCTGCAGAGATTTTTCCATACCCTTCTCCAGATCTATGCCTTGACACAATCCTGTTTCTGAGGTCTGCAGATAATTCCTTTGACCCCATGGCTTGGAGTTTGCTCTGACATGCACTGTCAACTGTGGGACCTTATATAGGCAGGTGTTGGCAATCCCCAATCATGTCCAATCAATTGAATTTATCACAGGTGGACTCCAATTAAGTTGTAGAAACATCTCAAGCAGTATCAGTGGAAACAAAATGCACCTCAGCTCACTTTTGGGTGTCATCAAAGGGTGTGCACACTTGTGTACATATGACATTTAACATTTTGATTTTTAATAAATTAGCACAAATGTCTAAAAACCTGTTTTCACTTTGTCATTATGGGCTATTTTGTGTAGAATTGTGAGACAAAAAAATGAACTCAATCTATTGTAGAATATGTCTGTAACGTAATAAAACGTGGAGAAGGTGAAAGGGGTGTGCAGACTTTCCGGCTTGACTGTATATACACATACACACACACACACCGATCAGCCACAACATTAAAACCACTGCCAGGTGAAGTGAATAACATTGATTATCTCATTGTTATTTTGGTTCTGTACTCTTACTCTAGCACTTTGAGTTTGAAAGGATACAATGACAATGAGGTTGAAGTGCAGACTGTCAGCTTTAATTTGAGGGTATTTTCTTCCGTATCGGATGAACCGTTTAAAATTTATAGAACCTTTAGTAAATAGTCCCCCCCATTTTTGGGCATCAAAAATATTGGACAGTTTAACAATGTAGAATAAAGTAATAATTTTTAATATTTTGTCACATATCCTTTGCATGCCATGACTTCCTGATGTCTGTGACCCAACAATATCAAAAGACTCTTGAAAATAAGATATCAAGAGTCTTTTGATGTTGTTGGGTCACAGACATCAGGAAGTGGCATGCAAAGGATATGCGACCAAATATTAAAAATGATTACTTCATTCTACATTATGTTAAACTGTCCAATATTTTTTGATGCCCGAAAATGGGGTGGGGGGACTATGTACAAAAGGTTCTATAATTTCTAAATGGTTCATCCGATATGGATGAAAATACCATCAAATTAAAGCTGACAGTCTGTACTTCAACCTCATTGTCATTGTATCAAACTCAAAAGTGCTAGAGTACAAAACCAAAATAACAAAACGTGTCACTGTCCAATGAATTATGGTGCTCATTGTATATATTATCTGTGTACGCAGCTCTGGATACGACCATCTGTTAAATGGCCAAATGTAATTATAATGAACACTGGCCAGTCTATTATACTGTTATCAAAAGATTACATACAGCCTTAAGGATGCAGCTGCTAGAACAGCCTTAATTATATTAAAAAGTCACGTCTCCAGTTTGTGAAGCCATGGTTCATTGTTTGCAAGACTCATATTTGGTGGGGAGGGGTGATATGTAAAGAGTTGTCAGGGTAACCGTTGTTTTGGAAAGCGAACTCATTTAACACCCCACCCCTCCCTCTATCCAGGTAACCTGTTCCCCACCATTGGGGATGTTCACCTGGCTCCCTTCACTGATGAGCAGCTCTACATGGAGCAGTTCACCAAGGCCAACTTCTGGTGAGGAGTGTGAGCAGATGCAAACGGGAAGCAGAGCTGGGTGATAATTGTGAAACAGGAAGTAGAGTTGGTAGAACTCTTATGAATTTGTGATTGTGAATAATTGTGAAACCGAATCAACCTCTTAATTTCTCTCCCTCCGCTTCCTCTGTTAGGTATCAGCCTTCCTTCCACGGCGTGGACCTCTCCGCTCTGCGAGGAGCCGCTGTGGACGAGTATTTCCGCCAGCCAATCGTGGTGAGGAGGCTCGGCGTTACATGGGAGAGGGAGAGGGAGAGGGAGGGAGAGAGAGAGAGAGAGAGGATGTGTATCTGTGTGCCTTGTGGGTGGCTGGCTGGGTGCCTTGTGGATGGCTGGGTGCCTTGTGGATGGCTGGCTGGGTGCAGACATGGTGAGAGTATATGTGTGTATATGTATATGTACACATGCTGGGTGTGCATGTGTGTCTACTGGCTGTGTGTGTCTACAGCCTGCTGTGTGTGTGTGTCCCTTTGCAGCTGTGCTGAGGGGAACAGTGGCATCCCCACAGGGGCTGTAAGGTGCTCTGCTCCCTGGCCCAGGCCACACATGAACCCTGCTTCTAATTCTCCTTCCTCCTCTCCCCCCCCCCCCCCCCCCCCCCCCTCTCCTACGACCTCTTGCTCTGGAACAGGACACCTTTGATATCCGGATCCTGATGGCCAAGTCAGTGAAGTACACGGTCAACTTCCTGGAGGCCAAGGAGGAGGCCCTGTACAGGTTTGTGTGGCTCCGTTCATGAGCTCGTATGCCTTCAACAAGGGCTCTACAGAAAACCTCCTTTGTCTGTTTTGTGTCTATTTGTAATGGAGGGAAAATCGATGGTCTTTTCACATTTTTAAGAGCTCAAGCCTAAATGGTTGAGAGGCTCTTGGAGCTTCTACAGAATGTGTCATGAACTGATCGTTTCCATGTGTCATTGTCGTTCATTTCGTTTTGGGTTCAGTACTGATAAACTGTCCATAAAGACATTCCTTAACTCGCTCAAGAGTTGAGAGATTATTCAGTTCTGTGTCTGCTTGTGTAGTTTGGATTGTGAAGGTATACACACGCACAAATTCTGTGAAAAATGATTGTGTCAGTATTTCCACTCTTGTACAGTGCTGAAAAACTTCTCTCCCTCTCCGTCTCCTGCTCTACATTTGCTCTCTCTTCTTCCCCCTCTCTCAGGATAGAGATCCCGTTCAAGTTCCACATGATGCAGTCCGGCCTGGTGCACGGTCTGGCCTTCTGGTTCGACGTCGCCTTCATCGGCTCGACGTGAGTACAGCCGTGCGCGGTCCGCCTCGGTCAGTCGCCGTGCAGACACCCAGACCTGTCACTGCAGCCAGGTTGGCCATGTTTGCGACGGCCTTCTCAAGTCCAGCCCTCAAAGGTCATTAGGGTACTAAAAGGGACTTCATTTCTGTTAAAGGAGATTTATGAGTTTCCCCCACAGGGGAGGATCTGTTATGAGGTTGGATGGTTTTTTTCCTGTCTTGTGCATTGAGCTTGCTAACCTGGAGATAATGGACACTTAAAAAATCTACTGGGCTGTGGCCTTCTGGGTGAGCGAGTGGTCTATCAAACTTGCTGGACCGTGGCACTCCATGATTTACAGGGGTCTCTATCAAAACTGCTAGGCCATGGTCCGCTGAGCTCTGAGATGAAGGAGCCCACAGGGCTCTGCGCTTACTTTCGTTTCAGGGGCTTGTGTAATAAAAAATTGGGGGCAGGCGAAGTCAAAAAATTAGGGGCACAGTCAAAGTAACCAGCAACATAGCCTATAGGCTGCCTAGCAGCTGAGAATAGATTTTTTTTATTTTTATATACCAGTCAGTGATGTCGTGGTTTTAAAAAAAAGAAGATAAACCATAATTTTGTCGGCCTACTTCTCCAGTTCGCTTCATCGAATATTTAATTTGTTTATGTATTCATATAATATAACCATTTAAAATAAACATTTGTAGATTACAATCATTAGCCACAATATGTTTTTAAAAATGACTTGATAACACTACCGACATTTTGGCGAGCACTGGTACAAAAACTCACTGACAGGCGCGTTCTGCCCGATCCCGTATAGAGAAAACCAGACCATAGAGGTTTTATTTCTATGCGTTTCTCCTGCATAAACGCTGGATGTTGGATTAACCTTACTGTTTTATGACCCCGAAAAAAACCCAACTCGCCCAAATGCGACCAATCTTTTATTTTTATCTGCACAGGACAATTTTCACTCACAAATACGAGTGTAATGCTTGCATTTTAGAACTCTAGCCTAGTCATTAAGCAGTATGACTGTTCCTGTTATTGGAGGGCTTTTAGTCTCTGGAACTCTGGAGGGATAGAACACCATTCTTTCATTTGGTGTTTTGATGTTGGTGGTTGAGAGCGCTGTCTAACACGTCAGTCCAAAATCTCCCAAAGGTGTTCAATTGGGTTGAGATCTGCTGACTGCGAAGGCCATAGCATATGATTTAAATCATTTTCATACTCGTCAAACCATTCACTGACTCCTCGTGCCCTGTGGATGGGGACATTGTCCTCCCATCAGGATAGAAATGTTTCATCATTGGATAAAGTCGATCACTTAGAATAACTTTGTATTGATTTGCAGTGACCCTTCCCTCTAAGGGGACAAGTGGACCCAAACCATGACAGGAAAATGCCCCCCACAACATAAGAGCCACCGGACCCCCTCACTGTAGGGGTTTTTCCTTTAATTTGTCACCCATCTGTGTATATATCTATATAGACAATTGGCCTCTGAGCTAACGGCATATCGTATGCACTAACGACCATGTGGAAAATTGTGCGTTGTCCTCGTTGCGTACATTAGTGAGTAAATAAATGGGCAGCAGTTGGAGCAGGCGCCTCAGAGGGAGGGGCCTAGGATCAGACCTGTCCGTCCGGTCGGTCGGTCCTTTGTGTGTGAAATCTGAACCGCTCTTTCCGTCTCTGCCTCCTTAATTGTGTAAATACGCCCAGAAGGTGAGTTTACGGGCCCCAGGCGAGCACCGTCTCGGCGCTCGGAAGGTCTCGGCTGCTCAGGTTTCTGACAAAAGGAGCGAATGACGTCCAGAATTGCACAGAGTGCCAGCGATCGAACGATGTCTCCGGGGTGTGTTTTTACAGGATGCAGGCGCTATGCATTTTGTAAATTTCAGCACTTGAATGGATTTAGGCTGGAGTTCCCCTGCCGGTATGTGTAACTCTGCGGTTCTTGTGTTCTTCCTCCCCCTACAGTATGACCGTGTGGCTGTCCACAGCACCCACAGAGCCCCTCACCCATTGGTACCAGGTACGCTGTTTGCTGCAGTCTCCCCTCTTCACAAAGGCGGGGGACACTCTGTCTGGAACAGCCCTGCTCATCGCTAACAAGAGGTCAGTCCGAGGCTCCTGTAACGTCCTGTCTTCCTGGCTTTCTTACGACGTCGTCTCTTAATTTGTCACAGTTTATGCGTGCGTGTGTGCGCGTTAATACTATCTGTACCTTCCTCTCTCTGTCTCGCCCTTTCAGACAGAGTTATGACATCAGCATCGTTGCCCAAGTTGACCAGACTGGCTCCAAGTCCACCAATCTCCTGGATCTGAAGAACCCCTTTTTCAGGTGAGCTGGCGCATCCCGTTCAATGTGCACACATTGGGCTGTTCCATTCCGGGAGAGAAGGGGTGGTAGAGAGCAGCCGTGTATGTGTGTGTTTTGCAGGTACACGGGGGCCAACCCGGCTCCCCCTCCTGGGTCACACTACAACTCCCCCTCTGAGACCATGTGGAACACTGGGGGGTCTTACAACATGAATCAGCCTATGGGTATGTCAGGTATGCTGCATGGAACAGAGCTTATAAACACGCACACACTCGCACTCGCGCACGCTCACACACTCGCACACGCACACAGACAAACATACTCCACACATGTATATACACACAGGCACATACACGCACATTCGCACTGGGTATGTGGTGAGATGCATGTTAGGATTCTCAATGTCTCCTTTCTCCCTCACTCTCCTCTCTCTCCCTCACACTCCTCACTCTCTTTCTCTCTCTCTTTCTCTCTCTCTCTCTCTCTCTCGCAGGGATGCCTACAGCCTATGACCTCAGCACAGTCATGAGCGGCAGCTCTGGAGCTTCTCACAACAACCTCATCCCCCTGGGTGAGCTCGGATACAGGGACGGACATGAGATTCAGAGGGCAGGCAGGCATTCAGTGTACAAATTAAGCTGGACTGCCTATGTGGAATGCTAGGACTGCTAGACAGTTACAGATCAATGGTGGCTCCTTCACAAGTGGAAAGTGAAAGATGATGTTAATAAGCCCATTTAGTACGAATGTAACGCAGTACATATTTTTCAGCAGACATAACCATTACCCAGACTAAAACTAGCATGTTTTTTCTCTGCAACTTCCTGTTCAGATTAGTTTCTGTCCAGCACATTTTAAAAACGAAATGCACCATCTGGCAAAACAAGGCTGTGTGGAAAAGAATGGATCACACACAATCCTGTGCAGATGAAGAAATGCACTCATTTCCTTTTTTCTTGCATGCATGTATATACACATTTTGTTTGTGAGTGTGTGTGCGTGTGTGTTTTTTGCTTTTTGTTTTTTTGTGTGTGTGTTGGAGAGACCGTGTGATTGATTCAGGCTCTCTGTTCCCCTTTTCCAGTGAACACAGGGATCGTGAATCATACTCCCTCCAGAGTGGGCTCCATCATGAGCACAGGAATAGTCCAGGGTAAGCGCCCTCATGTGGACCTTGTTGGGAGTGCAGTCTTGGCAAATCAGTGACAACCCTGTGTTACTAGCCCTCAGGGAAGTGTGTGGTGTGATTTCAATTTAAATTCACTTGAAATTGTTCTAAGTTGAGTCTTTCTCCCTCCACAGGAGCTACAACTGGCCAATCAGGACAGGGCAGCAGCGGCACCCACTACCCTGTAAACAGCCAGTTCACTATGGGGGGTCCCGCCATCTCCATGGCTTCCCCAATGTCTTTGCCCAGCAACACCATGCACTACGGGAGTTAAAGCCTCTCGACCAACTGCAGCCAGAACGAACAAACCAAAACCAGAACTGCCATTTTCCCTCCCTCTGCCATTTCCACTCCCTCCCCCCTCTTGTTCTGACCACCCCCCCCCCCCCCCCCCCCCCAAAATCCATCACATCTGTCCACTCTATTTGCCACCGATCTTGCTGCAGTCTGTGCACTTCCAATCTGGCCACTAGGTGGCAGTGCTGTTCAGCTGATTGGGTTGAAGGGTGCAAGTTCAAGATTATTTTTGCCACATGAACATATACGCTTCTTAGACTGGGCTGGTTCACTTAGATTGTTTTTAAATGCTTTACACACACACACACGCACACAATACACTAGATGCACCAAAAGGACTGTGACTTGCTCTAGACCTGGATAGAAGAAACCTTTGATTCCCACTCACCCTGCCCCTGCAGACAGTCTCCTCTGCTTTGAACTCTGTCCTTCCTCCTTGCAGGAGTGATATCATTCAAGCTTATCTCCAGCTTATCTAAGTCCACCTCTGGACCCAACATTCAGACTGATTGGCAGGGGTTTTTCTGGGTTTTACTTGTTTCTGATTTTTTTTGCTTTTCCATGCCAATCTTGGTTTTATAAGTACCTGCCATCCTGACGGTAGAGATCTTTCGACTTTCAAAGTTGCATCTCACGGGGATGTGTGTGTCGCTGCCATCTTACCAGAACTGTAGACAAGCAGCAACAGACCTGGGCCGGTCCAAGCCGCGTCCGAAATGCCGCCGCCGTCCCCTCTCCGGCCTCCGCCTCTGCCACAGGAACCGCCTGACCAATGGACCGGTCAGCCAATGACCTTTTGACTCTGTTAACAGAAGGGTCCCTGAGCCAATCGCTCTGAAGGTGTGCAAGAAGCGCTGTGAACAGCCGCGGGGAGGGGCGGAGCTTGGGCAGGAAAAGCCGGCGGAAACGTCTGTCTGTGAGCAGGGGAGCCGTTTGCATCAGCAGTGTATTGGTTTACATTTCCCCCTGCGTCTCTGCGTGTTTGGAATCGTGAGACTGGTGTGTGTTGACCCGGATGGGAGAGGAGGGCCAGTGAACTCCTGTCACTCAAACCCCTACCCTACCCAACCCCACCTGCTTACGTGCATAGTCCTGAGGCCTGCTCCTCATCTCTCCAAACAGGCAACATTGTTGCCCCAGCAACGGACAGGCTATTTGAAACGGACCCGTGCGTCGCTTCCAGTCACACATGCGGATTCCAAAATGCATTTTATTCGATCAAGCAACTTTCAAGAAAAAAAATGTCTCTGCTAGTTTGTAGAAGTAATAATTTGTCTTTTTTTGTTTTTTCCCTTTCACAAAAAAGAAAAAAAACAACAAAAAAATAAAAATAGGAGCAAATTAAATGTTGGAGGAGATTCCCCCCCCAAAACCCATGCCTCATGTTGACACTTGCACAAGTACCCCATGGCATTGTGGGTCAGAAAGATCACAGTAGTAATTTAAGTATCAAGTTCTGACTGCAGCTACAACAGTTGTCACACACACGCACACACTGCACCTTTTGGAAAGAAGAGGCTGCCAAGGTTACTGAAATATCCATCACCGGTCCCCTAGGAAACACATATTACAGCAGTAAGAGCAAATATTGAGACACTGGCTGCTCTCTCAGGCTGTCTCTATAGTAACACTAGAACAGGTGTGTTGTGGAGAACACTGGTCAGAAGTGGTGCAACATGTTAACTTGCCTGTTACATGAATCTTAACTGTTACAAAAGGCTATGAAGGACCTCAGTGGGGTCATTTGTATGGAACAAGGAGTTCTGGGTTGGGCAGTATGGTTAGATTTTTTTAGTCTTTGGGAGAGTTGTCACCAAATTCCCAAGCGGGAGTATTTAGGTCTATGAGGTTGAGTGTTTCCATGGAGAGCTGAAGGGGACAGATTGGCTTCAAGTGGCTGAACAACTAACTGGGTCACCTCCACCTGTGAATCTCTCCGTCTGACCCCTTTTGTAACTGACTGGTTGGAACCGGCGTGGCACAGAGCTTGCGTCGGCTGTGCCAGCAGCATCCAGACAGTAGAAGGCGCACTTTAGACAACCCATTAAGGTACCACACACACGCACACAAAGTCATTCAATTCATTTATTATTCTCAGAAATGATCAAAACAAACCTTTAAAGTATTAGACACAAATGCAGTACAAACTGGAGTAGGAAACGGCAATCGAATTAGCAGGGAGATAAAACGCCCCGAAACAAAGTGCTGAGTCCGGTGCTGTTGACTGCTGCTCACAGTGGATCAAATGATATTTTCTGTAATACTGTCATTCCCCGTCATTTTCTGGAGCAAGCCTTCTGCCCTCGTCTCAGGCCGCTCGTACGCGCTTTCGGAGTGGCGGGAGCCGGAGGTTACGAGAGCTTGCTCGATACTTGGCGGCTTGTGTAAGCTCCGTGGTTTCGCGCTCGATCGGATCTGGGTTCGTCCTAACAAAGGGGTCGTCCTTAGAGACACTTAATACAGCGGAGCTCAACTCACAAGGGATCACGACAGGAGGTAAAGACTGCCTGAGTAAAGGGTTAATTTAAGGGGCGGCAAGCAACCTATGCACAAAAACGATAACTACTGGAAGAAGTAAATAAATAATGACAATTACTTTCACATTTAATAGGTCACACTTGACAACAGGCTTCGTGTAAACATTAGGCAAGAAAAGTTACTGAAATTAAAATATCTCCATATGTTCCAGGTCTGAAAGGGGTGTGCGGATCTGGAGGTGCATTCTGCAACCCTTAAGCTGTTTGCTGCTTCAGTCCTGTATATACAAACATTCCGCCATCCCTGCGATCCTTCACCGTTACCCGGAACATAAATCTTATTTATTGCAATATACATGTGCAGAATTAGCAAAGTAATCATCATCTATGACGTAAAGCCCCAATCACCGCCGCCCCCCTCGGGTCCCTCCCTCGGTCAGTGGGACTTGGCAGCGCTGGTCAGCAGGACCGTGTTGTTGGAGGAGGGAGGGGCTAGCGTTGGAGTGGGCATTTGTACGGCAGTCTGGAAGAAGTACATCTGAGAGAGGAAAAAAGAGGCTGATGTAAAAGTATCACAAGGAAAAAACATTTGTGTAAAAATGATAGATGCTACCCCCACCCCAAAAAAAGTTAATTGACTCTGTGGCATCTGCCTGCCCACAGAAATTAAATGGGGCTGGACCACAGAACTATATAAGAACTTGTATAGTTCTGTGGGCTGGACTAAGTGCTTGAGTGGGAGACGGTGCTATTCTTCGACCAGTAGGGGGCCCCTTGCAAAACAAGCTATCCCATAACCCCCCCTTAGTTTTTAGGGGATAAATAAATCTCCACCTCAGCTGTGTGGTGGAAATTGTGGTACAAAATGGCTTCTGTGCATGCAGGTGGGCTACCCTCCCACCTCTCTGTAAAGCGATTTCCAATCTATGAAAGAAGCTATGAAATGGAACTCGTTACTTTCAGATTAGCCAGACAGTTAAAGGTGGAATAGATTAGATTAAATGTCCCAGTTACAATGTCAGCAGATTTATTTCAGTTCTATATTTTGGGGCGGGGCCAGGGTAACACCTCACCTTACATCCAATGGCAAGCAACGCGTGAAGCACGACAATGGTGATCATGGTGGCAAACGCGGTCAGCTTGGTGTCGTCGCGGACGACCGGCCAGAACGTTACGACCAGCAGGGAGCCAGAGATCACCATGGCGACCAGAATCAAGAGCCACTGGAGCCACTCGAAGGGGATGATCCACAGAACCTGGGCAGGGGAGGAGGCGGGTTAGCCGACTGCGGCCGCGATCAACTTCAGACGACGGGCAACTGCTGCCCTGGGCAACCAAGGTGACGGCGGTTAGCAACCGGCGAGGACTCACCGAAGTGGGGATGTAGACGAAGAGGGAGTAGCCGTACACGCACACGGTCTCCAGGAAGGTGTAGCCACCGATCTGCCTCTCCGTTCCCTGGCGCCACGCCAGAAAGCCCCACAGGCACAGAGGCACCAGCCATGCGTATAGGAACACTGCCACAGCCGCTATCGTGACTGAGGCAGAGAGAGCGGGAGACCGTAAGACTAGAATGAACACTTGGGCATAGCAAGGACTGAGAGGGCAGACACTGATATAGACGTATTGTCTAAGAAATATGGAGTCTGAGAAGGTGGGGGGCAGGTGGGAGCAAGACCATCACATTATGCAGAGCCTCATAGGATATGGCCAATATTGCTGCAGATGGCTTCATTTTTCAAGTGAATCGTATTCCCACAGCTCTCATGCGTGCCAACCCCACACAAAGTCCCTGTACTCCCGGGGACACAATGAGGGCTTGCTCATGTCATTAAAAGCTCTAGCGTTCTATAAGGGTCATTCCGGGGGGGAAATTGACCCTTTTTAACCTTGAGCTATTTCTGGATTTTGTTAATGAATGCAAATAAGTGAAAGTATTCAAACAGGCCAAAAATTTGTCCCTAATTTTCTTAGTGATAGCTTGTGGTTTTTTTTTCTTCTCAAAAGTATAACAATGGTCATTAACTCCAAGGTTACATTATGGATGTCAAATGTCAGAAAGGTCTGAGAGGTCAAGGTTAAAAGGGTTTCACTTCCCCCCCAGAATGACCCACAAGCGTCTCACCCCTGTGGAACTGAGGTCGGTAGTGGTAATGTGGGTTGCCCATCTGACTCAGGAACGTGGAGAGATTCCCACTGATGGCCACGGAGAACACCAGCGTGGCGCAGATCCAGAAGGGCCCTGGACAGGGTGGAGAGAGAGAAAAGGAACGCCGTCATCCATAAAGGGAACGCCACAGGGAGAGTGTGATTAAAGCCTGTCTCTCAGAGATCCGGAACGTTCCCTGAAACGATCAAAACTAAGCAGCCGTGTGCATGAGCAGCAGGCTTTACAGCAGCAGGCTAAGCAGCCGTGTGCACGAGTGGCAGGTGAGCAAAGGGCTGGTTTAATACGAGGTAACACGGGGATGATGAAATCTAAGCAGAAGAACCTGAAATCACAAAAATGCGTAGGAAACGCTGCGTATTTTAGAGCCTTGTACTTAGCTTTTAATTTCCTTAATAGCCTTTCCCCCCCCAGGATATATTAAGTTAAAAACAAAGCAAATGACTTGTTGATGGTAATTTCCTTACCGTACAAGTCAGGGTTGCTGCGGATGTGGTGCCTGACAAAGTTTCGGCCTGGCAGTGGCATCACTGAGCCTTTGATCCGGTCCAGCACCTGCGTCACATTGGCATACGGTCAACCAACCAGAAACCCTGCGTGGCCACGCATTGGCAATGTCCACAAGCAGTTGGGTTAGTTCATACTTTACTAGTCCCTGTACGGATATTTGCTTGTTGCTTAAGCGTGACATATGGTCAGTAGTGTAGTGGAGGGTATATGCGGGTATACGCAGTATACCCACTTCTTTCTTAGTGGGCATCGAGTATACTCACTTCTTAATCCCCACTGGTGGGCATCGAGTATACTCACTTCTTAATCCCCACTGGTGGGCATCGAGTATACTCACTTCTTAATCCCCACTGGTGCACGTATCAATTAGTAGTCATGGGTTTGCTAAATTACAGTATACACACTTCTCTAGAGTACACCCACTTCTCCAGGCACTACTACACCACTGCATATGGTACACTCATACAACAAACAATAGAAAAGCATTTTATAATATCGCACTTCACATTGGTTCCCATTTCCTGTGGCGAGATATTTATTAAAACAGTATTTTATGCCGTGAGCTGCAGGCTCTTTGCCACAGCTCTCTTAAAAAATCGAGTTTTTATCTCAATGGGACTAACCTGCATACATTAATGATAACTAATTCAACTGAAATAATGTAGTTGTTAGCAAAAAAACGAAACAATTTTACCATAATGGAAGTTTATGTGAGTTAATTGTGTCGGGCACAGGTGGGTTTGTTTTGCGAAGGTGTTCGCGTATAATGTAAGTGGTCCGGACACAGTTTGAACAAGCATAACCTCTCACAACAGACAGGGTTAAATCCCTGTGCTATTGCTGTCATTTGGGTGCTCCTCTTCACTTTTTATTGAGCTCTGTGTGTTTGTGTGCGTGCATGCGTGTGTGTGTTTGTGTGCGTGCATGCGTGTGTGTGTTTGTGTGCGTGCATACGTGTGTGTCTTCTTGTAGAGGCAAACGCTGTACCTGCATTGTGTCCACATTGAAGAATGACTGGTAGTATTCGAAAGTCCAGAAGCCCCCAGTCGGTTTATCTCTTCCCAACAGCTGAAAAGCAATACATACAAGGGTTCATGTGTAAACAAAAAAACAAGCATACACTGCACTCAAAAAGAAAGTATCCATACAACATAAAACTGATGTTTATAGGGTTTATGTTTGTGAATAAACAATATAAAATCAATCTTCATATATACAGCCACTGGAAACAAAAGGTTGCTGCACAAGCAGCTTTGGAGTGACTTGAAGTGTATATGTTATGCTTTAGACTTCAAATCCCAGAATGCCCTTTATCACAGAAACATTTGTAAAATGTTTATAAATGTCCAGGGCTGCAACTGAAGATGAAATGGGATCGTTCGCAGAGGCCAGTAGAAAATTAGGGAAAGGATGATTGACCTCTGAATTTTCCTCCTGACCCTCCTCATCCTCAGACAGGTCCAATTTGACGTCCCCCGTGGCAGGCGGTGTGCCGGTGTTGGACACACTGAGGGTTGTGGCTCCAGGGTCGGCAGACAGCAAGTCTGTAGCCTCGTCAAACTCTGCAAAGGAGGGAGAGAAAAACTTATAAAATACGGAGAAAGAGGACGGAGGAGTGGCAAGTGATCTGGCCTGATTACAGCATACCCAGAGTTAAGATAAGAGTCGTGTCGTCAACTTGTGTACAGAAAGTACCAAACGTGGTCGATTATTAAATCATTATTAAAGCTTGTGGGCGTGTCACTTCCATGCAAAATGTATGACAGCTACCTTGGAACTTCAAGTCGTCTGGAGTCGTCATGGCCACACCGGACAAATGTTTAACTCACGCGTGAACTGGAATTGTATGGCAAAAATACACGTGGTAAATAACAATGACATTTTAATAAAGAAATAGTAAATAAAAATGAAACAATATACAACCGTGGTAATATGATGGTAATTACCAACGAAGTAAGGTCACAAAGTAAGTAAGTAGCTACGTTTAAAATGAGTTAGATACACGTCATTCTAGAGAGCTACTTAGTTATGTAGTCGCTCGGCTGAAGTTCACTGCAGCCGCGTAGGTGCTTTCCTAATACATTCACACCAGGTACACATCTACACACATTATTGTCTCACCTTGTCTCCGCGTAGTTGTTGCTTCAGCGCAGACTAGCAAGATCGTGTAATTTGGCTACTCGCTAACGTTACTGCGGGACTAACACTCCCGTATCCGCAATGAGGTAGTCAGCAGTAGGCTGCCCAGGTATACAGCGTGCTAGCTAGCTACACAATATATCTGCCTTTGTAGCTAGCTACACAATATATCTGCCTTTGTAGCTAGCTACGATCACAAAATATCTAAGACTCCCAGACGTGTATAGCTTTTCTAACAATAAGTGATTTGGGCTGGCTAATTTCTCTTGATAAGATGCCAATGACAGCTAAATTCAACATATCTGTCTTGCTCCACGTCACCTATGCCTCCACAGTTCCTCTGTCAGCTTGAGGAATCTCTCCCAGCTGTCACGTGACCGTAGCACAGCCGGGATACTGCTGGCTAACTTGACTAGCTAGATACCTGTTAGCTTTTCTTTGTGCAAAGACTAGATGGTTCCTCTAATTTATGTATATTTATCCCAAGTTACCGTCACTCAATAGTCTCACTATACTGTCATATATTTGAAATAAATGTAATTTTGTCAAAACGTAATAGCGAATGACACGTCTAAAGGGAACACATGGGCGGGTTTTGTTTCCTTGTCGGAACAATAACATGAAAATATTCACGTTTGCGAAGCCATTTTGGTTCAGAAAGGATATTTTCCTGCTTTATATGCTATAGAGATACGTGACAGCTATCGTTGGTCATTTAACCAAAATGGTTGTTTTTCCTTCCGGTTCTTATGTCAGTTTCACCGTGAATTTCCTGGTTCGGAGAACGTTTCACAGCAAATATGGCCGCTTCGTTAGTGCTGAAAAGATGGTGCAGCAATGCGGTTCAAAGCAAGGGCAGCCGGTTGGAGAGGCTGCGCAACAGTCGCGTAGGTGAGATGAAGTTAATAGCTAGTTAGCTATCTATGTATACATGTTTTTGTACAAGATTGTGTTTCGTTTTTCTTAATTCCTGCCCATAGTAGCATTTGCTGGCTATCTTTGTTCGACCTGACTCCAGCCAGGTCTGGCTAGGTTGCGGGACCTACTGTCAGTCACATTGCTTGAAATCGCGTGCCAAGATAGAAAGGCTGGATGGCTGACTATTTTACTTATAATTAGTTGCATATAAGCCATGCAGCTACATGCAACATATGTGCGAGTATAATTTTAAATGGCGACTAGTTTTAGCTGTTGGTAGCTTACTAAATAGCTGCTGTTGCAAACAATGTTTTGCAACTTTTTATTGGGACCTTTTCAGCGACAAAACTAACATTAGCTTTAACTGACCGTTAATAATGTCCAGGGCCCCGTTTCCCAGAAGCATCTTAGAGTTAAGATCATCTTAGAGTGTTTTGTGTTTGTGCTTTATTCATTTTATGATTAAAATGATTACATTTGACTGACATTACATAAAACAAATTATAAAAATAGATGAAGACAGACAACAAACAAATGATAAAAAACAAACAAGCAATGAAAGTAATATAAAAACAAAATAGCCTAAGATGATTATCCATGATCCTTTTGGGAAACGGGGCCCAGGACGTTGAGAATGTCCCTTAGCATTGTGTGTCATTACTAAAGTTTCTGGTCATTAATGAAATTGGCTAGTTAGAGAAAGTCAGTCTTACAACCACTTTGTCCACACTTGTTAACTAGTATTGATTGAAACATGTGAAAGCAGCCATCTTTAAATCTATAAAGCTATATCCTTCTGTGTTTTATTTCAATATTGATTAGTACTGAGAGCATTGATTCAATTATTTGTGCACTTAATTTATGATCTAACATACTTGTGTAGTGGCTGAGTCAGATCAGTTAACCAGCTTTTGCCGGTTACTTACACTTGGTGTTATTTGCCAAAATGGATCAAATCAATACATTTAAATGTATAGAATGTCTTTAGGAAGCAAACAGCCAAAACTGCTGTTATGGAAATGTGTGTTTTGCCTAAGTTAGATGCCTGTAATTTGCTAACGCATCTCTTGTAACCCTGTTTGTTCTCCCGGGTAGCTGGGTGGTGCCGCGGCTTGCTGGGCGACTACAAGGAGGCGTGCCGCGAAGTTGTGGTGGGCTCATGGGAGCGGCCATTTAAAGCCTCTGTCTACCTCTCGCTCCTGGGCGGAGCGTGGGCCTGCTACCTCACCAACCCGGACGACACCTCCTTCGAGACCTCCCTCCTGGAGTCGGCCAATCAGCTGGGGCTGCTGTCACCGTGGGTACGCAGCGGGACATCAGACGGGCACGTGCAGGGCCTGGTGCGCCTGCGGAACGCGGGCCGGCTGCGACACGCGAGCCTGGGCGTGGCCTCGCTGACCTACCGGGCGGACTACGACCCCACGGCGAGCCTGTACGAGGCGCGCTGCTCCTTCCTGTCCGTGCCGTGGGCGGAGCTGCACGACCGCGTGCTGGACGTGGGCTTCGCCGGCCGCTGGTGGGTGCTGGACGCCAAGATGAAGGACTACGACGTCAACGAGGAGGAGTTCAAGCACCTGCCCCCGGCGATGGCGGCCACGTCGCCCCCGTCCGCCTCGGGGACGGAGAGGAACGAGAAACTGCACGCAGAGTCGTGGAAGCCGCTGGTTATGAGAGAAGAGGACATCGGGCAGGCGGAGGGAGATACGACCACCGCTGAGAGTGGGGGCACGGACCAGGAGGCACAGACAGAGCCACAGACACAGCTGTGATGATGGAATCGCCATGGACACGCAAACGCACATGATCACACACGTTCACTAAATCTTGGGCTCAATCTGCATTTGTATTTAACTTTGACCTTGACAAATACATACAGGCATTACTTTGTGTTGCAACATGCAAATAAAATGATAATTTTGGTGATTGCTGAACTCACCAGAATTTGTGAAGAATAAAAAAAACACATTTATTTGCAAGTGTCATTTAATTACAAATGTTGATTGCATCCAGGCCTAAGACTGATTCTGGGAGCAATGTGTGGAGAATTCACTCGTATGGGAGAGATCACATCTCTTCACTAAAGCTCGGAATAGTTCTGTAGCGGAGTGACACTTTTGTACTGACGGGCTTTGAGCAGTTTCAGCAGAGGTCGTCTCTCGGGGACTGCCACCAGCCGCGCCTGACCTCTGAGACTGCTGTGGTTCTGTGGCTCAAACGGCTCTGTTAGCTGAACCCAATTTGAGGCTGATGAAATGTATACAATGGCAACTAGTGAAGTGAATGGCAGTATCAAGAAAGATGTACTCACAGATTTTTCTGAAAAGGGTCTTGCAGGATTTCTGATGGTGCAGGTGTTTTAAAGACGTGACCGCGTGACCCATCGAGAAAGATCAACCTTTGTGACATTTATGAAAATGAAATGGATTGTGTTTACGAAGAATCAAACTGTATGACCATGAAATTAAAAGACTGGGCGTTATATTAAACTTGTTGTGTTCTTTATCCGTTCACAGAATTGCCTCCATGTCTGACGATAATTTGGTACGAACACATTAGCCAGTAGTGGAACAAGTAGCTACATTAGCATGTAGTTACTTTGCAGCCTGATACTAACAGAAGAATTTGCATGAAATGCATTTGTCAAGGGTGCTTTAATTATGGGACTGTGCCACCATCTGGTTTTGAGGCTCCAGCCCAGTTTTGACATGCCAGACCCAGTTAGTCTCAGAGCCTGTGTCTTTGTCACTCATATCCACTGAAAGGCAATTTGGGTACAGTTAGTTCCCTGTCTGTGTGTCTGCTGCCAGAGGGCAGCCAGCCTTGATGGTTATAGCTCTTTGTCTCCCCCTGCTGGAGAGATGTGGAAGTGCGGAGGAGTATTTGGGAGCCAGGAATCTAATGGCACTGAGACAGTGGTCAGCATTTCAGACCTTAGGCCGCCTCCCTCCCTCTTGTCTGGCCATGTCGAACCCCGTCTCTCTGTGACAGAGTCTGTTTCGTCAGCAACAATCCCGCTCCCCCCCAGGACAAGCCATTCCTCAGCCTGTCTCTCATCCTTGCCTCCCCACTTCAGCCCTGGCAGACGGTCGGTAACGGAACCTCCGCTCATACAGGAATCTCACGCACGGCGCACTCGCACATGAAGCGCGTGTATGCCTCCGCGTGCGTGCGCTCTCGTGGGTCATAGCCCTGGCGAGGTTAAGGCCACGCCTTCCCCAGGTCGGTGAGACCCACGGGCCTTCTCTCAGACTGCGTCTCTTCTGCCTATAATCACATCCTCTGAATTCCCTCTCATGTCATTGTGCCCTTTAATTTGTTTTCTCGAAGAGGAAAGGGGTGGGGGGTGGGGTGGCCTCAGATTAATCTCTGCCTCTGTCCCTCTGTTATTGATTCTGCGAGCATTAAGGCCTCCTCGGCTCTGGATCCTGATCGGTATCTCCCCCCCCGACCCCTCGCTGGACTGAAAGAATATCCGCTCCGATACCTAGAGTGGCGCATTGCACAGTTGGTGTAAACGGGCAGCATGGAGTTATGGTTGGCACTGCAAGCCTCCAGCTACCAATAGTGTAGCATAGTGGTTAGGGAACTGGGCTTACAACACCAAGGTAACATCAATTCTCGTGTGGGTCGCCGCAGTTGTACCCTTGAGCAAGGTACTTAACCTGAATTGCCTCAGTATATATCAAGCTGTATAAACATGTGTATAGACATGCTGGATCAGAATGTCTGCTAAATGCCTGAAATGTAATGTTAGTTTTTCTCTTTTATTGTATGCATATTGGTCCAAGTTTCCTGACATTCCAACAGCGATGGAAAGAACATGTTTCGGAAGCAACAGGTGTCCAGAGTAGAGAGGGAATTTCTGTGCCTCCATTTCCTTTACAAAGTCTTCTCGTGTCCAAACCAACACAATGAAGACAGCGGAACTGTCTGCATTCAGGAAGGGTGCAGCTCTCTTCTGATTCTGGTGTCTCACGCTCAGACCACAAGACCTTCTTGAGCTGTCAGACAGAACAGCCATTATCCCTGCAGCTGGGATCATGACCTAGGCTGAGACAAAGTGCCATTCAGACCCCTGCTGACCTTTAACCCTGCTGCTATTGGTCCATCAGCGAGACAGTCCATCAAGCGATTGGCCCGCGAGTCCCCCAACAGCCCACCCATTTGTCCGGTAAGCTGATCCACGCAGCGGTTCTGAGAAAGAAACGTGAACTGTCCACTATGGGGTCAAAGTTGAAACCAATGACGTAGCAGAGATGCACCCACAAACTTGTCATTAGGAATATCGTGTGTCAAATATGTCGATTAAGGATGCGGACTGGCTGCCTTGCCAAAGACATTTAAAAATGTTTTGACCCCCCCCCCCACACACACACACACACACACACACGATAAAGATATAATTTTTTTGTTAGAGAAAATCACGTTAAATATAATGGGTTGGGCATGTCAGCGTAAAGTAATAGCATTTGTAAGTACTTTCTGCCAGTCAGCCAGGGAAACGGAACGAGCGACTGACTTTAGCAGTAGTGTCTGATGCGTTTCATAATGCTCTAATGGTCTCGCGCTCACTGAGGTCCACAGGGATTCCTACTGAGTGCTGAAATGGGAGAGGCATCAACCCCCCCCCAACTGCCTCCCACCCTACCTCACTCCACACACCCAGACCATGTGTTCCACACACAAAGTGTTTCTGGGAGTTCTCGGTTCCAGAGAGACGCTTCTACCTTTTTTTTTTCCTCCATTATTTTCAGTGGACTGGATAAAGGGTGGGTGTTCTGCCAGGGGCTCCGCTGTCGCTCATCTTGATTGGTCGGCGCAGCCTCGACGCCGCGGTTCCATTCCACCCTCTCACAGCGTTCCTGAAACGCGTTTCCTCTCTCCTGACACTCATGGCACCAGCCTACAGGACGGCATTTCAGTTATTAATAAGAATATTAATTTTCTGTTCCCCGTGTTCAGTAGACACCCTTGAGCGGTGTGACTTGCGATGCCTTTGCTCTTGATATTTCATATTTTTAATCGACTGTTGTCTCTGAAGCGGTTATGACGCAGCGTGCTGCTCAAAGGTGAAAACGGCCACGCCCCGGTCCCGATCGCAGCTCCTTAACCGAAGCAGCGTCTGTCTGCAGATGGTCTTGCCCTGCGGAAATTTATCAGCCCTGTCGGAGGGAGGCTGGGGACTCAGTGGTGCTTAAATCCATTGACAGGGCCGAGGGGTCAGAGAGGTCACTCTGAGGTGCACAACCCCAGCAGGGGGAAGGGGGAGGGGCCAGCACTGAGCAAAGATGGGAGAGCGGGTGGGGTTTGTGCTGAAGAAGGGGGTGGTTGAGTTCAGAACTAAAGAGGAGAATGTGCAGGGTCAGCATTAAGGAAGGGGAGAGGAGAGGGTGGAGCCAGGGCTGAGGAAGGAGGGGAGGGGGTGTGGCTAGCACTGAGGAAGGCAAGTAGGGGGTGGGGCCAGCACCAAGGAAGGCGGAGAGTGGGTGGAGCCAGTGCTAAGGAAGGATTGGAGGGGGTGGGGCCAGTGCTGAGGAAAGCGAGGAGGGGTGGGGCCAGAACTGAGGAGGGTAATGAGGGGGGTGTGGCTAGCACTAGAAAAGGCAGGGAAGGGGGTAGGGCCAGAGGAGGAGGTGTGGGCAGATGTACTCTCGTGACCCCTGAGATCACAATCATACTGAACAATCAATACTTAGATGACAGAAAGAGAGAGCGAGAGAGAGAGAGAGAGAGAGAGAGGATTATAGAAAGAGGAATAGAGAAGAACAATAAACAACAATAAAAAAGTGAACTGCAATCCCACATCAGAGCCAGCTGTTCTGCTTTTGGAGTTACAATAAAGGGGCATGAAGCGCAACCATAAGTTAGTATAAAGAGAGAGAGAGAGAGAGAGAGCGAGAGAGAGAGAGCAGCTCTGAGAAATGGTCCATTGAATGATTCTGTAAGTATAAAGTAAGGTCCACAGCATTATGCCAGCTAATCCATAGTCCAGCTCTGATTGGATGTTGTGCCACAGCAGGTAAATATAAGAACTAAAAACATGCAATGAACGCCGCTTCCAAACCCACATCAAGAGACGTGCCTTTCAACTGCCCCGCCGAGCCTAAACCGCCATCGCAATCAAGAACAGAGGCTGAGGCTAGAGTCTGTGTACCGCGCAGTCTGTACACTATAATAAACATCACCATGACGATAATGATTCGGTGCGCATACTGTACTTCTCATTTCGCTGACCGTACTGAAAATCCAGAGTTGCACAAGCTAGTGTAACGCAGCGCGACTGCATCGCCGAAGGCCCAGTGCGGACGAGAACGCCGCCGCTGCAGGCGTTCGTAAACAAAGCGCCAGCGGTCCGGCTATAGCGGATTAGGTTTCCCCTGTCTCTGTTTTGATTCTAAAAACATCACGGCTCAGAAATATTTCCCCAACAAAGGAATGCAACATCTGCAAACAGGGCTCTCCGGCTCAGCGGTCAGATCACAGCTGTGGGTGATCGGTCATGTTACACGGAAGGCTGTGCTTGGGTGGAGGGGTGTGGGGGGGGGGGGTTGTGTAACAGAGACCGAGGCTGCAGCCATGAAGGGGTTAAATGTCTGGTGGGAGGGAAGCATGCATTTGTGTGTGTGTGTGTGTGTGTGTGTAGGGGCGGGGGGGGGCTCTGCTGGGGGGTGGCGTAGAAGGCGGGGGGGGGGGGGCGCAAGTGTATAAATAAATGTCTGTCTGGAGTGTGAAAAATTCTGAAGGTGGGAGAGAGAAGTACAGCCAGACGGAGTGTATGCACGTGACCGAGAAAGAGAGAGAGAGAGAGAGAGAGAGGGGTGAGGGAGTAGTGAGGAGTAAGGAGGGGGAGGGGGTAGAGGTGGAAGGAACGGAGCGTTCACAATTTTCATTCAAACTGACATGGACTGCATGTCCTGGTTTGCACTCTCCTCCTTCCCTCTCTCTCCCCCTCTCCCTCCCTCCCTCCCTCCCTCCCCTCTCTCTCTCTCACACACACACACACACACACACACCAAACAGTCTGCAGTTAAGTTTACAGCAGCAGGGAGGAAGACGCCGGAGACGACGGGAGCGGAGAGAAAGAAAAGAGAAGAAAGGGGCAAAGGGAAACTGAAGAGAGAGAGAGAGGGAGAAGAAGAGAAAGAACGGAGAGGCAGGAGTTTGGGGGAGAGGGTAAGGGGGTCTGACGAGGAGGCGGCGGGGCAGAGTTGGAAGGGCAGCGGGAAAGACAGGATGGAAGGGGGGAGGAGGGGAAGGAGAAGAGTCAGGCTGAAGGAGACAGCGGGGGAATGCGAGGCGAGGGAGACGCAGATTAAGATGTATGGAAAGGGGTATAGAGAGACGGAGGGAGGGAGGGAGGGAGGGAGGGAGCGCGCGTCTACGACTCCGCGCAGGAAGACCGCGGGTGAGTACTTTCATTACCACGTTAAAAAAATAATCGCAACTCATCTCCCGCGTGGATTTCCTTTTGAACGTGAACGCACTCGCAGATTAATGGAAACTTGAGTATTTAGCCACTTTTCACAGGATGTGCCATTGGGCTACACTGCCTGGGGAAGGGGGGGGGGGGGCGAGGATAATTGTTATGCAGCAAAGGTGTGAGGGATATTTTCTTCTTGTTCAAATTCTTTTTCCAAACTGTGTTGAGCCGCAGTGTTTTGCCTGTATCTTATGATCTTTGGGGGGTTGTTTCTCTTGGGCGCACGTGTGTGTGTGTGTATGTAATGTAATGTATGTGTGTTTGTAAGAGAGTGTTCATTTTTTTAAATTATACGTCTGTTACATACACGTCACCTCAGCCCCTCAGTGCTTTTGTAGCGCGCTTTTCTCAGTGACCCTGCCTGACAGTATTGAACTGTGAACTGAGGGAGCAAAGTGAGTCTAGCAGAAAATATTGTGTTGATGAGCAGGCTGTTGGCCTGTCTCCGCCTATATGTCTGCGTCTGTAGGTTTATTATTGATTCGAATGGCAATTGGATTCAGGTATTGACCCAGTCTGAGGCGAGTAGCTGTAGACCCCTTCACCCAGACAGAGGTGTGTGTGTGTGTGTGTGTGTGTGTGTGTGTGTGTGTGTGTGTGTGTGTGTGGGGAAACACCATTAACATTAGCGCCGACACCTCCATCAATAAACCTCTCTCACACGCCGGCGACGCGCGCCACGGAGATAGACGCGCGTCACGGTGCCTTTCAGACAGACCCGCTGGTGCACATGTTGAAACACGCCAAGGTGCACACGTGTCACAAGCGTTTAGAGGAGTCTCATTCGCATGCGTGTCGAGACCTGCTACGTCCACATAGGTGTACGAGCACACACACACACGCGCGCGCACGGGCACACATATATACACATATGCATACATACACACACACACACATTGTAAGTAGCAGTGTGCAGCAGCAACTATGCTTTTCGTGAACCCACTCACTGAAGGGGTCATGGGTTCAAGTTTCAAGTGTGTGTGGGTGGGGGGGGGTGAGGGGGGGGTTACATGGCTGTCTGTCAGTCAACAAAGCCCCTCCCCAGCCTTTTCATTTAACACATACAGCCAATCACAGCCATGAGAGGAATTTTATTTGTGTGTTCATACTCTCCTACAAAAACAAATGCACGCTCAAACATACATTTAAACGCGCGCATAATCACACACCGTGGCTAGCAGACATTACATTGTCCCCCCTACTTCGCTACCTGCTCTCTCCCCTTGGTTAAAGGGTTATACTTAAAATGCCGTATATGTGCTATAAAACACATGTGAGGCATAAAGTTAATTGCGTGCAGGTTGGGGGTTCTCTGCAAGACCGATGAGCATTTAGGCAATCTGCATTCCCTCACAGACCACATTTTCACGCTGACAGGATGCTCTCTGTGTGTGTGAGCGTCACTGCCGTCGGATTTCCGCTCTGGTCCGACGCGTCCGGGTTTTCCGTCTTTCCGCACGTCCGAGCACGCTGAGCGGAGGGCCGCCGGAGGAGGTTTGCGGCACGCAGGCCGGCGACGCCTTCTGTCCCCTCTGATACGGCGGCGCGGAGCCGCATGCCTGCGTTGCCATCATGAGCAGCAGCGCTGCAACCAATGCAGTGCATGCATGCGACCTCGGATGCATCTGCATTTCAGAGCCTTGGACATCGCATGCCTTCTGTTTGTGCGTGTATGTGTGTGTGTGTGTGCGTGTGTGTATTTGTGCACGTGCACATATGTGTATTTGTGCACATACATGTGCACATGTGTGTGTGTATTTGTGCACGTGCATTGTGCACATAAGAATGCATGTTTGTGTGTGTGTGTGTGTGTGTGTGTGTGTGTGAGAGTTTGTGTGTGTGTGTGTGTGTGTGTGTGTGTGTGTGTGTGTGTGTGTGTGTGTGTGTGTGTGTGTGTGTGTGTGTGTGTGTGTGTGTGTGTGTGTGAGCGTGTGTGTGAGTGGTTTAGCCACATTGAACAAACATGGTCCAGCATGCATATTTGTTTTTTCGGAGTCTGATCTTAAAGGACTTCCCTCACGGTGCTGCCGGGTTCCTCTGCACAGGCACAAGCAGAGGGGCAGACAGACACACAGACACGAGGCGCGGCCAGACGGCCACTCTTTCATAGGAAATGAGACCTATTGACCTTTGCCATTCAGACTGTCTGGAAATGCAGAGCCTGGAATCGATCAACATCCCCCAACTCAGATGCACTCCGTTCTACCTCTCTACCCAGCTTTCCCCCCCCTCCCCTCCTTCTCCCTTTCTCTCTCTTCACCCTCCTCCCTCTTCCTTTCTTTCTCTCTCTCTTCCTCCCTCTCTCCCTCCCTCCTCCCTCTTCCTTTATTTCTCTCGAGCAGGCAGCGACCCCCACGCTGTCCGTCCCCTCCCCCCACGGTCAGATGACAGACCCCACAGCGCCCGCATTATTCGCCGCTCTGCGCTCGGCGTGCGGCACCTGTGCCTGTGTGTGCCTGTGTCTGCGTGCCGGGCTCCTGCTTTCCATTCTGTGCAGTGCTCTGTGCCTCTCGCCGTGACTGCAACAAACAAAGAATCCGGACGAGAGCAGGACGTCTGCGTTTGTGTGGAAGGGTGGAAGCGATCAATTAAATATGCAATATCCGAAAAACCGACACAAACGCTTGTCTTTTTTCCCTCTTTGTGCGGTATAAGTGAAACCAGCGTGCGTGAGTGTGTGTGCGTGTGTCATACCATTGCAAATCATTTGGCGACAACTGTAGTGTGTGGTCGTGTGTAAGTGGGTGTTTGTGTTTATGTAGATGTGTTTTTTTTTGCATATGTATGAGGTTGTGTGTGTGTATGTGTGTGTGTGTGTGTGTGTGTGTGTGTGTGTGTGTGTGTGTGTGTGTGTGTGTGTGTGTGTGTGTGTGTGTGTGTGTGTGTGTGTGTGTGTGTGTGTGTTAATTTGCTTGACTCTAAACTTGGAGCTAACGTGGTAATCATTTTTCAAATAATGATCTGTTTGAGATGGTCTGTTTGTAAGGAATGTAGACTCTTTGCCCCAGGGAGTGCCCGTGTGTTGTTCTCACTTGAGACACAGTGAACATTCAACGCTGTCGGTGAGTTTGTGAGGCAGAGAAACCATCGAACGTTGAGTGTACCCTGTCTCTCGAAAACACGCTCGCCCGCCTGCCTGCAGGCGCTGCTGCTGCCGCCACGCCTGGCCAGTCAGTCCGACGCCGCGGGGAGACGGCGGTCCTGTATTTGTGCCAGAACACACCAGCTCTAATGCCTGACGGCAGCAGTGCTAACAGAGTGAGAAAGGTCCTCACAAGTCAGACAGCTGCAATGAAACCCACGTGCTGCTTTATGCTAATTTGCTCAAACAGATTCCAAATGTACCTCACAAAAAAACACTGTGCACGGATCCAGTCCTAAAATCGACAGACATTTCCTTAACGGCACAACTGATATTCAGAGGAAGAGGGCACTGTAAAAATGTCCTCACTATGTACATATGCATGCCTGTATGCACTCTATTTTATTTATTTTTTTATTTCGGCACGCATATAGTCACACTTTATCACAATTTCTGTAATATGCCCTGACAAAACACATTACCTGCCGAAAAGGGATATGGGAAAAAGCAGCCTGCTTATCAAGTCCCGCCCCAATTCCTCAATCAAATTTGAAAGGTCACATTATACATTTGTTTAAAACAGATTATTTCGTATCACAACAGCATAGCTGAACTTGCTTTATAACAAAACAGTCCGAGAAAGAAAAGGAAAAATAAAATCAAAAAAAATAAAAATAAAAAATAAACAAAACAATAAAGTCCAAATAAGTCATATTTAAATGTACATGTCATACATTAGACAAAACAATTTGTTTCATTTCAACAGCAACAGTCCAGAATATTGTTCAGATAATGTCCCAATAAATGTGTCCGTTTCTTCGTTTTTCTGATGCTCGAGTGTCCCCTGTAAATGCAAAGCATAAACCGCTTACAATTGTTTTTGCCTGAGCCAAGATGGCTGAATGTGTGTTCTGATTTCCCAGAATCCCAGAATCGCTCAAGAAATTCACAGAGCTGTACGAGGGACAAGTAAAGGGTCCCGATTCACATTCATTGCTGTCGGTGGGTTTTCCCATTGTTTTGACTTGCCGGACAATGAATGGAAACTGTGGCTGTGAACATTACGTCTTCCATTTGCACGCAGGAGCCCATATTCCAGGAGCCTGGTCACACAGCTGTTATTGTTGTCTTGGTAACTTGAACCAATTTGATGTAGACATGGACATTGTTACACAAAAAGATGTGATATTGCCATTTTGTTCTCCACGGCGATTCTTACTGATCAAACTAAAAATTCAACTGGTTGTACTGGATGTTCTGTGATGCCAAGGTCACCTGCTGCACTCTGAGATTCTTATGGAAATTGTAATGGTACTTCAGTAAAACAAGTCAATAAAAATCAATGATAAAAAAACTCTTTTCACTTATGTTTTTCATCTAAATGTTCTTAAACTACTATTTTTTCCAACTATTTGGATAATCTTTGATCATGGCAATAACATTAAGCCATCGTTCTCAAAACATAAATATGTTAAAGAAATTGTTTTCAGTTATTTTGGCACTGGTAAAATAGTGGTCGACACCAGAGGTCATTCCAGGGGAAGGTGAAAATTACTGTAACAAAATCACAAAATTGTGTTTCTCAAAGCTAAACGTCTTGTCCGTCATACTTAGGAATGAGACCATCTCTAAGATGGGTTTTTCTGAAACTACACACACAAAACTACAGAGACTTTTGTTTCTCGTCTGGATAAAGATCTGAACACTCTACTATTATGAGCTTAAATCACAAACCCCACAAAACAGTCTTCTTCAAATTAATTCGATTTACTCAATAACTGCATTCACATTGTAGCCACATTGTACAGCACACACAATTCTATCTCAGCTACTACACCAGTCCCTTTAGTACTCTGATCTTCAGCTGCTAAAGTCCAGCACAAATGAAAGATCAATTTAGTAATCGAATTAGGCTGATCAGATTGAAACACTGTCCTGGAAAATGGTGGAGGAGAAAAAGGATACGATAGGATGGGGAATGGTGCTTCCTCATTGGTCAATAGGTGAAGTCTTCTGACACTGGTGTCTTCCTGGTCGTTTGCAGAGCCTGGGGCCTGCCGTTGGACGTGTGCAAACTACTGTGTGCCCCTAACACACACAGACGCACAGCCATGCACATACACATACACACATACACACATTGACTGTGTCAGATACCATGAGTTGCTCAGTGTCTCTCTCTCTCACCCTAGTTCAAATGTGTGAGCCATACCCAAAACTCTATGGTTACATTGGAGGTCTGTTCTTGTACCCTCTTTTAATAGCAGTAATGGCACAGCTCAGCATATTACTGATGAAGGTACAGTATATACAGTTTGAGGAAGATTCCCAGAATTAATGTCTTGCATCAGCCTAAAATACAGAAATGGTACAAGCTGATACCTGAGTGGGCCACCGTGGTTTCATCACAGTGGTACAGTCTAACTGATGTCAAAGGATGTTATCTGTAGGTGAACTGTCTGTTCTGCTCGAGGTCTCATTGCTTTCTGATCAATACATTACAGGCATTTAGCAGACTTAGACAGCTTTTGTATTTGCACATAGTATCCAGTTATACAGCTGGATATATACGGAAGCAATTCAGAATACAATGGCAGCGTCCTACCGGCGAATCGAACCTTACAAACCCCCAACCATTACACTACACTGCCGTCCCTGTTTAAGGGAGGATTTGTTAACAGTGATGAGTCTGCCAGACTTGCTGAGGCCTGCAACAGTGGTACTGCATCTCGTTTGGAATCTCAACCATCACAAATGCTGACCACCAAAGCTTACTGCCAACCCATACAGAAACATATGTCAGTGTAAAGAACCCCCCCCAAAAAAAAAAAATTTAAGAACACCCCTCCCGCTCACTGCGGTCACAGAAAAGCAGGAAACAATAAAAAAAATGGCATGCTTTGAGAATGACTATACCACATGATGGCTGTATGAGGAGCATAAACAACAAACATTAAAAAAAGAGTCAGGGCACCACAGGAACACTAAGTTCCACTGCGTCTTTTAAAATGGCAACAAAGGACTGAGCTGTTATGGACTCTGAGCTCTCTGGAGTGCATTGTGTTGCTTGTGGGTACTGTTTTTCACACACACACACACACACACACACACACACACACACACACACACACACACACACACACACACACACACACACACACACACACACACACACACACACACACACACACACACACACACACACACACACACACACACACACACACACACACACACACACACACACACACACACACACACACACACGTGAATACATCATGCAGTGGAGACAATTCTAGCTACGTGTATTAACATATGCATACACAGTGCAGAGGACATGATGAGAATACACAAGGATCCAAATACAGTGCAATGCAGTGCAAGAGAGGAAGGGACCAAGGGGAAGAGAGAGAGAGAGAGAGAGAGAGAGAGAGAGAGAGAGAGAGAGAGAGAGAGAGAGAGAGAAAGAGAGACAGTTTTAGTGGACTATAACCTCAGTCGGCAGCAGTGATTAATACTCTCTGAGTGCTCTCTAGTCTACACACACAGAGGGGTTCTGGGCCAGTACACAGTGTGGTTTTCACTAGGCAGCCGTCGGAGGGATGCGCCCGTTCGTGGATGCAATGCGTTAGGTTAAGGCAAAACAGCTGAAAAAGCTGTGCAGTCACACTCACAATCATGTCCATTCTACAATGGTGTTGTCTGAGCTGGAGTTCCATAGAGGCTCAGCAAGTGGTGCTCTCTTAGGGCGTTCTTAGCCTTCACTGATCATTGGATTTGTGCGATTTTCTTCCACGTGAGGTCTTATAGTTAGTTATGTGCAGCTTAAGTTATTGTATAACTTGTGTTAATATGTGAAAATTCTTCTCCATGTGCACAGGCTTTTACTCATGAGAGATATATGCCTATACTATCATCAAACATACACTCTAAAGGGTGGTGGGTTTGTTAAACATACACATTAAACATACTGCGTCAGGAGAATTTCTTAGACAATGGCAAATAAATTTCATGGTACTTTCTATCAACATAGACATTGTGTGCAGAGTTACAAAGCCACAGTTACTGTATACACAACCATAACCAAACATGAACTAAGGCAAACAAATCAGCATGGCATGTATGAGCATAGCTGCCATCACACACAGTCAAAGACCAATGATTAAGACAAAGCAGCCTATGGTAGGATTGTGCTGCCTTGTGCCACGTTGCAGTATCTTTGCCTTGCATCTTTAATCCAAGTCCTTAATTAGACCGCATCTTCGTCTTTAGACCCATATTAATCCCCACACGTTCAAAGTGCTGAACTTCTGGTCATTTATAAACTGTAAACACTTGAAAATTTGCAGCATGACAGCAAAGGGCATACTTTGTTGGTCTCCCCATGGGCAGGTAGGTGGTGGCCGAAAGAAGCTGTGATTTGATCTAGAATGATAATTGGACTGTATTGTTTTGTCAAAACTTTATTCAACTATTTCATCTCACCCAGCAAAATGTAACTTTTTATTTTAGTTATCCACCTAGTCAGCTGTCTAAATTTGTTCCTTACATTTCCATACTATTCCAGATTCTGTTATCAGAAAAGAACAGCGCTTTCTTACACGTAGTCAACCAAATACAGATACAGAACAATAGGGCATTGGCCACTGACCACAGATCAGCGTCTGATTTTTGCAGCACAATAGTAGTGGTACAACTTTGGCTGGTTTAACGGATCTAGGAACAGCGTAGGCCATGGGGGGACATCGTAAGAAACTGTCTTGTGTACGAAGGGCGAAAAATATTGATGAAAAAAATAAACGTAGAGGGTGTCAACCTGCGCTGACCAAATATCCGCGGGTCTGGGTGCAACGCGCAGTTTAAACATTTTAATATAATTCCTGTTGCCCCTAGAGACGCAGCGCGAAGCCGGAAGTGATTTCTACACTCTGGGGGTCGTTGTGGTAATGTTTATAATTATTCATTTGTAGAAATAAATTATTACATTTAAATCACTGCGGAGGTTTGTCATCTCACGACTGCGTTACGCAGGGAAATGGGCGATTATTGGCGCTTTAAAGACACAATAATAATGGGTTGGTGGTTACATCCAGGTCCTCAGTACTAGCAGGTGAAAATGTATTTGGGTGTTGCAGTTGCAAGCTAACGTTAGTTGCGATCGCTAACAACCAGCGAGCAAACGTTAGCAAGCGAACTAGCATCTCGAGCCAGCTAGATACCCAACTACGCCTCTTTAGGTATCTAATAATTTACCCATTTTGTTATAGAAAATGTTTTTTATAATCGTCAATATTTGATACGAAATGCATTTAGAAAGCTAATCATAGCTGTAGTAGTATGCGACTGTTTATGTTCGTCCTGGCTAGTTTTGTTATTCTGGACTTGTTTCTATCAACACCCTGCAAGGCATACGAGAAAGGGCGTGTATCAAATAACATCATTTTATTTATCGTGACTGTTGTTCTCTTTTGTCTTGTTGTTATTGTGGTCGTCGACATTATTATTATTGTTAATATTATTATTAGTAGTACTAGCTAGTAGAAGACAGTCGTCGTATCGTTAGTTAAAGTGGGCGGGGGGCCGTACTTGTTGTTTAAACCATTAATTACCATAAGTCAAACATGTGTTTAATAAAACAGCTGCCTTGCAGTTACATTTAAAAATAAATACAACATTTGATGTCTTTGTCTATGCATTCATTCCATGTCACATACTTTATACCCACATAATTGAATTGTGAAGCATGTAATTAGTATTTGCTACGTCAAGTACACAGTAGGCTAGTTGTGTGCCTAGGCATCATTTAACGTGAAGCATGTCATTTGCTGCGTCAAGTAGCCCACACTACTGTAGCTGTGGGCGTTGTTTTGCATTTTAAATAGTCACACAGCTGGGTTACTGGGTGGCTCATTTGGTCAATGCCGTGGTTCAGAGTGGTTCTCAAACTCGGACCAGGGGAAGCCTGCGTGTCCTGGTTTTTGTTCCAGGCCCAAATCTCTTTCTCAGTTAAGATCGTTGAACACAAGTTATTTCATGTTTTTCCTTAAACTTATTAACACAATGCAGGTTTGGCTCATTATAATTAGCTTTGTCTTTGAATTTTTTATTATCCACCAAATGTTCGTTTTAGTGACCAGGTGTCCTGAGTTACACCAATTAGGAGCCTATTGATTCACCTCAGTGTTTAATTTCCATTTATTTACCTCTTATTGTGTAATCATTTGCAATATAGCAGATTAAGCATAATGTGGATATGGGACTTTTATTCTTCATGGCATACACAGCTATTTCTGACATAATGTGGCTTGAGCGGGTAAATAATCCCTCAAAGCATAAAAAACGTTAATAAAAAAAAATTAATGAACTTGTTAAAATTCTGGGATTGCAATTGTGGTTGGAAAGAAAACCAGGACAGATTTTGAGAACCACTAGGATAAGGCACCATGCTGTGGTACAAGGATGAACTCCACAGCTAAGGCTCACAGTGTGAAAAGAAGTAGCCGTACGACACCACGGGTGCGTCCCAATACTCAGAAAATGCACCCTCCTTTCCTCCACTACCACCTCCTCTCCTCCGTGCTCTTTGTGTCCTAATCTGATGTTTAGGCTACATATTAATTACAAATGGTTACAAATTGGTTAATGTATCGATGCAAACTGCAATGTCAGGTACATTGTATACTGTTCATGCAACTACTTGTACTCAAAACGTTCAGGCAGTTTTTCCTATTTGGTAGTGGAGGAGTGGAGGAAAGGAGGAGAGAAGCCCACGTGTTTCGGAGGAGAACTGCGGCTGTCCTCACTCTCCCGAATCGGCAGTGGGGTTTGCGCATGAACACTGCTGCGGATGTAGAGTTGGCCATTCCAAATTAAAGTGGGAATTGGACACGCTCACCCCCACGTTGGGGGCCAATTAAAAAAAACAATAAAAAATGTAAAAGAATACGCGATGGAAGAGGAAGATTAGCATAGAAGATGACATGCAAATTATACTGGACACCTGGTACAGTAGCATACAAACTTTTGCAATCTTCTGTCTCGTTGCAGTTCTGATGGGGTTTTTCTGGACTTGACCCCATGAGTGGCAGTCGTACTTCCCCGTTCCGGGACCAAGGAACATCTGGACCCAGACAGGTACTACAGTGATTGACACTTTAAGAAAGTAGAGTGGGGCATTAGGTTTTTGGCACTCTGCCGAACCGATGTGAACCGCTCAATTCTCAGCAGTGTTCACTTCCTGCTTTATACTACAAAGCAGGATTACTGAGTTAGTAATAATAATAATGCCTTGCATTTATATAGCGCCTTTCTCACACTCAAAGCGCTTTACAATGATGAGGGGGAAACTCACCTCTACCAACACCAATGTGTAGCACCCACCTGGGTGATGCAACGGCAGCCATTTTGCGCCAGAATGCTCACCACACATCAGCTGAGGTGGAGAGGGAGAGAACATTTTTTAGTCAATTAACCTGGGGGATGATTAGGTGGCAGATTGAAAGAGCCAGGTTGGGAATTTAGCCAGGACACCGGGGAAACCCCTACTCTTTGCAATAAGTGTCATGGGATCTTTAATGACCACAGTGAGTGAGAACCTCAGTTTAAGGTCTCATCCGAAACGGCATCTCCTACAGCACAGTGTCCCCATCACTGCATTGGGATTGATTTGATCAGAGGGATTGCCCCCTACTGGCCCACCAACACCACTTCCAGCAGCGTCTTACTTTTCCCAGGAGGTGTCCCATCCAAGTAACCAAGCCCACACCTGCTTAGCTTCAGCCATTCACAGGACCAGAGTGCATGGTGGTATGGCTGCTGGCGGAGTCAGATAGATAACTGCACAGTAAAACCTGGAACAGCTGTTTTTACTTCAGTCCGGGGCTATTTTAATCATGACATTTGGCTGTATATATTATAGTGTTGTGGGTCTGCCCCACTGTCTATGTCTTTTTTGTTATTGCTGGTGGCTACAACTGAAGTTCCCTTTCGGGAAAAAAAAGTTATTCTATTCTATTCTATTCTATATTTGGGAGGGTTCCGGGTTTTACTCAGTGCAGCTATCCAGCTAACTCAGTAATCCTGCTTCGTAGTATATCCCCCTGGTTAGTATCTGGACAGAAGTCGCTTCATCATGCTGCTTACAGCTGATTGGCTGATAAAGGCTGATAAAAGAATTAAGCTTCGGCCAAACTTCCTGATTAAATAAAGGTCGTCGTTTCATTAACCCTTTCCCTCCCAGCACAAATTTGAAATTAAAAGGAGGATGAGGGACATGAAGTCAGTGCTCTTTTTCCAAACTAGAGGCATGGAAAGGCTGCAGGCCAGGAGTGGGAGTAAGTATTTACTGTAATATGGGCGTGTAGGGTAGCTTGCTGAATTCTGGGAAGGGAGCTGCCAAAAGCCTGCCACAGACTGTGGCGTTTCGTCTCACTCGGTTAGTTCATTAATGTTTTCATTAACCAGAGCAGATGTTTCTCTCTTTAAAGTTGCAACAGCACAGCAGATAGCCAATGTGGATAATGTGACTCATCAGCATCCCCTGCTGTTTGGTATTACGGTGTTTAAAAAGTCACCCTCTCCAATTCTCCATTCTACTCACCGCTTTTCAAAACGTCTTATCTCTTACTGGGTGGTAGAGATAATACATTATTATTATTGTTGTTGTTAATAATAATCATCATTTTATTAATATTGCACTCTTAATGCTAGTCTCTAATAACACAATGGGCCCTATCTTACACAATGGGCCCTATCTTACACCCGGCACTAAGCGGCGCGAACCCAAATGCAAGTGTGTTTGCTATCTTACACCCGGCGCAGGATTCATTATAGCGCCTAGCACTCACGTCGTTTAAATACCAAGTATTCTTGCACCCATTGCAAGTGAACTGGGCGTGTTGGTCTTAAAGGGATATTTCACCTTTGTGTGACATAAGTAATTTTGTGGAGCCTACCCCATTATATTTGCATAGCGTTATAGCAACATCAGCTGTCCCTACTGACCGTTAACGGCATCGCCGTTAGTTCCGGTTGTCAGGTTCCCCATTCACTCCCATTCATTTTTGGGACCTCACCAAAATTCATAGTTTTAAAGCACAAAGTAACTATGGTGGATAATACATCGATAAAAGAGAACATGAGGGTGAAAAGGTACGTGTTTGTTCTGATATTTAATGTTTTTCAATGTTTTATTACCTTTTAAAAGAAAAAGAAGATCCGGCAAAAAGCTTTGTTATTTTAACTCAGTGATGAATCCTTGCACACGATAAAGTTGACGTCAATTCACCAACTGTAGTAGACTACCCACAGAACTATAGTTCTGTGAGGCTACCGTTAGTTGTAGGTTTACGACATAATAAAACAAAAAATCTAACTACGGCTTGTTGTATTTCTACACAGTAGCATATCCGAAAATAGTTCCACTATTATAGCTAGTTTAAACTTGAAAACAGCTTATAAGCTCAAAACAAATACTTTGGATCAAGCTATGACTTAGCCTATATTTGCCAATAGTTCCTGTAATCTTCTGGGGAGGACAATCTTCTGTTATGGGACAATGGCTATTAAAAACTTTGCTGATAACACCTATATCAAGCCTAATGTGCGAATTGTCATTTACACCTAATGCGTGAATTGTCATTCAATGGAAAACACGCGCACTGCAATAGACGGACATTTCAGTTCTGAAAATGCGCTTCAGATGTCATTACAATACAGCTCTCTTTATCTAGGCCTACAGTCTGTAAGTAAATAGAATGGTTTTGACTGAAAAAAGTTCAAAATCTTGCCCAGTGTATTGTTTTTCAAATGGCCTAGCCTACAGTCCCCGGGATTCACTGTGCATAAGTGTATTCACTGCACATTACACAATTCACAATTAATTTTAATGCCATTCTCTGCATGTGAGCTTTAACTTCATGCAGGAGCAGGTCTATTTCACCTGCTGTAAATCGCATGCACTTTTCACGTTCTTCCCGGGAAAGTGGACTTAAAGCGTTGGTCACATTTCCATAAGCAGGACATTATAAAACAAAGGCAAAATATGCATAAACCTATGGGTTGCCAACATGACAGCTTTATTGTATTTAGTGTCATTATTAAGGCAAAATAACGGTATTTATCTTATTAATCAATATTAGAATTCAGGTAATAAACTTTGGATGAAGCTTGAACTTCGAGAACTCCATGAGAACAGCCTCATGGAATTGATGTTTGACAATGCTTCATTGCATAATCAAATGAAATTTGTTAAACAAGCAGGCTAATTTGATGTTTTCTAAGGTGAGACGGAAGCCATTGGTAGCTGAATGTTGGGCAGGAATGTATTCTCAGCTGTTGCAGGTGCTTTTAACGAAATTTAACCGCATATATTTTTTTAAATAACAGCACTGTCAGGAATTCCCGGGAACCCGTGCCGGTGATAATAATAATAATAATAATGCCTTGCATTTATATAGCGCCTTTCTCACCAACCGGTGACTCAAAGTGCTTTACAATGATGAGGGGAAAACTCACCTCTCCCACCACCAATGTGTAGCACCAACCTGGGTGATGCAATGGCAGCCATATTGCGCCAGAATGCTCACCACACATCAGCTGAGGTGGAGAGGGCGAGAATGATTTTTTTAGCCAATTAAACTGGGGGATGATTAGGTGGCAGATTGAAAGAGCCAGGTTGGGAATTTAGCCAGGACACTAATAAACCCTAATGTTAAAGATCATTATTGTGTATATCAAAATGTGTCATAATGGTTAGTCCGAATAATATTGATCATACTATTGATCCATATAGCCTATGCCTTGTTCGCACTACACACACACGAGCATGTCTGTTTCGCCATCATATAAGCAATCCGCCAAGGTGGAAAAGCAGGCTTTTAAAGGGAATGGGATATGACATTTTGATTGGTTTATTGCATCGTACGCCCAAGACACACCTATAATTAATGAAGAGGCTGGAAGTGGACTTGGACACGCCCTAAATGCACTTGCGCCTAGCGTTTTAGACAGTGCGCCAAGATCGTCAAGATAGCGCCCCATGTGCTTTACACAAGTAAGAAAATTCACAGTTAACACAAAGTAAAAGGTACATAGAGATGGTCCTCAAATGCATAACAGATCATTTGAAAAAGCACAGTCAAACTACTACTTTATTAGCACTAGTCAAACCGTTGAATTGACAAAATAGGCTAAGCACAGTCAATAGGCTAGGCTAAGGCTATAGGCTAAGCTAATTCAACAACACCGATATCATACCGACAACTACAGTGATATTGGTCGGTCATATTTATTTCATGGCTGGTACACAAGATGAAATGTGTGTCTTCTCTATGCTTTTGCTCACACCATTAAAACAATGCCCAGGTGGGTGGTACACCTTGAAAGTACCCTCCCCTTTTTCTGTCTTCCTCAGATGGGGCTGTTGCTTGACATGTCATTGGATGGAGAGGCTGACCCTGGGGGTAGTGAGGAGGACCTAGAGGCGGAGCTTCTGCATCTGATTGGAGAGGGACGGGCACCGTGTAAAAAAATGGGCGGGGCAGGTGAGTGACTGGGCGTGCTCGATTAGGGGCTCCCGGTCAGTAGGTGACGTAGCGGCTGGGCGGACTTTCCACTCAGTTTATACATACAGCCGGGAGGGTGCCACCGGGCGTCATTCATGCTCTGAGAATACTGCGGCATTACGCTGCTGTCCGTTCCATGGAGCTGCTCTTTATTGTGCACACAGACAGCCTGCCCTCCTTTAGACAGAGGAGGTAGTGGATAGAGACAGTATCTCAGCTCAGAAAGTGACTGTGCCACACAAAAATGACTTATAAATCCTAGCAGAACATTAATAAACATTACGAAGCATTGGCTGACGGTATCCTCCTGGGGTATTTTGTAAAGGAGTAACGTCCAGTAGACAGAAACTGCAATAAATATTCATGTCGTTTTTATAAGGTATTAATTTATGGCAGATTACGCAGGACTTTATCCTGAAGCGTTACTGAATTTAATGTTTGATGACTGTAATGGAGTGGATTTATGTAGGATCGTTTGAAAGGTTATATCTCCATTCTTGTCCCAGCCCCAGTCTCTATGGTGGATATCGAGCACATGGCTGCGCTGTGCATGAAAGACCTGGATGAGGAGGACGATGGGGGAGATGAAGGGAGGAATCTGGAGAGCGACGCTGACCTCTTGGTAACCTCATGAGGGAGAAAGTCAACATGCTGTGCTGGCAATAAACTGATCTTCAAACATTGAGCCTGAGGTTTTATGGATAAGATACACAGTTGGTCAGATGTTTTGTGTTTTTTCATCATAGTTGTAAAATCTTGTAATATATTTCGTCATGATCAATTGCTATACAGTGCCAATTCTGTTGGCCTGAAATCAAAGCATTTCAAGCTATAATTTTTTATTTTTCATTTTGTAAAGAGCAACCACAGCAGCAATTAACCGGGTAACTGTATTTGTAGGCGGAGCTAAATAACGTTCTGGGAGAAGCCGGAGCGGATAAGGCCGCGCCCGCCCAACATTCAAACTCCACCGTCAGTGGCTGCGGCGGCCTGAGGTTCCGCCTCGTCGAGCGGATTGACATGTACCAGACGGCCATAGGAAACGCCAAGGCCACGGGGGAGACGAGCAAAGCACGGAGATACGAGCGAGGACTGAAGGTGAGGAGGGTGCCGCGCTCGTACCCAGACTTCTAAATAAGTCTCCTGAGTGAAACTGCTGAAGTGGATAAAAACCACAAAGTAGAAGCAGGCGGCGTGAAAGAAAAATAGCCTTTAAAGCACCATCTCTATTGCTGTTCTTTTCCTGTTTTCTTAATTTTCTTGGAGATTTTTTTTGGGGGAGGGTTAATTCTTTCCCCAATTCCTTTCTCCAGTTTGTCGTCAGTCTTGAATCTTATTCATAGTCTGTAATATCCATTCTGTTTGTTCATTCAAGTATACATGCTCCACTTGTTAAGAAGAGAGGATGAGTCAGTGCAGCTGTCAAATGGCAGAGGTGATTCTTTTTTTTGTAGGATGAGTTTGGAAGTGCATGTTGAGGGATGGGAGGGAGATTAAGAATTGAGAATTTCACTTTGTCAGATCCTTTACCCTACACGTTTTTGTGTTTGTGTGTTTGCGTGAGGTTTTCTCACAAGAAATCCTCACTAAAGGCACTGCAAAGACCAGCAACAGTGCGTTTTTTATCACTCAAGATAAGCTATTGTATACAAACCTTCCAAAGTCATCCTACGCAAAAAATATTTGCTCATGGAACAGAGGTTGCTATGGGGTAGCACTTCCTCTACAGGTTGCGAGGGCCATTCAGTTCCGTTTTGGTTTGTTCCTCGTCTATCCTCCCTTGCAGAGCTCCTGTTAAGTTCACTTGTTGCACGTCACAAATTTTTGCTCACTCGAGGGAAGAGAGCAAGGGAATGGAATGTTTAAAATTGGATCTGAATACAGCCAGGGACTGTATTGGAACCCTACATCCCTGCATACATGATGTGCATATTCAGTGTTTTGGCAGGTCAAGCCACCCTTTAACCTTTTTTTCAACACAAAATGTAAATTGTAATTTTGCTGCAATTTACAATTTTACAATTTAGTCATTAGGCAGATGCTTTTAAAGAAAGCAACTCACAAAAGTGTATTTCACATGGTCAGCAAACGTCACAAGATATAGACAAAGTTACAATCATACAAAGAACAGCGTCAAGGTGCATGCCTTTAAGCCCTGCGAGATAAGGGGAGAGAATTATATGCTTTAAATTTTTTTATGGAAACATTGAAAGTCTTAAAAAGGTCGGCTTTTAGAAGTTTGTGGAATCAGCTAGTAAATCTGCCTTCCAGCCTGATTGGAGGTCGTCGGGCAAGGGCAGAGAGAGGATGCTGAACGGAGAGGTCTGATTGGAGCGTATGGTGTAATTACTGTCTGCAGATAGGAAGGGGCAGCAACATTTTGGCTTGGTATTCTGGACTGAGTGATTTGAATAGAATCACTGCATTCTCCATTCTCTGCCTTTTTGCCTTTCATAGACTCTGCAGTCCATGTTATCGTCAGTGAAGATGGGAAAGCCAGTCAACGAGGATGAAATCCCGCCCCCTGTTGCCACGGGCAGCAGACCCACATCTGCCCATCAGGCAGCTGAGCCAATCAGAGAGTGCACAGACCCACGGCGGCGTGCATCTGCGCACTCCAGCAATGGGAGTCTCAGACAGGGGACTCCACCTACTGCACCAAAACTCCGCCCCCCACCATCACTGCAGAAGACTTCTGCGGCCAGCTCACCTGTTTCTCCCATCAACTGCAACCAACAGAATCATTCTGGTGATTTTTTTGGACCCGCACGCATGCAAACACACACCAAACCCATACACACAAACACAGACCCATACACACTCACACACACACACACACACAGGTCCACACACCTACTTACACACTAAACCTGTTCAAACCCCATATTTCACGCAGTTCGCTCTTCAAAGATGACACAAGGGTGCTTTGGAGAGCACCTAACAGGTCATTAGTGGAAACGGTAAAAAACGATTAGCTTATAACACAAAAGTAATTCCATCTCGACGGCAGGAGAGATGAATTAATTGTCACAATAAAGGTTTAATTGCAGCATTAGATCCAAATAATGTAATTAAGTTGTCATTAATGCATCATAGATGTGGCACGCAATCACAGCAGATATTTGCATATCGTATCACGTGACTCCCATTTGCGTTTCTTCAAGGGACACACTTATACACGGTGTTTAGAGAGAGTTTGTGGCACACGTACCATAAAGCGCCATGCCGGTTAGTCAGATTGTGCTTCCTGACGGCATTGGTGTCGTGTTTGGGGTTAAAGTTTGAAGCTAAGCTGAATATTCGTAAATGTAACCTCGGGGGTTTCGGCTCATTCAGATTTATCGTCCGGCCCAAATTACAAATTGCCAAAGATTTGGAATCCGTTAGTTATTGATTATAAATCGGATGGTGGTCCACGAGGGGTGAACAATAAATGCTCTCATTAGATTGAGGATATTGCGGTTTCCTATTAAGGTGCAAATTAATATAGGGAGTGATCTATAGTACCGATAGACTGTGGGCACTGGACTGGTGACAAGCATGGTGGTTTTTGACTGAAAATCTTTTGTCTTGTGTGTGTGTGTGTGTGTGTGCGCGAGCTCACATGTGTTTGTGTGTATGTATGTGCTTGTGTGGGTGTGCATGCATGTGTGTGTTTGTGTGTGTGTGTGTGTGTGTGTGTGTGTGTGTGTGTGTGTGTGTGTGTGCATGTGCTCACGTGTTTGTTATATATGTGCTTGTGTGGGTGCACATGTGTTTGTTTGTGTTTATGTGTGTGTGTGTGTGTGTGTGTCTGTGTGTGTCTG
>CM056387.1:30253311-30270714 GCA_029718625.1 Synaphobranchus kaupii
TTGATGACAGAGCTGACATGGGGGACAAAGGAGAGGGTGGGGTCAAGGATGAAACCAAGGTTGCGTGCCAGGGGGGAGGGAGTGATGGTTGAGTCATCGATGGTGAGTGAGATGGGGCCGGTCTTTGAAAGTGTGGATTTGGTGCCAATGAGTAGGAGTTCAGTTTTGTCACTGTTGAGTTTGAGGAAATTATGGGTCAGCCAGGTTTTAATTGTGGAGATGCAGGTATTAATGTGGGTGAGGGGTGGGTTCTGAGTGGATTTTGTGCTAATGTAAATCTGAGTGTCGTCGGCGTAGCAGTGAAAGTCCATGTTAAATTTGCGGATGATGTGACCAAGGGGAAATAGGTAACAGATGAAGAGCAGGGGCCCGAGGACCGAGCCCTGGGGGACCCCCTGCGTGACAGGGGAAAGGGAGGAGGTGTGACCGGAGAGAGAGATGAATTGTTGTCTGCCAGAGAGGTATGAGGTGAACCAGTCAAGTGCGGTGCCCTCAACACCCAGCTGCCCCAGCCTTTGAAGGCAAGATCTACCTCAGGCCCGATTTACTAAGACCTTTAGGGTGTGCAAAACCTTTTAGCACACGCGGAACTAATGACAAAACATTGATTGGTGCAAAAGAAATACCATGACCAATTGGTCATGCTATTGGTTTTGCGTGTGCTAAAAGGTTTTGCACATGCTAAAGATCTTAGTAAAGACCCCTAGTGTTTCACCTAGAGCATGGAGTGCTATTGTGTATTTCTTAGACTCTTGTTGCAACAGGCCTGGATTATTTTCTTAATAAATTAATGCATTTGTGGGTGTGACCCAGTCTGTGGGGTGGCCGAATCTCGAGTCATGTGTGGGGCTGGGGTTCGATCCCCGCCATGGAACCTTCTAAACTGTCATCCCTTCTCTGTCTTCTTCCCTCTCTCTGCTTTCTTTATGCCTGAATAAAGCAAAAAATGCAAAATGAGGTCTTTCCACTCTCCATTTATATAAATAAATAAAATATTTAAGATTTAAGGAAAACGCAGGGCATTTTGCTGCGTTTTGTCTGTCTGGGGTTGTCTGACAACGGCATGCCAACGCTGTGCTCTGCTTCGGCGGAGTTCAACTCTGTGGGTCTGAGAGTGCGTTTCGATTGGCCTTTCAGCCCAGCAGCAGCTGGAATTCCTGTTGGCCAGGAGGCAGCAGTTTGTGCGGGCGGCCCTGCGCTCCAAGCAGATGAACGACATGCAGGGCGCCGCGCTCCACCTCCGCCACGCCAAGGGCCTGGATCACATGATCACCGCCGCCAAGGGGGGGCTGCCCGTCGACATCACCAAGGTAACGGAGATTGAGCGGCCCAATTTCCCGCGGTAGAGAGGGGAGTACATCATCGCGACAGCGGGGGGAAACGACGACGGGGGCGTGACCTGTCTGGTCAGGAGACTCTCGGAGCAATAGGAGAGTAATGGAGGGAGAAAATGGAGGGAATAATTATGGCCCCTGAGGCTGTTGTACTCTCTGAAGTTTCTACCTGTTGTTTCTTTCTGACCAAGTTTAGTCTCCCACCCCCCCCTCACTTTCTCTGTTCACCCCCCCCCCCCCCCCCCCATCAAAAAAACTGAACTGAACTTCAGGTACCACAGCTTTGTACTTTCTTTAAATATTAATATATTATTCTTGTTTTTTCTGTCAATCTCTCTCTTTCTCTCTCTTTTTCTCTCTCCCAATCTCTCTTTTCTTTGTCTTTCTCTCTCTCTCTCTCTTTGCACCTGTGTCTCCAGGTCCCTGGAGCCCCAGTGGCAGAGGAAGGCTACTCCCTGGCCCAGTCGTGTGGCTCTGCAGTCTCACCCCACACCTCTGAGCAGTACAACCAGCTGGTGGAGCTTCTCCGACAGCAGCACGAGGTCCCCTCTTTCACCTGCTTTCCCCCTGTTTTCACTCCTCTTTCACCTGCTTTCCCCCTGTTTTCACTCCTCTTTCACCTGCTTTCCCCCTGTTTTCACTCCTCTTTCACCTGCTTTCCCCCTGTTTTCACTCCTCTTTCACCTGCTTTCCCCCTGTTTTCACTCCTCTTTCACCTGCTTTCCCCCTGTTTTCACTCCTCTTTCACCTGCTTTCCCCCTGTTTTCACCCCTCTTTCACCTGCTTTCCCCCTGTTTTTACTCCTCTTTCACCTGCTTTCCCCCTGTTTTCACCTCTCTTTCACCTGCTTTCCCCCTGTTTTCACTCCTCTTTCACCTGCTTTCCCCCTGTTTTCACTCCTCTTTCACCTGCTTTCCCCCTGTTTTCACTCCTCTTTTACCCCTTTTTCACCCCACTTTCACCCTTCATTCATCCCCCTTTCACCACTCTTTCACCCTTCATTCATCCCCCTTTCACCACTCTTTCACCCCTCTTTCATCCCCCTTTCACCACTCTTTCACCCTTCATTCATCCCCCTTTCACCACTCTTTCATCCCCCTTTCACCACTCTTTCACCCCTCTTTCATCCCCCTTTCACCACTCTTTCACCCTTCATTCATCCCCCTTTCACCACTCTTTCACCACTCTTTCATCCCCCTTTCACCACTCTTTCACCCCTCTTTCATCCCCCTTTCATCCCCCTTTCACCACTCTTTCACCCTTCATTCATCCCCCTTTCATCCCTCTTTCATGCCTCTTTCACCCTTCATTCATCCCCCTTTCACCACTCTTTCACCCCTCTTTCATCCCCCTTTCACCACTCTTTCACCACTCTTTCACCCCTCTTTCATCCCCCTTTCACCACTCTTTCACCCCTCTTTCATCCCCCTTTCACCACTCTTTCACCCCATTTTTACCCCTCTTTCATCCCACACTCCTTTCATTCCTCTCCACACAGTCGCTACCAGGGTCACTCTGCATGGCGTTCACGCTGCACTGTAATCATCCTGGTACTCACTGTGCCACTGCAAACACACTGTTATTACCTTCCCACCCAGGTGAAATTTCAATCCCTCTCGCCTTTGATATGAAGGGTTTCCATGGTGATACACAAAATTTAAAAAAAAGACATTGTCCTTTTTTAATCTCTTTTGTAGCTCCATTTTCCACCAGATTTTATGGTTATGAAATGGAGAGGCTGTGTTTGATATGTAAATTACGCTTTGCGGATTTTGCGAGAGGCCTGCTCCCTTCTACAATGTCATGGGAATTCATTTAGGTTTTGGCTCGGCGGTTCCGAGAGCATGCAAGCATATCTGTATTCACATTTATTAATGTGAACTCTTGTCTGCCTGTCACCTATTTTTATTTAAATTTTTTTTTTCCTTCCCCCAGATTCTCATTGATACTGCAGTCATGCCACCGTTTTAAATACCTGTTGACCGGCATCCATTCAGCAGGCACCTCCTCTAACAGTGCTTTCCTCTTTGTCTCCACAGAAGTGCCTTGGCTACTCCCAGCAGTTCACCCACATGGGCAATGTAGCTGAGACCGTCAGGTCAGTCAAGGCCCGGCTTAATTAAAGCAGTAAACAACTGCTGCAAAGCAGATGTTCAGGCTCTCTAGTGGCGACTTGCATACACAGCAATCCTCCACTTGAACAGCATGCCACCACCATACTGAATGCACACAGGTAAATATAATAATAATAATAATAATAATATAGGCATTTGGCAGTTTAGATTACTTTACATGCAATCAATTTATACAGCTGGATATTTACTGAAGCGATTTAGGATAAGAATGTTGCTCAAGGGTAAAACCTTGCAATTCCAAACCCAGTTCCCTGTGGCTTGTGTTACGCTGCTGCAGGTACTTTCACAACAGAGTAGCTCATTCAATGCTAACTGAGGGGTGACTTTTTGTTTTTCTTTGAAGAGGTTTTCACGCCACACTTTTTTCCAGTCCAATTTGAACTGGTCAAACGGATTGAAAATTGGTTGGACCATGTCCTGTCTCTCTGAATCCACACCCTGAGCTAAGCCCCCCACTAATGAGTTTGGTTTCTTCCTACGTGCCATCCTCTGAGTTTTGTCCTTGTTCGCTGGCACTTTTGGCTTGCCTTTCTGGAGTTCAGAACCATTTTTTCCCTTGAATATAAATTACATTTTAATTTAATTTGATTCGGTAGAGCTTGGGGGCCAGCTGCCCCCTCTTTTCACACTGAACGGTTCCACCAGCTGAGTTCTCTCCTCAAGGCCCCCGATTGGCCGCAAGGAGTCACTCTTGCACAATGAGATGGGAACATACCACAATAGGATTTTTAAGTGCACCTGAATGTCTTAGTATCCCGTGAATCCCTTAGTATCCCGTCTGAGCGTCCTGTGTAGTGGCGAGTTTGGTGGACCAGCAGCTGTGTCTGTGTGCGCAGGTTCGAGAAGCTGGCGGAGGAGTGCATGAACAACATCGAGGTGCTGAGGCAGGCCCACGGCAAGGGCTACCCCGTCCCCAAATTCCACACAGAGGAGCGCACCTTCAGCACCGTCAAGTACGTAGCGCCCCAGAGACGCAGCCGAAATGGCGCGTCACCCAGGGGTTTGGTCATTCAGAATCACTCGAATATACAAAGGCTGGTGATTCAATCAGTCCATTTAGTCAACATGATCAATTTAGTCCATTCAAAAATTAAGACTTCAAGATTTGATCTTGGTTTAGAATTTATCACAGTTCAGGCCCCCTAGTGGTGATGTACATACACAGCAATTCTCCTCTTGAATGGCATGCCACCACCAGACAGAATTTATTCTGTGCTTATAATAACATAGTGTTGGCTACAATTGCATACTTACTTACTGTAGAGGATACGTAAGCCCATTGGCACGTTTTCTCTGTCAATAGTGAGGCTAACAGCACTACAGTCATCAGAAGGGAATCTCATATTTCTCTCACTCCTTGTCTCTGCTCTACAGGATTCTTCCCAACCTGACCAGCAGTGACATGATACTGACTATTGTGAAGGGCATCAACCTCCCTGCCCCCTCAGGTACATCTCTGTCTGTCTGTCTGTCTGCCTGTCTGCTTGACTGTCCATCAAACATGGGGCACCGCTGTCGTCCCCTTGAGCAAAGTACTTACCCTGCTTTCCGTTAATTGTGAATGCAATCTGATTTGGTCTGGATGAGAGCATCTGCTCAATGTGTATAAGCGTAAATGTAAAATCTCTGTCCGTTTGTCTGTGTTCAGGAGTTTCCCCAAAGGCTATGGACACCAGTGTGCGCTTTGACTTTCCGTTCCCCAGCTCAGTAAGACGCCCGCACAAACGCAGTATTCCCCATGCACTGATTACTTTTGATAAAGTGGGTTAGGTGGGACTCTGATGAAATTCTGTTTTCTCCTATTTGTGTGTGTGTGTGTGTGTGTGCGTTTGCGCGTGCATTTGTGTGTGTGTGTGTGTGTGCGTGTGCGTGTGCATTTGTCTGTGTATGTGTGTTCTGTACCTTTAGGAAGAAGCGCAGAAGGATAAAACCAGCTCTGTGAAAAACACCAACAGCCCAGGTACCAGTTCACTACACATTGGGAAGCACTAAAACACACTGACTTAATGAAAAACACTGACACTCTGACACACTGGGAAGCACTAAATCACAAAATCACACTGGCTTAATGAAAAACACTGACACACTGAAACTGCACTGCACTGACTACACAGGACTCACTCCTCTGACGCACTAAAACAGCACACTGATGCACTTACACACTCACATTTCAATGCAAAAATAACACACTGACACTGATAAATTGACACAATGATGACCAGACAGCTGTGCTACCTGCTTGACCCTGCCCTTTGTCCCTCTGTCTCCTTCCCTCCCTCCCTCTCTTTCTCCTTCCCTCTCTCATCCTCTCCTTCCCTCTCACTTCTCTTTCTCCTTTCCTCTCTCTCTTTTTCTTTCTCCCTCTATCTCATCCTCTCCTTCCCTCTCTCACTTTCTTTCTCTTTCCCTCTCTCTCTTTCTTTTTTTTCCTCTCTTTATTCCTCTCCTTCCTTCTCTCTCTGTCTGTTTCTCCTTCACTCTCCCTCCCGCTCACAGAGTTCAAGGAGCAGTTTAAACTCAACATCAGTCGAGGTCATCGGAGTTTAAAGAGGGTCCTTCAATCCAGGGGAATCAAGTTTGAGGTCATTCACAAGGGGTGAGGGTGTGTGTGTTTGATTGTTGTGACTTTGTGAGTATGTGTATGATGGTGAATGTGTGTTTGTGTATGTGTGTGTGTTTGTGTTCATGTGTGAGAGGGAGAGAGAGAGAGTGTGTGAGTGACTAGGCCTCTCTCTGCAGTGGGTTGTTTAAGACAGAGAAGGTGATGGGCAGTGCTCAAATCAAGCTGGAAACCCTGGAGAAAGAGTGTGAGATCAGACAGCTGATAGAGGTGAGAGGTGATCTGTCCCTGGCCTGTACACACACACACACACACACACACACACACACACAAATACGTATTGCACTCTCTCTCTCACACACACACACACACACACAGATTCACTCACATACGTGTATTCACAAAGTCACACATACCACCATATAAACACAACCTCCCTGATCACAGATTAGTGTCTGTGCATCTGTTTATGCATGTGTATGTGCTTTCATGTGTCTCTCAGAAATAAAGGTACAGTGGAGGTACATTTTTGCTCCTTAAGGCACACATTTTCCAAATGTACCCTGAAAGTACAATAATGTTTTCTTAGGGTACTAATAAGTACTCTTTGGGTACTAATAAGTATCTTTTCCAGAAAAAAAGGTACAAATTAATTGTGTATTTTTGGCTAGGGGTAAAATTTTACGTACCTATAGGGTACCACCCCAGCGACAAGCTTTTCTACCTTTTTAGGTACTTTTTGTACTTTTTTTTCTGAGAGTGTGTGTGTGTACTCTGAAACAGGTGCTGGATGGACGAAAGCCCACAGGGGGGCACTTAGAGGTGGTGGTGAAAATTCGGGAGCCCCTGGGGGGGCCACAGGTCCACGCCGTCACAGAGCGCTGGCTGGTCCTGGACCCCCTCACTATGCCCACGGTGAGGCCAGGCTGGGACGGGACTGAATGATGTCACTTCCTGTCGTCATTATGATAGCGTACCCATTATCGGTTTGTGTTCATTGCAATCTGTGTCTCTGTCCTACAGGTCGCAGTTCCTAAACCCAAACCACAGACTGAGAATGTGAAAAACATCAATGCCAGGTCAGCGAATGTCTGTCTGTCTGTCTGTCTTCCTAATCATAATGCTTGTTTACCGCTTGTTTATAAGTCCACTGTGCCTTTTTTGTCTGTCTGTCTGTCCGTGTGCCTGTCTCTATGTGTTTGTGGGTGTTTGAGAGGACAGGGATGGATGTGGGCGTGTTTCTTTGCTATCACCTGCCCTCCCTGCAATAATAGCCCAGCGCTCTTGCCAGGGGCTCCATTTGTGCGCTCCGATAAACACAAAATTAGCTTAGCACTTGTTTTACCTCTGTGACTGTGTGGCTCTGAGTTTACCCACATCTTATTAATTTGCTGTCTTACCTCTCTGCTACCTCTCCACTCCCTACCTCTCTCGCTGTCTCTTTCACTCTTTCTCTCTTGCTTACTCTCTCTTTCTCTGCCCCCTTCTCTCCTTCCCTCCGTCCCTTTCTTCCCTGCCCTCCCTCCCTCTCTCACTCTCTCTCTTTCTCTTGCTCTCATTCCATGTAGAGCTTCAAATTCAGTCTGGTGCATTGTGTGAAAATGAAAATGCCATCGGGAATCTTACGATTGTTGCCGCGGGTGAGGGATAAGAAAGAGATGGATAGTGAGAGGAGGAGAATAAAAACAAGAGCAGGGCAGAGAGAGGGAGAGATAAAGAAAGAGAATTGGAGCGACGGAGAAAAGAGAAGAAGACAATCGCCTGCCTCCGGTCAGTTCTTTGTCTGATTGTCTTACAGATCGTCAGTCTGCACTCTCTTCTGACCGCGCCCGTGCACCTCTGCCCACCATTCAACCGGGCCCAAATTGGACCACTTCCCGCCTCTCCCACAGCCTGACACAGGGAGGGAGGCATATGGGACAGTATCCCAGTCAAAAATTTAGAGATGGGAAAATGGTCCCTGGAATAGACGGTGCTCTGAGATCTCACACAGAAACAGCAGTCAAACCAAAGAGGACTACAAACCACCTCTACCTATTATCTGTGTACTCAGGACTACAAGATCCAGAAAACTGGTCTTAATCTATTGGGGGGGGGGGGTTGCTTGTCATCACCCCAGTAACTGCAGTAAGGGATGGAAAATAAGCAAAATAAGCTGCTCTTTTTTTTTTACCAGACTGAATTTGATCGTATCATCATTGCATCCTCTGAGCCATGGGTTCAATGGGTCTGCTTTTTTTATATTGCATTGTGCATTTTATGCATCATGTGTTGCTCTATGTCATGGGAAATTGTAAAATTGTCTTGGATTGTGTATACAAATATTATATATATAAATAAAAATATAAAATATGTATCAATATGTATACATATAGCGATTAGTTGGGCTAAATGGCCTATTTTTGTTAATATGTGTTCTTAGACACATACTAATGTGATTTTAAATCAGTTATCTATTGATCTCATCTAATTGATTGATTAATACAATATATTTATATTTTAATAAAACAGTGAATGAGTGTTGATGTGGCTTTGGAATGTACAGGGGTAAGATATAATAATAATAATAATAATAATAATAAAAGCACATTTTATGTATATAGCACCTTTCTCAAACCTAAGGACAATTTACAGAGCAAAAGATAATAAGGCAATAAGGAGAGAAAACAAATGAAAATGAAATGAATGAGCAAAACCAAGAGTGGAAGAAGAGGGACGAAGGAGAAGCCTTTGGTGCAGAGTGAGGGAAGTAGTGTTGGGCGAAGAGGTGGGTATTTAAGTGGGATTTGATGTAGAGATATTGGTGCAGTCACAGAGATGTTGCGGTAGTGTATTCCAGAGCTTGGGGCCCATGGCACTGAGGGACCAGCCCCCCATAGAGGACAGTCTGGTTTTGGGGAGCAGCAGAAGTCCAGTGCTGGAGGACCTGAGGGTGCATGCAGGAGTGTAGGGGAGGAGTAGTTTGGTGAGGTAGGAATGGGCTAGACCGTTAAGTGCTTTGTAAGCAATGAGAAAGATTTTATAGTGTATGTGTGAGGAAATGGGAAACCAGTGGAGCTGACAGGATGGGAGTGATGTGAACCGATTTCTTGGTATGTGTGTGTGACAGCTGACAGCTGAGTTATGGACATATTGCAGTTTTTGGAGTGTTTTGCCAGGGATATTGCAGAAAAAGGTTATTGCAGTAATTGAGACGGGAGGTTATGAATGCGTGGACCAGGGTTGCAACGTCATTCCGGGTGAGGGATGGGCAAAGTCGTTAGACGTTTTGGAGATCAAAAAATGTATTCTTAGTGAGAGAGTTCATGTGGGGTTCGAAGCTGAGTGAGGGATCAAAGATGAGGCTAAGGTTTCAGACAGTTGTAGAGGGTTTCAGTCCTGTTAGAATGATTTCAGTTTTGTTTCAGGAAATTGGTGGCCATCCAGAGCTTTATGTCATGAATGCAGGCTATGAATGAGGGGAGTGGTATTTGAGACCATGGCGGTGAATGCTTTGACCTAGGAGAAGCATGTAAATAATGAATGGAAGGGAGCCAAGAACTGATCCTTGGAGAACACCTTGTGTGATGGGGCTGTGGAGGATTTCCTAAGGTAATTAAGTGTTGTATATCTGAAAGGTAAGATGTGAACCAGGCAAGAGCAGTACTGGCGAGACCAATGGTGGAGAGTAGATGAGAGAGAAGAATGTAAAATGCAGCACTTTGGTCAAGGAGATGGAGGATGTTCAATGAACCAGTGTTAACAGTGGCGGCCATTTAAAACTGATGAGTGCTGCCTCAGTGCTGTGGAATGGACAGGAACCAGACTGGAATGGCTCAAAAAGCTTATCGTGGACATAACGGTCTGTAACTGAGATACACAACTCTCTCTAGGACTTTGGGGAGGTATGGGAGGTTGGCGATGGGTCTGTAATTGTCAAGTGAGGAAGCGTCTAGACCAGGTTTCTTAAGTATGGGTGTGACTGCAGTAGTTTTCAAGGACAAAACCAGAGGTAAATGACACGTTAACAAAATGAGAGATGGGGACAGGGATGTTGGGAAGGCATGCTTTGAGTGGAGGAGTAGGGTCAGGGTCGAGCAGACGGGAGCAGGAACTAGATTTTTCTGATCATTTCTGTCCTGTAGGCAGTGGGTGTGAACCTTGTGAGGGTGACATCAGGATTTGCATGATGAGTTTCATGGGGAGTGTCAGATGGTTTAATGGGGAAATATGTTGGTAAATGTTGGAGGAAAGAGTTTTGCATTGTGGTGTCTCTGTTAATGCATAGACATACTGGGTGAGGGAGGGCGTTGTGTGATACCTGTATTTTTCTCAGCAGCTCTTAAACCTGCATTGTCAGTAAAGCTGGAAACAAGAAAGGCATGAAATAATTATAACAATAATACATTATATTATACATTATACTTTGGTGTGATGCCAGTTTTCAGATAATTATTAATACCAAGAAGAATTATAATAATTATTATAATGGTATAATTACTATAGTGTAGCACCTGGTTTGTAGCCCCAGGTTTCGTACTGTGTAAAGTAAAGTGAAATGCCTAAGTGCACTGTGTGTGTGTGTGTGTGTACCCCTCTTTCTTTCTCAGCACCCCCCCTCCTCCTCCTCCTCGGTACAAGCTTCACAGCATCAATCTGCTGGCTCACGATAAAGAGGCTCTGGAGAACAAGGTCTGTTTTTCTGTACTGTACATCGGTAATGACCCTGTGTGTGTGTGTGTGTGTGTGTGTGTGTGTGTGTGTGAGAGAGAGAGAGAGAGAGAGAGAGAGAGTGAGTATGGGTGTGTGTGTGTGTGTGTGTGTGTGTGTGAGAGAGAGAGAGAGTGAGTATGGGTGTGTGTGTGTGTGTGGGGAGAGAGTATGTATGGGTGTGTGCATGTGTGTGTGTGACCGAGAGAGATTATGTGTGTGTGTGTGTGTGTGTGTGTGTGAGAGAGAGAGAGAGTGAGTATGGGTGTGTGTGTGTGTGTGGAGAGAGAGTATGTATGGGTGTGTGCATGTGTGTGTGTGACCGAGAGAGATTATGTGTGTGTGTGTGTGTGTGTGTGTGTGAGAGAGAGAGAGAGAGAGTGAGTATGTGTGTGTGTGTGTGGAGAGAGAGTATGTATGGGTGTGTGCATGTGTGTGTGTGACCGAGAGAGATTATGTGTGTGTGTGTGTGTGTGTGTGTGTGTGTGAGAGAGAGAGTGAGTATGGGTGTATGGGTGTGTGTGTGTGTGTGTGTGTGTGTGTGTGTGAGGAGAGAGAGAGTGAGAGAGAATGAGTATGGGTGTATGGGTGTGTGTGTGTGTGTGTGTGTGTGTGTGTGTGTGTGTGTGTGTGTGTGTGTGTGTGTGTGTGAGGAGAGAGAGAGTATGTATAAGTGTGTGCCTGTGTGTGTGACAGAGAGAGATTATGTGTGTGTGTGTGTGTGTGTGTGTGTGTGTGTGTGTGTGTGTGTGTGTGAGAGAGCGAGAGAGAGTATGGGTGTGTGTGTGTGTGTGTTTGTGTGTGTGTGTGGAGAGAGAGAGTATGTATGGGTGTGTGCGTGTGTGTGTGTGTGTGTGTGTGTGTGTGAGAGAGAGTGAGTATGGGTGTGTGCCTGTGTGTGTGACAGAGAGAGATTATGTGTGTATGTGTGTGTGTGTGTGTGTGTGTGTGTGTGTGTGTGTGTGTGTGAGAGAGAGAGAGTGAGAGAGAATGAGTATGGGTGTATGGTGTGTGTGTGTGTGTGTGTGTGTGAGGAGAGAGAGAGAGTATGTATGGGTGTGTGCCTGTGTGTGACAGAGAGAGATTATGTGTGTGTGTGTGTGTGTGTGTGTGTGTGTGTGTGTGTGTGTGTGTGTGTGTGTGTGTGTGTGTGTGTGTGTGACAGAGAGAGAGAGAGAGAGAGAGAGAGTGAGTATATGTCTGTTATGCTGGGACCGGTGAGAGACAGGAAAGCTGTCTCTGGAATGGGCCCTAACAGAACCAGTTTTACATGGGACTTCACCTCTGGATATAACTCAGGTGAAATGATAGGGTCGGCAGAACTCAGGGATCATGTTGCAGGTGCAGGTGTGGGAAGAGTCATCTCTTAAAGTTTCCCAACAGGTCAGTATTTATGTTTCTTTTTCTTGACATGTCAGCCATACCTGTAACCACGCCTCCGTCCTCCCCTTTCCCTCCCCACAGATCTTGGACTGCAGGCGGAGCCACAGGGACCCGCCCCTGGACCTGCTGCAGCAGCACCGTGAGCTGGGCCAGCGTCTGCAGTGGCAGGCTGCGCGGATGGACAGAGCCACGCCCGTCATGCTCGCAGGTATAGTGTTCCGGCTGCCCCTGCTGTCTCCCGCCCTCCTCGCTCTCTCCTCCGTCCGCACTCAGCGCGCCTCCACCCTCTCCGTCTTCTTCCAGCCACGCCCAGCCTCTTTACCCCAACCTCCACGTTCTGTACTTCCACCCTCTAAATCTATGTACCCTTTAGAGGCCCATACTGCACACAGTTACACCCCTCCCTCCCACCTCCACTCCATCCTCCATACACCCCCCTATTTCTGCTCACGGACGAGGTCTACGTCCTTTTAGGGTCCCCCATTGGCCTTGTGAATGGAGCAGTACGGTACATTGCAGTCATGTGAGAAACCCTGAGGTGGCACGTCATCATTACCCATAATTCCTTCCTTCAGCTCCCTTTCAGTCATGCTCGATGTCTGCCATTTCTTTTTTTTAAAGAACTGTCTCTGGTGTTTAAAACTTCTTGAAAACTAGCTTTAATCCTGACCTCCCCCTTTCTCGTTCTCTCTGTCTCCTATCTCTTTCCCTTCATCCCTCTCTCTATCTCACACTTTCCCACTCCCTCTCTTTCTCTCACCCCTTCTATCTATCTCTCCCTCCCTCCTCTCACTCTCATTCTTTCTCTTTTCCCTCTGTTTCTGCGTCTCTCAGACTATGACAGTGTTCTCTGTCGGCTTGCGGAGGGTCTTGGGGAGTCTGTGAAGAGACTTTCCATCCAGGGGGACAGGGTGGGTAAAGATATCCCTGCTGAATGTGACCCCCTTGCAGTCCCCTTGCGAGTGTCGCGTCACGTTTGTTCTTTACGGTCATGTAGTCACATTGTGTCTGTCGCCCCCTCTCTGCAGGACGCTGCTAAGGACACACTCGGAAGGCTTAAGATGGTGGAGAGCGAGGTAAAGATGAGTACACAACTATTGTGATGTCACACCATTTTGATGACGCACCATTGTCTAATGTCGAGCCACTGGGATGTTGCGCCATAGTAACATCACCGAAGACCGTAAACCGAAACGTCTGTTTTTTCTACATTAAAACTATTGCATTAGATTTTCTTTGCTTTTTCTGGTGTGCGAGTAACTCTTTATGGATATTCACTTTTTTACCTACGCACCCATCAGCCTTATAACATTTTGCATTTTTATATTGGATCATTGTGACGTCATCACTGTCATTGGGGCACTGCTGTTACCATAGATATAGAACAATAGACGTGACATATCATGTAATGTAATAGTCATTTGGTATTTTGAAATGGAACAATTTGGCAGCCATCTTACCTGGGTACAGCTATAATAAGAACCTATGGCAAAAGTGTCATGTACTTTCTAACCCACTGTGATGTCATAATCAGGTCTCAGAAGCCAGATAGTTGATGATTGGCTCATAGATATAAAAACATGGTTACTGGCCACCATCTTACCTGGGTATGGTCTCAAAAATTGTGCCACTAAACTATGATATATGTCACATCTATTGTTCTATATCTATGAGTGTTACATGCAAGACTCTTCACCGAGACTGTAGCAGGGGCATGGAGTGGGCTCTGAATGTTAATATATGTTCTAAGCTCTTATCTCTAATAATCCCATAAACCACAAGAGGTGCTAGAGATGACTTTGTGATCATTATCTAATGTCATTGATTTGTAATACTTAGCTTAAAGCAGAATGCCGTATAAATGCCAAAATAGGACCCCTGAGACGATTAAATACAGAATTATGAACCAGCTTTGTCACAATAACCCCAAGACTTTGAGTCTAGACAAAAATATGATCGTGTCCACATTAAATGACATTTCAGACTTGCGTCTGTGTAAAGTGCAGTTGTAAGTCAATGAACCATTTGATCTGTTGAATATAAGGTTTTTCTTAGTTCTCAGTCTACTTCCAGCCTAACGGTTGTTTTTCATACAAAATGTGATTGATATTTTGTTGAACTCATTTGGTTTTAGATGGAGTGTCTGAAGAGGAGGGGCAGGCTGAGTTGAGGAGGGAGGAATATGGCGGAGGGGAGGTGGAGGAGGCAGCCCCCGTCTACACAAACACGAAGCCCTTCCACCTGTTACGTATGACTGGTTCCTTGTGTTTGGATTGGATACTACATTACTGTGGCACAACAACCTCGTTATCATAATACAGTATTAATATTTTGAGTTTATTGCTTAAGGTGGTATTTATTTGAGGAGGATGCGCCGATTCTTTCTGACGTCGCACTTTATGTTTCTTTTAATTGAAGTTGAAACCTACTACTTAGTGCAAATGGAAATCATAAACAGCTGCAAGTTGGCTTGGCTACTACCTGTAATACGCTTTATTAGCCTATAAATAATATATCAAACCAACAAGCTTAAATAGCCTACTCTTTTAATCATCTACGTTTTCTCGTGGATTTGCCCGTTTTTTTATAAGAATGTCTGGAACGATGATGTAATTATTTGTCGATGTCCCTCCCTTTTTGTGACGAAACATGTTCAATGACATGGTTGGCTATACGCAGAGGTGGAAATCCAGGGGACATAAAGTAAAAGTCCTCCCCAGTATTTTGTTCCAATCACCTGGATTTGCTAATTAACATAATTCTTCAGCGAGGAGGTAGAACTAATTAATGAAATCAACTGGCTGAGTCTATGGGTGGTAGAAACTCATGGTAGGTGTACTTTATGTCCCCTGGATTTCCACCTCTACGGTTGGTCGAGAGATATAAAAGTTAAAACTCAGTGAGTAGATCTATAGATCATGGAAACAATTATTGAAACGTGCCACAGTGCCGTCATTATTCTCTCTCGAAAATAAAAATTATGGAATTTTTTTAACCTTACAGTATGATGTCGGTGCAGGTGTGCTACTAAACTGCTTTGGTTGTGGATTCTTTTGTTTTTGAATGCTGTCTTGTACTGTCTGGTGGTTTCAACACTACCACATATAATACGTGTACTAAAAAACGAAATAAAATAACATTGATTGAAAATAATGTAGGCTATCCTGCGTTCCAGTGTCCACGCCATTTTATTTAATCGTTTTCTCCAGTGTGTCATCTATTTATATTCAATATCATTCATGTTAAGGGACTTGGACGGTCTAATACGGGAAGCTATATGTGGACAAAAAACTCTTACAGGTGATTACATCCTGTGGTTCACACAAGTGAGTATGCTGTCTTGTTTCATTGCACAAATATAGTTTCTGGCTACATTAATTTGCGAGGCTAATATAAAGTAATTTCCTAGTTAAAGTCTCAAACCTCAAACAAAGGGGACACCGCTGGCATTGAGTGTGAAGATGAAGAATTGGAGAAACGGCTGAGCGAGAAAGGTGGGCGTGGTGAAAAGAAGACACGTGGTTCTGTGTCTCGATATGTCAAAGTGAGAATCTGTACTTCGTTGTTTTCTATGAGCCCTTGTTAATCGTTAAATCAACCGAAGAAGGACCGGCGATATTGTTTTTGTGGGTTGCAAGCTGTGAGTTAGCTACGTGCCATTCGCGGGCCATGACGCTGGAAGCGATCCGTTATCGGCCTGGGTCCTTGCAAATTCTTAACCAGCGGCTACTGCCGCAACAGAGCCAACATGAGGAGATCCATTCTGTCCAGGACGCGTACGAGGCGATTCGGTCCATGAAGGTAAGAAGTGTATCACAGTACTGCAGTGTATCACTGTATCGTTCTCACCGAAGCACTGTCAAGAGTATCAGACTGAGCCAATAGCCTTTATTGGTTCACATTCCTGGGTGAATGTCGGTTGCCTTTGTTTGAATAGGTACGTAGGGTCAGTCTTTGTTTCAGCATATGTGAATGCTCAGTATTGGCTCACTCTTACTCTTATTGTAGCTATGTCAGCTTGTATGTGCATGATAATTATTAAGGTGTATGTCTGTTTATAACCGGGTGTCTGCTTGCACATGTGTGCGTGTCTCTATGGTTACCTACCTGTAGCCTATATATCATAATGGAGATAACGTGTGCATTTGTCGTATTTAGCCTACGCATTAACGAGAGAGAAGTGTAGCTGACAAATCGGGCGATGGGCTCAAAACGGCTAAACTATCATGTATTTCCCACGACAATAGCCAAGCAACCAGTTCCTTAACTGAAGTGACTGATTTGTATTACTTAGCCAAACGTGTAATGGCCTGCTGTAAATTAAGACAATAGCCCCGCTACTTGTACTTCTTGGGCTCCTTTGCGTGCTATAGCGGATCTCCTGGACCGGTTTCGTCAGGATTGAGTGTTGATAAGAACACTGTTGTGTCAACAATTAAAGCATTAAGTTACAGCCGTTAAAGTATTGGCTATTCAGCCAATGAAAAATGTGCGCATTCTTAAATGCAAAATTCAACTGTATGAAGTGCCCCTGCAGCAATTCGCTTCGTTAGGAAACCAATTGACTGTTTATATCTGATTTTTGTGCAGTCTTTTCAGCAAACGCGATTACGGGTTTAAGTAGGCTATAGTTTCACTTACGGCGGGAGCCTACACAAAACAGCACACATACATAATGCAGATTGTTCTCTTCTAAACAATTTGGCCTCAGCGTTGTCCAACGCAGTTTTCCTTTAGCTTAGTGCCTTGCAGATTAACTGGGGTGGATGGGGGTTGTTTGGGGGTCCCATACCTACCTGCCACAGCAGCGCTGTCTTGTTGGCATCACCTGATCCTGGTAGGCTACTGGTACCGGCAGATCCTGCTGGTAGCTACTGAGTCTGGGCATATTTATTATTAATGTTTGTGTAGATGCTCAGCTAATACTCTTTTTTCTAATACTCAATTATTTTGCATGGATTCTATTCACTCTCACACACAAACACGTTCAAACACTCGCATAAACCGTTTAATTTATTGTATTTGTCATCGGTATTTATCGCTGCAACCATCGCTATCAGTGACACACATGCTCAACAGGCAAACTGCAGTGTGCTCAGTTGACCAGTAGAGGTCGCTGTTGTACAATGAGACGCTGTCATCCTGGCCAACTGGGCACACTGCAGTTTTGCCTGTTGAGCATGTGTGTTACTGAAACCCTTCCATCTCTGGGTGAGGGTAGACGTAATTGTTGCCATGCGGGGATGCTGGCTACAGTCCACCCTGGCACAGTTCGACACCAGACCGTGGGGCCCATCTCCTA
>CM056387.1:30271214-30523315 GCA_029718625.1 Synaphobranchus kaupii
GGAAATTGGTGGCCATCCAGAGCTTTATGTCATGAATGCAGGCTATGAATGAGGGGAGTGGTATCGGAGACCATGGCGGTGAATGATTTGACCTAGGAGAAGCATGTAAATAATGAATGGAAGGGAGCCAAGAACTGATCCTTGGAGAACACCTTGTGTGATGGGGCTGTGGAGGATTTCCTAAGGTAATTAAGTGTTGTATGTCTGAAAGGTAAGATGTGAACCAGGCAAGAGCAGTACTGGCGAGACCAATGGTGGAGAGTAGATGAGAGAGAAGAATGTAAAATGCAGCACTTTGGTCAAGGAGATGGAGGATGTTCAATGAACCAGTGTTAACAGAGAGAAGGCGGTCATTTAAAACTGATGAGTGCTGTCTCAGTGCTGTGGAATGGACAGAAACCAGACTGGAATGGCTCAAAAAGCTTATCGTGGACATAACGGTCTGTAACTGAGATACACAACTCTCTCTAGGACTTTGGGGAGGTATGGGAGGTTGGCGATGGGTCTGTAATTGTCAAGTGAGGAAGCGTCTAGACCAGGTTTCTTAAGTATGGGTGTGACTGCAGTAGTTTTCAAGGACAAAACCAGAGGTAAATGACACGTTAACAAAATGAGAGATGGGGACAGGGATGTTGGGAAGGCTTGCTTTGAGTGGAGGAGTAGGGTCAGGGTCGAGCAGACGGGAGCAGGAACTAGATTTTTCTGATCATTTCTGTCCTGTAGGCAGTGGGTGTGAACCTTGTGAGGGTGACATCAGGATTTGCATGATGAGTTTCATGGGGAGTATCAGATGGTTTAATGGGGAAATATGTTGGTAAATGTTGGAGGAAAGAGTTTTGCATTGTGGTGTTTCTGTTAATGCATAGACATACTGGGTGAGGGAGGGCGTTGTGTGATACCTGTATTTTTCTCAGCAGCTCTTAAACCTGCATTGTCAGTAAAGCTGGAAACAAGAAAGGCATGAAATAATTATAACAATAATACATTATATTATACATTATACTTTGGTGTGATGCCAGTTTTCAGATAATTATTAATACCAAGAAGAATTATAATAATTATTATAATGGTATAATTACTATAGTGTAGCACCTGGTTTGTAGCCCCAGGTTTCGTACTGTGTAAAGTAAAGTGAAATGCCTAAGTGCACTGTGTGTGTGTGTGTGTGTGTACCCCTCTTTCTTTCTCAGCACCCCCCCTCCTCCTCCTCCTCGGTACAAGCTTCACAGCATCAATCTGCTGGCTCACGATAAAGAAGCTCTGGAGAACAAGGTCTGTTTTTCTGTACTGTACATCGGTAATGACCCTGTGTGTGTGTGTGTGTGTGTGTGTGTGTGTGTGTGTGTGTGTGTGTGTGTGTGTGTGTGTGTGTGTGTGTGTGTGTGTGTGTGTGTGTGTGTGTGTGTGTGTGTGTGTGTGTGTGTGTGTGTGTGTGTGTGTGTGTGTGTGTGTGTGTGACAGAGAGAGAGTGAGAGTGAGAGTGAGTATATGTCTGTTATGCTGGGACCAGTGAGAGACAGGAAAGCTGTTTTACCAGTTTTACATGGGACTTCACCTCTGGATATAACTCAGGTGAAATGATAGGGTCGGCACAACTCAGGGATCATGTTGCAGGTGCAGGTGTGGGATGAGTCATCTCTTAAAGTTTCCCAACAGGTCAGTATTTATGTTTCTTTTTCTTGACATGTCAGCCATACCTGTAACCACGCCTCCGTCCTCCCCTTTCCCTCCCCACAGATCTTGGACTGCAGGCGGAGCCACAGGGACCCGCCCCTGGACCTGCTGCAGCAGCACCGTGAGCTGGGCCAGCGTCTGCAGTGGCAGGCTGCGCGGATGGACAGAGCCACGCCCGTCATGCTCGCAGGTATAGTGTTCCGGCTGCCCCTGCTGTCTCCCGCCCTCCTCGCTCTCTCCTCCGTCCGCACTCAGCGCGCCTCCACCCTCTCCGTCTTCTTCCAGCCACGCCCAGCCTCTTTACCCCAACCTCCACATTCTGTACTTCCACCCTCTAAATCTATGTACCCTTTAGAGGCCCATACTGCACACAGTTACACCCCTCCCTCCCACCTCCACTCCATCCTCCATACACCCCCCTATTTCCGCTCACGGGCGAGGTCTACGTCCTTTTAGGGTCCCCCATTGGCCTTGTGAATGGAGCAGTACGGTACAATGCAGTCATGTGAGAAACCCTGAGGTGGCACGTCATCATTACCCATAATTCCTTCCTTCAGCTCCCTTTCAGTCATGCTCGATGTCTGCCATTTCTTTTTTTTAAAGAACTGTCTCTGGTGTTTAAAACTTCTTGAAAACTAGCTTTAATCCTGACCTCCCCCTTTCTCGTTCTCTCTGTCTCCTATCTCTTTCCCTTCATCCCTCTCTCTATCTCACACTTTCCCACTCCCTCTCTTTCTCTCACCCCTTCTATCTATCTCTCCCTCCCTCCTCTCACTCTCATTCTTTCTCTTTTCCCTCTGTTTCTGCGTCTCTCAGAGTATGACAGTGTTCTCTGTCGGCTTGCGGAGGGTCTTGGGGAGTCTGTGAAGAGACTTTCCATCCAGGGGGACAGGGTGGGTAAAGATATCCCTGCTGAATGTGACCCCCTTGCAGTCCCCTTGCGAGTGTCGCGTCACGTTTGTTCTTTACGGTCATGTAGTCACATTGTGTCTGTCGCCCCCTCTCTGCAGGACGCTGCTAAGGACACACTCGGAAGGCTTAAGATGGTGGAGAGCGAGGTAAAGATGAGTACACAACTATTGTGATGTCACACCATTTTGATGACGCACCATTGTCTAATGTCGAGCCACTGGGATGTTGCGCCATAGTAACATCACCGAAGACCGTAAACCGAAACGTCTGTTTTTTCTACATTAAAACTATTGCATTAGATTTTCTTTGCTTTTTCTGGTGTGCGAGTAACTCTTTATGGATATTCACTTTTTTACCTACGCACCCATCAGCCTTATAACATTTTGCATTTTTATATTGGATCATTGTGACGTCATCACTGTCATTGGGGCACTGCTGTTACCATAGATATAGAACAATAGACGTGACATATCATGTAATGTAATAGTCATTTGGTATTTTGAAATGGAACAATTTGGCAGCCATCTTACCTGGGTACAGCTATAATAAGAACCTATGGCAAAAGTGTCATGTACTTTCTAACCCACTGTGATGTCATAATCAGGTCTCAGAAGCCAGATAGTTGATGATTGGCTCATAGATATAAAAACATGGTTACTGGCCACCATCTTACCTGGGTATGGTCTCAAAAATTGTGCCACTAAACTATGATATATGTCACATCTATTGTTCTATATCTATGAGTGTTACATGCAAGACTCTTCACCGAGACTGTAGCAGGGGCATGGAGTGGGCTCTGAATGTTAATGTATGTTCTAAGCTCTTATCTCTAATAATCCCATAAACCACAAAAGGTGCTAGAGATGACTTTGTGATCATTATCTAATGTCATTGATTTGTAATACTTAGCTTAAAGCAGAATGCCCTATAAATGCCAAAATAGGACCCCTGAGACGATTAAATACAGAATTATGAACCAGCTTTGTCACAATAACCCCAAGACTTTGAGTCTAGACAAAAATATGATCGTGTCCACATTAAATGACATTTCAGACTTGCGTCTGTGTAAAGTGCAGTTGTAAGTCAATGAACCATTTGAGCTGTTGAATATAAGGTTTTTCTTAGTTCTCAGTCTACTTCCAGCCTAACGGTTGTTTTTCATACAAAATGTGATTGATATTTTGTTGAACTCATTTGGTTTTAGATGGAGTGTTTGAAGAGGAGGGGCAGGCTGAGTTGAGGAGGGAGGAATATGGCGGAGGGGAGGTGGAGGAGACAGCCCCCGTCTACACAAACACGAAGCCCTTCCACCTGTTACGTATCACTGGTTCCTTGTGTTTGGATTGGATACTACATTACTGTGGCACAACAACCTCGTTATCATAATACAGTATTAATATTTTGAGTTTATTGCTTAAGGTGGTATTTATTTGAGGAGGATGCGCCGATTCTTTCTGACGTCGCACTTTATGTTTCTTTTAATTGAAATTGAAACCTACTACTTAGTGCAAATGGAAATCATAAACAGCTGCAAGTTGGCTTGGCTACTATCTGTAATACGCTTTATTAGCCTATAAATAATATATCAAACCAACAAGCTTAAATAGCCTACTCTTTTAATCATCTACGTTTTCTCGTGGATTTGGCCGTTTTTTTTATAAGAATGTCTGGAACGATTATGTAATTATTTGTCGATGTCCCTCCCGTTTTGTGACGAAACATGTTCAATGACATGGTTGGCTATACGCAGAGGTGGAAATCCAGGGGACATAAAGTAAAAGTCCTCCCCAGTATTTTGTTCCAATCACCTGGATTTGCTAATTAACATAATTCTTCAGCGAGGAGGTAGAACTAATTAATGAAATCAACTGGCTGAGTCTATGGGTGGTAGAAACTCATGGCAGGTGTACTTTATGTCCCCTGGATTTCCACCTCTACGGTTGGTCGAGAGATATAAAAGTTAAAACTCAGTGAGTAGATCTATAGATCATGGAAACAATTATTGAAACGTGCCACAGTGCCGTCATTATTCTCTCTCGAAAATAAAAATTATGGAATTTTTTTTAACCTTACAGTATGATGTCGGTGCAGGTGTGCTACTAAACTGCTTTGGTTGTGGATTCTTTTGTTTTTGAATGCTGTCTTGTACTGTCTGGGTGGTTTCAACACTACCGCATATAATACGTGTACTAAAAAACGAAATAAAATAACATTGATTGAAAATAATGTAGGCTATCCTGCGTTCCAGTGTCCATGCCATTTTATTTAATCGTTTTCTCCAGTGTGTCATCTATTTATATTCAATATCATTCATGTTAAGGGACTTGGACGGTCTAATACGGGAAGCTATATGTGGATGATGTAATACAAAAAAACTCTTACAGGTGATTACATCCTGTGGTTCACACAAGTGAGTATGCTGTCTTGTTTCATTGCACAAATATAGTTTCTGGCTACATTAATTTGCGAGGCTAATATAAAGTAATTTCCTAGTTAAAGTCTCAAACCTCAAAACAAAGGGGACACCGCTGGCATTGAGTGTGAAGATGAAGAATTGGAGAAACGGCTGAGCGAGAAAGGTGGGCGTGGTGAAAAGAAGACACGTGGTTCTGTGTCTCGATATGTCAAAGTGAGAATCTGTACTTCGTTGTTTTCTATGAGCCCTTGTTAATCGTTAAATCAACCGAAGAAGGACCGGCGATATTGTTTTTGTGGGTTGCAAGCTGTGAGTTAGCCTACGTGCCATTCGCGGGCCATGACGCTGGAAGCGATCCGTTATCGGCCTGGGTCCTTGCAAATTCTTAACCAGCGGCTACTGCCGCAACAGAGCCAACATGAGGAGATCCATTCTGTCCAGGACGCGTACGAGGCGATTCGGTCCATGAAGGTAAGAAGTGTATCACAGTACTGCAGTGTATCACTGTATCGTTCTCACCGAAGCACTGTCAAGAGTATCAGACTGAGCCAATAGCCTTTATTGGTTCACATTCCTGGGTGAATGTCGGTTGCCTTTGTTTGAATAGGTACGTAGGGTCAGTCTTTGTTTCAGCATATGTGAATGCTCAGTATTGGCTCACTCTTACTCTTATTGTAGCTATGTCAGCTTGTATGTGCATGATAATTATGAAGGTGTATGTATGTTTATAACCGGGTGTCTGCTTGCACATGTGTGCGTGTCTCTATGGTTACCTACCTGTAGCCTATATATCATAATGGAGATAACGCGTGCATTTGTCGTATTTAGCCTACGCATTAACGAGAGAGAAGTGTAGCTGACAAATCGGGCGATGGGCTCAAAACGGCTAAACTATTATCATGTATTTCCCACGACAATAGCCAAGCAACCAGTTCCTTAACTGAAGTGACTGATTTGTATTACTTAGCCAAACGTGTAATGGCCTGCTGTAAATTAAGACAATAGCCCCGCTACTTGTACTTCTTGGGCTCCTTTGCGTGCTATAGCGGATCTCCTGGACCGGTTTCGTCAGGACTGAGTGTTGATAAGAACACTGTTGTGTCAACAATTAAAGCATTAAGTTACAGCCGTTAAAGTATTGGCTATTCAGCCAATGAAACATGTGCGCATCTGCGCAATTTGGATTGGCCGGCTACGGTTCTTAAATGCAAAATTCAACTGTATGAAGTGCCCCTGCAGCAATTCGCTTCGTTAGGAAACAAATTGACTGTTTATATCTGATTTTTGTGCAGTCTTTTCAGCAAACGCGATTACGGGTTTAAGTAGGCTATAGTTTCACTTACGGCGGGAGCCTACACAAAGCAGCACACATAGCTACATAATGCAGATTGTTCTCTTCTAAACAATTTGATACATTCCTTTGTCTCTATGATATAAATTGTCCTGGCCTCAGCGTTGTCCAACGCAGTTTTCCTTTAGCTTAGTGCCTTGCAGATTAACTGGGGTGGATGGGGGTTGTTTGGGGGTCCCATACCTACCTGCCACAGCAGCGCTGTCTTGTTGGCATCACCTGATCCTGGTAGGCTACTGGTACCGGCAGATCCTGCTGGTAGCTACTGAGTCTGGGCATATTTATTATTAATGTTTGTGTAGATGCTCAGCTAATACTCTTTTTTCTAATACTCAATTATTTTGCATGGATTCTATTCACTCTCACACACAAACACGTTCAAACACTCGCATAAACCGTTTAATTTATTGTATTTGTCATCGGTATTTATCGCTGCAACCATCGCTATCAGTGACACACATGCTCAACAGGCAAACTGCAGTGTGCGCAGTTGACCAGTAGAGGTCGCTGTTGTACAATGAGACGCTGTCATCCTGGCCAACTGGGCACACTGCAGTTTGCCTGTTGAGCATGTGTGTTACTGAAACCCTTCCATCTCTGGGTGAGGGTAGACCTAATTGTTGCCATGCGGGGATGCTGGCTACAGTCCACCCTGGCACAGTTCGACACCAGACCGTGGGGCCCATCTCCTAGAACAGGATGAGCTACCCAGCAGCCCCCATGCAGCATGTTTTTTTATGATTTGGCCAGTCCCCCGGTCTAGGCCCCACATAGTGCTTTAACCCCCCCCCGAATGTGTGCCAGGTGAGGGGTGCTCCAGCCATCGCCATCGTGGGGTGCCTGAGTCTGGCTGTGGAGCTGCGGGCCGGGATGGGGGACAGCAACCTGCTCTCCTTCTTAAGGAAGTCCCTGGCCCACCTGACCTCTGCCCGTCCCACGGCTGTGAACCTGGCCCGGGCCGCCAGAGAACTGATGGAATTCACGGAGAGAGAGAGCACATGGAGGACAGCGGAAGAGCTGAGAGAGAGGTACAGAAAGAAAGAGAGAGAGAGAGAGAGAGAGAGAGGTATGGAGAGAGAAAGATACTTTATGATGTTCATTCATTATTTGTTTTTACTTACCTGTACATTTTTATTATGACAATCATTATTATAGTTGTCGCTGTTGTTTTGATTTAAGCATGTCTGTATGTCACTTAGCGTAGTCATAGCGAATGGTGTAATGTCATACTTTACTGAAGGACACACTGAAACACTGTACAACCCATCTCCCTTTTAGCATTTAGAATAACGATAGGACACTGGTGAGAATGACTCCCTGAGAGATCGAGAGAAACAGACGAGCCAAATGGGAAACATGCACAGACCGCTGTTCATAATTTAACACAGACGGCCGGCTAGTCTGGAACACTGGGAGTCCAACTTCCTCATTGTGGGAAGATGAGTTCTGAAACATCCGTCTCAGAGCAGACCAATTAGAGCCCAGCATTATGACACACCCTCTGCTTGCTTGTGTTCCTCACAGCGTGATTGGCTGGATCGAGGCCATGTTGGAGCGGGATATCGACGACAACCAGAAGATGGGGAACTACGGGGCGCAGCACATCCTGTCCGGGGTTCCCCGAGACTCGATCACCATCCTCACGCACGGCAACACGGGATCCCTGGCAACGGCGGGATATGGCACCGCGCTGGGTGAGAGACAGAGAGCAGTGAATAGATGGAGAGAGTGAGAAAGACGGAGACAGAGAGAGCAGGAAGTAGAAGGAGGGACGAGAGGGAAAGCAGGGCCGTGTCCGAATACGACCCCTACACCCTTTTGAGGGCGCATATTTGAGTCCACGTCAAAAAGCTTTTGAGTGGGCGACTTTTTCTCACAAATGGGGGCACTTAAAATACCTGGATGAACCCCTTATTTCCCGGATTTTGTTGGGGGAATTCAGGAGCACACTCAACTGCAGAACGGTGCACTCATCCGACAATTTCAGTAAGTAACCCGGAAGTAAAAATGTAAAAGACATAGAAAATATATTCATATCTATGGTACAAGATAGGTTCATATTACAAACTACTCTTTATTATTTTTGTTAATTCTATCTTCATTCATAATCTACACTTTGTAACAATCGTCATATGTTAACTGATTGATATTCTCAATAAAAATAAAAATAAATATTACAAACTACTTCCTCACTTGTTTGGAAAGAGTTTTGCGGGATTTCTTTCGCACACTGCTTGCAAAGTGAGGGGACAGGGCACATAGTAGACAGGGGTCTGAGTGGACAGGGAACAGGTCGTATTCGGACACAGCCCTGGTGTATATACAAGGTATACAAGTTGTATTCGGGTTAATATATTTTATATTCATAATCTGCAAATTCAGTGCAATCGATCTGTATATCTTTTTGCATTTGTTCATATGTCCGTGTTCTTTTTAAATCAAATGAAGAGGAGTGATGTCTCAGTTATCCTGGGTCAATTATATTTACTCTTAGAATTGATGTCTTGCCATTTTGTATTTTAAAATTATTTTGACAACACATGTTGTTTGCCAGTATGCTAATAAAGCTGCTTTGCCAGACATGGTGAAAACAGCAAACCATCTGTTCATTATATGACTAATGTTAACTCTGTCTACCCACTCTCAAACAATGTCATGAACTCATTCTAGCACTGTCGTTGGATGCTAGATTCATGCTACCGCAGATTTTCACTGCAGCAAATGTTTCCGTTGCCTTGAGGAGAAAGTGGTGAGATTCAGCTCAAACCTGTCTCTCTCTGGTTGTCTGTAGTACAGCAGCGTTTATCTGTGTGTGTGTGTGCGTGGCGACGGCGTCGTGCTCGTGTTGCTCGTGATGTTGCTCGCTTGCGCCACCTGTCTGCGCGCGGCTGTGTGTGTGACGTCAGCGGCGTCTCCGTCGCCCCCCCGCAGGCGTGGTGCGTTCGCTGCACGCGCTGGGCCGGCTGAAGCGGGTCTACTGCACAGAGACGCGGCCCGACGGCGAGGGCGCCCGGCTGACCGCCCACGAGGCCACGACCGAGGGGCTTCCCGCCACCCTCATCACTGACAGCGTGGCGGCCGTCGCCATGAGAGAGAGAGCCGTCACAGGTGCACTTCCCTTTTAGACATGTTAGGCATTTAGCAGATGTATATATCCACTTCCCTTACATTGTGTGATATTAGGCCTTTAGCAGATGTACATATCCACTTCCCTTACATTGTGTGATATTAGGCCTTTAGCAGATGTTCACATCTACTTCTCTTACTCTGTTCCTGGAGTTCTACCGTCCTGTAGGGTTTCATTTCAACCATAATTTGTCACACGCGATTTATTAATTAGCAGCTCAATTTACATGAGGTGTGCTTTGTTTGGGTTGGAGTGAAAACCAGCAGGATGGTAGATCTCCAGGAACAGATTTGGGGACCACTGCCTTACATTATGTGACATTTTAGGCATTTAGCAGGTGCTCACATCCAGAGCAACTTGTGTGCCCACGGCCCTCCTTCGAAACACATGCCGTCCTACGGCTGCTCCTCTTCCTGTCGCAGACCGCAGCTAAGCTCACAGAGCGGTGTCAGAGGAGGGACCTTTTTATATGAGGCTTTGACATAAAGTCTTAGGAGCGCCCTTATTGGCCAGCGGGGGTCGCCCAAGAGCAATGAAACACAGAGTCCTGTCCGACCGAACCCTCCCATACCTCTGGAGCTACCGGCCACAGGCTCATCCATGCACCACAGTGTGGGGCCTTAATGAGCCGTCCAGCAGCTCTGTATTCTCAAGCCTAGTGCTAACCTGTGGTAGTGTTATGGTGTTGCTTAGTGACCCTTTTAATGTGTAAGCAATGAATACACAACTGTTCTCTCTGAGTGTGTGTTTCATGTGTGTCTCCATGGTATTGTGCGTGTCTGAGGTGCTAGAATGTGAACGCGATTGTGTCGACCCCTCTGTCCGCAGCGGTCGTAGTCGGGGCCGACAGGGTCGTCGCCAACGGAGACACCGCCCATCAAGTTGGCACTTACCAGCTGGCCGTCGCTGCGAAGCACCACAGGATACCGTTCTACGTGGTGGCCCCCAGCACATCATGTGACCTGAGCCTGGCGAGCGGGAGGCATATTGTGATCGAAGAGCGCCCCCCGGTGGAGCTGACCAGTATCTGCGGCCTGCCCTTCGCCGCTCCAGGTAAAAGGCTGAGTTTGGGAGGAGGAGCACCTACAGTTCCACAGGGACCAGGGGAAAGGAGGGGGAGGAGAAATGGTGAGATGAGAATGTAAAAAGACGAGAGAAAACGTTTACCTATAAGGATGACAAAAGGGGAGAGCAAGGCAGACCAAGGAGAAGCTAAGACTGAATTCTGTGAGCATATTTTTAAATATATGCAGTGCTTTCCATTATTAGGTTTGTTGTATTTCCCTCTTCTCTCTCTCTGTCTTCTTCCCTCCACCCCACCGCCTCATTCTCTCCCTCCCTCTCGATATCTCTCTCTCTCTCTTTCTGCAGGTATCGAGGTGTGGAACCCAGCCTTCGATGTCACCCCCCACCAGCTGATCACAGGGGGGATCATCACTGAGCTGGGTGTCTTCCTGCCCTCTGAGCTGCAGGCTGCCCTGACTGGGCGCCTCACTGCCCTCTAGGGCCCCCTGTTGGCCACAGACTGCAACTGCACTGACCATACACGTAGTCCTCCTAGAAATACCACCATCTGACACACACACACACACACACACACACACACACACACACACACTGTATCCCTCTTCTCTGTACTCCTTTCCATCAGAAATCTCTCCATCCCTGTCAAGTCTCTGTGTTCTCTTTCTGGTGCAGAAGACTGGACTGTCACTTTTAAAGTTTACCGGGTGAAGTGTTCTATTTACAGACAACAAACCTGAATGTCTCCATCGAAATGTAAATACTGAATGTTCTTCTAATGCACAGAACATGCAACGACAGCCTGCCAGCTGATATAATGAATAACGCTGAGGCAATATGTTAAAAGATGCAGATTGCTTTTGTTGCTCAATTTTTCATCACAATTAATATTTAATGAATTTAATATAATATAATTTTGATCATAATACTAATAATGATAGTAATTTTAATCATAATCATAATCACACATACCTTCACTGTAATGTGAAACATCTGATTTGATTGAATGTCTTTATTTAACATGTTTGTTTGTGTTTGTGGGTCTGCCCCACTGTCTATGTCTGTTTTACTGCTGGAAACTACAACTGAAGTTCCCTAACGGGAAAATAAAAGTTATTCTATTCTATTCTATTAAAAGAATTGGCTGACAGCTCAGTAATAAATAAGGTTATCAATTAGGAATCAGTCCTGGCTGCCATTATTGAACTGGGAATTTTATATTAACATTTTTTTCTCATACTGATGAAATGCTTAGTAGAATTGTTTTATGGAGATGATATAACACCCCTCCTAAACATTCATAAATGTCATTTTCCAGTGTGCAGGTAAATGTGTTATGAAGCTGGTGAGTGCTGAATATAATTGTTAACGCATTAATCACTTAAATTGCACCGTACACACAGTAAAATGTTTGTGTTAAATCAACTATGATCGAGTACTTCTTTACTCTATAGAGTACGTACATGAATCCTTTTTGACTCATATTAACTCGAATTTTAAATGAAGGGTATTGTTTCACTCTGCGTGGTTGCAGTCTACAGAGAGATCAGATGGCGAGAAAGCCATGCCTCACTGAAGTGGCGCTGTGTTTTATGTTGCACAACGTGTTAAGCCTCGGTACGTACAGCACGCCAACCCACATACAATAGCGGATGCCATGAACGCCACGCAGGGAGCTGTCTCGCTCACTCACGACACGCACATCGGAGAACGCACAACCAGAGCCTGAGCACGGAGCGAGACAAGACACGCGGACGCGCAGACTCCAAACGCGCTGCCGTTTTACGGTATCCGACCACCTTTAGGTAGAATATTTTTTTCCCGCAGTCCTTGACCTTTCAGCAATGCAGCTCACAGCGGCTCTGCAGCCTGAGAATGCGTACTTGCACCATAGGCTGTTGCTGTGGGCAAGAGTAGCAACGTGGGATGGGGATTCATCAGAACTTGTATTCCATCCGTTTTTTTTTGTACCGGGAAATGAATGCAAATTATAATGTAGCGGCTGGCTGTCGCAGCCTCGCGCAAAGTAGATTGTTTCGTTTAAAGGGTAACAGAAGTGGCTTTAGTCATCATACTGATTCCAGTTCCTGAGCTGTGATTTGTTTTTCTATGATATACTGCTCATTTCTGACACGGAGCCCTCTTTACACAACACTGCCACAGCACACACAGTCTCTGTCAAAAACAAGGAAGGCAGTGCAGGATAATGGTTCTGTCTTGGATCCCAGGAGGCTTCACTCCTGGGATTAGTGCGGTGGGATTAGTGTTGTTTGAGCATTAGTGTTCACCGTTATCATGAATGGCAGCTCAGTTTGGTGCTCCCCGTTTGCTGTCCCACTGAGTTTTTTAAACTTTTTTTTTGTTGTATTTTGCTATATAAAGCAAAAGTGAATTATTCTGTTTCCTGACAAAGTAAATTAATGGAGCAGTCATGTGATCTGTCCTTGATTGGCTTGATGCCTTTGCAGAGACTTTGCTACCCCCCCCCCCCCCAGAAAGGATTACCTTTTCAAAGGAATGCCTTTTGGTAAACATCACAGACACAGACGTTACACAAATACAGAAACTTCCTTTGAAATAGGGAAGTTTTCATCGATCAGCTTCAAGTTTCAGGCGTGCACACACACACACACACACAGTGTGCACAGATGACACAGACGGCTTTGTCTCTTTCCCACGCAGCCTGCAAAAACCGTGTTAAAAAAAAAAACTTGCTTTTTAAAATCCTGCTGACTGACTGGAGCTCCGCCCACACTTCAGTCGCGACAATGCTTTCCCTCCTTCAGCAAAGATGACTGAGCACTGCGGCTTTCCAGACCAGGTGCTGCGCTAATCCCAAAAGACCGCACCCACCAGTCATACACACCCACCCACCCGCCCCCATTTCAGAAACAAATCATATCTGTCGTCCGTTTGTCCCCTATGCAATGAGAATCACTGTAACTAAGGGGCGAGTCATCATATTTGACCACTCAAGTTTTTGCGCAGGATTATCTCGAGAGTAGAGCGTGGCTGTAAACAGATGTATTTGTCAGGCCTGACACAAGACAAGCACAGCTAGTTTTCAGGACAGACGGACCGTGCCTCCGAAGGTTTAATTGTGCTGTGTTCAATTTGGACAATTGGAAAATGGCAGAAATAAAAAGTAAAAAAATGATGCAGTGTGTTTAGGAGCCCCTTGGGAGAGCGGAGACCTTGCAATGTCCCCAGGAGTTTGTTCACTGCATGCTTCCTTGTGCATTCTCCCTGTCTAAGTGCAGGGGCATGTCAGTGCCTAGTACAGTCAAGGTCTCCCAGAGCAACAGAAGTGTGTGTACAATTTACCGTGGTATTTGGTCCCCTGTAGTTCTAAAGAGTTTTGCTTGCTCCCCGGTCAACCTGGCTAAGGACGAATGTTTTCGCGTGGTTATGCTTAGTGTCCTCTCAGACGTGAAGTCTTTTGTGTTGGATTTGTATTTCTCTGGTTTCTTTTGGTAGCACTCCTTGCTGTGAGCTCTCTGCTATGGCCAGTCCTCGCTGTGACACCAAACCCAGTCTTTTCATCCAAAATACAAAACCATTCATGGCTCTGAAATTCAGGCACCTCCCCCCCCCCCCCAAGTGTCTTTGAAGGCAGGGCTGGTCTGAGTTGTGTTGTTAGTGCAGCTCATAATTAGTTTTTCTGTATTTTACACCGAGGCTTTATAAATAACCTCTATATTACAGGCCTCTACAGAGATGTCATTCACCACTCATTTTACTCGCTGTAAAGAGAGCAGACGACGTGTGGACAGCATTTGTCCCTTGTCAGGGCCCTGCGTACGGGATTGTCAGGCTTATTTCAAAAACCCTAAGGGAATGATGACATTATTCTCAGCCAATGAATCCATAACTATAATGGCTTAAATGGGCTGAATAAAACTGAACTCTGGGGTGCCCCTCAGTAACGGTCATTTTAGAAGAAGCCAAAAAAAGGGCAAACTGACCACAGGAAACATACGCTGTGGCTTTGCAGTACCAGCATTGGTCAGGGGCGCTAAAGCCCTCTGTTTTCTCACGGCGAGCCGCCCAGTGGCCCCGGATGACCTCCTGTTGAGTTTACAATGAGGCGTCTAGCAGACGCTCTTATCCGCCTGTGCATACAGGTTTCTGAAAACAAACTAAGTCACCAGGGTCACAACCAATAGTAGCAATCAACACATAACCCCACAACATTAAATTAGAGCAGTGGTAGGGACAAGAGGGAAATACAGAATGCAGAATTATTAGGAAGCAAATTAAGCTAGTAAACCCAAGCGGAAAGCTCAGCAGTGAGCCACAGTGCACTTTAAATAGGTGCGTTTTCAGTCTGTGGTGGAAGAAGAGACTGTTCTACTGATTGTTGCGGGGAGCTTATTCCACCAATGGGGTGCCTGAGTAGAAAAAGGATAGCACCACTGATCTCTGTGTGATATGGGTGCTCTAGTTCTAGTAATCTGTGCACTATGTCCTCCTCTCCCATACAGACAATATTACAAGCCACCTTTTACTTGCTTTAGCAGACTCCCCGTATCCAGAGCAGGTTTTACCCTTTTTATTTGTACATGTGATCCAAACTATACTGAAGCAAAACCAAGTACAACACACAACAGGTGGAACTGTAGGGCCCCACCTGGAGTTTTTAACCTGAAACCTCAAGAGTCCCAGTTCCCTAACACTTATGTTATGTTGATGCCCAACATCACTGGATCGGTGGATCATCTGCTTTTGAAAGAAGTGTGGCGCTTGGGTTCACTCTTGCTCAGACCCCCCCAGGCCCCCCCACCCCCTCCCTCTCCCCCCCTGACATAACCAGGCCCTTGGTAGTCAGGATGAGATGTGCTTGCCTGAGGGTTTATTAACTGTGTTGTTAGGCTGCGGATCAGTCACACAAACAAGGAGACGCTCAAGCTCACAGCCTGGTCCCCTGGGAGCAAAGAGAGCAGGGGGAGCTTCAAAGGCCCACTCAAGGGGGTCACGTGCGTGCGTGCGTGCGTGCGTGCGTGCGTGTGTGTGTGTGTGTGTGTGTGTGCATGCATGTGTGCAAGAATAGGCAGGTGTCTTTTTCCTTGCATGCAAACGAGCGTGCGTTTGTGTTTTGCAAGAATGCAAGCATGAGAAAGAGTATGCGCTTATGTGTGTCCCCAAACAAGTCTGCATTTGCATTTTGAGTAGGCCTACCCGGTATGCTCTGGGGATTGTTGGCACAATATTCATACGGTCGGTCTATTTAAAGTTAGGCGATGAGCCAGGAAGCTTCACAGACCATACTTGCCCGACGCAACATCTTTGGAACGCGACTGGACCCCAGCCCCTGGGGTAACTGGGCCACCGTGAAACCCACCTCCCCCGAACTACCGTTGCCCAATCAGCTTCTCGAAAGGTTAATGTAGCCTACCTGTAGTTGAGCTGCTTTTAAACACCCAGTCCAGTTACGTGAATGAGTCAACCGACTGCAATTTATTTTTCTGTATCAATTCATAGCATTTTAACAAAAGGCTACTATAATTTAATTTGTAACAAATCACATTTAACCAGCGTTTAAATATAGTAAGAGAACCTTCATATTTCCTTTATCTATAAACACTTTAAAATTAAGTTCACTAAAAATGTAAAGGTGTAGTTCTGCGTTGGCCTACACACTAAAAGGGAATTTAACTTTTGAAATATGAAACATTGATTGATAAGGGGATGCAAAGCAAACATTTAAGTTGAAATGTCAACCTTGTAAATTCCATGATAAGCAAATCTGAATAGTTGGGCATGAAAATATTAAGCCTATTGTTCCTACAATATGCAGATGGTAGGTGTTTCTGTAAAATATTTTAAATGTTGAAAGTATCAAGATACATCAAACACTTGGTTGTATCTATGAAAGTATAAATGTCACCGTCAAATGTGGTTTAGCCTAATATAGGCTACTAGGTAATTGTGCAATATACTTCATTCATGCATACGATTGATTCTGTGAAAATGAAATAATGTATGTGGGCATGTCCGTATAGGCTATAGACAGTTGAAATGTGTGGCGTTTAATATACCAATATATTTTTATGCCTACAGTTCTACCTTTTAACTGTTGCAGCATAGGCTTCTTGCCATGTTTTTTTTTTCATCCTCATTATGAACCACAGTGTCTCATAGTGTCGCTCAGTCTCAGTATAATCTGTCAGCGATCACTCTATCCTATGAATGCTGACTGTGTTGTTTCCAGTTATAGCGCGTCACGCCGTTCAAACTCCCTATAAAACCCCGTAGCATTCAGCGGCAGGGGACCGGACAGCACGCAACATAGAACAGGCGTGCGTTCTCGCAATTCTCGCGCACGTTCGCACGTGCGTAAACGGTCTTAATGTCAATAGCCCAATGCACCTGTAATACAATTAATTAAATGAAAAAGTGTTTGAGGTGCAGAGAGAGACCGGCGGACGTGAGAATTGCCGTTTACTTTTCAGCATTCTATGCAGTTCACGCACATTAGGGAGGATTTGTAAGTATAGGGCCAACAGTTTGTTTCTACCACGTGACCTGCAGGGATTTAAACTTGTATTTCAATGGTTATCCTCCAGGGGTCCCCATAGGCACTCCAACGGCACAGTCAAGTGACTAATCATACAATTGTGTTTCTAATTGAGACGTTCATAAAAACAATTAGTTGATCTAATATGGAGAGAGTCAGAGGAAGGAAAGTAAACATGGATGAAAATTTAAGCACCATAGAGTTTAGAACAGAAGAGACTGTTAAATATACTGTTAAACTGGCCATGATAAAATATAATCACAGTTTTCATTTGAAGTTTGTACAATGCATTCATCACTTTTAATTTATCTTTTTGTTTCAATATTAGTCTACCTCAGATTGAAACTATTTTGTTATTACTAATATGATTTTTATTTAATATTTTGTGCAAGTTAAATGTTATACTATTAATGTTAACTGTTTGAATTTTTTATATGTGCATTTCCACTGCTTCTAAACAAGCATGCCCGTACGAGTGTCGCTTGTAAACATTGTCTGTGGTTAATTAGTGGCAACTACTTTATCAACTTAGATCGTTGAGGTGGTGCAAATGATATAATTGAGAAGTGGCTTGACAAAGAGGCTATCGCGACCTCTAGCTGTCGGAGGACTGAAATACCATGCGAGAAAACAACGGGAAACAAACAGTTCACTCTTCACTAATGTGCTAATACGCAATGCACTCTTTTGCTAAGATGCCAATTACAATTAGGCTATAATCGACCGGTAAACTATGCTTATATCATGCTTTATCACATCCCCTTATCCCCCGTGTATTTTCCGAAAACTAGTGAACTGCTCCCATTTAGACTAGTTTCTTTGCACACATGGGCGAGCGCGCGCGCGCACACTCACTCACTCACACGGCTCAGCATGTGCGACCGGTTTACTTATCATCATTGGTTAGCAGGTGGCTCCACTCCTGCAGAAACACGTAAACCGGTTGGAAGGCTACCTATGCTCGTGTAAACTAGCAGAAAGCAAATATGCTTGTCCTTGTACAAACACGGCACTTTGCAGTCGATTTTTCACCTTTCTTTTGAAACGGTTAGCCTATTTGACGTAATTGTTGTTCACTAAAGGTGAGAAACTGATACATGTTACCTTTGGAGAGACTTGTTAGCCTACAAAAGAACAACTACTATGCTGTGACCACTACAATGTCGCTTGTTTTGTTTATTTAGCCTGTTAACTTAGGTGCACGTCAATGTCATTACACCCAATTATACAAAATGTCAAACGTTAATAAGAAAAGATGATAAACTCCGACTACCTTATAGCAACAAGTTTAACCTGCTACTTATGTAAATGACTTCAGCCGTCGGTGATTGTTTGGGGAGCTCCGCGCGTTGACTCAATAAATAATTTGCCATTCAGAGTGATTTCTTTTTCCAGCTTGAACAATTTTTGAATAGCATTTTACTTATATTAATACGGGCATGCCTATGTTTTAATGTGCCGCCTGGGCGCGTCTATCGTGTTTTTACCATTATCTGCGGAGCAAGAGAGTAGCTAGGCTACGGCGTTTGATTCGAATGTCTTTGGATACCACCAGTTATTCGGAAAAAATCTCATATGATAGGCCTATAATTTTTCTATGATGATCAATTCACTTTAATCTGATGGGCTATAGGTTACGATCAAACCTAAACACGCACCACTGCCCAATACACCAATAGGATATTTCAGTAATTGTGTAGGGTAGGCTATAGCACTCTACTGGACATACACGGCATAGCGCAGATATCGCACGGCACGCTACCACCCTACTTGCTGATGTATTACGCTGCATGCAGTGCGGTGGAGACTCGAGATAAAATATTTTTTTCTGTTCACCCTCGAAACTAATGCGAAACGATATTTGAAGATGATGATAAGATGGAATAAGATGTTTTGTAACCGCCTCTGTATTTTCACGTTTTGAGGGTCAAACACGGGCTACCGGAAATCATTTTCTCTACACTCATAGGGATAGACCATCGGGAATTTCCGCCGGTTGGCTAAAGTAGTAGGCTACAACCCGGCAGATTTTCTTTTCTTTTACCAGTGCACTATAATGCGGTAAATGGTACACAGGCTGTCATTTGTAACGTTGTGCTGTAACTCGCCTAACACAACAGGCAAGGCTACTTTGTGACGAAGAGGCTAATTCCTCTGAATTAGCCCATGGATTTGGGCTATTGCTGTGATTACGGGCAATGTAACGGATAGGGGGATTAGTATTACTATATGGGGTGCTCCTTTCCTCCCCACGCTACGAGGTGTAGAGACTCGGTAATTCTCGCATGATTAACTGAACCACGCACTCGCAGCAGAAGGAGAGGAGGGCAAAAGGGGACCAGATATTTCGGTCTATACTCCATGATTTCTTAGCCTGCTGATTTTGGTTCGACTATACTGATCTCCTAGGGACGGAATGAAGAGGAGCCGGCTTGGCCGGTCAGCGGGTGTTCTGTTGTGGAAACGGACTTCTACATCCACAAACTTCGCAGTTCCCTCGCCCGTTTACCTCAGTGCTCCTGCGGAGAAAGGCGGTCCCATCGCGGGTTGACCAGACTGTGACAGCTGTCATTTATAGCCTAAGTATAGCCTATGTACAGTGGTGCTCGCTGAATTCAATTAGGCTATATTAAAAAAATAATTTTCAAAAACTCACACATTCACATGGGCAATACCAGGACACGGTCCTGTCTTGGTTGGACCTGGGCTGGCTGTCAAGACAACGGTGCTGCTGATCCTGAGCGGGAGAAACGATGGGCCGAACTGTTCGAGCAACTAGATTTAAATAAGGACGGGCGGATCGACGTCAACGAGCTGCGGATCGGATTGGCGGCTCGGGGTTTCCTTCGAAGCAATGTGGAAAAGGTAAGGTGATCATTGGCGTCAGAATTAAAACGTTAAAATTTGTAGCTAACAATTTCCCCCCGTCACATATTGTCATTACACATCGATTGAGCTGGTGTTAAGTAGCGTCACCTAAATTCTTACGTGTGGGGTAAAGTGAAAGCGTGTGTTGACACTTGTCCCGGGGCACCACTGCGTCAGCTGCGCAGTTGTCCGGTGATTCTGCGTTACGAGAGAGAACTCACGGTTGTGTTTATCCAAATCAAGCCATTAACAGTCCCCAAATTAATAACAGTGCTATAAAAATGTACTGATGGTCAATTTGAATGCAAAAGGAATGCCTCCAGTTCAGTTGTAAATGAGAAAGCTGGCACGTTTATTGAGCTAGATATGATCAGCACTGTGCTCTCGAGCATAAGAACGCCGCTCTATTTTTGATAGTGAGGTCATCGCCACAGTTAGAATCAGGGTTAGTGTTTTACTCCGTCTCTGATCAAGAAGTTGACGGGAAAGACCACTTGAACTTATTCTAAAAAAGTAATAGAGAAGGTTCCTACCATAAATAATGTTGCACAATGGATAATATAATGACTGAACTACTTTACATAAAAAAATAACACTGGTAAGCGCTGGTTTCTGCCATTGACCCTGGTGTTAACTTACTGAAACCTCGGAAAAGTGAAATAAATATTTTAGTGTTCTGCTGTCTAATACTGTAACACAACCCCCTTTGCACCAAATACTGTACCAGATACAGCCACAGTCACATATAAAGCAATAACGGTTCACGTTGGACCAAAGTGGGCTTGCAGTAGAGCTCTTATGTCTTAATATGGCAGGTATTTGGTGGGATGAATTACAGATTTGCCTTTGCATTCACTGGGTCATAAATTTGGACTGTTTTAGTTGGGCACCATGTCCAAAGAGCACATGTTTCTGTCAACAATTGAAGTGAGTGTGAGTGTGAGTGTGAGTGTGAGTGTGAGTGTGTGTGTGTGTGTGTGTGTGTGTGTGTGTGTGTGTGTGTGTGTGTGTGAGAGAGAGAGATGTCCCCCACATCAGGAGTGAGCTTTGAGTCAGTTATGGGAAGGAGATTGTGCTCAGAGTGAACTTTGGAGATAAAGAAGTTCAATAATTAAAAGGTTCAAAGCTAATGATACGAAGCAGTAAAATGGGCTGATAAGAAGGTGAGATTTTTTCCGTGGTGGTAGTTCATTGAACTAAGAGTAAAACAACACTGAAGTATTATTGATCTCTGTGTGATATCCTGTTGGAAAAAAGAGTGATTACATGTGTGTGTACCCCCCTTAACACGCACTTTCATAGGTGACTGCTGTAATGTTCATCTGATGTAGTGTCCAACCGATATTTAGAGCTTCAGGACATCTTGTAATTTAATGGAATCCTTTCATCAATAACATCTGAAAAAGAAAGTGTTGCAGTAACCTGTTGCCATTCAGCAAATGTCTGCTGTTATCCCCAATGCTGTACATGGCATGGACTCACCAACTGAACTGTACATTTGAAAACCTAGACTGGGACTAGATTACTAGATTTGACTAGATTACTAGATACTGCACCAGTACAAATGTTACTCACGCTCAAATCTAAAGAAGTACAAACTTAAAAGAAGCCAAGTTAGAAAGATGGAGATTGAAGTGCAGGCATCCTTCATGACTGAAGTGAACTTTTCAAAAAATAAAAAAATTAGCCAATTTCTTTTTTTATTAAAATTTTCACATTATCAAGGACATCAAATAGCAGAATCCTTGAAGGCCAGATGTTAATGTGCAGTTCTTCTCGTTCTGGAAAAATGAGAAGAACTGAAATGGAAAGAAAAAATGAATTAACTTGATGCTAGCATAATACCTACCCAAAATCTGACCCTTACTGGCACCAGCCTTGTCCCTTGAGTGTGTCAGCCCGTCATATCAGGAAAAAACTTCATGCTCTTATCATTTAAAAAGAAGCTAGTCTGGTTTTTACACACCGGCTGAAAGTTTGACTAATTATATGCAGGGGTGGATGACCATAAGAACTATATAATACCAGTGACAGCTGAGAAGAGCAGTCAGTCTTATTTATACCTCTGCTTACCCAAGTTGCTTTTTCAATCCAATGTATTGATTATCTGGTCAATTTAATCACATTAATGGAGCCTATAATCTATTACTGCAAAAGCACCTGTGAAATGGAACCCCGGCCGTGCCAATGCTGGCTGTGATTGGCAGCTGCTGCATGGCCAGAGCCCCGCCCGGACGGGGAGGGATTTCACCACCTGTGTGAGTCCTGCACTTTTCCAGCACAATGGGTGCGTCCCAATACTCCAAAAATGCACCCTCCTTTCCTCCACTACCACCTCCTCTCCTCCATGCTCCCGGGAAGCGGATCTTTGTGTTTTAATCTAATGTTGCAGATTACGTCTTAATTACGCATTAATGGTTGCACATTCGTTAATGTCTCGACGCAAACCGCAATGTCGGGTACATTGTATACTTTATATGCAAATACTTGTACTAGAAACATTCAGGCATTTTTGCATACTTCCGGGTAGGAGAGGAGGAGTGGTGGTGGGGGAGTGGGGTAAAGGAGGTGGGGAGTGAAGAATATTGGGACGCAGCCAATGACTGCACAGCACAGCACAGCACAGCGAGCTGCTGCAAATTGCCAGGGGGGGTCAGGGGGTCAGGGGGTCAGGACTGGGCAAGATTGCGCACAGGTGATTTGGCAGGTGGCCACACCCGTGAAGTACGTGGAACCGGGATGGTGGTCGATATCATTGCTCGATAAATTATTTGTGTTAAGGAAGTCGAGCTGGTTCTCAAAATAGCTGTTTTGTTTCAAATGTTGTCTTCAGTAATATGGCACTCACATTTGGAAAGACTCTTACAAACTTTTTTAAACCAGCACATGAAGTGTGAGATCATAAGGACGTTGAACCTTGTTGAAAAGGGAGTGGTGAATTCCGAGTTTATAATTGATAATCATTAACAGTATACAATGGCAGGATCAAAGAGAATATGCAGTATGTCTATTGCCAGGTTGTTTACTGAGGCAGAAACCAGTGAGGTGTGTGTGGCCTGGCTTGACACATTGCCGGATACTCTGTAAATGACAAAATATCATATACATAATAGTAATATTATTTTGTGTACTTACTATATTTTTGGAATTTATTAGAAGTTTTTATCCAGGTTGATTTACATGCAGTAACCTCTTTTTACATACAATCCATTTATACAGCTGGATATTTTTCTGTTACCAAACTTTCCCCCAACAAATAAGAAAATAAATATTTTTTAAAAATGTTAATTTATTTTCTAAGGATTTCAATAGAATTCAGAATTCTCTTGAACTGTTTTTTTCCTGAGAGAGGGAGGACGTACCTTATTCCAAAACAAGTCCGGCCCCATGTTTTTTGGATGCATGACCGCTCCAATGAACAGGGTTTTATTGCGTTTCTCATTTTGAGAAATTTAAATTATAAAAACATTCGTTCCCTGCAAAAGTTTTGCACGTTTGGTTTGACCTGTCAAATGTTCGGTTTGTTAAAAGGGTAACTTTCTCAGCTGGCTAAGATTTTAGGGAGATTTTATGTTTACATGCACTTTCGTGTGAGATCTCTTCAACCCACGAAGAAGAAAGGAACCTGAAATTCAAAGATTTTGCAGCCACCTTTTAAATAATAATTATTATTATTATAATTATTTTAGGAAAAGCGTGTTCTTCCATGCCTCAGTCAGCATGCATTCCTGTGCTCACTGAAGAAATGATTTGATAGATTCCTGCATACTCTGCGTGCAAGTGCAGTTGATGCGCTGATGAATTAAAAGGGCAGTTTTCACAGGACCTATAGAGGGCTTCATTATGTGCTTTTGTCATATTTTACTCTTCATATTTCTGCTGCAATCCTGGGACAGCCAAAACAGGAGTCTCTTTTGGCAGACGGTATTACTTCAAACACAACGATCTGGTGTCTATGCACAGTGTCTCAACCTTACTGGGAAAAAAACCCACTGTGATCTCTCCCTCTGTAGATGGATTGAATGAGGCCAGATGTGCGTGTGTGTAAGAGTGAGAGGGAGAGTGTGCATGTGTGCAAGAGTGAGAGGGTGAGTGTGTGTGCATGTTTGTAAGAGAGGGTGAGTTTCCATGTGTGTAAGATTGAGAGGGTGAGTGTGCATGTGTGTAAGAGTGAGGGAGAGTGTGCATGTGTGTGTAAGTGAGAGGGTGTGTGTGTGTGTGTGTGTGTGTGTGTGTGTGTGTGTGTGTGTGTGTGTGTGTGTGTGTGTGTGTGTGTGTGTGTGTGTGTGTGTGTGTGTGTGAGTGAGAGGGTGTGTGTGTGTGTGTGTACGTGTGTGTAAGAGTGAGAGGTTGAGTCTGCATGTGTGTGTAAGTGAGAGGGAGAGCCTCTTTTTTTGTAACCTTGTGGCACCCCTCCTCCCTCCTCCCTCTCTCCGTCTGCCCTTCCCTGCAGATCGTACAGGCAGGAGACACCAATAAGGATGGCCAGCTGGACTTTGAGGAGTTCAGTGAATACCTGCGGGCCCACGAGAAGGAACTGCGGCTCATGTTCCGCAGTCTGGACCACAACAATGACGGTCTGTGTTCACTGGATATTCTCACAGTGCGCTCACAAAGCTGTGCATTCACTGGATATACTCACAGCAGTGCGCTAACAGAGCTCTTCATTCAGTCGACATACTCACAGCACAGTGTACTCACAAAGCAGTTTGTTCACTGGACTGAGTATCTTTATTACAAATGCAGAATACCCCAAGCACATGGTCACCCATTTTGATTTAGCATAATATTTGGTTGAATTATTCAAGTAACAACTTTAATGGGATAAAACAGAGGCTCAGGCTTCCCCACACGCCATCCTGGTTTTTACAACTAAAACTCTTCAATTAATTCTCTAGTCAGAACAAGTCTTCATGTGTAGACCTATCTTACTGTGTACTTAGCAGACTGGGTCAAATACATCTGAAATATTTTCTCTCTTTGAAATTATAAACCGATCCTGAAGATCTGATGAGAATTTTCGACGTACCATGTCACTAACCAAAATATACCGTGATATGAGTGTTTCTGTGAATGTCCATGAGAATAAATGTTTTTTTCAACATTGTCAGTATGCTGCAGGAATTTTACTGCTGTCTAAAGGATTAAGTATTTGACCCATGTGTGGTTATTATTAATACCGGGTTGCCTGAGTTTGGTGTAAGAATCCATACCTACATTAGCATATTAGCCCTGGTGTGCTGATGCTCACACAGCTGTGGGGGGGTTGTGTTGCAGGTCGCATTGATTTGGGGGAGATCCAGCGGTCTCTGGACAACCTGGGCGTGGGCGTGTCTGTCGAGCAGGCCTCCGTTATACTGCAGAGGTGTGTGTCCGACGCGCCCGTGCGTTTGCGCACGCGTCTACGCGCGTTCGTGCGTTTCATATACACGCGTGCGCCTGCGCATGTGCGTGAGTGTTTCGTGTGTACGTGTGTGTTTGCGTGTACGTGTGTGTTTGCGTGTCATCTGCGTGTTGTTTTTGTAGTGCCTGTATCGTTGTTTCTCCCGTCAGCATGGACAAGGACGGCACCATGACCATCGACTGGAACGAGTGGCGCGATCACTTCCTGTTCAACCCCATCAACAATATGGAGGACATCGCCTACTTCTGGAAGCATTCTCTGGTCAGTCTGCACACGTGTGGACAGTCCGCCACTGCTATGCAAGCCTGTGCAATTCCTACTCATTCAAACTGCCCATGTTAGTGTGTGCAATGGTTAAATCACGTGACTGACTGGGACGAGACCCCTGGGCCTAGTTTATATATAGGCTTCATGTCAAATCAGTCTTGATGTTTCCACCCTGAATCTAACTAATTCTGCTGGTGCACATTCTGGCTACCCTTTTTACCTAGACTAGACATAGTTTAGCTTGACAGTTCAAGAATGGTCATCGTTTGACTAGTCTTCAGACACAGATTTTATTTCATAAGCCTGACAACTATAGAATAAAAATAACAATGCAATTAAATAATAATAATATAGAACTTTTTATACAAAGGTTGCATCTTCAAGTACTTCAGAGAATTTAAAAAAACGGCAAATTAAGTCGCTGTTGATCTGCCGAATTACGAATCCTGAAGAGGGAAAGAGGATCTCAAATTCGTTTTCAGGCAGATGGTGATGGTGACCGCAGTTGAACTAATACCAGGGCGGCCAAGTCTCACGCATCTGGCATGACACGCACTCTTTCAGACTTAATCTCACGCTCCCAGGAGAAATCTCACGACAGATTAAAAGGGGAAAAAATCCGTTCACAGATACTTGAGACACTTGACAGACCGCCTCGACTTCCCTGCTGCACAAAGACACTTGTATTTCGGCGTGTCCCAATATTAAAAAATGCACCCTCCTTTCCTCCACTACCACCTCCTCTCCTCCGTGCCCCGGAAACAGATGTTTGTGTTTTAATGTAATGTTGCTGATTACATCTTAAGTACATATTAATGGTTACATATTAATTAATGTCTCGATGCAAACCGCAATGTCAAGCACATTGTGTACTGTATATGCAAATAATTATACTCGAAATGTTCAGGCAGTTTTGCATACTTCCGGGTAGGGGAGGAGTGGTAGTGGGGGAGTGGAGGAAAGGAGGTGGGGAGTGAAGAATATTGGGACGCACCCTTTATATCTGCTCTACCAGCACGATTTTCTTTGATTTGACTAACCTAAGTGACGTCTACACGGAGTTAATCGCTAAGTCACATATATTTTTGCCATTTTTTGTCTATCCATAATTAATTGAAAATTTAGAAAAAGTTACTTATTTTCTTAAACGTAAGGTCACAAAAGTTTGCACGTGCCTGCGAAACGGTTTCAAATCGAAAATCTCACTCCAGCCAATTTATTAAAGGTGGCGCATTGGAGAACGAAGCCTGGTAAATTTTATAGGCTGTATAGTGGCCAATATAATGCACTACTTGTGTTTTTACTATGTACAATTTAATTTATAAATCAGGACAAAACAAACTCCTGCCTTCTTTATTTAGAAAATTGTCTTTCTGCTGTTAGTTGTTTCACTGCCAGGTAGAATTCTACACAACACCTCAACTACATAATTCCTACACAACTTTAATAGTAACTGGAACTCAGCAAATGATTGTTCGATTGTCAGTGATTGCCTCTAGGTGCAAGCCTTCTGCAAAAAAAAAAAAAAAAGTACGGGTACCAGTCAAACGTTTGGACACACCTACTCATAGGTTTTTTTTCCGTTATTTTTACTGTTTTCCACATTTTGGAATAGTAAAGACATCAAAACTATGAGATAACAAATTAAATTATGCAAAAACCAAAAAAGGGTTAAACAAATAAAAAAAGTCTTATATTTTAGATTCTTCAAAGTAGCCACCCTTTGCATTGATAACGGCTTTGCACATTCTTGCCATTTTCTCCAACAACTTCTGTGGTAAACAGGTATTCCACAGTTGAAAAGGTTAACTTGAAGGGTTTCTTCTCCTGACTTATTTTTCCATAGAGTTCAATAGGAAAATTTGTCAGGAGAAACAACCCTTCAAGTGATCCATCCATATCTACTGCATATCTGGCAGCAGAGTGATGGTTTAAGGCTTGTTTGATACGTCAGACCCTTGATGATTTAGCTCCATTTAGCCAACCATGTGTTCCACACTGTTCCAGTGTAATTTAAAGCTAAATCTAGTCCCACCCCCCAATTCCCATAGAGATCCATTCAAATGCAGAGGTTATAGTATCGCTTCTAAGAGTACCTGGAAATAAGATATCAGGAGTCTTTTGATATCCTTTTATACAGTCATGATGGCATTACCTGTTTACCTGTGGAATACCTGTTTATCACAGAAGTTGTTTGAGAGAATGGCAAGAATGTGCAAAGCCGTTATCAAGGCAAAAGGTGGCTACTTTGAAGAATCTAAAATATAATACTTTTTTTTATTTGTTTAACCCTTTTTTGGTTTTTGCATAATTTAATTTGTATTATCTCATAGTTTTGATGTCTTTACTATTCCAAAATGTGGAAAACAGTAAAAATAACGGAAAAAAAACCTTCTATGAGTAGGTGTGTCCAAACTTTTGACTGGTACTGTATATCAGTGACAGTCACAGATGAAGAAAACGCTTGAAATTCCAGTGGCAAAATAATTTGAAAGTGTATAAGTATATCCAGAAATGTAGCAATCGTATGCAAGTTAAAGTGATTTTAACTAAAGTTTTCCAAGTTTATGAGTAATTTATGAGCCAAATGATTAGTGCTGCATGAAATGCATAAGGAGGCGACGTTTGAAAATTGTAAGGACGAAAAATAAATTCTCAGAAAATAATAATTTTTGTTTATAGAATAATTGTGTCTCCTTTACCTCTCCCTCTCTCTCTCTCTCTCTCTCTCTGTTAGATGCTCGACATTGGAGAGCATCTGACTGTGCCTGACGAGTTTTCAGAGCGGGAGAGGAAATCCGGGGTGGTGTGGAGGCAGCTAATGGCGGGGGGCGATGGCGGGGGCCGTGTCGCGTACGGGCACGGCCCCCCTGGACCGCCTCAAGGTCTTCTTGCAGGTGAGGGTGTCTTTGTCGCAGGTGAACGCGCACACTACGTTACCAGTGCAGCGGTATCCGACAGTGTTATCACCAGGCTCGTCAACACGGCGTGCTTGCCTCATCGTTATTGTCACAGCGTAATCAGTGTTGTGTCACCGGCGATGTTTTCAGTGCAGTTATCAGCGTTGTTGCTACCTGGCCGCCGACACGTTTACTGGGACACGCGGCCTGATCAATGAACTGTGATTAGCTTGTGACCCTCCGTTCGCCTGCGCTCTGCCGCAGGTCCATGGCTGCAGGACCCCGGGGTTTAACCTGTGGAGCAGTTTGCGCGGCATGGTGCAGGAGGGGGGCATGCGATCCCTCTGGCGCGGGAACGGGATCAACGTGCTCAAGATCGCCCCGGAGTCCGCCATCAAGTTCATGGCCTACGAGCAGGTGAGTCCCGTCCGTCTGTCCGTCCCGTCCGTCAAATCTCTCCGTCCCGTCTCTCCAACCTGTCCGTCCGCCCCGTCTGTCCGTCCATCCCCCATCTACCCTCGCTTCTCCCACCTGTGCTTTTGCCCGCGTCTGCGTCTCTTCTGCCGCACGTCCTCACACGCCCAAAATGTTCCGTCTCTGGCCGTACCCTCCCTCCCCCCCTCAACGTGACTCACCACCCCCTCCCCCCTCCCCCTCTGTCTCCCACACAGATTAAACGACTGATGAGGGGTCACAACGAGGGCGCGTCCCTGCGGGTGCAGGAGAGGTTCATCGCGGGGGTCGCTGGCCGGAGCCACCGCCCAGACCGTAATCTACCCCATGGAGGTCAGAATTCCCGCCCTGGGTCGGCGGGGCTGACCCTGCCGCGTCGCGCGACGTCCTTTACGGCGCTGCAGCCCCCTGTTTCCTCCTTCACTCCTCACTTCCTTCTTTTTTTTTTCCTGCCTATGTCTGTCCATCCACGTGGATGCTCCTACTCCAGTGTTAAACTCAAAAAGCTCACATTTTGGCTATCGCAGTAACGGTAACGATTGTGCATGTGGTACTAATTACGAAAAGAAAGCTATCCGCGGTGTCCAGGTGGTGTAGTCAGCGAGGGCACTCGTTTTAGGGCGTTCGTATGCCCCGCGATTCGGATCTTACCAGTGTCAAGGAAAAATATAACGGTGCAAACAATTATTGTCATGAAGAAAAGAGTAGGACGCATGTAAATATACTTGTTAATGTACAGCGATTTATGGCAGCTCATCATTGGCTAACATTTGCCAGAATCAGATGCAGCTGGAGATAGACTGGCATCTGCTGGTGGAGACTAGCCTTGCCATGGCCTGGTAAAATCTCTGGCTTGCTGTTTGGACTCAGGTTCTGAAGACTCGGCTCACCCTGCGCAAGACGGGACAGTACTCTGGGATGGGCGACTGCGCCAAGAAGATCCTGCTGAACGAGGGTGTGCTGGCATTTTACAGAGGCTACATACCCAACACCCTGGGCATCATCCCCTATGCTGGCATCGACCTTGCCGTCTATGAGGTGCGTGCGTGCGTGTGTCGCTTTGCGCCTGTATACTGACCCTTAATGGGTTGCCAGTTTTTCCGGTTCCATGTTCTCAGTATATAGGCTACATTTTCCCTTCAGGGTATGTGTAAAGAATCCCCTCTAGCACATTTGAGGAATTTGTTTGCTTGAGGGTGTCAGTCTGCTCTGCTGCAGTTCTGTAATTACCAGGTTTGCTTCCTCGTTCTAATCTTGTACATCGAGAATCTTGTACATCGAGTATCTTACTGATCCCTCTACAGAAACATAAACGATAGACTGCAAAGCCCTGCTTTCCTGTCCACTTGATTGTCAGGATTGGACAGGTTTTTCTGTATCCTAATTTACAAATGTTTCTGCCTCACACTTTCTCTTGCTTTTCACCTTCTCTCTCTCTCCCCCCCTCGCTCTCTCTCAGACCCTGAAGAACGCGTGGCTGCAGAGGTACTGTGTGGGCACAGCGGACCCGGGGATTCTGGTGCTGCTGGGCTGTGGCACCGTGTCCAGTACCTGTGGCCAGCTGGCCAGCTACCCGCTCGCACTGGTCAGGACCCGCATGCAGGCGCAAGGTGAGAACACGGGTGCATGGGAAACTGAGTCACCTGGAGGAGGGAGAGAGGGAGGGGAGGGCAGAGGGGGAGAGAGAAGGCTGGAAGGAGGGAGGGAGCTACAGAGAGGGGCAGGAGACCGGTAGGGGGAGAGAGTGGTAGAGTGGGAGAGAGAGAAAGAGGGAGAGAGAGGGGAAGAGAAGAGGGGAAGGATGGACAGACAGAGAAGCCAGAGAGGGAGTAAGAGGGGGAGAGAGAGAAAAGGTTGAGAGGGAGAGAGGGCAGGAGAGAGAGAAAGAGAAGGTGGGAGGGAGAGGGAATGAGTTCAGAGGGAAAGGAGGGATGAGAGTGTGGAAGAGAAGGAGTGAGAGAGCAGTGGGGGAGCGAGCGGCAGAAGCCCGTGTGGAGCGGCGGGCCCAGCGGGTGACCCGGCTCTGACCTCCTTCCACAGCCTCGGTGGAGGGCGCTCCCAAACTCTCCATGCTGGGCCAGTTCAAGCACATCGTCTCCCAGGAGGGCGTCCCGGGACTGTACCGCGGCATCGCCCCCAACTTCCTCAAGGTCATCCCCGCCGTCAGCATCTCCTACGTGGTGTACGAGCACATGAAGAAGGCTCTCGGGGTGGGCTCTTAGAGAAGGGCGAGGGAGGAGGAGGAGGAGGAGGAGGAGGAGGAGGAGGAGAAGGAGGAGAAGGAGGAGGAGGAGGAGGAGGAGGAGGAGGAGGAGGAGGAGAGGTGGAAGAAGGGATCCAGGGAAGAAGGGTGCGGCAGTGCGGAGAAGCCCCCGTGGATGAAAAGGTGTAGGAGGAAGGATAGGAGGGGGAGGGGCTTCGGGTACCCTTGCCCAATCCCGGAGTGCGCTAGCACCCTGGGCCACGCGTAGACAGACAAACGCAGACCGGGTCCGGCAAAGCGTTCGTTGAGAAAGGGAAGAATTTTCTGACGTGATCCAAGTGCTACTAGGTTTTTTTCCACTGTAGTTTCTTATTCTTTTTTGTACCAGGCGGAAACGGAACAAATACGTGGGCCAGTCACACTTCCTGTGATACTGGCCGTTACCCCTGCACCTCAGGAACAGGTAACATTTTCTTCTATAGAACTCCTCCTTCAATGATGTCATCACATAGCAGAGGAATTAAAGAACAGAGTGTAAAACTGCAAATTGGTCGAGTGCTGAAAAGCCCTTAATTTCACGTGCACTAGTCGACGACTTTGAACCCAAAAGAAATGTGAATATTCAAACTCAAACTACTGCGTGCAACATGGCGCACGATTTTACCATAGGGGGAAAAATCTGAAACCAAAGCATCCCTTCATGATATATCATGCTGTGTTGAAAGATGATGCCAAAACAAAAGAAAATAACTATATTTTGGTCTGTAGAAATAGCTGTCATAAATCAAAAATTATATTTAAAAAAACCACTTCCATATGTATGCATTTCCAGTGTACTTATGTGCAGGTCTCATTTTAAAATGAGTATTTAAAAAATTCTTGGAAAACTACAGGTACTGTATGAAGCCATCAAAACTTTATACATCTTTTAATGTTTAGGTCCAGAGTGGATGTAAGAGAGGGACTGTACAGAACACAAATTTGCTGATAGATTTGCACTTTTCAAGTGAATGTGTTTGTCAAATTGTTCCTCCAACCCTTATGGAAATGTAATATACTGCAGTATATTTTAAATATATTGAGAAGATAATTTAGATATATTTACAATATACTGCAGTATATTCCTTTTCCGTAAGGGAAATTTCTGAATATGCACTGCATGATGTTGCGTTATTATATTTTATAAGAGACTGCAGTCTGTCCACCTGTGTGGTCATTTCATTGGACTCTAACTGTTTTTGTCAGAAAACGGTTTTCCTTTTTTTTTTTTTTTGCGGCTGAGACGACAAAGTGGGAAAACTTTACTGTAGGTTCTAGCGTGCCTGTGTACAACAGTGTATAAACAGCAAGACACAGAAAAGAACACATAGATAAGTTCTGGGTGACTTGCCAGCCACGCGCGGCTGTTGTACGCACAACAGTGTGCGATGCGAGGGATGTTTTCCTGAAGGAATCGCGCGTCGTTCCGCTTCTTCCGCCAGATTGCGCACCGGCGCAAACGATAGACCGATCGCCGTACGGTACAAAATGGCGTCGGACCCCTGGCTTTGGGCCGCGCTGGTCGTCAGATTTTTAAAAGCCGGTGGGGCTTCGCAAATGCTGTTGTCCGGCTGTACCTGAAATGTGCAGCTGTTCACCTGCGTGGGAGGGCAGTTACTGTCAGTATTCAGTGCGGCAGTGGCACTAACTGGGTTCAGCTGCAGAAAAGCTTGTACCAGTTGATTTGTGTAGAGGGCAGCAAAGTGGATTACGAATTGCGATTCCGGACATCACAGCAATCGTAAGCACTATAAAGTTCACTAAGTCATTCAGTCAGCCTCACGTCTCCCTTAGCAACAAAAATATTTTTCCCCATATATGGAGGTCCACTTTTGCAATAAAAAAAAAATGACGACATATTGGATGACTGTCCTGTTAATATTTGAAGCCTTTATCAACGCATATCAGTGATATAAGGATGTGACACTGGTTTATTGCTGGAATATGGAATTGTTGCATGAAATACACAATATACTGTAAGATGTATTGAATAGAGACATGTATTGATAAATATACCACTTATTGCTGCTTATGGCCTCATTAGGATGCATCTGAATATAACAGAATGTATTATTAAGCAAAAATTATAATGTATTGGCATTTATGGAAAAGAGATGGAGAGGAGTGCAAAATGAGAAAAGAAATAGAAGGCGAGAGAGGGGAGGGAGAGCAAGTAAGGGCTTGGCTTGGCGGGTGACTAGGTTTGGAGATAGTTATCCACCTTCCTGGATTCTGATATCCCATATTTTTTCCATCAATGGAACTGCTGTACTTTGAGCATGTACAATGGGGGAAATAAGTATTGAACACATCAACATTTTTCCCAGTAAATTTATTTCCAATGAGGCCATTCAAGTGAAATTTGCACCAGACTTTGGTATTAACTCAAGAAATGCAGACAAAAAATCTAAACATTAAAGTCCATATGTAAATAAAGTTATGTGTAATAAAGTGGAATGACATAGGAAAAAAGTATTGAACACACTAACTGAAATTAATTCAATACTTAGTGGAGAAGCCTTTGTTTGTAATGACAGCTTCAAGACGCTTTCTGTATGAAGTAACTAATCGCCCGCAGTATTCAGGTGTGATTTTGGCCCATTCCTCTACACAGATTGTCTTTAAATCTTGAAGATTGCGAGGGGCCCTCTTGTGAATCTGGATCTTCAGATGCTTCCACAAATGTTCAATTGGGTTTAAGTCAGGTGATTCACTGGGCCATTCCAACAAGTTGATTTTCTTTCTCTGAAACCAATTGCGAGTTTCCTTTGCTGTATGCTTTGGATCGTTGTCCTGCTGGAAGGTCCACCCACGTCTCATCCTCAGCATCCTGGTGGATGGCAGCAGGTTCATCTCAAGAATCTCTCTGTACATGGCTCCATTCATTGTTCCTTCAATGATATGAAGTCTGCCAGTACCACGAGAGGAGAAACAGCCCCACACCATGATACTTCCACCTCCAAACTTCACTGTTGGTATAGTGTTATTCGGGTGATGTGCAGTGCCATTTCTCCTCCAAACATGGTGTGTTGTGTGACAGCCAAAAAGTTCAATTTTGGTCTCATCTGACCAGAGTACATGCTCCCAGTAGTTCACTGGCTTGTCCACATGTTGTTTGGCAAACTTTAAACAAGCTTCAACATGTCTTTTTTTCAGTAGTGGAGTCTTGCGGGCTGAGCGTGCACAGAGGCCATGGCGGTGGAGTGCATTGCCTACTGTCACAGTTGTACCTGCTGCCTCCAAGTCTTTCTGGAGCTCTTTCCTAGTGGTCCTTGGCTCTTTGGCTACTCTTCTAAGTATCCTTCTGACTCCCTGATCAGAAATCTTGCGAGAGCTCCTGTGCGTGGCCGGTTGATGGTGGAGTGATGTTGCTTCCACTTATCCACGGATAATGCCCCCCAATGGTGCTTACTGGAAGATTCAGAAGTTGTGAAATACGTCTGTAGCCAATTCCATTTTCATGTTTTGCAACAATCTGGTTGCGAAGGTCTTGAGAGAGCTCTTTGCTTTTACCCATCATTAGATGTTTCTTGTGTGATACCTTGGTAACAAAAAAAACCTTTTATAGCCCATCAATATATTCTAACCCAGCTGACATTAATTAGCACAGATTGGAGGTAGAGTTGCCTCCTAATTAGTTATGGTTTTCAGCTGGTTCATTGCCTTTCCTTGCTGTGGTGTACTGCTTTTTCTTAGTTTCTTCAATACTTTTTTCCTGTTTCATTCCACTTTATTACACAACTTTATTGACATATGGACTTTAATGTTTAGATTTTTTGTCTTTTTTGAGTTAATACCAAAGTCTGGTGCAAATTTCACTTGAATAGGCTCATTGAAAATACATTTACTGGACAAAATGTTGATGTGTTCAATACTTATTTCCCCCACTGTATGTGAATGTCTGTGCTGACTGAATGTAGTATTTTACACTGGTCTAGAATTATCTATATTGTATTATCAAGACTGAATGCTTGCTTTAAAAAAAAAAAATGTAGAAAATCTTTATTCTGTGGTGAATGGAGCATGCCAGTGGAATGCATGGGGGTGGGGCTTGTGGGGTGGGGGGGGGGTTCCTATGCTGATTTATATTTTTAAAGATTAGTGTGCATTACCAGCATGATGAGTGCATGTTTCAATAAAGAGACAATATTAGAGTCTTGTTTAAACTGCTTAGACTGCCAGGACTGTCTGGGATATGTAGGACTGGCACATTGTATCTATTTTTTGGGGGGACTCCTCCCTCTCCAGGGTGTGAGATGATTTCTGCTTGTTTCTTTAGTCAGGTCAGATGGTGCTTCACTGTGAAACAGCCATTCATATACAGGGTACTGGGGGAAATGGATGGAGGGGGGAAAAAGACTATTTACTCTTGAAAATGGCGTCTTCTAACAATTATTAAATATGTGATCCAAAAATGTTATGCAGAACAACATGTGAGGGTTGTTGAGAACTCTGAATATCTATTTATATCTATTTTTTTATTTATTTTTTTCTCCCCAATTTGTATTGTCCAATCATACTCTCACTGCAACACTAGTGGCAACCTCCCGCTGTCAATTTGACAGCGCAGACAAGCATGCAGTTTCCTCCAAGGCACTTGATGTCACCACCATTTCTTTTCAAATCGCAAGTCAACAAGTCAGGCTCACACAAATATGAGCGCCAATTATGCAACTCCCTGCAAGCTGCCAAACACAGTTGGCACTGACAGCGTCTGGATTTGATACCAGATTGCGGGGCCCATTCGTGCACTGGAACAGCACCTTAACAGGATGAGCCAACCAGCAAACAAAAAAGGTGGTCATGCAGCACCTGACTGGCGGGTTAAAGAGATGAGCAGAGATTTCCCACCCCTGCTGAAGGAGATTAAACGGTCTGGTTTCCTGTCCAAGATGCTCAGCTTGACCACCATCTTTTTTTTTTTTCTGGCAGGGTTTGTGTTGCTGGATCATTGGTGTGCTCTTTTATCAGTATTTTGAGCAAAGCAGCAGCTAATTCTTCTCTCTAAATATACTTTGATAAAAAAATCAAACTAATTGTCTGTTGTGTTTAACTTAATGACAAGCTGTTTTTTGGTGTGCTCATCTCCATTCCCATCGGCAAGCTAACACCTTGGGGCAGGTGTTAAGGTGGAACGTTGTTTTGAACAACTCCCACCTCACATACAGTTTACTATATTGGTGCAGCTGAGGGTACATCCTCTATTTACTGTATCCATCCCTGTCATCCTTCAAGCGTATTACTGAATGCAGTATATGCTTTATAGTCAGGGACTGTATCTAATGATAATGAAACTGAGGCCTGTAATTCTGGTGTGGTTCAATGCTTCTTTCAGCTGAGCAAGTTCAGTGTTATGCTTCAGATCTCTGCCTGTTACAGGGCTGTAAGGTGCTGCCCAGGTGAAACCACATCAGAAGAGCTAAATCGCGGTATGCAACAGTGAACTCTGCAAACTACATTAAAATGCTGACTCCCGACACTGTGGAAAAACCCAGTGGTGGTTTGCGGGAGGGGTTGAGGTGGGTCACATGACTCACAAAAAAAAAAAAACTGAATGATACACTTCCCACTAAATGGCACCGGTTCATTGCACTGCACCCGATATGGTGTACATGCAGTTGTTTCGATATTAAATAAGTAAATTAATAAACACTGTCCATGTTTACACGCATCAAGCAACATTTTAACGAGGGATGGAGTCACAGACATCATATACCTGACAGGAAGTGGATTGTGTGGTCAGAAGGTTTCGGGAGCCCTTGCCGCAGGGTATGCATTTTGCACACCAGCTGAGTGTGCCACTGCGCTGTCCTGTTCAAACAGGACGCGGCTTATCTTTAAGGTTACTAAACATCAGCAGTCGACCTCAGTCCGTTGTCGAAGACTGAAAAGCCAATGACTTTGAGCCAGGTCATTTTGTTTTTTATTCTTGTACCTACGGAGGAGGAGTGGACTAGTCCACATATGGTGCACTTGAGTCAAGTGGGAACAACCATGTGTGTTGTTTCCATGTTTTAAAAAAAAAAGGGCTGCTGTGTCTTCTATCTCTGCAGCACACAATGATTTCTCAAACTCTTTTAGCTATCTGATCTGAGGTTCCTCCACTTTAGTTGTAATGTGGCTATTGCACTGGAATTGGTTGCCATGACATGCTTTATTCACATAATATTTATGTTTATTAAGACAAACTGTCATGTTGTTTTGTCATCTGATAAATAATATCAGCTGCATGTCATCCCGCTATTATAATTCATGTTACTTACAAAATTACTGAATGTTTTACTTTATATGGTAATTCTACTTAACATATTTTCATGCATATATGTATTTATACATATAAAAATGTTAATAAAGTAATGTATATACAGTATATTGTTTGAGAGCTACATTTTATTCTCACATTGCTAAAAATAAAGATATTTTGAATTCACTTATGTCTGTTATTATTCAGTATTTTCATATAAAATTGTTTAAATCACATATAAGCTCTTTACATTACATTTACATTATAGGCATTTAGCAGACGCTCTTATCCAGAGCGACTTACACAGCATTTGCATTTATACATAGTATCCATTTATGCAGCTGGATATATACTGAAGCAATGCAGGTGAAGTACCTTGCTCAAGGGTACAACGGCGAGTGTCGTACCTGGGAATCGAACCTGCAACCTTTCGGTTACAAGCCCAGTTCCTTAACCACTGTGCTACACTGTTCTCTGAAGTCCATGGGTCTGAGTCTTACTTTGTTTATTTTCAGTCTTTCATCTTACTGGATTTTATCCTTGATATGTTTTAATATAATCTATTCTCATTGTCTTTAATTATTTCAGATTTGTCTCTGAAAAATATGAATAATAATAGTAATGTCATAAATTGTCTGGCAAAGATGGAAGGGGCCTAAATGCAAGTCAAGATTGCAATTTGAGAGGGAACAAAAAAAATAGGGGTGGAGAAATTTTTTAGGAAAATCAAAGTAAAAGTTTTTAGCACAGACCGACTGACTAGCTTTACAACACATCTCCCGTTTCTAGGCTTTGCACAGGCAAAATGGAGACGGGCCTTAATTCTCAACCATGCAGAGAATGACTCCCAAGCCTACTGTCAATCACTTAAGTGCTTCAACGATGCCAGCATCATTCTGCTAAATGGCAGCATGACCTTCCTCTGTTGGCCACCTAACCGAATGCTGTATTTCAAGATATTCCTCGTCTGATTGTCTGCAACAGTATTTCAATGTCAACCAGAGCTCACCTGCCCGCTTGTAAGGAGCTGTCTGCTATGAAAATGCCGCAGTGTGCATCACTCTTAAAACCCCATCTCCAGAATAGCTGCAGGTATTGCAGTTATTGCAGTTTTTAATATTACAGGGGGAATTTATCAGTGTTTCAGGGAAGCACTTTTTTTTGTTGCACTTTTGTCATTCAAATTTGGATAAAAGGGTCTACTAAATGTGAATTAAGTATACATTTCGGGTCTGATTTACTAAGTCCTTTAGCGCATGCAAAACCTTTTAGCACACACAAAATAACACAACCAATGATTGGTGCAAAACAAATAGCAATCATTGGTCATGTTATTGGTTTTGCACACGCTAAAGATCTTAGTTAATCAAGCCCTTGTTGTAAATTAAATCTTTTTTACATTATGTTAAGGCAAGCAGTCGATAGATGGCGGGGGTTTGACCTATTTGAATAAGTTCTTCTGAATAAAACATTGTACAGGGCCATCGTAGCCTACATTATCAGTTTCGGGAAAATCAAGTTTTTATTCTGGCTTGCACTGTTTGAAGTATGCAATATCACATTATCCGCACCATCAGTGACACCACGTGGTTACTTCAGATACGCTTTGATTTGTAGCGATCTCCGCGAAGAGCTCTTCTGTGCTCAAGTAAACCATTTTGCGAAAACCGTCCTATAATCCGCATTGTTCAATAAAACGTGAAGGACCGTGCACTCAACTCATGTTTTCTATACGCCATATTACCCGTCAATCAACATGAAACAGTTCTGTATTTAAGATACGATTGGCCAGAATCACTGGTGCTGATGACGTTTCAATATCCGATTGGTCCTTTTTAGCGGCGCAAGTGGGAGGGTGCCATTTATTTATCTGTTTTTAAATGTCCGTCGATTTTTTCTCGAAGACACTTGTTGCTGAAGGTGAAAATCGACCGGGGGATTGGAGTTTTTCGCCCTTCACTGTGTTTTTTGTTTTGGCTGTTCACGGGAGAAAGTCGGAATAAACTTCAAGAGTCGTTTCTGTTAAACTCCCAATTGGGTTTTCTTCCCGCCCCCAGTGCACTCCACCATCACGACCTCCTCGCCCCTCCCCGACTCTTGCCTTTCCGTCTTCCCGCTTCTGCGCACCTCAACCCGGCCTAAACCGCCTGCTTCGACTCGACCGCCTCCCCTTGCAACACGGCTAGCATGTCGGAATACAGCGCGGTGCCGTCGCCCGGGGCTGGACCACCTCTCGGTGGGCAGTCAGCCTTGGGGGCCGGTGGCGGGATAAAAAAAGATGCCTTTGCAGACGCGGTACAGCGAGCTCGCAGGTGAGGACGGCGTGGTGAGTAAATTTAAAGCGTGTTTGACAGGCGAATCAATGGACCCGGCGTCGTGCATGGCTAACTTAGCTGGCTAACTACGTTATATGTCGAGTGTACAACGTTAACTGGTATTTCCCCAATAAAACCACAAGTGTCCGTGAACCAGCCTGCCAAGTTACTGAATTTAGCCATTATTCATGTGCCATTCTTAACTGGGAGGTTGACTGGTTAGCTGATGCGGATTCGCAAGGCCTGCGCAGTGATATCGTAACGTTAGCTAGCAAGCTAACATGGCAGTAATACACGTCCATCAGTCACCTGCTGTGTTGGTTTTTTTTGTTGCTAGCCACAGCACTTGGACGTCGGACGGGATGTCTACAATTCCCCAGCGTACAAAGTGTGTTGATAGTGCGACCAAACGAAAACCAAATAATTAGCCCTGGTTGCGTGTAACACAACAGGCCCTTAGCGCCTCCATTTAGTCCGCTGGCGTTAGCTAACGAGCTAAACAACAGATTCCCATTCAGCTAACGTTAGCGGGACAAGGTCTCATGCACTGTAACGTTACACCGTATCAGCCAGGCAGGCATAACTTGGCACTTTTAAGAGCAATCTGAAATGGCATATAATTTAAAAATATCACAAAAAAGGTACAGAACAGACTACATTTATCCAGCTGTGGCTAACCTGTGTTGAAACACCGGCTTGTTAATTGACGCTTGAAAATAAACGTTTTTTGGGGGGGGGGGGGGGGTAGGTTGGTGGATAGCTTGGTAACCAGAGTTGGTCGGGTGGTTGCACCGCTAAAATAAGTTCCCCAAAACTGTCTAACCTAACGTTACCCAAGCTAGTTAACTCGGCTATCTAAAGTGATAATATTGCCACGGCGAACGAGCTAACTGTGCCTACTGCGTATCTCACAGAGCAATTAAACCTGTTTGGTTAGCTTAGCTAGCCTGCTTTCCCAAGATAAACACGTTCGGTATAATGTTGATGGCTTGATCCTATAGTTAACGTTACCTTGCTATTTCAAAGAGAAAGTATTGATCTTGACCCCAAATTAACTTGAGTTCCTTGGCAAACGCCACGGCGACGTGCGAACTCGTGTTAAAGTTGTAAAACCTTATGATTTTTTATTATTTTTGGTCACATTGGAGAGCACTTGCATTCCTGTTGTCTTGTAGCAGGGTAAATTCCTGGCCTCGTCGTCATTGTAATTGCTGTCAATAAGCTGTTTTTGTCGGTGTTGGTTGTCGATATGGTTGCTGGTTTTAGTCCGCTCACTGTGCCCTTATCTGTGACCTGGGATTGAAGTTCCGTTCAGCCTTAGTCAACAGCTTTCTTCTTTTTTTTTTGGGCAAATCCAGTAGTGGATATTTCTCTTGAACAGGGCTGTACTGGCAGCATCCAGGCTGAATATATTAAATGCAATTGTGAGGTTGCTTGAAGTGCATGGGACAGGAACTAGAATTTCACTTGGCAGTTTTTTGAGCTCCACAACTGTTGGGTTCCACAACGGGTGTCCACATTTACATTTATGTTTTGGGCATTTATTCAGAGTGTCTGACAGTGCACAGCCTATTTTACATGCATACTACATTTTACTTGCTGAAGAAATTCGGTGAACAGGTACCTTGACAGCGCGCCAACTGTGAATCAGACCTTTTGCGGCAGTTACCAGCCATAACCATTATGCTATGTGGTCCCTACCAGTGGCTGTGGAGGTGATCGTTCGCTGATATGTCTCTGTGTGCATCCCTCAGATCGCGGCAAAGATCGGTGGAGACGTAGGTGGAGGAGCGCCCTCCGTGAATAACAGCAGCCCTGTGGAGAGCTTCCCCTTTGCGGCACAGAAACGGCAGCTGGAGGACGCAGGTGAAGCTCTGACCTGAATGCGGAACTCCTCAAGTCCACACACACACACACACACACACACACACACACACACACACACACAAAACCCTGTGTGTGGTGCTCCTCAACTCAACACAAGCTCACTGCCCTGAACGTGCTGTTCCTCCCACAGACGGTCACTGCCCTGAAGCACGCGGTTCATTTCAGTTTCAATAAGTGCCACGTTTGATATTTTTCCTCCTTTAATGACTTGTCCAGTGTGTTAGCGCACGGTTTGTAGGATGTGTTGGGGGTAGTGTGCTGTGAATGATGTTGATGTTATGAATCCTGTTTCCCTCCAGAACAGCCAGACTGCAAGAAAATGGCCCCTCAGAGTGACCGGGACTCTGCCACGGCTCTGTGTAAGCACGCTTTATCGCGTCCGTTTTCCCGCCGTTCCCTCCGCTGCCCGTCTCTGTGGCGCTCGTCTGCTCCCTCCCCCTCTCTCCTCTCCTCCCGTCCGCCGCTTTGTCTGTCGTTGCCTTCCTAAGCGCCTGTAATCTGATCCGAGACCTGTCTGTTCCTCCCCGCAGCCATCGGAGCCCAGCTGGCAGCCCTGGCCCAGCAGAGGTGAGCACACGGTGGACCGGGAACCCATGACACCCGCTTAATAAAGTTCTGAAGAGTTTATTCATTTCTTTTGGTTTAGTTTGTGTAATCTGGAGGAAGACAGAGGGCAAGTGGTAGTTGCTTGGGCAGGACAGGGTAGAAATGGGAGAGGCTTGGGTAGAATTACAGAAATGGGCAGGGTTTGACAATAGAACAGTGGCTGCGTGCCACACATGCTGAGTTTGTGACGAATGGGCGTGGTTTCTACTTAATTTAAAAACGGCACACGCCGATTGTGCCTGTCTAAAACTCTCGGCAAAGACGGCTCGAAAAAGAAGATCATAACTTGCACCGAGGCTCTAAGCGGGTTTCTTCACCCTTGCCGTTCCGTAACCGGCGGCAAACCGGCACAGGGTTTTGGGGGAACAAGGAAGGGAGGGGCATGTTCCGATTTCAGAGGAAAGAGCGCCCCCCCCCCCCCCCAACCATACTACAGTCTTCAGTGGCTTTAATTGCATTCACATGACCCCCCTCCTTGCTAATTTCCATCTCTGTTTCTCCCCCCCACCCCCCAGTCGGCCAACGACCGCCTCAGAGGATTACAGTGTCCCAGATGGCATGGTTGGACTCGGTGAGTGCTCAAGCATGCGCGCACACACACACACACACACACACACCTTTCAGCATTCAGGTCTTCCCTTTAACTGCTCCTGGAGTTCAGCCTGGCTACTTAACCTTCATTAAGTGGTATTTAAATCCTGACAGCAAACGTAGTGTTCGCCTTGAGAGAACAAAAGCTACGTGCTGAAGGGCACAATGCGCGGTTAGTCATCTGCTCTGTTTATGATAGTAATATTAAACCTTATTTATATAGCATTTCTCCAAACACGGTTACGAAGGGCTTCACAAAAAGTTAGAGAAACGGAAAGTTTAAACGCACGGATGTTAAAAACAGACGATAATAAGATGGTAAAACTGGAACGAGATAAGAATACAGGAATTAAGTTGAAAAATATAACCTAAAATTACAATACCGCTATAAAGATAAAACCATATATGATTTTGAATAACTGCAAGAGGTGGGGGGGGGACCAATGAGAATGACTTTGGATTTAGTTGTTAGTTGTTTAACTGTAGCAAATTTTAAGGCATCCAGTTTTAATCTAGCAAGGAATATCAAGGATTTTATCATCCAGGCGTTTCCCCTGTCTTCAGTGAAACTACATGTCTCATGAGAAGACGGTACTAGTGAAATTGGAAGGTGAAGTTGATTTTATTAACCTTTTTCTCTGCTCCCTCAGTCATTGGTCGAGGTGGAGAACAGATCAACAAGATCCAGCAGGACTCTGGGTGCAAGGTTCAGATCTCACCAGGTGAGGGGGGGGCGAGACGGAGGTAGAGCTGGGAGAGGTGTTTTCCTTGGACGGCGGGTGGTCCGCCGTGCCTTTGTATTTTCCTGTTCATTCAGTCGGGGGAAAAGCCGAAAGAGACGGGATCACAGTACAGAAAGTGCCGTAGCAGGGAATCAAATCACTTGTGCCACACAGTGTCCCCTTCAGGGTGTGAAATGAATACCGGCCACCAGCTAAATGCTGGTGTAATTTTTACTCTAGCAGCCACTTTGGCCAGTAACCAACCAGGTTGTGTTATATTCTAATGGGTGATATGGCTGGTAAAATGTTGAACATGGCTGGTGATTTTTAGAATCCGCAAGCCAAGTCTGGCCAGTGGGTGAAAAAGTAAATTTCGTACCCTGGTCCCCTTCGAGTCTTCTCAGATTGTCTCCATAAAGTGGCAAATCGCTTGATTCCATGTTGCTTTAGTGACGCATCCTGCAAATAGATTGTCCCTTGACAATAGGGAGGGTTATCCTGTAGATTGTACATGCACTCATTAATTTGTGTTTCATGTTTGTTCAGACAGTGGAGGTCTTCCAGAAAGGTGTGTTACTCTCACAGGGACCCCAGACTCCATACAGTAAGTGTGTGCGTCCGCACGTCTCCTCTTTCCAGAAACGCTTCTCACCGCTTCCACACTTTACTGTGCGCGATTGCCGCTGAGTTTCCGGGGGAAACGAGAACAAAAATTTAATCTCAAAACTACGTCTCGCACAGAAATCTGGGAGAAATGGAACAGCTCTGATTCGTTAGCTGGCGAGAAAGCGAACGGCCTATCAGAGAATGAAGGAAGGCATTTAACCCTTCCTCCAAAGCACAGCCCCCCCCCCCCTGCAGATGTACAGACATTTTTTGGGTTTGAGATACGGGCTCATTTGTATATTATGGTGTGGGACACATTTTAGTGAAATGAAACCATGCTAATTCTCCGTTGGTGTGCTGTATAAACGTGCAGCAGTGGTTTGGGGGGTGCCTGCTGAACCCCTCCACCCCTTTCTGTGCAGGAAAGCGAAGATGTTCCTGGACGAGATTGTGTCCCGGGGCAGGGGAACGCCTCCGTCCTCCTTCCACGAGTCGACCAACGGCCAGAGCGGCTCCGTGCAGGAGATGATGATTCCAGCCGGCAAAGCAGGGCTCATTATTGGCAAGGGAGGAGAGACCATCAAACAGCTGCAGGTATGTTCCCCTCCGCTGGCTCCACCCGCAGTACAGACACCAGGCCCTCCGCTGGCTCCACCCGCAGTACAGATACCAGGCTCTCCGCTGGCTCCACCCGCAGTACAGACACCAGGCTCTCCGCTGGCTCCACCCGCAGTACAGACACCAGGCTCTCCGCTGGCTCCACCCGCAGTACAGACACCAGGCTCTCCGCTTTCTACACCCGCAGTACAGACACCAGGCTCTCAGCTTTCTATCCTCGCAGTACAGACACCAGGCTCTCAGCTTTCTACACCCGCAGTACAGACACCAGGCTCTCAGCTTTCTACACCCGCAGTACAGACAGCAGGCTCTCCGCTGGCTCCACCCGCAGTACAGACACCAGGCTCTCCGCTGGCTCCACCCGCAGTACAGACACCAGGCTCTCCGCTGGCTCCACCCGCAGTACAGACACCAGGCTCTCCGCTTTCTACACCCGCAGTACAGACACCAGGCTCTCCGCTTTCTACACCCGCAGTACAGACACCAGGCTCTCAGCTTTCTACAGCCGCAGTACAGACACCAGGCTCTCAGCTTTCTACACCCGCAGTACAGACACCAGGCTCTCAGCTTTCTACACCCGCAGTACGGACAGCAGGCCCTCAGCTTTCTATCCTCGCAGTACAGACACCAGGCTCTCAGCTTTCTACACCCGCAGTACAGACACCAGGCGCTCAGCTTTCTACACCCGCAGTACAGACACCAGACTCTCAGCTTTCTACACCCACAGTACGGACAGCAGGCCCTCAGCTTTCTATCCTCGCAGTACAGACACCAGGCTCTCCGCTTTCTACACCCGCAGTACAGACACCAGGCTCTCCGCTTTATACACCCGTAATACAGACACCAGGCTCTCCGCTTTATACACCTGCAGTACAGACACCTGGCTCTCCGCTTTATACACCCGTAATACAGACAGCAAGATTCAAGAAGTTTATTGTCACTCCGACGTACAAGTACAATCGTGTGAAAATCTTGTGTTGGGGTAAAAACTCCATGACAAAAAGAACATAAGTACATATATAAAAAAATTTAAGTAATATAAAAACAACATGTACTATAAAAAGCTAGGTATAAAAGACAATTAAAAGAAGTGCAGTATGCAATGTAAAAACAACCAATATAAAAGCAATAAAATATAAAATATCGCACATAATCATTTGTTCAAGAGTCTAATGGCCTGAGGGAAAAAACTGTTCCTCAGCCTGCTAGTGCGTGCCTTGGGGGTCCTGTATCTCCTCCCTGAGGGCAGCAGGGAGAACAGGCTGGCATGGGGGTCCTGTATCTCCTCCCTGAGGGCAGCAGGGAGAACAGGCTGGCATGGGGGTCCTGTATCTCCTCCCTGAGGGCAGCAGGGAGAACAGGCTGGCATGGGGGTCCTGTATCTCCTCCCTGAGGGCAGCAGGGAGAACAGGCTGGCATCGGGGGTGGGTAGGGTCCTTGATGACCCTCAGAGCCTTCCTGAGGCAGCGCTGATTGAACAGCTCCTGCAGACTGGGCAGCTCACAGCCAGTGATGGATTGGGCCGTTCTACCCACCCTGCCCAGGGCCTTCTGCTCCTTACCGGTACAGCTACCGTACCAGATACCAGGCTCTCTGCTTCATACACCCGCAGTTCAGACACCAGGCTCTCAGCTTTATACACCTGCAGTACAGACAGCAGAATCTCAGCTTCATACACCTGCAGTACAGACAGCAGGCCGTGAGGGATGTGCGTGCAGGGAATGCTTCAGTCAGTATGAAGACTGGCAGTGACACGCTGATGGTTGTTTTTCCCCGCACCGTGCAGGAGCGTGCGGGGGTGAAGATGATTCTGATCCAGGACGGTTCCCAGGCCCCCAACATGGACAAACCCCTGCGCATCATCGGAGAGCCTTACAAAGTGCAGGTACTGGGGTCCCGTCCCGAGGATTCGGAGCTCCCTCAAACCTCAAAATGCCCTTCGTCCTCCGACGACAGAGAGAAAATAGGAAATTATTTACATTACACACGCAGACGCTTTTGTCCAGAGTGACTTACACAGCTTACATTATTTTTTACACGTAATGCATTGGATATGCTTCAGTGAATATCCATATATAATGGATATTCACTGAAGCAGTTCTGGTTAGGTACTTTGCTCCACGGTACAACATCAGTGCCCCACCTGGGATTTGAACCCATAACCTCGGCTGCAAGTCCAGTTCTCAAACCATTATGCTACACTGCTGTCCTTGGGTTGCCAAGACAACTTGGATGGCAGATGTCTTTCTCTGTTTGAAGCGTGCGTTCAGGCATGTGCCGATTATTTAAAATTTCATAGTACGATTATCTTGGGCAACATTTTCACGATATACGATATCTCAATAATTATTGCAATAAGTTGAAAGTCTTAATACGGTATTAAAACGTACTTAAATTGCTTAAAAAATACTAATTTATACCAATCAGAAAACATGTTTTATTGTTAGGCATAATGTTAACATTTTGGCCATGGCAATAACTAGTTTTCACAAAATAACGGAAGTAAATGCAAAAAGAAATTTCCACAAAATAACGTGCAACTTATTGAAGTAAATGTAAACATTTTGACGAGGGCAAATCTCCGTTGTTTCTGGTAACGTTATCTCCTGCGGCGATGTATGACCTCTGCCATGGTACAATGAAAACTTTGTTGTGTCTACTGAACGTCAGAGAATAATAACTAAAATGCTCCCCCCGTGTCTGTAGCCAGTTATACTCTTCAGTTTTACATGACCAATGCTAAAGTGTAAAAGGCGGTTATTTCTATATTTCGGTATCATAAATTTGACGATTAAATAATCTTTAATGTTTTTTTATCGCTATCTATATTTGTATCGATTATTGTCCCAGGTGCGTTGCGCTCCTGTGTAGCGTCTGTGTGCGTGTGCTCACGTGTGTTTTTAGTCTCAAGCTCACCCTCCTGTGCGTGTGCGTGTGCGTGTGCGCGTGCAGCAAGCGAGGGAACTGGTGCAGGAAATCCTGCGGGAGAGGGACCACCCTGGATTCGGGGAGAGGAACGAGTTCGGATCCCACATGGGCGGGGGAGGCGGAGGAATTGATGTGAGTGCCCCCCTACCTCAACCTTTTTACCCCCCTACCTCAACCTTTTACCCCCTACCTCAACCTTTTACCCCCCCTACCTCAACCTTTTACCCCCCTACCTCAACCTTTTACCCCCCCTACCTCAACCTTTTACCCCCCTACCTCAACCTTTTACCCCCCTACCTCAACCTTTTACCCCCCTACCTCAACCTTTTACCCCCCTACCTCAACCTTTTACCCCCCTACCTCAACCTTTTACCCCCCTACCTCAACCTTTTACCCCCCTACCTCAACCTTTTACCCCCCTACCTCAACCTTTTACCCCCCTACCTCAACCTTTTACCCCCCTACCTCAACATTTTACCCCCTACCTCAACATTTTACTCTGCTACCTCCACCTTTTACCCTGCTACCTCCACCTTTTACCCTGCTACCTCCACGTTTTACCCCCTACCTCAACATTTTACTCTGCTACCTCCACCTTTTACCCCCCCACCTCAACATTTTACTCTGCTGCCTCCACCATTTACCCCCCCTACCTCCAGCTTTTACTCTGCTACCTCCACCTTTTACCCTGCTACCTCCACCTTTTACCCCCTACCTCAACATTTTACTCTGCTACCTCCACCTTTTACCCCCCCACCTCAACATTTTACTCTGCTGCCTCCACCATTTACCCCCCCTACCTCCACCTTTTACCCTGCTACCTCCACCATTTACCCCCCCTACCTCCACCTTTTACCCTGCTACCTCCACCTTTTACCCCCCCTACCTCAACCTTTTACTCTGCTACCTCCCCCTTTACCCCCCCTCCCCACCTCCACCTTTTACTCTGCTACCTCCACCTTTTACCCCCCGTCCTCAACCTTTTACTCTGCTACCTCCAACTTTTACCTCCAACTTTTACCCCCCTTTATGGAGCGAGGCTGTCTGGCTCTTTACCCATCATCTGATACGTCTCACTGGAACCTGGCTAATTCATTACACATGCAGTGGGAGAGTCAAAGCAGAGTCAAAGCCCCTTGCCAGCCTGTGCCTAGTGTATACTGGGGTAATTCATTACACATGCAGTGGGAGAGTGAAAGTGCCTTGGCAGCCCGTGCCTAGTGTGTACTGTGTAATTCTGGAAAAGGCAGCCTGAGCTGGATAAGTTCACTTAAATTCACGGTGTGATGTTTGCCCTTATTTACCAGCCGGTGTAGGCACACGGAGGGGTTCGGTGGGAACGGGAGTTAACCGGTCTGTGATTGGACAGGTCCCGGTCCCGCGACACTCAGTCGGCGTGGTGATTGGCCGCAACGGAGAAATGATCAAGAAGATTCAAAACGACGCCGGCGTAAGGATACAGTTTAAACCAGGTAAATTATCCACCGTTCCCCTTACACAATTTAATCCATGCAAATGATAACCCCGTTATAACAGCTTAAACCATGTAAATCATCCCCCCGTGCCCCATTATACAGTTTCAATGTGAAGCTGTCCCTGGATAGGCGTCAGCCATTGTAACACATTTGCAGGTCATTCAGAAGGCCTACAGAAGGCCCATGAGGGCGCTGTATTCACAGAATCTGCCGCAGCAGCCGGGATGTTAGGGAGATTTATAAAAATGCAAGGTTAAAGGTCATTCTACTTCAGTCAAGGCAGTTTCAGCAAGGCGACTACAGCTTGTGATGTGGAATTTATTAGTTCATTAGTGAGTATCAACTTAAAAGCAGTTGCTCCCAAACTGAGGGTGTGGACCCTCTGGTTGGCCTTTAGAAAGATGATTTTGAAAAAATGCACGTTCTTCCATGCCTTCCACTATGAGCTGTGGTAGATCTGCACCCAGAATTTTTGCCATTGCATCTTAATGGACATGTTCTTTTCCAGGCAGGGTTTTACGTGCAATGACAGATAGTTTAGATACTAACAGAAGTTCCTGATACCTTTACAACGGCTGGTTGAGGGGCAGTATGGGGGAAATGCACTGCTCTTGTTTCCAGGGGCTGAACATATGAGCAGATTAATTTAATAGCGTTCATTCACCATTATAAACATGAATAACAGTGTTTTTATATTGTGTCTGAGCGCAGTAGCTCGTGTTGCGTGTTGCGTGTTGCGTGCGTCGCGTGCGTGCGTGCGTGCGCGTGTTGCGTGTGTCATGGACGGTTTCCCCCCGTGTAAGCGACCTCCCGTCTCGTTGCTCCAGACGACGGCGAGGGGCCGACAAAATGGCTCACATCATGGGCCCCCCCGAGCGCTGCGATCACGCCGCCAGCATCATCGCGGACCTTCTGCAGAGCATCCGGGTTCGAGAGGAAGGACAGGGGGTGAGTACGGGTACCCGCTTAGCGGAAGCTCTTATCCAGGGCGCCGTGCAGACGTGGAGAGCGTCAGCGTTGGGTCTGAACGTCAGTGTTGGGCTGCTGGGTGGCTCGTGCCGTTCAGGCACTGTTCTAGCGTGCGGGTTAGCCACAGCCCGGTACAGAGGCTTCCTCAAATTTGAGTAGCCAGCTAGGGCTGTTGGCGACGGGGAGACAAATTGTTCAGATGACACTGTTCTTAGGAAATTAATTGGCAAATCTTAAATGTAAGCATAGCTTGCCAGACGGAGGTGTGTAGTCGGCCACTTAGCCCAGTTCTCCCAACTGTGTCTTTGCCCCGTCTGAAATGACAACAGAGCTTGCGACGGGCATCTCGGCATGACCATGAGTGAACATTCCAAAATTGGTAGAAAAAAGGGGATAAGTATTCATTAGAAAAAGAAAAAGTGATCTCGCAGATTTTATATCTTCTAGACCTAGACCTGTCTGTACAAGTCATAAGACCCTTTGTTATTCCTTATATCAGATTATTTGGAATGAACTAGTAATCCCTTAAACATCCGTGTTCTGTACCTTAATCCAACACGCATGCAAGTGAAATTAACTTGGACTTTATGTTCCTCGTAAAGGAAGTGCGCTGTGCATATGAAATGTTAGCTTTGTTAATCTTAATCATCGCCATTTATGAATTGCATTTTTAAAGTATGTTCTAATGAGGTTTGTGTGTGTGTACGCAGGGCCCCCAGGGGCCTCCAGGCCCAGGAATGCCCCCGGGCAGGGGTAGGGGCCGGGGACAGGGCAACTGGGGCCCCCCTGGGGGGGAGGTGACCTTCTCCATCCCCAGCCACAAGTGCGGCCTGGTGATCGGCCGGGGCGGGGAGAACGTCAAGGCCATCAACCAGGAGACTGGGGCCTTCGTAGAGATCTCCCGCCAGCTGCCCCCCAACGGAGACCCCAACTTCAAGCTCTTCATCATCCGCGGATCCCCGCAGCAGATCGACCATGCCAAGCAGCTCATCGAGGACAAAATCGAGGTATCGGGGTGCTTCGGCTGCCTGCCAGGAACGCTGACTTAGGGGTTTTTCAGGAATGCTTTGAATCTGCGATGGGTTTGCTGAGTGTGTGGATGGACTAATGTGATGGGTTGGACAGTGGCGTGATGAGCGCGGCTGACCTCACACGCTTCAGAGGAGAGCACACACTTGTCTGCGCTCTCCCGAATCCATGGCGGCCTTAGCGGTGATGAGCGCTGTTGATGAATATGATTGGTCATTCCAAACCGGGGGAGTAAAGGGGGTCTAAGATCACAAATGTGTGATTAGAACATTCTAATGCTGATGTCACAATCACTACCGGTAACTGAAAGCAAAGGAGTTCTAGAACAGTGGTTCTCAACCCTGGTCCTGGGGGCCCCCTGTGTATGCTGGTTTTTGTTCCAACCACAATTGCAATACTTGAATTTTAACAAGCTGTTAATTTTTCTTAATTAGGTGTTTTTAATGTTTAGAAGGATTATTTACATTCTTAAGCCACATTATGTTAGTAGTAGCTATGCATGCCATGAAGAATAAAAGTCCAATATTCACATTGTGCTGTATTGTAAACAATTAAAAGGAGGTAAAAAATGTTTTAACTGATCAAATTAAAGACTGAGGTGAATCAATTGGCTCATAATTGGTGAAATTGTGGACACATGGCCACTAAAACTAACCGTTTGGTAAATAATGAAGAATTCAAAGACAAAGAAAATGATAACGAGCCAAACCTGCATTGTGTTAACAAGTTTAAGGAAATGAAGGAACTTAAACTTGTGTTCAATTACCTAATTAGGAGCCTATTCACCTGAGTTCTTACCTCTTCTTTGTAATTGTTTGCAATATAACACAATAAGCATAACGAACATGGGATTTTTTTTCTTCAAAGCATGCATAGCTATTGCTAACATAACGTGGCTTAAGAGAGTAAAGAGTTTAAAGTGTTCTCTCTATACAATAAAAACACCTAATTAAGAAAAAATAACAGCTTGTTAAAATTCTGCTATTGCAATTGTGGTTGGAACGAAAACCAGCATACACAGGGGGTCCCCAGGACCAGGGTTGAGAACCACTGTTCTAGAACACTGACTTAGAATAAAAAACCTACTCTGCAATGCATGCCCCACCAGCGGCTGTGAGCGCTAACAGGCCGAGCGGAACCATCACGCCCCCTGCTGGCAGGTTGTGACCGCGGCGTCTGTTGTGTTCGCAGGGGCCACTGTGTCCTGTGGGCCCGGGTCCCGGTGGGCCCGGCCCCTCCGGTCCTATGGGCCCCTACAACCCAAATCCCTACAACCAGGGCCCCCCCGGAGCTCCCGGCCCGCAGTGAGTACCGCGCTCGCATTCTCCAACAACGATGCCGAGTACTGTATAGTGCTGTGGAGACATCTAGTGGTGGCTCTGCAGTATTACGCTGTATATTTAGTGATGGCTCTGCGGTATTCATTTGCAGAATTTACCCCAGATAACCTTGAGAGATATAGGCATATATCAGTGCAAGTTGGGAAATGCATTTTAGTGTGAACTAATCAGTGAGCCACACCCAGTCAATAAGCCAGACTCAATAAGCGACCCCCACTCGATAACCACACTCAATAAGCTATACCCAGTAAGTCACACCCAATCAAAATTAGTATTTGAGTCAAGACAGGCGATACGTTGACACTTGTGTAGTTGCCATAGTAACTGACAGCTCTCCTTGCAGCGGCCCCCCGGCTCCTCACCAGTACCCCCCCCCAGGGCTGGGGTAACACCTATCAGCAGTGGCAGCCCCCAGGACCCCATGACCCCAGTGAGTACCTACCCCCCCCCCCTCCCCCGAACTCATCTTTACCTCGTTCTGACTCATTCTCTCACTCTGGGGCCATGACCGAATATCGATCCCTTCGCCCCTTTGAGGGTGCATTTTGGCCCGAGTCAAACCTGTGTCTTTTTTTTTGAGTGGGTGACTTTTTCTCACAAATGGGGCCACTTAAAATCCCCGGATGAAACCCTTATTTCCGGGGTTTTGTTGAGGGGATTCAGCAGCACACTCATCCGACAATTTCAGGAAGTAAAAACTACAACTTGTAGTACAAGAGCGGGACATATTATTTCAGATTTCTTTCGCACATTGCTTGCAAAGTGAGGGCAGAGGGCACATGGTACATGGTAAACAGGGGCGAGAGTGGACAGGGAACAGGGATGATATTCAGTCATGGCCTGGGACGGTTTGTTCTCGTTTTCCCAGTGAGTAGATTTAGTGCAGTATTTGGAGTGCGGTGTCATGCTGCAGGGTGGAGCGCAGGTGGAGCGCAGGTGGAGCGGGCCGTGTGACGCTGGCCCCTGGTGACCCCTCCCTCCCTCCCTCCCTCTGCGTTACAGGTAAGGCTGCAGCGGGGGACCCTAACGCCGCCTGGGCCGCGTACTACGCCCAGTATTACCAGCAGCCCGGCGGCGCCATGCCCGGACAGCCCCCCGCCGCGCCCACAGGCGCCCCTGTGCCCGCCGAGCAGCCCCAGGCCGCACAGGCCCCCGGGGGCCAGCCCGACTACACCAAGGCCTGGGAGGAGTACTACAAAAAGATGGGTGAGTGTCCTCTGTGATTATAAAGGCCCGTCCACACCAAGAACGCTAACCATAACGATAACTATTAATATATCGTTTTAAAAACTCAAGTGGATGGCGGAGTCCACACCACAACCATAACGACAATGACAGTGACGAACGATATCGCTGGGATATGATGAACGATAGAAACACTTGACAGCCAATCAAAATCCATCAGAATTTACAAGCTGTCGACACAGCTGGAGTGTGCAGCGCACTGCGTGCTCGGTGCCACTGTTTGCAGAACGGTATCGTTCATCAGTGTGGATGCTCAGCGTTATCGTTCTTGGTGTGGACGGGCCTTAACTGACTGTCATAACTCCGCCCCCTGGGGACCAGCTGTCTGTGTCCAGCCGACCTGTGATCTTACCGTTATACTGACTCTCACTGTACTCTCTCCTGCTCTCTTTCCCCTCCCTCTCTCCCTCCCTCCCTGTAGCTCAGACAGGTGGTACGGGTGCAGCAGCAGCAGCAGCAGCAGCAGCAGGCCCTGCCTCAGGTGGAGCTCAGCCTGATTACAGTGCTGCGTGGGCTGAGTACTACAGGCAGCAGGCTGCTTACTACGGCCAGCCTGGGGCCCAGCCTGCCGGCCAGCCAGGACAACAAGCGCCACCGCAAGGACAGCAGGTACTGCCCACAGTGCCCAGGGCCTTTATATAGGTACATATGTATGCTTTAAACCTGCCGCCCACACCACATGCGTGAGCACACACCTGTTTGGGTTACACCGGCCCCCACACCATTCAATTAAATTTTATTTGTATAGCGCTTTTTACAGAGATCTGTCTCAGACGCTGCACAGGGAAACACACACACCTGTTCCTTTTGAACCAGCCATACACGCGTGCGCACACACACACACACCTGTTTGTGTTACACCGGCCCCACATACACACCTGTTCCTTTTGAACCAGCCACACACCCCTGACTCTCTTCAGATGAAGCTTTCTGTAACTTGCTTTCTTTGTTGCAGACACAGTGAGAGGAGCCCAATCAGACTTTGTGTTCGAGGAGAGCGAGAGAGAACGAGACGCCATTCAACTTAGCCCAGCCAGACACCTCCCTGGACTCCTTTTTCATTTTAATTTTATTATTATTTTTTACTGTTGATTTTGTTATGAGCCCACCCTCTTCCTGTGTCTCTACGATTGCGCATCACTTTTTAAGGAAAAATGTGAAAAAGGACAAAAATCTTTCTTTCCTACAGAAACAATGAACTGGTGAGACCTGCAAACCTGCCTTTTTGGTTTCGGTTGCGTCCTCGATTGTCACCCGTCCTGTCCCACGTACCACCCTCTTCAGAGTGTAACATAGCCATAATCCTGGCATCCACATCCAGTGGCTGACCCCAATCAGGACTGCCCTTCCCTTCTGTTTCCGTAGAGGCCGCTGGCCTCTCCTACTACTGCATTTACCTAGAGGAGTGCCAGCGTGTAAAAAATCTGTCTTGTTTGTTTTTTGTTTTGCTTTAGCGGATGAGATGGGGCAGGGGGGAGTAAGTAATTATTCTTTTGTTGCTTTTAAGGCCCATTTTATTTTATGCCTTTTGTTGTTTTTTAAATTACGCTAGATTTCTTTTCCCCTCCCCGCCTAGTTTTGAGTTGGAACATTCCCATCACTGCAGTCTCTGGCTCCATCAGTTTTTTTTTTTGACCGTTTGAATTTTTATTTTATTTTTTTGGAGACGAGGTGTTCTTTGTGTGTGCGTGTTTGTCTGTTTTTCCGTGTTTAAATGTGTACATGCCTTTGTGTGTGGTTACATGTCTTTGTACGTGTGTGTGTGTGCGCGCGCATGCCTGTGTGATTGAGTGGGTGCATGTTTAACAGTGTCCGTATGGATGTATACTTGCAGATGCATATAATTGTGTGTGTGGTATATGGCTTTGTGTACTATGGTACATGGTATGTTTGTGGCTGGTATCGATGACTGTCACTCACATAGGACCTCCTTGTGCTCCGACTCCTGTTTAATTGCTGTTTTTGTCCGGGAACAGATTTTTTTGTTTTGTTTTGACCCCCCCACCCCCCTGTTATCTCCTGTTCTGAGAAGTTATAATATTGTATGCTTGGGTTTTACTTTTTACTGCTTGTTTTTAAAAACTTCACAATAAAAGATGACATTGAGACCTCCCAGTTTTTCTCCCATGTGAGACTTAGTGTGTGTGTGCGCACCTGCGTGTGTGCGTGCGTGCGTGCGTACCTGCCTTTGTATATGCGTGTGTGTTTTTATGCCTGAGTGTATGTGTGTGTGTGTGTGTATGCCTGAGTGTGTGTGTATGCGTGTGTGTGTGTGTATGCGTGTGTTTTTATGCCTGAGTGTGTGTGTGTTTTTATGCCTGAGTGTGTGTGTTTTTATGCCTGAGTGTGTGTGTGTGTGTGTGTGTGTGTTTTTATGCCTGCCTGTGTGTGTGTGTGTTTTTATGCCTGAGTGTATGCGTGTGTGTGTGTGTGTGTGTGTCTGCACCCCCTCAGAGAGCTGCAGCTGCTGAGCTTTTCTTCAGGTCTCATTCCACTTGCGGTTTTCACAAGGTGGGGACTTTCTGTGAAAACCACTGCACTTCTGTCTCTGTCTTTGTGAAGAGGTGTGACGCTCTTCTGTGTGGGGACACCACAGATATTACCATACACCAGGGGTCCTCAATCTTATCAGTAAGGGCTGGTGTGGGTGCAGGCTTTTGTTCCAACCAAGCAGCAACACTCCTGATTCTACTAATCACAAGGTCCTACTAATCAAAGACTAGTGGTTATTTGAATCAGGTGTGTTGCTGCATGGTTGGAACAGAAGCCTGCACCCACACCGGCCCTTACTGGATAAGATTGAGGACCCCTGCCATAGACCAACCAGGTGGTCTGTTCTTAACATCACAAGTTCTTTCTACCTTCTGTTTATTATGAAACATTCCAGTCTGATGAGTCTCTGGAAATTACTGTGGTTTCAATAGTCCTTCCAATCGCCAGACACTGCTGTTACTTACCAGAGCATTGTGTCTAAGGAAGATCGAAGAAACATCCACCATCTGGTAAGTCCATGGAAATGTTTGCGCTGGGACTGTCACCAGTGTGTGTCAGAGGTGGGAAATCCAGGTCCAGAAAGTAAAATTCCTCCCCAGTGTTTTGTTTGGATTTGCTAATTGGCACAATTAAGCTGGTAGTTGGAACTAATCAGTGAAATCAACTGGTGAGCGGAAGAAACGCATGGCTGGACTTTTACTTTCTGACCCCTGGACTTTCCACCTCTGGTGTGTGTCAATTAACTCCTGAGGGTTCAAGTTTGTGAGGTCATAGCTGCTTTTGTGGGCATTCCAGTGTGTATGCTGTCAGTTACCTTTGGATTTCTAAGTGCGGCTGTATTTTTAAAGCATTTCTGTGTATACAAGTGACCATTCAATTTTATGGTTAGATTATACCCAAGTTTAAAAGCAACTTCTTGTCTCTCACCACAGCTTCACACCATGCTTCTGTGTGGGATGACTTGTATTATCGTTCTGTACACACCTCCACATCAGGTTTTTCCACCAACTGTCATTCTGACACCGTGGGTGCGTCCCAATATTCTTCACTCCCCACCTCCTTTCCTCCACTCCCCCGCTACCAGTCCTCTCCTACCCGGAAGTATGCAAAACCACCTGAACGTTTTGAGTACAAGTATTTGCATGTACGGTATACAATGTACCTGACATTGCGGTTTGCGTCATTAATGAATATGTAATCAGCAACATTAAAGATGTAATCCACATTAAAACACAAAGATCTGTTTCCGGGGCACTCAACGTTCAGGCGGTTTTGCATATTTCCGGGTAGGAGAGGAGTGGTAGTCGGGGAGTGGAGGAAGGGAGGTGGGGAGTCAAGAATATTGGGACGCAGCATTGGTTCTGTTTTTGGATAGGGAAGGCCGACATTATTGTGACCTGCATGGAGAACGAGGCAAAATAAAAAGATCTTTGACACAGTACAATTTTAAAAATTCTTAATTTATTTATATCTCTTAAAATTAAAAACATCTGCATTGCATTCTATAACCTCCAAAGGCACAAGCATTCTCTTGGTTGTCCATATTCTTAAAACACTTTCCCACATTAAGTTTTTTTTTTTTTTTCTTGCACCGTTAGAAAATGAAGTACAACTCTTAAACAATATACACATTAATACAAAAAAAAAAAAAATCACCATTCTGTTGTGATCCTTTAAAATGTATTGGGAGGATCTGAGTGATATGTTGGATCAGTGCTGGCAGACATCAAGCCCTCTGACAAGAGGATTAAATCATGCTGGTTTGAACCCCTTCCACGACTACTAAAGGGATTGTACACTGTGCTAATCTGGTCAGCTGTCAATGCGGTGTAAAACAAAATTGAAAACAAAATGGCAGAATCAACAACGATAATGACAACAACAAAGTGGCAGTCAATGTTTTATGAATGTGGGTCTTAATCGCCTCAAAACCAAAGTTTTGGCCAAAAGGAAACTTATGTGGTACTACAATGTGTGCTTGTGTGATTGGGGGGGGGGGTCATTTATGCTTATTCAGACATTCTCTCACACGAAGGCAATGTGACGCAGGACTATGCTGTGTTTGAATCGTGATGGCACTCGTCTCTCATCAGAGATTGGTAAGTGCTTTAATACACTGGACTTTGCCTGGTCCTTTCAGAATCTCTGACACTGACCAGGCAGTGTGGCTCTGCTTTCAGCTCCAGCTGGTGCTCACACACACACACACACACACACACACACATATGCACGCACGCACGCACACACGGTCATGTAATGCATACTTCTATAAGGAACCTAAATTTCTCACTTGAGGGAAAAAAAAAAGTCACATTGTGACAGACTGAAACAAACCGAGGCACCACCACTTCCCCCTTCCCACCACACACCCACACACACACATACACAGCAAAGTCACCCCCCTTCTGTATCTCAAAGTAAAACTAGCATGGAGTCATAGCAATGTCAGCCGAGGCAAGAAAAAAAAAAAAAAGGATACATTTGGGGCAGAAATCAAGTGAAATTTTTAAAAATCATAACGGATAATGAAATGTTACAGTCACGCTGCGACACAAAAAGGCAAACGGGAGAATGAAATGTCGAGAACGCTGTCGCTTCACGAGGAAGCATGAGGGCAAATGGGAAAAGAAAGACACACACACACACACACACACACACACAAGCACAGGGTACACAGGCTTCTCTGTGTCATAGACACATATGACTGCTTATAAACATTGTACCTTGGTTTTTTGTGGTTATTTAACCCTTCACGGCCTCCCCTTGAAAAACACCTTGTGCAGGTGAGACGCCTCTGGCCCTTCTGTGGCTCTGAGTTTTGTGGCGCGTCTACAGTCGCCATGGCGACTGCCGTAACGGCTTCACCCAAACCCAAAATCCTTAGGAGGTGTGGCTGGCTAGACACTGGGTACGCTAAAGTGGGTCAAGCACTTTCACAAAGAGAAATGATAATAGTAACCACAAGATCAACCGTCTGAATATACATAAGGGAAGTCGCACGACCCGCTGCTATATAAAAATGGGAGGCGGTAGCCAAACGTCTCCCCGGGAAACCAAGCGGCAGCAGTGGCCAGGCGAAGGCAGATGTGACAGAGCCACACCAGCACAGGACGACACCCCAAAGGCACTCACCAACACGGACGGCACAGAACGGGGCCACGACACCGCACGGACAACACACTTACGGCCGCGTTCGCCCACGGGCCGACGCGCCACGCCCACCGCCGCTCCAATAGGTCGCCGGGCCTCGACTGACACAGCCTCCCTGTCTGAGATTGGCCGGGTGTGACTCCGGACCTTAATGTACGCGTCGGGCAGGGGGTACCCCAACCCTGGGCCTGGAGAGAGAGGGCGTGCTGGCTTTGTTGACACTGACTTCATTGATTGCTCAACCACAATGAAAAGCAGCATTCCCAACCGGTCCCCAGGAACAGGATTGTAGGGACATGCTCCTCTTTTGTGATTGGACAGGTTGTGATGTTTAAGTTCTTGTCCTACAGACTGATAGATGTGGCAGTCCAGGGACAGAGAAGAGGGTTGAGAGGGGGGGCAGGTCTGAGTAGGACCAGGAGAGACTGTCAAACCGTCAGTTTAGTGTGTGTGTGTGTGTGTGTGTGTGTGTTTCTGTGAGTCGCATGGTACTGTTGGTGTCAGGGAGTGTCCATGTGGTGGTACTGCCACCACTGAATGTGAATGTGTGTGCATGCCAGTTACGGTTGCTTCTGTGGGCGAGTGTTCTAGTGTGTGTGTGTGTGTGTGTGTGTGTGTGTGAGAGAGAGAGAGAGACAGTGTATGATGTCACAGTAGCCTCACTGCATGGACACTCCAGTGTGTGTATGAGGTCACGGAGGCCTTGGTGGGTGGGTATTCCAGTGTGTTTGTGTGTGAGGTCAAAGTAGCGTCTGTGGGCGGGTTTTCCAGTGTATGTGTGAGGTCATAATGACCGCTGTGACCTCACAGGCAGGTGTTCCAGTGTGCGTGTGCAGTGTCCGGCGTGTCAGTTGTCAGTCTGCCCGGTGTTGAAGAGCACTCTTGGGTCGGCTCTAGCCAGCTTGGCGGGAGGCTCCAGAGATTCTACTCCGAGGCCAACCGAATCCGAGGGGAGGGACAACTCCTGACACTCGTCGTCGCTCTCCTCTTCCTCCTCCTCCTCCTCTTCTGAGAGGCGCAGGCAGAAATGAAAGGAGAGAGGAGAGAGTTTTAGCATGGAATGAAGGGGGCCCAGAAGACCTTTGACCTTTGCTCTATCGGGGGACAGTACCTTTGTCAGGGTCCAGGCTGCTCAGACTCCGACCCAGGCTGGCAAACTGTGGGAAGGAGAGGACTTTCTCAGCATTTAATAACAGTCTCCCAGTCTCTCCTGCTGCTGTACAATGCTCCTTTAACATGCTTTATACTGGTCTGTCTAATACAGAACCCTGAATACACCACCCTTAAAGGGGACATGAAGCACCCTGTAAAGTGGCTCCGGTTCGTTAGCTTTTTACCTTAAATTAGATATGACCGTGCGTTCAAATCTCAAACCGACCCGTATTTGCTGGGAAAAGTTACAATTTGCTTTTTTTCCACTAGGGCGCAGCCATCTTGGAGCAACTGTGGTCATGACGTCACTAGGTTGGTTGGTCTCGGCTGATCAATGTATTACTATGGGAGAATAGCTGACTTTCAGTGAGCTCAACGATGTATCGTGAGGAAAAAATAAAACAAAAAATGCACAGACGGTCTTTTTGTATTGCCCCGAGATGCTCAAATGAGTAAAATCGAATTAAACTTAATTTAATACTTAATTTCCACAAACTGCTTCTGACCATACTAATGCTGTGGCCTGACGAGCCGGCAACTGCAGCCCCGCTGCATTGCCTTGATATATTAGTTAACAGCCTGCAAATATATACCTACCGTGACCTACCATCACAAGCTAAGCTATAAGTTATTTTCTATAGGCAATATTAGCTAGACATGACTATAGCTCCCAAACCGTTTATATAAATATACTTTCTGCCAGAGTTCCCACCGGCTCTGGCAGTTGCCGGCTCGTCAGGCCGCAGCATTAGTATGGTCAGAAGCAGTTAGTGGAAATTAAGTATTAAATTAAGTTTTATTCGATTTTACTCATTTGAGCATCTCGGGGCAATACAAAAAGACCGTCTGTGCGTTTTCTGTTGAATTTTTTCCTCATGATACATGGTTGAGCTCACTGAAAGTCAGCTATTCTCCCATAGTAATACATTGAACAGCCGAGACCAACCCTTCTAGTGATGTCATGACTGCAGTTGGTCCAAGATGGCTGCGCCCTAGTGGAAAAAAAGCAAATTGTAACTTTTCCCAGCAAATACGGGTCGGTTTGAGATTTGAACGCACGGTCATATCTAATTTAAGGTAAAAAGCTAAAGAACCAGAGCCACTTTACCGAGTGCTTCATGTCCCCTTTAAGGAACGGCCATGTTCAGCGCCGTACCCCTCCCACCCTGAATACACCGCCCTTAAGGAGCGGCCATGTTCGGCGCGGTACCTCTCCCATGACGGCGATGGCGGTCTCCCCCTTGGCCTGCGCCACGCGGTGCTCTATCAGGTAGTACATGTACTCGTCGTAGAGCAGCCGGATCAGGTGGAAGGAGCCGAAGCTGGCCGCGCTGCGCAGGGTCAGGTCTCTGATCACCATGGAGCTGTGACGCGCGCCGAGAGAAGGCCGACGGAGTCAGTCCACGTCCGCATTAACATTAGCCACGTACAATAAGTGCGTACCGAAGGTTGTTGAGGTTGTACCGAAAGTACAGTTCTATCATGACGTGGGTCTAGTTCTCTTAAGGGTAAGTCAGTAAGGCAAGAAACTACAATATCACAATCAAGACACAAATGTTACGTGTGTTAAAGAAGTAAAGTACACCCATTAACGCCCAGAAATCTGTTTAGGCTCCTCTTACATTCTGACAGAATTCTGTGAGAATAACTCCTTTTCTCACCCTGCCAGTGAGATCACGTTAGAGTAAACCCTGTTCACTCCCTGCCAGTGAGATCACGTTAGAGTAAACCCTGTTCACTCCCTGCCAGTGAGATCACGTTAGAGTAAACCCTGTTCACTCCCTGCCAGTGAGATCACGTTAGAGTAAACCCTGTTCACTCCCTGCCAGTAAGATCACGTTAGAGTAAACCCTGTTCACTCCCTGCCAGTGAGATCACGTTAGAGTAAACCCTGTTCACTCCCTGCCAGTGAGATCACGTTAGAGTATACCCTGTTCACTCCCTGCCAGTGAGATCACGTTAGAGTAAACCCTGTTCACTCCCTGCCAGTGAGATCACGTTAGAGTAAACCCTGTTCACTCCCTGCCAGTGAGATCACGTTAGAGTAAACCCTGTTCACTCCCTGCCAGTGAGATCACGTTAGAGTAAACCCTGTTCACTCCCTGCCAGTGAGATCACGTTAGAGTAAACCCTGTTCACTCCCTGCCAGTGAGATCACGTTAGAATATACCCTGTTCACTCCCTGCCAGTGAGATCACGTTAGAGTAAACCCTGTTCACTCCCTGCCTGTGAGATCACGTTAGAGTAAACCCTGTTCACTCCCTGCCAGTGAGATCACGTTAGAGTAAACCCTGTTCACTCCCTGCCAGTGAGATCACGTTAGAGTAAACCCTGTTCACTCCCTGCCAGTGAGATCACGTTAGAGACTGTTCACTCCACAGCCCACCAGTCAGCACCTCATGAGTGAAATTGTATTAGAATAACGCCCCCCTCTGCCCCTCACCTGTAGAAGGACCACTTGAGCAGGAAGAGCTTGGCGGCTTTGGGGAAGGCGGCGCTGGCCTGGTAGGGCTTTAGGACCTGGGAGACCACGCCATCTAGCCAGGCGGCCCACTGCTCCAGAGAGTTCTGCTGCTGCAGCGTCAGCTTGAAGTCCTGCTCTAACTGCTGCACCACCCGGTCCTCACAGCGGCACACCCACGAGGCCTGCTCCTGAGAGACGCAGAGAGAGACCATCCAATCACAGGCCTCTCGCTAGCACAGCAACCAATGAGGTAAGCTCCCGAGAAACAAAGCTTCTGGCTAATATCAGACAGTATCACACACTACAACTAATATATTTCTACCACACACAGTTCTTTTTATAGCTAGACTACAACCACACACGGTCCCTTTTATAGCTAGACCACAACCTCACATGGTCCCTTTTACAGCTAGACCATTACCACACACAGTCCCTTTTACAGCTAGAGCACAACCTCACTCTGTACCTTTAACAACTAGACCACAACCACACACAGTCCCTTTTACAGCTAGACCACAACCCCACTCTGTCCCTTTTACAACTACACCACAACCACACAGTCCCTTTTATAGCTAGACCACTACCACACACAGTCTCTTTTACAGCTAGACCACAACCCCACTCTGTCCCTTTTACAACTACACCACAACCACACAGTCCCTTTTATAGCTAGACCACTACCACACACAGTCTCTTTTACAGCTAGACCACAACCCCACTCTGTCCCTTTTACAACTACACCACAACCACACAGTCCCTTTTATAGCTAGACCACTACCACACACAGTCTCTTTTACAGCTAGACCACAACCCCACTCTGTCCCTTTTACAACTACACCACAACCACACCACAACCACACAGTCCCTTTTATAGCTAGACCACTACCACACACAGTCTCTTTTACAGCTAGACCACAACCCCACTCTGTCCCTTTTACAACTACACCACAACCACACAGTCCCTTTTATAGCTAGACTACTACCACACACAGTCTCTTTTACAGCTAGACCACAACCCCACTCTGTCCCTTTTACAACTACACCACAACCACACAGTCCCTTTTATAGCTAGACCACTACCACACACAGTCTCTTTTACAGCTAGACCACAACCACACACAGTCTTTTACAGCTAGACCACAACCACACACAGTCTCTTTTACAGCTAGACCACAACCACACACAGTCTCTTTTACAGCTAGACCACTACCACACACAGTCTCTTTTACAGCTAGACCACTACCACACACAGTCTCTTTTACAGCTAGACCACAACCACACACAGTCCGCTTTGTACCACTACCACATATTAACTGCTGTAGCTGAACCACTGCCACACAATCAGCAGTGTAACTGTTGCAGACGGACAGACCTGCACGTTGGCGAAGTCGACGCGGTTGAGGTCGCTCAGCATCTGGTTGATCTGCGCCGTGTTCTGCAGGACCGCGCGCGCCGCCTGGGCCAGGTGGTTTAGGGAGGTGTACCTGCGCAGCGTCTGCGCAAACGCACTGGCTGACGTCACCTGGTGGGGGGGAGGGGAGAGTGTGAGGGAGTGCTAACCCTGACGCTCCTTGCGCTTGGCCTGCGCGCGGCGTACGGCGGTCGGGGAAACGACAGACCTTGATGCGGAGCATCTCCTCAGGAATATTCATCATGGCGTTGGACAGCCAGCTCTCCAGGCTCTTGGCGAAGTTTCGGATGGCTTGTGTTAAGGCACCTGTGGGGCGGGAGGACAGTTTGGACCCTAGAAGCACCACCTGCAATACCTGTTTGTACATTCTCAGTTTCAAATCAAAGTGGTATGGGAGGAATGAACTGTCCAGTGGATGGAGGCTGTGTATAGTGAACACTCACTGGGGATGAGTGTTGGATGAAGGGGGGCGTGTATAGTGAACACTCACTGGGGATGAGTGATGAAGGGGGCGTGTATAGTGAACACTCACTGGGGATGAGTGATGAAGGGGGCGTGTATAGTGAACACTCACTGGGGATGAGTATTGAAGGGGGCGTGTATAGTGAACACTCACTGGGGATGAGTGATGAAGGGGGGCGTGTATAGTGAACACTCACTGGGGATGAGTGTTGGATGAAGGGGGGCGTGTATAGTGAACACTCACTGGGGATGCGTGATGAAGGGGGCGTGTATAGTGAACACTCACTGGGGATGAGTGTTGGATGAAGGGGACGTGTATAGTGAACACTCACTGGGGATGAGTGTTGGATGAAGGGGGGCGTGTATAGTGAACACTCACTGGGGATGAGTGATGAAGGAGCGTTTATAGTGAACACTCACTGGGGATGGGGCGCAGTACGTCGGGGATGAGGATCTCCACCAGGCCTTGGTACAGCGTGTTGTCGCAGTCTTTGCTCCAGCGCAGCACCGGCTCGTACTTACACAGCACCACCAGGCAGGACTTGGGCAGCCGCTTCTCTGACTCGTCATGGCTGGGCCAATAACACAGGGATGGTGAACACCCAGTGTGTGATTGGCTTACACTGTGAGTGCCCTGTGTGTGATTGGCTTACACTATGAGTGCCCAGTGTGTGATTGGCTTACACTGACTGCCCTGTGTGTGATTGGCTTACACTATGATTGCCCAGTATGTGATTGGCTTACACTGTGAGTGCCCAGTGTGTGATTGGCTTACACGATGATTGACCAGTGTGTGATTGGCTTACATTGAGTGCTCTGTGTGTGATTGGCTTAAACTGAGTGCCCAATGTGTGACTGGCTTACATACACTGCGAGTGCCCTGTGTGTATTTAGCTTACACTGTGAGTGTCCTGCGTGTGATTGGCTTACACTGTGCGTGTCCCTGTGTGTGATTGGCTTACACTGTGACTGCCCTGCGTGTAATTGGCTTACACTGTGAGTGTCCCTTTGTTTGATTGGCTTACACTGTGACTTCCCTGCATGTAATTGGCTTACACTGTGATTGTCCCTGTGTGTGATTGGCTTACACTGCGACTGCCCTGCGTGTAATTGTCTTACACTGTGAGTGTCCCTGTGTGTGATTGGCTTACACTGTGACTGCCCTGCGTGTAATTGTCTTACACTGTGAGTGTCCCTGTGTGTGATTGGCTTACACTGTGACTGCCCTGCGTGTAATTGGCTTACACTGTGAGTGTCCCTGTGTGTGATTGGCTTACACTGTGACTGCCCTGCATGTAATTGGCTTACACTGTGAGTGTCCCTGTGTCGCTGGCCTGGTTCTCACTGAACCTCCAGAAGGTTTTCCACAGCGTCTCCACCAGAGTGAACTGCAGGTTAATCATCACATCCAGGATGGCCTGGTGGGGAATGGGAAGAGGTCATACACCCCTCAGTACCCAACAACAGCCTTTATTTAATGATCCACACAGAGCTAGAACAGCCAAACACTGAGAGGGTTGCATACAAACAGTCCAGAGGTCCAGTCATACAGATAGTGACAGATACACATGGATATCCAGTCAAATAGTCACAATCAAATAGTTAAACACTCAGAGGTACAGTCTTACAGTCACAGTTACTCAGAGGTACAGTCTTACAGTCACAGTTACTCTGAGACAAAGTCTTACAGTCATAGTTACTCTGAGGTACAGTCTTACAGTCATAGTTACTCTGAGGTACAGTCTTACAGTCACAGTTACTCTGAGGTACAGTCCTACAGTCACAGTTACTCTGAGGTACAGTCTTACAGTCACAGTTACTCTGAGGTACAGTCTTACAGTCATAGTTACTCTGAGGTACAGTCTTACAGTCACAGTTACTCTGAGGTACAGTCGCATGAAGACGCAGGTACCTCGCAGTGCTCCCTGTATAGCAGCTGGTAGTTCTTAATGTGCTCCAGCTCAATCCCATCAGGCACTGCTTTGCCCTGGAGGTCGATGTCGGGGAACTCGGGGAGGGCGCGAGAGGCATCTGTTCACAGGTGGAGAGAAATGATCAGTAAGGGGAGTGCACCTGTGTGTGGACTCAATCACCACAGCCTTCACTCGCGAGAGTGGAGTTAGCCGACAAGCTACTGCCGGATGTTACATCAAAGTAGACTAGAGAAGTTATTTCAGGGTTGGGTTCTGTAAGGAAAGCACTGATGAATACAGGCTCAGTAAAAGGAGAATACGGAGGGGTTTGATTGAGGTTTTAATACTTTAAAAAGTGATTAAGAGTGGACTACACTCAATATTTTGCGCAAATTCTGCACTGTCATCAGGAAGCATCTTTTCCTCAGAGTTGTCATTGCCCATAACAGCTTACCAGGTTATGTATTAGAGGAGACACCCTCCTCTCTGGTCAACACCAGGCTTGACAGAGACCTGAATGCTCTCTCAACAGTAGGGACAGTGGCGAGCCTAGATAGGCTGAATGGTCCGTTCTTGTCATCAGACATTCTTATGTTATTGTATGGTATTATTGTTTTCAAAGTTGATTCGAAGAGGGAATCCAGACATATGATATCCAGAGTCTTAACAGCAATACCAGGGTGGCGATCCAGCTGTGAAGTGTGAAATCTGCCCTCGGACAAATTCTCGGCTCACCCAGAAACTGCTGGTACTGCTGCACCTGGGCGCTGATATCAGAGAGACCTCCTCCCTGCTGCCCCGCCCCCAGTGCCATCCCATTGGTCATTCCCTCCACCTTCTGCACTGGCTTTAATCTGGACCAGAGACAGGAGAGAACAGTCTGTCAGAGGCACAGAGCACTATCTGTCACAGACAGCCGGACAGACGGAAGGGCAGTTGGACAGACAGACAGACAGACTGAAGGGCAGTTGGAGGGGCAGTTGGACAGACAGACAGACAGACTGAAGGGCAGGGGGGCAGGGCAGTTGGACAGACAGAAGGGCAGGTGGAAGGGCAGTTGGACAGACAGAAGGGCAGGTGGAGGGGCAGTTGGACAGACAGACAGACAGACTGAAGGGCAGGGGGCAGTACCTCTGTTTCTGAGAGAAGGGCTGCTGTCTCATGGCCAGGTGTTGCTGGTCTTCCATCAGTCTGAGCAGGGAGGAGCTGGCCTTGATCCGCAGCCCATAGTAATGGTACTTAGAGTTCCCTCTGAAACACAAGCAACATTTTACTGCCTACTGTACACAGACTGGATGTACTGTGACAGTCCACTGAGACGACATATCCTGTGCATTGTGGGTGTTTTCCCTATGCAGTGTGGGTGGTTTCCCTGTGCAGTGTGGGTAGTTTCCCAATGCAGTGTGGGTAGTTTCCATGTGCAGTGTGGGTAGTTACCTTGTGCCAAGCCGCCGTGTTCTCAGACCCATGAAGACGGAGCGGATGAGTTTGCCGAAGGAGGCGGCGTTAACGGGCTCCAGTTTCTGCTCCTGGCAGTGCAGCAGATAGTGGCAGTACAGTGTGGAGCGCGGCAGACTCACCCCCTCCGCCGTCTCGTAGTTATCCAGCAGCCACTGCACCTGGGGGACAGGTAACAGAGGTCACACACCACCCTGCACATACACACAGGTCACACACCACCCTGCACACACACACACACACACACACACACACACAGGTCACACACCACCCTGCACACACACGCAGGTCACACACCACCCTGCACACACACACAAACAGGTTCCACACCACCCTGCAAGTACACACACACACACACACACACACACACACACACACACACAGGTCACACACCACCCTGCACACACACGCAGGTCACACACCACCCTGCACACACACACAAACAGGTTCCACACCACCCTGCAAGTACACACACACACACACACACACACACACACACACACACACACACACACACACACACACAAAGGTCACACACCACCCTGTACGTGCACACACAAACACACGCAGAGGTTACACACACGCACACGCGCACACACACAGTGGTCACACACCACCACACACAGACTCACATTAAGTGGTGTGCCGCGACATACAATCAGAGTATGCAATGAAACCTGCCTTTAAAACTTAGTCAGATATTATGAAGGCACACCTGTCTGCGATACATAATGGGTGAAAAAAGTACTGTAATCGGTTGTGAATTTATCTTTCTCTTCCGTATTCACACTTGATATACATTAAGCTTCTCAATCAGAATGACATCCCCTTTCTTTCTCATGCACTGTGACATTGAATGGAGACAAGCTTGGGTCTTCCACTGACGCAAATGAAATGTTTGCTAGCACCCTGAAAACACAGTCAAAGTCATGAAACCGCGCTGGGCTCTTGGGTCGAAACTGCCCATTTCACTGATCGTTTATTCACTTACTCAATTTACAGCAGTGAATTTCTCCCATCATAAAGACAGGCTTTAAATAACATTTTAATGAGACGTGACTGTGCTTTAACTGTGCTTTCTGATACAAATTGAGTGATGATGTCATGACAGACACTCCTGGACACGATAGGACGGAGAATCGAGGAGACGGGGTTCTCCGCATACCTTTTTGTCTGCCGACGGCACGCTATTGGCCTCTCCCTCTGTCAGTATACTCACGGTGACGGGCGATGCGCGGGGGTTGTGCGGGTAGCTCTGATTGGCGGTGCCGCTGCCCAGCACGTACCCCCCCTGGATGACATAACTGCCCCCGCTGCCGTTGCCCCCCACTCCTGCCCCGGCTCCGCTGGGAGCGGCCCCCGCTGCCACCGCCACCGCCTCCCCCACCCCCCCCACCGGGCGCTGTGCTGGCCACGATCTGCCCCGCCCCCGAAACGAACATGGACACCGCCCCCGTGCCCGTCGTCACCGCCACCGTTTGAGAGGTTGCCGGGGTGACGATCTGTGACCCCGAGGTGGGCGGGGCCTCATAGTAGGTGGCGGCACCGGTCTGGGTGTACAGGGGCGTGTCTGTGTAGGCGTAGCTACCAGATCGTCTGCAGAGGAGGGAGAGAGAGACAGATTGGGAGACAAGAGAAATGGACATTATTATTGTTATTAAAAATAGTATGCCTATTACACGCCAGCCATTTAACAAGCCCAAGTATGCCAAGTCAATGCAAAGTCAATGCAGGGTCAGACAAGTGGGCTCATGCCAGGAATTCACAAGCGTCTTCCTCCCAATCACGTGACGGCGGCCAGTGCTTCTTATCAAACTGCAGTTTACAAGCTGGGCTCGTGCAACTCGGAAAGCAAACTGCGGGTCTGATAAGAAGCACTGGCTGCAGTCACGTGTGTGGAAGAGCACACGCTGGTCTGCACTCTCCTGAATCGATAGCGGAGGCCGGAGCTGCAGGAAACGAGCGCTGATAAAATATGATTGGGAATTCCCGACTGGGGGAGAAAAATCTGGGAAATTGAATTTAAAATCCACAGCCGCAGCAGTGCCCGGTGTTTGCTTAATTGAAGAGGGGTGTGGTGTTAATTAAAGAGGGGTGTGGTGTTAATTAAAGAGGGGTGTGGTGTTAATTAAAGAAGGGTGTGGTGTTAATTAAAGAAGGGTGTGGTGTTAATTATAGAGGGGTGTGGTGTTAATTAAAGAGGGGTGTGGTGTTAATTAAAGAAGGGTGTGGTGTTAATTAAAGAAGGGTGTGGTGTTAATTAAAGAGGGGTGTGGTGTTAATTAAAGAAGGGTGTGGTGTTAATTAAAGAGGGGTGTGGTGTTAATTAAAGAAGGGTGTGGTGTTAATTAAAGAGGGGTGTGGTGTTAATTAAAGAAGGGTGTGGTGTTAATTATAGAGGGGTGTGGTGTTAATTAAAGAGGGGTGTGGTGTTAATTAAAGAAGGGTGTGGTGTTAATTATAGAGGGGTGTGGTGTTAATTAAAGAAGGGTGTGGTGTTAATTAAAGAGGGTGTGGTGTTAATTAAAGAGGGGGTGTGGTGTTAATAAAAGAGGGGTGTGGTGTTAATTAAAGAAGGGTGTGGTGTTAATTATAGAGGGGTGTGGTGTTAATAAAAGAGGGGTGTGGTGTTAATTAAAGAAGGGTGTGGTGTTAATTAAAGAAGGGTGTGGTGTTAATTAAAGAAGGGTATGGTGTTAATTAAAGAAGGGTGTGGTGTTAATTATAGAGGGGTGTGGTGTTAATTAAAGAGGGGTGTGGTGTTAATTAAAGAAGGGTGTGGTGTTAATTAAAGAAGGGTGTGGTGTTAATTATAGAGGGGTGTGGTGTTAATTAAAGAAGGGTGTGGTGTTAATTAAAGAGGGTGTGGTGTTAATTAAAGAGGGGGTGTGGTGTTAATAAAAGAGGGGTGTGGTGTTAATTAAAGAAGGCCATGGTGTTAATTATAGAGGGGTGTGGTGTTAATTAAAGAAGGGTGTGGTGTTAATTAAAGAAGGGTGTGGTGTTAATTATAGAGGGGTGTGGTGTTAATTAAAGAAGGGTGTGGTGTTAATTAAAGAAGGCCATGGTGTTAATTAAAGAAGGGTGTGGTGTTAATTAAAGAAGGGTGTGGTGTTAATTAAAGAGGGGTGTGGTGTTAATTAAAGAAGGGTGTGGTGTTAATTATAGAGGGGTGTGGTGTTAATTAAAGAAGGGTGTGGTGTTAATTAAAGAGGGGTGTGGTTTGGGACTCACATGGTACTGGTGGTGTAGCTGGCCTCGCCCCCCTCCACGTACTGCACCTGACTGGTGTACACATGCTGTACTGGGACCTGCTGGAGCTGCTGCTGCACCTGGGGGAGACGCACGCACACACACGCACACGCACGCACATGCACACACACACGCACACACAACCACACACACGCGCACACACGCACACACAACCACACATGCACACACACGCACGCGCACGCACACACACACACGCACAACCACACGCACAGACACGTTGAACACCATTAAACAAATCTTATTTGTGGCCTTGTTATATTTGGACTTGCCTGGCTCTGTGGAGCTAGTGGCTGCAGTGTAGTATAATTAGGGAACTGGGTTTGTGATCCTCAGTCTGTAGGTTTGATTCCCAGGCGGGAAAAAAGGCACTTAACCTGAACTGCTTCTGTAAACACACGTCTCTATGAATGGATTATATTTTTTTTAAAGAACGTGGCTCTAGATAAAAAGCACATGCTAAATGCTACATTATAATTTATCATGGTGGTGCCACAGTTCACTCTGGGGTTTGAGGTAACACTGTTGGTTACTATGAGCTAGGCTAGGGGCACTCCACCCACCCTGAACACTATTTCTACTCCACAGGGTATTTCCCAGTGGTATGTACATCGCTATGGTGTGTAAATAAATCACAAACGGTAATACACTCGATATGTGTGGCTAGCATGATACACATAGCATGTAAGGACCTTGGTAGCAATAAGGCCCAGGCTTTGGTAGTGTGATGCATACATCAGTAATGCTAACCCCACAGGATTCATGACAGGAGACATTCCATTTAGATATATCAGTAATAGTAATCCACATGACTCTCATAGCCTGATACAGGCCATGTAACTAAGTATGTGGTGAAAACTGGCAGCGTCTCATTGGCGCCACATGACATCATCGTCATACAATCACTGATGCCTTCCCTCTGCTTCCCAGCCTGATCTTCCCTATCACCCTCCTCTTCCTCTCTTTAATTGTGCATTTTCTTCCCAGACCCCGTCATATGGGACGTCTGGTGCGTCGCCAGCCCTGGTACCCATCCACCTGCTGTGTCCCTATCACCCTGCCCTGGGATTCGAACCCGTGACCACCTGATTTGGCGGCTAGCCATTATCTAAGCGGCGGTCCGTGTGGCCGGCTCCCTGACATACTCTGTGGCCAGCAGGGGGCCCCCACATCAGGCACGAGGGCGTGGCCGGCCCTGGGTCCAGCGGGTAGGGGGGCGTGTCCGCTGTCCAGCCCACCACTGGCAGCGGGAGGGGGAGTGGGAGGGGGTGGGGCTGGGGGACAGGGGAGGAGATGGGGATGAGGAGGAGAGGGGCGGAGCCATCCAAGCCGTGACCCGCTCCGCCCACCAGGAGGAGGGCCTGGCCGCCCGCCTGCGGGTCCGTGTGTCTGTCCCACGAGCCCTGCGGTTTGTCTGTCCTCCGCCTCTTTACCGCTGCTCTCCCTGCCTCTCTCGCCATCTCTCCCTGACTGACATGTAGGCTCTGTAATTAGGGGAACATCAAACACCTCTACAAGCACCCGCAGAGCACAGCAGGAGCCAGTCAGACCCATGTCCCACGGCGGAAACCTACGCCGCCAAACGAGGGGTTTAATTGGTCGGAGTGTCGTCGTGAGTAGTGTAAAAATCCATGCACGTGTGGGCGTGCGAAAACTCGCATCGCCGTTCAATGAATGCGCCTCCGCGTGCGGGTGTGCGTTTGGTCATGTACACGTCTGAATCTGCGTATGCATGTGTGTGCTGGGGCCTTTGTGCTTTGTGTTTATATATGCGTGTGTCCGATTGTGAGTCAGTGTTTGTGTGTGTTTTTGTCTGTCCGCTGGTGGTTTGGGGAGTGTGTGTGTGTGTGTGTGTGTGTGTGTACTTGTACATGCATGCCACTTGTCTGAGTGCGCCTGCATGTGTGGGAAGTGTGTGTGTGTGTATCTCACCTCCTGAGTCAGGTGTACAGGCTGCAGGCTGGTCACACTCAGCTGAGCGCTCTGTCCGGTCTTGCCTGCCTGAGATGCTGCTTGCACCACTGACCTCTGTGGGCGGGAGACATCAATCAATCAACCAACCAATCAAACTCAAGAAATCAATCAGCCAATCGGCCAACAGCAGAGCCTTAGAGAGACACTCACAATGGACACAGCCTGATTTGCAGTGTCAAGTGCCACAACATGCATGTACTGTATGTGTCTGCAGAACAGAACACAGTGTACTTCATATTTCCGAATCCTTACGCACGTTATGAATTCAGAATTCTCCTCCGTGTTGCAATTTTCCCTCCACAGTTCAGGCAGTGTGATGACTTTGTGTTTGTTCTGTTCCCAAGTGCTCACTTCCAGTACTGTCACTAATTCCCATTCAATTCATTCTTGTGCTTTTGGGGTTTCAGTATGGCAGATTAGTGGCGAGTAATTCACGTCGCCCCCTACAGGAACAAGGTGTCATTGCATGGGCTCTCAGCCCCAGGCTGCAGCAGCGTTTCTGGGAACTGAGGAAGGAAGGAAAGGGAGTCTCCCTGCGTTGGAGAAACACGCCGTATATATGCGCTGGCAGGCTGGAACTGTGCGAAACAGAGACCTTTGTTCAGCACACCTGCCTACAGGGCGGACCCAAAAAAACCAAAAACCAAACTCATAGCAAGCCTCCTTATCAGATTTTCTGCATATAATTACTTATTTAATTACAGCCAAATATGCCAATGTATTACTGTGCATTAGGCAAATCAAGCAGGTGCAAATTAACCCAACCCCAACAACCCCTTCCAAAACTGACACATTCACGCACACACACACGCACATGCACGCACGCACACACACACACACACACACACACTGTGGTTTTTTAGATGTACAGACAATGTTCCAGGTCATCCCGTTCCCTAAGAATGGAGCTTGAGAGGAATTCCGATAAGAAGGGGCCACAGTATGATCCGCATTTCCTGTGTGCCAGAGCGACTATGGGCCAAAGTTCACAAGCAGGGTGTGGCCAGAAGCAGCTTGTTGTCCGTAACAATGACACACGGCCGCTCCCTTCTATTCATAAGCGGAGCTCAGAGACCCGAGAGGAGCTCACCTCCAGCTCAGGTGTTGAGGTGTACGCTCTGGGTGTGCTGCAGGTGTTCAGGTGTATGCTCTGGGTGTTCTGCAGGTGTTCAGTTGTACAGGTGTAGGTGTGCTGCAGGTGTTGAGATGTACGCTCTGGGTGTGCTGCCGGTGTTGAGGTGTATGCTCTGGGTGTGCTGCCGGTGTTGAGGTGTACAGGTGTAGGTGTGCTGCAGGTGTTGAGGTGTATGCTCTGGGTGTGCTGCAGGTGTTGAGGTGTACAGGTGTAGGTGTGCTGCAGGTGTTGAGGTGTATGCTCTGGGTGTGCTGCAGGTGTTCAGGTGTATGCTCTGGGTGTTCTGCAGGTGTTCAGTTGTACAGGTGTAGGTGTGCTGCAGGTGTTGAGGTGTATGCTCTGGGTGTGCTGCGGGTGTTGAGGTGTACAGGTGTAGGTGTGCTGCAGGTGTTCAGGTGTATGCTCTGGGTGTGCTGCAGGTGTTGAGGTGTACAGGTGTAGGTGTGCTGCAGGTGTTCAGGTGTATGCTCTGGGTGTGCTGCAGGTGTTGAGGTGTACAGGTGTAGGTGTGCTGCAGGTGTTCAGGTGTATGCTCTGGGTGTGCTGCAGGTGTTCAGTTGTACAGGTGTAGGTGTGCTGCAGGTGTTCAGGTGTACGCTCTGGGTGTGCTGCAGGGTGTCAGGTGTATGTTAGGAGTGTGCTGCAGAGTGTCAGGTGCGTCGTGTCTGAGCTGTGTTGGAGGGGCGTGGTGGGGGCGGGGTTACCTGCTGGCCTGTCTGCACCTGCTGCACCACCTGTGTGGGCACCCCAGTCTGCACCCCCACAGGGGGGGGACTGGAATCTGACACGGAGTCACTGGAGTGCAGGGAACCCTCTGGAAGAACGGAGAGACAGAGAAAGAGAGAGAGAGAGAGGAAGGAATAGAAAGGAGAACAGAGAGAGGGAGCACAGGCGGGGAGGGGAATGAGAGAGAGAGAACAAGGAAGGGAGAGCAACGAGGAGCAGAAAGAAGGGAAGAGAGAGAGAGAGAGAGAGAGAGAGAGAGACAGAGAGAGAGCGAGAGAGAAGCACAATCACATGTGCAGTACAGTAATGGGCCAGCTTCCCATACCCCTCCCCACACACACAAATATTTAAAAAACAAACAGGTAAATCTCCACAGGCAGTCCTGACACCAGCCCTCTCATTTCTTCACTTCCAGGTGAAACGTGGGTGAAGGAAAGGGAGGCGCAAGAGCACCGCGGAGGGGCTGGGAGACGCAGTGCAGGGAGCAACAGCAGCCTGGGATACCGCCACATTCTCGGGAGGACAGGTGAGAGAAGGGGAGGCAGGAGGCACTCCGCGCGTTTATTAGGCATGATTAGTGTTACGGTCGCTTGTTAAGTTGTTACCCTTGTTTTCTCCCTTTCCCTTTTTAGGTCCGCCTCCCGGGGCTTAATTGGCTCCCATGGCAATCGCCGGGTTTTCTTTAAAAGGAGGTTGAGACCGGATACCAGGGTTGCTTCACTGGCGTCTCTCTTTTTCATTGTGTTGTCGGTCAAACTCCTTATATCCTCGTTACACGCATCCATACACCCATCATACACATCCCATGCAGGCACGCATCCATTCCTACGTTTGGGTATTGTTATTTATTTAATAAAATTTGTTTACTTTTTGCAACCACTTTTGTGTCTGTCCATTTATGTTGCGGTTGGGTCAGGGCCCTGACCGTAACATAAATTGGGGGCTCATCCGGGATTTGTTATGGAATTCACCCGACGATAATCCGTACAAAAACGGTAAGACCCATCAGGTTTATCAATAAGCAGACAAGGGGAACTCCACGGGCTGGTACTGGGCTCTGCGATGTCATGATCCAACATGTATTTTACCTATTTTTGTAGGAGCGCACGCTTAGTGGAGTTGACCGTCGGTCAAACAGAGACTTCATGCGGCTCTGAGCCACGGCCAATGAACTCTTCGCTAATTCACAGACATTTTTAAGACGTAGTCTAAAGTTGGAGACATAGTCCAGAATTCTGAGGTTGGTCAGACAGCATAAATTTTTCTTTTAGCTGTTTCAGTGGGCCACGCACGTTTTGGCCAAACACCAACTCAGACGGACTAAAACCAAGCGACTCCTGTACTGACACTCTGACGGAAAAGAGCAATAACGGAACGCCTTCGTCCCACTCCTTGTCATCAGAGAGACAGTAGATACGCAGAAGGGATTTCAGAGTCGCGTGAAAGCGTTCTAAGGCCCCCTGTGATTCAGGGTGATAGGCGCTAGACGGACAATGTTGAACACCCAGCTGCTGCAACACCTGTGCGAATGTACGAGACATAAAATTTGAGCCCTGATCCGACTGTGTAACTTTTGGCAGACCAAAAACCGAAAAAAATTTTTTTTTACAATAACCGGAGTAGTGATCTTACGTAATGGCAGCGCACATTATCGTTAAGAGGTACTGATGGCCTCTCTTACTACGAGGTAACGGTCCGACGCAGTCAATAAGAACTCGCTCAAATGGTTCGCCAAAAGCCGGAATTGGTTTCAAGGGTGCAGGTGGAATATTTTGATTCGGTTTTCCTGCTATCTGACATTCATGACAGGTGCGGCTGTGGCGTTTAACATCCCGTTTCAGTCCTGGCCAAAAGAAATGTTGCAAAATGCGGTGGTATGTTTTGGTTATTCCCAAATGGCCAGCAAAAGCAGTATCGTGGGCTAAGAAGAGTATTTCGTTCCTGTATTTAAACGGTACCACGATCTGACAGACAGTAAAAGAGTCGTCTTGAGACGACACATGGTTCGGTTTCCATTTACGCATCAATATGCCAGATTGTGTAAAGTAACCGGTAGACTGGTCACGAATCTGATCCTCAGTAACGGCATGATGGAGGAGAGAGAGAAGTTTAGGATCTTTCCTCTGCTCCGCGATCAGCTGTTCCCATGGCAATAATGTAACGGCTAATGGTGGTTCGTCAGACAATGTATCCATTTCCACTGGGTCAGAGCTCAACTTCACATCAGTCCTCTCTTGCGAGGATGTAAGGGGCTCTGAGTCAGGTCTGCATAAGAAAGTTTCATTCAAATCAACAATGTCACCAAGCTTTTTGGTCATGGCTTGTGTGACAGCACATGTGGGGAAAACTTCCGGATAAGCCTGCTCGAGTGTGTCAGGGGAGCTTGCAATGGGTTCGCTAACAACCTCAGGGGTAGCAAAAACCTTACCGCCAGTCAAATCATTCCCGAAAATAAAAGACACACCGAGAACAGGCAGATCAGGACGCACACCCACGATGACATCACCATTTACCATCTCAGATTCCAACGTCACTTTGTGTAAGGGCACTTCAGCATACCCCATGGTAAAGCCCTGCACGAGTACACTAGCACCAAGAGAGGTGCTGTCAGAAAACGGCAGTACATCCTCTAAAAGAAAGGATTGGGCAGCGCCCGTGTCACGGAGTATCTTAACCCTTACTGCGGGTAACCCCGGTATTGACACAACCCCATTCATGAGGAAGGGAGAATAATTATGACATTCCCTTTTAGGAATCGGGACAGAGTGAACAAAGGGAGTCTGTGTATTGTGGTTTTGCATGTTTCCGAGCCAACTTAAAACAGTTGGCAATAGTGTGACCGCTGGTTTTGCAGTAAGCGCAACTACGCTCAAGTCTTCGCTCGGTGCGACTGTCGGGAGGAGCACGAGCAGGAGATGGAGATGGAATATCCTTCTCAAAGACAGCACCAGCTGGTTTATGGCTGTTAAACTTACCATATTTTTTTAATGGACTATGTCGCTCAAAACTTGAGAAGAGTGGGGACTTTGACAGAAAGGACTTATGGGTGAGAACATATTCATCAGTCCAGACTGCTAACCTAACCGTGAATTTAGCCAAATGTAAATTCGGTAAGGCTACAGTCACGTACCTGGGAAAAGTCGTGGGCGGCGGGTCCGTGCGTCCGGTGGGAGCTAAGGTAGAGGCAATCTCCCATTACCCGGCTCCATCCGACCGAAAAGGGTTACGCCGTTTCCTCGGGATGGTTGGTTACTACCGTGGATTCTGCCGGAACTTTTCGGCAGTAGCTGCTCCTCTAACTGACCTCCTTAGCCCAAAGGTGGACTATCTTTGGTCTGCGGAGTGTCAGCGGGCTTTTGAGAACATTAAAGCCCTTCTCTCCCACGCTCCTGTGCTGTCCGCTCCTGATTTCGCATGTCCTTTTTCCTTAGCTGTGGACGCAAGTGACTCGGGTGCAGGTGCTGTCCTTCTACAGGAGACCCCCGATGGTGTGGAACATCCCGTGTGCTATTTTTCAAAAAAGTTTAAAGTCCATCAGCGCCGGTATTCCACCATCGAGAAGGAGGCCCTCGCTTTAGTCCTTGCGCTCCAGCATTTTGAGGTTTATGTCGGTTCCTCCTCGTTCCCCCTCATCTACACTGACCATAACCCGTCGACAATTTAGTGGCAGATGCCTTATCAAGGGCATAAGCCAGCCTTGCTACCCAGCCACAATCAGCGTAAGTAGTTTTTTTTTTTTTTTTTTTCTTTCCCGTAAGTATTCGGCCATTCACGTAGGTGTCCTGGCGCTTTTACTTACGCTGCGGTTTGTTAAAAAGCATATTCGTCTATTGTTTTATACGACAGTCTTCGGCTGCCGTTTAGGTGGGGGGGTTGTTACGGTCGCTTGTTAAGTTGTTACCCCTGTTTTCTCCTTTCCCTTTTTAGGTCCGCCTCCCGGGGCTTAATTGGCTCCCACGGCAATCGCCGGGTTTTCTTTAAAAGGAGGTTGAGACCGGATACCAGGGTTGCTTCACTGGCGTCTCTCTTTTTCATTGTGTTGTCGGTCAAACTCCTTATATCCTCGTTACACGCATCCATACACCCATCATACACATCCCATGCAGGCGCGTGCATCCATTCCTACGTTTGGGTATTGTTATTTATTTAATAAAATTTGTTTACTTTTTGCAACCACTTTTGTGTCTGTCCATTTATGCTGCGGTTGGGTCAGGGCCCTGACCCTAACAATTAGCATGATGGGAGATGTAGTGTTTCCAAACCATTTCAGAAAAACAAAACGTGACCCCTTTTCCCCTCCTCTTCATAAAGAAGCATGAATGAAAAGGAAAGAAATTAACGAGAAGGCCGAGAAGAGAAGAGTTCAGTAATCGTAGAAAGCCAAAATTGATATCACAATTAAAATTTTATCAATTGTGCAGCCCTATTCTTACGTCGCAAAAAGAGAAGAAAAAAGGACATTACACTCGTCCAAAATATAGAAACAGTTCTCTTTGGTGTTGTTTACAGCAGGTGGCCTAAACCAGCTATAGTGTACTGGGTTAAATTTGGCTCTCCTCATCTCTGTTCTCCAACTCACTCAGCATCCCCTTATTCTTGCCTTTGTCACAATGGCTCAAGAAATGGCCTCTGTTCTCATTATCGCATGTGCTGAAACACCCGTTTATGCCATTCCTGCCATGACAGCAGTTCTTCTCTTCCAAACACTGGGAGCAAAAGGGTGTCAGCAAACATGGCTTTCATCATATTTTATCATAGCAAATGATGAGCGATCAGTGGAATAACCATGAGTGATTTACGTCATCGTCCAACTGTGCACATGGAAATACACACACATCTGCACACTGACAAACACACACACACTCACACACACACGGGCACACAGACACACGCGCAAAACGCGCACACACACACACACGGGCACACATACACACACACACACACACACACACACACACACATGGGCACACAGACACGCACGCGCGCACACACACACGTCACCTGATCTCTGTGGTTCAAAGGTCTCTCACCTGTAACTGTGACCACAATGTACTGGGGCGTGGCCTGGATGTTACTGGACTGGGAGGGGGAGCCCTGGATCTCCGCGGTAACGTACTGTGTCTGGGCAGGGGCGGGCTGCGGGGCCGCGGTCTGGGGCCCCGCGGCGGTCTTCTGAGCAGGGGGCAGGGCGGCCGGAGTGGGGGGCGTGCTCTGTCCTGCTGTGGGAGGGGTGGCAGAGGGCTGGGCCGTGGCGGTCTGCAGCTCTGCCAGGAACTGTGCCGGGGCGGGGGGCGTTGCGGAGGACTGTCCGGGCACCACGCTCACACCGCCCCCCTGTGGCTGGGAGGTCGGTTGCAGCTCCCCCACGTAGCCTGGAGTCGCCATGACAACAGCAGGGACTCCACACTGATAAGGAGAGGACAAGGAGGAATGAACTTGAATGCATGCACACACATTCGCACACACATACACACTCGCACACGCACACACTCATACACTTGCATGGAAGCACACTACACTGCACTACAGCTTGTAGCCTGACCTGACTCAAATAACACTAATCATCAATTCTAACACTCTATACACCACGAAATACCCCAAACATAATGCTCTTGCAATAAGATTCAGCTTATTTGATGCAAAATCTATAGTCTATGTTACAATTCAGTCTATTTCTTTATTCTCCCTCATTAGGTATTATGAGCCTGTATTATTTTATCATAACTAAAATATTATTATTGTATCATAAATAAACACACCAGTTCTCCCCAATATGAACAACCAAAATAGAACACTTTATTATGCCACCAAACTGAAACGGACTTGAAATAGGCAGCTCGAATAATTAAAAGAAAAGTCTTCTACTCTCCAAAACTGTGTCCACAAAATTAAGCCAGGCTAATAGGCTAATGCCCCATTTGCCCAATAAAAGGAGTCTAAAGAGTAGCCTGTATGTTCCCTCCAAAAAAATAAAAAATAAAAAAACTTGCTGGTGTGGCGACACTCAACAAAATGTGCAGCATTAAAACTAGCAGGCACATAACTTTGCACTTGTTGCGTTTTCCATCATTCGGCCATTTTTCTGTTCTTTTCTCTGGTAAAGCTGAGAGAAACCCAGCATGTAAAGGCTTCAGAACAAATGAAAACCATAAGGCGATTGTCTTTTGACTCACTGAAGTAGTTGTGGGAGTAGTGGGGGGGGGGGGGGCTTAGACCAAAAGATTATTTTATTGATTGGAATGGGGTGGAGGGTACTCCAGTATGGAGAGAATGTTGCCAGGGGGAGGAGAGAGGTGAAGGAGGAATGGGGGAGGGACGGGACAGAGCTGGTCTCTCGTTACCTGTAATGCGATCGCAGCCATTTGAAATGCGATCGCAGCAGCCTGGCCCTGTTCATGCTGACCTGCAACAACAGTCCATGTTTACGGGAGGAGGGGGGCGTGCTTTCTGATGCAAGCCTTTCTTAGAACACGCTCCCCATTTATCTTTTCTTTGAGAATGGAAAAGGTTACATTTTAAATGAGTTTGGGGGGGGGTGGGGGCTCTTCCACTGGGATCATTCCATTTGGACAGTGGGATAAGAGGGCTCGCTGGTTAAGATGTTCAATGTTTTTAAATGAACACATCTACGGCAAAGAAGCACTCCTTTTAGTTTTCCTTGGCTTGCATTGTAAACACAGGCACGCGGAGTGGACACGTGTGTTCTGTGGTCAATGGTGCTACTCTAATTCCCTGTTCTACGCTTTTATAAAAGACAGAGGAGACATACAGTCAAACAGTGGCATACAAGATGAAATTTAACGGGGTAGAAGAAAAGAAAAAGGGAGTGGGGAAATGAGTGTTAAATTATACCGACAGACAGAGAAAAGTGGGTCTTTGGGGGAGGGGGGGAGGGGGGGTGAGAGCCCATGGAAGTTTCATAGCTTTCAAGATAACGCACCTGAGAAAGTGGAAGTCACCCACCAGCTGAGGTCTAAACTTCCTGTCTTGTGAAACACTAGGACCGCAGTCGGTTGTGCAAGAACCCATAGCTCTCAATGGGATGCGGTTATGACTAGGTGAGAGGGAGGGAACATTTCACTGCGTCAAACCTATTCTGAGAGGAGAGATGTGACTTCACCGTCCGTCCGAGTCAAATGGAAACTAGGTTTACATTTTAAACGTGGCCTACTTCTAGCTCGAGTCGGGTAGGTCAGATAAAAGTACGATGAAAATTCACAGACAGTGGCAATGTAACGCCAAGTTTCGAAGTACGATGAAAACTCACAGACAGTGACAATGTAACGTGGTACAAAGGACTTGGTTTCCTCTACACTGAAAAGTGTGTTCCATACAACAAAAGCACGTCTAATATGAAACACGCTTTTCCTCGTTTACCTGCTTTTAATGCTTTGGCGTTATATTATTTTTGCTGAAAATAATGCCAGCCACAAAGCCTGCGAACTGACTATTTTCATTCCTCTCCCACAATAAACTGCGTGCAGCTTGAAAATCCGAACGGTCTCTCAATCAATAATGACCATGCTAGAATGAGACCGTCTCAGTGTCTCTAGAATTAGCTGACAGTGTTTAAAAGGGCGTTTCTTGAACTGAATCATGTTGAATGCCCAAGTTCAACAACTTTCTGATCGTGTCATTTTATGAACAGAAATATCTGGGTTGCTAGTGCGTTTCGCATATAACATGCCAGACCTGAATTTAATTCAAGTTAAGCACTCCGCTTCAATGAAAAATGTTGCTCTTTGTGGGTGTTTTGGTAAGAACTTTCCATGCTGTAAAATGAATTAGTTAGGCATCTAACGACCTTATAAATATCCATTGTATTTTCTTTCGCTGGTGCACACTGTCATTTTTGCTGACCAAACCACCCCATCACACCACATCATTGCAACGCATGCACTCCGTCGACCCTTAGCATTCCCCCTACATTGAGATTTCCCCTGTCAACCTTCAAGCTAATAGGTGGTGGTGAAGCCAGAATACACAACGTGGTTCGTTTCTCTTCGCAAACTGTGCGCACTCCTCTCTGATTGGTTCATGGGCTAGACTTGACAATATTGTCCAATGATAGAGGAGTGCAAGTTTCATACGAAGGGAACCCACAGTCCAACAGTGGCAAGAAAACGAACCCTATTCGGATTCGTTGCCTCTGATGGCAATCACAAACATTCCGCTCTCAGCAAAACCTCCAGCATTTTAGCACCGCCCACTTATTTGAACGGCTTCATTTTCACGGGTTTCACTCTACCGACGGTCGGGGCATGATAGAGCAAACATATGCTTCTCGGAATTCCCTTGCGCCGACAGAAAACTTGTAGAAAGTAACGGCAGCAAGCTTAACCAAAAATGTCAGGGTTACAACCACTGCAACGATTCGATTAGCTATCTCTACCTTGTTGTCCAAAGGAAGGACGGAGATATCAATGAACGAAATGAAACGGAAATTATAATATCAAACCTGCTTTCCTCGTCAAAGTTAACAATTTTACACGGTTACACAGTGTCAGTGACCCTTCTGAAACTGTGACATACACTCGCCGTTTGTTTCAAGTATTAACAGCAAAACTCACGTTGCAACTTAAAGTACAGTACTCTCACGTATTCCGACACCCGCCATTTTGTACACCAGTCACGGATTTGACATCGTCATAACAACCGCCTGATTCTGGAGAGTGTCTTCTTCTAAGCATGCTACTGCCTTCGGACCCCCGCCTCGCAAGGCACTTTCGCTCAATTAGCCAGCCAGCTAGCTAGGGTGGCTATGGGCTAACTAGATACAGAAACAACAGTCGAAAAAAACAGCAGCGTTCTCCACAATGTTTTTCATTTGAAACATTAGAAGGGAAACAAGTAAACTTTTTTCACCTCTGATTTCCTTTGAATTTCCCCTTGGATTTTTTTGTGTGTTTTAATTTTTTAAGAATCGGGCTGTTGTTGTTGATTTTCGTTGCTGGGTTCTTGTCGCCAGGACTACCGTGGCTATGGCGCTTCGTCCTCACCGGGGCAACTGTTGCTACCCACCCGCTTTAATCCCGCCCTCTCCTTCCTTCTGATTGGTTCAATATGTCAAACGCCCTCAAATTGTCTTTTGGCTATAGGAGCGTCCCATTTGTCAGTACACAACTTTTCGTCCCATTTGTTATATACACTGTCTATCATCGATAGCAATTGCGCAATTGAAATAACACACCTCGTAACCCCTTGGCAATTGGGTTATATAACTGTCAATCTACTGTTGCTATCGCATAATTTGTAGCGAGCGATCGTAATTGGGTCAAAATATTAAACACAGCGAATATTACATTACATAAAAAATTATATTCCTCTAGATTTAGGCTACTCTAGATATGCATACATGCATTCCTTAAATGAGGAATATTCACAATCACCACAAATAATTATGTAAAAGTAATCCCTCCCTGTTGTATCCGATAATTAACGTCCCCAAACTATGAGGAACAAATTAACAAAAGTAACTTTACATAGTTGCATATTTTAAAAAAAGGAATTGTCACGTTGTTTTTAGATTAGTATAGGCTGTGCTGTGCAGACATGTAGCCTACACATTGTTTTATTTTCATATTAGTAAAACTAATATTTTTTATGGCCAAAATAAGGTAATTACAATACATGAATGCCTTTTTTGTTGTTGTCTCAGGCGTAGCTTATGGTATTGCCTTGGGTAATTATGCATGATTCATCTATTAACATCAAATATACAGAGTAAAAAATGTCAGGAAATGTCAGGACTAAACTATCAATTAATATCCTAAGTTGCGCAACATTGCCCACCACAAAATAAAATATTGGCAAGCAGAAAATATTAAAAAGGTGAAGGCCCCTGTGCCTACAATCTTCTCCCAAGCATGTGTGTGGGCAGGTAGCAACGAGTACAGTTAGTTACTAGTAGCTGAGTCAAAAGAAGGTGTGAAGAAAAGAAAGTGTGAACTTAGCCTTTGTGTCTGATGATTTGTGGGAATGGGTGGAATATATACTATGTATATTTGTTAGCGCTTTCCTGTACCACTCCCAGTTAACAATGCTTAATTTACTAAATTTGTATATTAAAAAATCCCCTACCACTCCCCTTATTGGAAAATGGCTGTATACATTTACATATTGTAAGGCTTTCACACAAATCTGGGAAGCTCTGGAGAACAAGATTTATTTTATTTATTTATTTATTAGCCTTTATTTAAACTCGAAAGACCATTGAGGCAAGCCTCATTTACAATGATGTCGAGTATCAAACAATAAGCAACATAAAACACAGAAATACAAAAATAAGTATACAGAATATGGCCTAAAAACCAGAGATAAACGAAGGGGCATAAACAGCTCAATAAAAACAGGTACAGACAGAGGAAAAATGATTAGTAAGAAGGTATTTAAAATGCCCTAGGGGCACCAGGGAGAACAAGGGGATGTTAAACTTGTGATTTGCGAAGTGCAGTGTCACAAATAGTAAAGCCCATACTGTGAGATGTTCATTAGCTTTGAAATTACTTTACTTTTTTTTTTTGAAAAACCTTACTATGAAGGGATGTAGAAAAGCAGAACATTGGGATGACCAGAGCTCTGGTCTCTGTTGCTCTCTGGGGTAAACTCTCACTTTGGGCATTGCATTAACCTACAAACGTCATGCATAAAACCAAATCCCCCAGAGACATGCTGTACACTTACAGTCTCTAGAGTTTACATAAAGTGTGAGCATTACTGCTCAGTAACACACGCACACATTAAAACACATAAATACACTTCCACACACCCATGCCCACACAGATGCACCCAAAGCCATAGAGAGGGGGTGGCCACGAGTCACAAGACGGAGAACAAGGGCATTCCATTGGCGCGTAAAGATGTTACGCTCTTAACCCTCGCCGATGGCTCACAGACAATGCGAAAATTAATCGCCCGCACGAATATCTTTCCCCAAAATGCCACGTCGGAAGCATCTCTATCAGCATATTAATTACAATGCGATTACTGTGTTGGGAAATGTGGGACCTTTGGCTGCGTGTCATCTAGATAGGGCCCAGGATCCCATTCTCCGCTTCCTCTGATAGAACACGCATCCCCTGTTATCTGCCTGCCGAAATGTCACCTGCTCCCCGCTTCTGTTGCTGGTGTGCCCAGCTCACCGTGACGGCTGCCCTCCCACCCGCCTGCCTTCCCCAGGTTTGTGCGTCGGTGGTAAAGGTGAGGGAGGCCAATGTGGAGGGGAACCAAACACAAAGAAATTACAAGAAGAAGAGTTTGTGGGGGTGAGTGATGAGTATGGGGAAAGGGTAGGCGGGGACAGAGAGCTGAAAGTGGCGGGGGGCGGGGGGCGGGGGGCGGGGTGAGTCGGAGGGATCGAGAGGCAGATCATTTAACAGGAAGATTTGCATCAAGCCGTCATCCAGCCAAGTCAAATTGTGTGTGTTTCCATAAGGCGGTGACAGTCGTTTGCCTGAGCGCAGCGACCATGAGTCACCTGGGCACAGTGCTATATTTCTCAGTATATCTGTAACTGAGCACTGGTGTTTGAACACCAATAAATTTATTATTGATTATGATTATTAAGTAGGATAACAGAGCTCGGTTCTAAAGGTCTGCCTGGTGGCTCATCCTATTAATGCACTGTTCTAGTGCATAAAAGGGCCCAACGGTCTGGAATGGAATCCGGACCGTGCCAGTGCTGATTGTGGCGCTGCAGGGTTGCTTCTAGCATTGCCCAGGGATGGGATGGGAGGGTTTCAGTCGGCCAGGATGGTGTTGTGGTGTGATAAGTAGCGGCGGCTGAGATCACGTGCTTCAGATAGATAACTGTGGTTGCCGTGAGTATGGCAGTGTGAGCATGATTGGACATTGCAAATTGGGGAGAAAAGGCCTTAACCCTTTGAAGAGTATAGGTTTTTTGGAATGTTTTTTTTTTTTCAAAATTCTAAGTCGGTGTTCTAGAACTCCATTGCTTTCAGTTACCAGTAGTGATTGTTACTTCAGCATTAGAATGTTCAGTTATGAACATTCTTATCACATATTTGTGATCTTACAGGGTTAATTAAAAAAAAACAATCTTTACGATTTGGGGAATCAAAGTGTGATGGAAATGCAAAGGACTGTGTAGAAAATGGTGCAAAAAAAGGTAAGCTTATGAATTCCTCTCCGCTAAATCCTCCCGCTCACCTTTCTGTTCAGGTGACCTTCCCCAAGACCCTTTCTCATCCCATGATGACGAGGCCTCTGACAGCTGGAGTACAGAGTCTATCCCTGAACTTTCCTACCCGCTGCTCCCCGAGATGGAGGCCCCAGGCTGGGCCAGAGACGGGCACGAGGGGGCCTTGCTCAGCCGGTCAGCGCGCTCTCTCATGTCTGAGGAAGTGCTGGAGGCCCCGCGGACCTCAGATAGGAAAGGTCACGACGGACTGGGGGGGCTGTCCAGTGCCTGCTGCTTTAGGGGCTGCACCAAGAGTGAGCTCCACTCGCTGTGCTGAAAACTCCCCAGCTCTCACTCTTTTCATCCCTTCTTTCCTTCTGCCTGGTCCTCCTGTCTGTTAGGAGTGACGCCTGCTCTCTGAGCAAATTTCTGTTGTCTTGCTCTGCCTATATGAGCAATGAAATTTGCATTTTATACTGAAGGAAGGTCTTGGTGTTGGTTGTTAACAATGCTGATACCACAGTATGTTTCTTGTTTGTCAAATTTTAATAAAGCTGTTTTTTTTTTTGCATTTGTATGTGAATAGTTGTTGCGTGTACATAAATCCAAAAAAAGTTTGTAGTCTACTCCAACAGATCGTAGACGTGTACTTTTAAAAATGGTCTCAGCATGTAATTTATGCGCTGATATAGGCTACATTTGTAACGTTCCGTTCCTACCTAGTCCGGTTTCCGTGTTTTCCCTTATCCCTCCGTGTCATGTTCGACTTCCATTGTCCGTGTTTTCCCCCGTTTTGCAGGCTGGGCGTGTTCCCTCCGTTTGTTCCACTCAATTACACCACTTCTATCTCAGCCTATCCCCTCTTCCCATTTTGCATACATTCCTCACACTCTCACTCACCGCTCTGTTCAATTAAACGCACACACATTCGCACGCTTTTCTAAATTGGTATCAATTACACTCCGTATTTAACTCACCCTCTTTCATCTGTTCGTCGCTAGTTCGTTAACGTTGTTTGTTTGAAACCTCTGGTCTAGTAAATTCCTTGTCTTAGTCTTGATGCACAGTTCAGTTGCGCCTGCTGCTGTTGTCCTGCTGCTGTTGTCCTGCTGCCACATCTGGGCCGACCCGAGGTCCGCTGCACTGTCCTGCCCTGCCGTTTCTGCTGTTGCCCCTCTGCTTCTTCAACCCGGTTATTCGTTACCATTAACATTCCAGTCTCTCCCGCTTCAATAACCATCATTAATCATAACCGGATTGTTTGTATTATATGTCCTCCCTCGCTTCAGGAGTATGAGTTAGAAGCATAAATTATTGGATGCCTAGCGCTCCGTCTGCTTGTCTTGTTTGTCCAGTCTGTCCAGATCCGCCAAGTCCAGTTCCGGTTTGGAACATTTCCAGGTGTTCCAGTCTGTGTCCCGATCCAGTCCAGCTCCGGTTTGGAGCAAGTGTGATGTCCCGGAGAAGATCCGGGGCAATTATTGTTTTGTATTGTGTACTGCTTGGGACTGCCCCAAGTAGCCTACAAATAAATATCTTTTGTACCTCTGCCTCCTTGTTGCATTTGGGTTCAGCCTGTGTTCAGGTTCATGACAACATTATGACACTATATGTTTTGGATCCACCAGTAACCTCTTTGACGTGAAGTGGTTTGGACATAAACATTATATCGTTTGAAAATGTCGGACATCGGTTAGAACAGCCCTCTTTTTTTTACTCGGTGATCAGTGTTAAAATTGCACCACTTCCAACCATAGACTGCTTCCGAGTCCGACCAGTCACTGGCGATCTAGTAACTCGCACCAGGCCACCTATTTACGAACTGGCTTGTCTAAATTGCAAGAAAACAAACCCGATGTAGCCTATTTATTTAAAAATGTAGGCTAAATATTTTGAAAAGATCTGTGAATAACACAACAGTGGATGCTATGCTATTGTACGAATTCACCTACAAAGGACAGTAGTAGGTGATTCATGTCTGAGCAGTTTTTCTATTTCAATTTGCGTTCTGCCTTCAGTCCGGGGAGTCCTAGCCTACATGTGCACGCGTCTCGTTCTCCTTCGCGAATGAGAGTCAGTGAACGAGAACGAGAGCGGTGAACGTCTGAACTAGTCAGTGAACGAATCCTTTTAGTGAACGGAGTCAAAGGAACCGGGTCCCTGAAAGGAACGATAATGCCCACCACTAACAGTCAGAGCAGAGACCCTCCCACAATCTCTGGTCAGAGAAACGACAGACATGCGCTCTGAGTGAAACGTGCTTCTCAGAGAAACATTTGCACTTGTGAATGCGATTAGCCGGACCAAAGCGGTGGAATGACGTCTAGCATGACGAAAAGAAGGATTTTTTGATATTAGAAAAAGTTATTGTCGTTTCAGAGGCGTACGAGAACTTTTGTTGCTGCTTACTGGATGATGTTCATCGGTATGTTTAACATTTTTATATACGCAAAGGTAATACAGCCTTGAAACTATGGTTACAACAGCTTAAAACAGTAGCTAGGCCTACATAGTTTTTCTCGATATTAAACTTCGTTTGTGTTATCGTATCTCGTACGCTTCATTATCTAGCTGACCAGCTCTATGAATAATTATATCTAGTTATAAATATTGAGGTGGATAAACTATTTCCTGTCTGTAGCCTACTTATCAAATGTTAAAAAAGGCCTATAAACACCATGACAACACCAGCCTCTGTTTCTAAAAATAAGTAGAAGGCGATTAACCAAAATTTACCCCAAGCACGTTCGTAGTGAATGTAGCAAATGCAGGCAACTTCAAGCTGGACAAACGGGCATCAATCTTTGTCTAATATGGTAACGCTGTTGTTTTTTTGTTATTTAATTTTTATACAGTTTATAAACAGTTAATTTCCCCTGCTAATTCGTCTGGTAAGGTAATTGCTTGTGTATTCATTACGTGTGTATAATAACTTTTGTTGAGGGCTTGACTCTTAAGGAAGCAATTTTTGTTGCTTGCAACTAAGTTGCAGCTGAGTTGCTCATAGATTGCTTCGTGTAACATTCCCTGCAATTTCTGTGCAACTTGATTGCAACAAGTTGGGAGCAGTTCAACTTTCATGCAACCGATTGCATGCAATAACCAATCAGAACAGAGATATTGATCACACGCGAACGCAGACCTGTCTGCGCGTAGCCTACTACGATAACGTTACTAGCTAGCTAAATTATCATAAACTATAACTGGCTAACTAACGTTACCTAACCGAACTGGCTAACAATTAAAATGAACGCACATAAGGCTTTGCATTTCCTTGTTGGCAGCATTTTAGACATCGCGAAAATAAATAAATGTAACTAGCTAAATGTTAAAAGAGAAAAATTGTAACGATAGCTAAATTTAGTGATCAAGACTTGATATTTGTATCTAACGGAATAAACGGATCCAGCCTAATATCGAATGCTACATACATACTTGATTCTGATTGGTCGTTGCGTGCAATTTAAATTGATTGCGAATTGCGTCTTGTAAAAAGTTGAATTGCATAAAATGACATCACCAGCAACGAGTTGCCGCAACCAAAGTTGCGCGGAAATTGCATCGTGTAACAACACCTTAAAGGTTGTATCAGCGATTTTGGGTGGAAACATAAATGATCACATTCATCTGATTTTTCCTCACGATCCGCTAGCTGCCCGCCCCATAAGCAGGCCGTCAAAAAACCGCGTCTCTGTAGGCAGCCTATGCTCCGAGATCGTAGGCTACACAAAAACAAATGGTACTACCAACCACTCAAAACCAAAATAAACAGTATTCCAACCAATCACAATGATCTGCACAAACGCTAATACTCTTATCTCGCTGAAATCTTGACGGATTTACAAACGGTTTGGTTTCTTACAAACGTTATTAACGTGGTTATAATTCTGGATGCTTGAACACTATTTTTTAAAACATAACATAATTATTCATAAGTATGTTTGTTTGGGATTTCGCTTCAGAAGTGACGTCACGTTTGTGCAGATCATTGTGATTGGTTGGAATACTGTTTATTTTGGTTTTGAGTAGTTGGTAGTACCATTGTTTTTGTGTACGATCTCGGAGCATAGGTTGCCTACAGAGACGCGGTTTTTTGACGGCCTGCTTATGGGGCGGGCAGCTAGCGGATCGTGAGGAAAAATCAGATGAATGTGATCATTTATGTTTCCACCCAAAATCGCTGATACAACCTTTAATTTAAGACGCTTTTAGAAACGCTCGTAGATTAACGAGTAGGGCCTACTCGTAGAAGGTAAAAGGTCCTGCTATGTGTTTCTTCCACCCATTGGATTTCACTAGTTAATTCTACCTCCTGTGCAAATTAGCAAATCAGCAAATCCAGGTGATTGGAACTAAATACTGGGGAGGACTTTTTTACTTTCTGAACCCGGATTTTACACCTCTGGTTAAGTAGCACTTAAGAGGTGACTGTGCGTTCACGATTTACTGTAAGAACTGTTTTGGGAAACGCGTGTTACAAATTAAAGAGCCATCGTAGAATCGCTCGTTGAAATCGCACTTAACCCGTTGATCGTTATCGGGAAACGCACCCCTGGAGATTGCAGTGAGATCGTTGATAGGGTTGCACAGACGGGACCCGTGTGCTCGAGCTGTGTGGTGGTGGGGAAAACCGGGCAGACGCGATATAGACCCACTTGTGAATCCCCACCGTGTTACTTCCGAGAAGAGAAATGCGCCGAAGGTGTTAAAACAAATTCTTTGGTGTTGCTCTGCAAACGTGCAGTTAGTCGTTAGCTCATGTTTTTGCACAAGGTTAGCAAAACACTTCTCTGGTATTTAATTTGTGTTGTGCTTTGTTTGCGTTACCACCGTGCAGTCACAAAGAAATTTGAAAGTGAGTGAAATGAGAGCCAAATAATGAATAGTCTATCATTACATTACATGTATTTAGCAGACACTCTTATCCAGAGCGACTTACACAACGTTTTATTATTATTATTATTATTTTTTTTACATATTATCCATTTATACAGCTGGATATATACTGTAGCGATTCAGGTTAGGTGTAAAGGATATCTTAAGTTAATATCATTGGAAGTGTAATGTACTGTTTTACTGCTTACAGTTTTCTCCCTGTGTAAGATTTATTTTATTTGTGAATTCTCATTTACAAATGTAAGGCTAGCTACAAGGCACTTTTATGTTGAAATATTCAGGGACTTTTAATTTGAAATACGTATTCTTACTGAAGGTCAAACGATCCCGTCCGGTGGCTCAGTTCACTTGTGCAATTAAGGAGTGAGAACAAGCTATGTGCTGCTGAAGAGACAAACCACGGTTATTAAAGTTTAGCTTCTAGCTGGAACGGGAACAAGCTTTTACGGTGTGTTTATGTACAAGGAATAAAAGGCTTCATAAACCATCAGTCGGCTTTACCATTGTCCAGCTGGGTTCGCTACAGTAAAAGCTTCATCCCTCATCAACCCTGACGGCCTGCTGCCTTATCCATGTGGCTCCCTGGTAGAAGTCTGCAATGGAAATGACTACAGACTTTACCACCGTACAGTTCCACGGATTCTGAGGCATCGGCACCAGAGCTTCAACTGCCAAGCCTTCAATTGCCATTAGTCAGCGGTCGAATGGATTTGGTGCAATGGTCAATTATGGTAACATCCGCATATGAATAACGTGAACTGTGAACATTTATGCTCACCTATATCTACGGTACAAGGAAAAGGACAATTTAATCTGCAACTGCAATTATAAATGGACGTTTCATAATTAACACGTTTTACCGTGTTCAATGTTACATTTCAATTGTACTTATGTGAATGTTCTACTGTTTTACACTTATTTAACAGTCATTTAAAGTAACACATGAAAAGTGATACATATTTACAAGTGCAGTCATACTAATTCTCAAGTATTTTATGTTTCATATTTCCACTTTACACATTTTCCTCGCAATCTCCCAGTGAATTGAATGCAAAATGCCAGGGTTAGGTATAGACAACAAAGACTTAGGAGAGTTGGAGAAACAGATTGATAGTCTTAAGCAGGAAATACAGGACTTGAAGAGTGCTCTCCAGGGGGAAGCGGAGACGTCAGTGAGACAGCGCCTGGAGGAAGCCATTCAAGCCAAGGAGCAAACCTTGATTTATCTCGAAGGTGAACTTAAAGAAGCTGATGAAGAAACCCAAGGCCTTCGACGCTCCAGTCGTAGACGAAACCCTACGGAAAAGATGCTCGCCCTTCAAACAGAAGAGGCAGAGAAAAAGGTAAAGGGGCTTCTCTGCATGTATGGCCAATGGAAGATTCTAGTGCGCACAGCAAGAAATCGGCTAAAATCAGACATTCCTGAGAGTGAGCTAGGACTTCTGATTGATACACTGGTGAAGAGTAAGGAAAATATTATGACACTTTATTTTGAAATTAGAGATCGTGTCACACCAGACACTGAAGTAAGACGACGGGTCGATGCATGTGAGTCTATGACAACTAATATTCTCAGAATTGCTTATGAAAGGATGATAGATGTTGATGGTGAATTTAATGCAGTAGAAGAAAAATGCCGTCTTCGTGAACTGCTTGATTGTGATTATTCTCATTCCGTTTATGGATCTCCCTCACGAATTAGTTCCAAGTCTAGCTGTCACTCCACAACTTCATTGGTGTCAGCCAGTCGTGTAGAGGCAGCAGCGGAGCTTGCTGCAAAGGAGGCTGAGTATGAAATGCAGTTCGAAGAACAGAAGCAAAGGAAGGCTCTGGAGGCTCAGAAGTGTGAGTTGGAGCGACTGCAGGCGGAGAGAGAGGTTAGAGCAGCTCGAGCCAGACTGGAGGTCTACAACCAGGTGACCAAACGGGAAGGTATTATCCAGACCAATGACTGCAATAATAACGAAAATCACAGGGTAAGAGTAAATGGGTCCCCAACAGTAATTCACCACTCCAATGTCACATCACCTTCGCACCCAGATGTCTCTTCCCTCACACAGGCCTTTCAAGACAGCATAACACTGAACAGACTTCCCATTCCAGAGCCATTTGTATTCAATGGAGATCCTATCCAATTCATTGAATGGAAGGCTTCCTTCACATCACTTATTGATAAGAGCCATCTCTCCAGCAGAAAAGCTGTATTATTTGAAGAAATATGTGGGTGGTCCAACACGTAAAATTCTTGATGGCACCTTTTATAGGAATGACAATGAAGCTTATGGAGAGGCCTGGAATAGACTGAATCGGCGTTACGGCCAGCCGTTTGCCATTCAAAGAGCTTTTAGAGAAAGGCTTACAAATTGGCCTAAAATTCAACCTAAAGATGCTGAAGGGCTCAGAGACTTTTCTGACTTCTTGAACGCCTGTCAAGATGCCATGCCTCACGTCAAAGGTCTTGAAATCTTAAACGATTGTGAAGAGAACCGAAAGCTTATTCAAAAACTACCTGACTGGGCAGCTTCACGCTGGAATCGACAGGTAACACAAGCCCTGTATGGGAAACAAGATTTCCCCACTTTCAAAGACTTTGCTACCTTCATGGCAATTGAAGCTGAGACCGCCTGTAACCCGATAACTTCCTTCCATGCTCTCCGGTCCTCAGATTCCAACACTGAGAAGCGGAATACCCGGGAGACCAAAAGGGACAAGGCCAGCGTTTTCAGCACTCAAATTGCCACGGACAGTGAGAAGCAAGGGTTAGCAAAGAAGTCCAAAACCTCCATGTGTGCTCTGCCAAGATAGTAGGCATCAGCTCCATGGCTGTTCTAAGTTCATGGCAATGTCTCTGGAAGAGCGACGGAAATACATTAAAGAGAAAAGACTCTGCTACGGCTGCCTGAAACCTGGGCACGGCGTTAAAGATTGTTGCTATCGCCATATCTGTGAGGTCTGCAAGGGAAAACATCCAACATGTCTCCATGACTTCAATCACGTGAAGAGGGAGAAGCCTGCACCTCCTACAGTTCCAGCTCAAAGCAACGCAAACAATGCAGCAACGGCAACATCACTCAGCGTAGCTGGAGAAGGATCGTCTAACACATCCATGGCGGTGCCAGTGTGGGTGTCAACTAGGAACGAACCAAGTACAGAGAAACTTGTCTATGCGCTGCTAGACACTCAAAGCGATACAACATTCATTGATCAGGGAGTGAGCCATGCTTTGCAAGCAGAAACATGTCCAGTGAAACTGAAATTAACCACCATGAGTGGAAATGATACAATACTCAGGAGTGAAAGAGTTTCAGGGCTTCGAGTTAGAGGTTACAGCTCTGCCACTTATGTTGACCTTCCACCAGCTTACACAAAAGACTGGATACCTGCAAATCGGTCTCACATTCCCACCTGTGCAACAGCAAGGCACTGGAATCATCTCTCGGAAATAGCAGACGAAATTCCACCGCTCAAGGATTGCGAGGTAGGCCTTTTGATAGGCTACAATTGTTCTGCAGCGATGGCACCAAAACAGGTAATTCTAGGTAAAAACGATGAACCCTACGCCGTTCGGACTGTTTTAGGATGGAGTATTGTAGGACACTCCTCACCATGTCTGGATTCTCCAAGCACCACAAGTCTGTGTCATCGAGTCACCATCAAGGAACTACCTCCAATTACCCCTGCACAGGCCATTCGCATTCTAGAGTCTGACTTCAAAGATAGCGGTGTAGACAGCAAGATGGTATCTCAAGATGACATCATCTTCCTCAACATGATGAATGAGGGTATACACAAAAACAGTCAAGGCCATTATGAAATGCCTCTGCCCTTCAAGAAGAGACCCAGCTTACCAGACAACAAGCAGCTGGCTACCGTGCGACTTAACCACCTCAAAAGGAAACTGCTTAAGGATGGCAGGCATAAAGAGCATTACGTTAAGTTCATGAATGAGGTAATAGAAAGGGGAGATGCAGAGGAAATTAAAGACCATGGAATTGAAGGTGAAAGATGGTACATTCCCCATCATGGTGTCTACCATAACAAGAAGTCAGACAAACTGCGTGTGGTGTTCGATTGTTCTGCCAATACGAGGGAACTAGTCTGAACGACCACCTACTTTCAGGACCTGATTTGACAAACAACTTGACTGGTGTTCTAATAAGATTTCGACAGTACCCAGTTGCATTGACGTGCGATATTGAAAGGATGTTTCATCAGTTCCACGTCAATGAAAATGACCGAAACTACCTGCGCTTTCTTTGGTGGAAGGGAGGGGATTTAAATACACAGCCTGAAGAGTTTCGTATGAAGGTGCATCTGTTCGGTGCCGCTTCCTCTCCCGGATGTGCAAATTATGGGATGAAGCAATTAGCGACGGAGAACAGAAACCTTTATCCTCTTGGCTCACAGTTTGTTATGAATAATTTTTATGTTGACGACGGGGTCACAAGTGTGAAGAGCACTGAAGATGCTATCCAGCTTGCAAGAGAAGCTCAAGAACTTTGCACCAGGGGTGGTCTCAGATTGCATAAGTTCGTATCCAACGACAGAGCTGTCTTGGAGAGCATACAACCCTCGGAACGTGGAGCTGACGTGAAGAACCTTGACCTCTCCTTTGATGACCTGCCATTAGAGAGAGCGCTAGGTATTCAATGGGACATAGAGTCTGACTGCTTTAGACTTCAGGTCAACCTCAAAATTCAGCCTGAGACCCGCCGTGGTATTCTGTCTACAGTTGCCTCCTTATACGACCCTCTTGGATTCGTGGCTCCATTCTTGCTGAAAGGGAAAGGGATTCTTCAGGATATGTGCAGGCGCGGCATAGGCTGGGACGACCCTCTGACGGATGAGCTTCAACCACAATGGGAACGATGGAGAAGTGACATGGTCAATTTGGACAAGCTTACCATACCACGCTGTTACGCACCTGCAGGCTTTGGAAAGATAATCAAAACTGAGCTGCATCACTTCTCTGATGCTAGCATGAAGGGATATAGCCAATGTACTTACCTGAGACTCCAAAATAAAGAGGGAGATGTTCACTGTGCCTTAGTCATTGGAAAATCCTGTGTCTCCCCAACAAAGATCACAACCATTCCCAGATTGGAATTGTCAGCTGCAGTCGTTTCAGTGAAGATAAGTGATATGCTCAAAGAGGAGCTGGGATTCCCTGATGCCAAGGAGGTTTTCTGGACTGATTCCAAGGTAGTGCTGGGATACATTAACAATGAGGCACGACGATTCCACACGTTTGTGGCTAACCGGTTGCAGAAAATACACCTCAGCACGACTCCTCAGCAATGGAAATATGTTCCCACGGATGAGAACCCTGCTGACCATGCTTCCAGGGGCCTAACTGCCAGAGAACTCTCATCTTCCATCTGGTTCACAGGGCCCCAGTTTCTGTGGAAGAAGGAAATCGTACTACCAGAAGATGGGATTCCGGAGTTGACAATAGGAGATCCGGAGGTCAGAAGCGCTCAGGCCATAAAAACAAAAACCACGGAGCAGGTGAGCATTGTTGATCGTCTGTCCAAGCTCTCATCCTGGTCACGGGCTACCAGAGCCATCGCACGCATTCTTAGACGCATCAGCAAAAACAGATCAAACTGTCTCACTACAGTAACAGAAAGGGAGAATGCTGAGCGCGTCATTATCAGAAGTCTGCAGGAACAAGTATATGAAGATGAGCTACAGCTAATACGCAAAGGAGTTCCACTGCCTTCCCACAATGAATTGTACCGCCTAGACGCCTTCCTTGATGAAGATGGTGTACTCAAGGTGGGAGGAAGACTGTGCAACTCATCTCTCTCCAACTTACTTAAGCATCCTGCAATAATTCCAAAACATCACCACATATCTAAGATGATAATCGCTTGTTGTCATGAAAATGTCAAGCACCAAGGCAAAGGCCTTACCATTAATGAGATAAGGTCAAACGGCTACTGGATTCCAGGGATCAACCGGGCTGTAGCCACTCACATTCGTCAATGCATGTCCTGCAGAAGGCACAGGAAACCAACAGAGGAGCAAAGAATGGCTGACTTACCTCCTGAACGTGTGGACCCGTCACCACCATTCACCTACTGTGGAATGGATTGTTTCGGCCCATTTCTTGTAAGGCAAGGACGAAAGGTGAACAAGAGGTATGGTCTTCTCTTTACCTGCTTTTCCTCCCACGCTATCCACATAGAGATGCTTGACGACATGACGACAGACGCTTTCATTAATGGTCTTCGATGCTTTATCGCCATACGTGGAGCAGTCCGTCAGATCAAGTCTGACCAAGGAAGCAATTTCATCGGTGCCAAAAACGAACTTAAGGAAACGCTTAAGGAAGTTGATGCAGAGCGGCTGGTCTCATTTCTTTCTGAGAAACAGTGCGATTTCTGTATGAACGCACCTCATTCAAGTCATGTTGGCAGTGTGTGGGAGCGTCAGATACGCACAGTGAGAAGTATCCTTAAATCCACTATTGATCTTTCTTCTGGTAGGCTGGATGATGCATCTCTACGGGCCTTCCTGTACGAGGCTATGGCAATAGTGAACAGTCGTCCCCTCACCACTGATAACCTCAATGACCCAAACAGCCTTGACCCACTCACTCCTAATCACCTTCTTACTATGAAGTCTATCAGGGCCTTACCTCCTCCAGGTGCATTCGTAAGAGAGGACATGTATGCTCGCAAAAGGTGGCGACGTGCAGTACTTAGCCGAACAGTTTTGGAGTAGATGGAGAAGGGAGTACCTTGCCAACATCGCCATCAGACAGCGTTGGCACACCTCACGGAGAAATCTTCAAATAGGAGACATAGTGATGGTGCGAGATGATGATCTACCCAGGAATGAATGGCGGTTGGGTCGAGTTTCGGAGACTACTACCGATAAAGATGGAGAGTGCAAGTGTGCCTTGGTGATCGGAAGCTTGGCAAGAAGGGTGAGCGTGTCCACAAGCTGTCAGTAATTGAGCGCCCAGTCCAGAAGCTGGTCCTTTTGTTAGAGACTAGTTAACCTGCTTCCTAACTCCTTATAACTCCTCTAAGAATTTTAAGTATTAGGTACGGTTTGCTATTTTCATATGTACATGGTCACACCTGTGCCCTAATGGGTTTAAGGTTATTTCTGGTGTAGAAATAATTTGTGCTTTATGCAAACTGTATGTTGTTTTGTAAACCACTTATGATTTGGTGGGAGTGTAAAGGATATCTTAAGTTAATATCATTGGAAGCGTAATGTACTGTTTTACTGCTTACAGTTTTCTCCCTGTGTAAGATTTATTTTATTTGTGAATTCTCATTTACAAATGTAAGGCTAGCTACAAGGCACTTTTATGTTGAAATATTCAGGGACTTTTAATTTGAAATACGTATTCTTACTGAAGGTCAAACGATCCCGTCCGGTGGCTCAGTTCACTTGTGCAATTAAGGAGTGAGAACAAGCTATGTGCTGCTGAAGAGACAAACCACGGTTATTAAAGTTTAGCTTCTAGCTGGAACGGGAACAAGCTTTTACGGTGTGTTTATGTACAAGGAATAAAAGGCTTCATAAACCATCAGTCGGCTTTACCATTGTCCAGCTGGGTTTGCTACATTAGGTACCTTTCTCAAGGGTACAACGGCACTGTCCTACCTGGGAATCGAACCTGCAACCTTTCGGCCAGTTCCTTAACCATTATACTACACTGCCGCCCATAGGATAGGACTTGTTCAATAGGACTAATTCAATGCAAGTCCTGTCGATAGGACTTGCATTGAAAATCAAGTGATAAGACTGTGAACCTGCAACAGTAATGGCCTTGCAAACTCTCACGCTTTCAGGTTCTGTCCCACGCTACTCAAGCACATCACACACCAAATAAATACCCCAACTAAAAACAAAGCCGCTTCCTGATTAAATAAATTATGTATCAGCTCGTAGGACAAAGTGAGGTTGATTCATAAACATTACAGAGTCTGGAGATTGCAGATTTGTCAGAAAGGGTTCTTACCAAAGTTGGCAACTCTGCCTTAGCTAGGCTATGTTTTGGGTCAAACATTGTCCGAAAGTGGAATTCTGTGATTACATAACAGTGTTGACCCAAAGATTACAGCTGTGACCGTGTGGACTGTCGATGCGAAAGGCCAAACCAGGGGGATATGGGTAGATCAAAAAACACTATGGGCCTGATTTAGCACATGCAAAACTAATAAAACATGATTGGTTATGGTATTTGTCGTGTACCAATCATTGGTTGTGTTATTGGTTTTGCGTGTGCTAAAAGGTTTTACACACGCTAAAGGTCTTAGTAAATCAGGCCCTATGTGCACAGCCCCGGAAATGGAAAAAGTTAGCTGGTTTTGAGGGTTCGCTGTGCAGAACCCTGTGTTTTGGGTTGTGTGGGCTTTTGTTATTGTGAAAGAAGTACACCCCAAATTTGTGCCTAAAAAGAGAGTTTCTCACCATTCTTAATGAAACGTGGACTTTGTCATAGCCTAGCCTGCTTAGTTTTACTGATTATACCTGCAGGGAAAGCCAGCGATTTTGGGTGAAAGTTATCTCAGATCCACCAGACCGCATAAAAAAGCAGAAATCCTGTGTGTCACCAGTGGCTTATGCTTATACATACAATGTTATACACATTGGAGGATTAAAAATATACCCCCATAACAGATTGCAGATTAATTCATGATTGTCCTGACTTCCTCTCTGTTTTGGTGCTCCCTTATCTCCTTACTCAGTATTAAAATAAATAAATAAATAATAATAGTGGCTTAATGTTCATTTAGCCTACATTTGATTTGCAGCCACATAACCAGGGGTATCTAACAGCACTTATTACCCATTGCACTGGGTCAAATCATTATTTAATTTTATTTAGATTGCTGCACCTGAGGTGATGAAAGTGGGTTGAAAACCTGCCCCTCCCTCTGTCTCTCTCACTCACTCATTCTCTCTCTCTCTCCCTCCCTCTGCATGTCCATTCCCCTGCTCTTACCAGACCCCAGCAGCCCAAGGTGATGGCTTGGCTTTGGGCCTGCCTGTTTCTGCTTCCTGCCATTTTCCACCAGCAAGGTGAGCAAAGTGACAGCACTGCAAAGTCACAGGAGTGCAGGGAGTTTTCCTCACTTTCACTAACCCACAATCCACAGAAAAAAATAAGTGAAAATAGTGCAAAAGGGTGCTCAAATACAGTAGCAGCACGAGCAACATGTTGCATCCTTTAAAATACAGGCACACGTGCGTCCCAACAGATTCTGATTCCCCAGACTAGCTACCTTAAAGCTGGGGACACGTTACACTATTTTTTAGCCCGATTTGGCAACGATTTGAGGTCGGGCAGAGTCTGTGGTAGTCCAGGGCAGTCCAGGCTAATACAGGCTAGTTGCGCTGTAAAGTCGCAACTGTACTAATCCTTATGTGTGTGGGAGTGAAATACTGTCTCCTACGATCCCAGTTGGGAACGCCACGATTTTATCAGACACGCTTGATTTTATCGGGGTTAGTCTTTGCATAATCCTGTGCTTTGCGCTGGCCAAAGACTGAAATCGCTACGGGAATTTTCAATAGCCAATTAAAAGTGAGTTCGCGACAGAGGAAGGCAGAGGTGGAAAAATACGGAAGTAAACATCAAATCCAACGTGCGGATGGCTGAGCCGAATAAATATGTTTTTTGGAATACTGCAGGTTAGGAGCAATTTGTGGCAGACACATGAGCGTGTCTGTCTGTATAATGTCAACTCTTGAAGTTACCACAACAATACTGACAAAGTTGCAAGCTGTATGGGCTCCGTGTTTGTTTTGCTTTCAAAATATCGGGGAAAAAAGACATTCTCGCGAGTGCAGGTCTACCACGAGAAATCACGTTCATGCGAGAGAACTGCATCCGTCTGCGTAAATTCTCTGTCTTTTAGATTTGTGCTCCTGAAAAACAGCCGTCGTTATGTGTGTGCGACACAAGAGACAGAAAATCTGCATATGACATTTGTTAAATGTGTGGTACTCATTATTGTCATTGTCGCTTACCATTGGAAAAGTCATGCATCCCCAGCTTTAGCCAGACGCTATCTGCATGTGCCGGGGACATCCGTGCCCCAGGAGCGGGTGTTCTCGGCGGCGAACCTTACCGTAAACAGACTAGCATACACACAGATTAACACCAGAACATGTCAACCTGTTAATCTTCCTGAACAAAAATGTGTAGGCTAGCCTAATAAGTGGACCAAATTTGATATAGTTTAGCCTAGTTCACGTCATAGCCTAATTAGATTTTTTTTCCCCCCTCAAGAGATCCGGCTATAGCATAGGCTAGTATGTGCCGATGTCCATTTAAAAATAATTAGGGCTACAACGTAGGCTGCTATTTGTAGGCTATACAATGTATATTACAACTTATTATTTGTTATTTTGAATGTTACATTTTGAAAGCAATAAATACCATTCTGAGAAACGTCCATTCTGTGTAGGCTATGCATGCATTTTTAATTTGGGGGTTTTGGGTTGGGTATTATGTGGGTCATAACTAGAACGTTTCAGCATTTCTAACCGTTAATTAACCAAATAATGATGTCGGCTAACCGGTTGCAAAACTATCCGTTATGAACATCCCTAATATGTATCTTGTGACCCAGCTTAACCCCAACTATCATTGAATAATAATAATAATAATAGTGATTTTTGTTACCACACTCTTCCTCTTTCTCTCCCTCTCTTTTGTCTTTCCTTCTTTCTTGTTCTCTCTAAGTTCTTGGAGTAACTGTGACTTGCCTGTGGGAAGGATACTTCCTTGTTGGTGGTAATGTTTCGGGGGCGTGTCAGGTGGGGCTGGCCCCACTGGGCTGTGGGGGCCAATCCCTGCGTCTCACCGCTGCCGGGGAGCCGGTCCTTGCGTATCGCTACGCCAACGACTCTGCTCACTTCACCGTCCCTGCAGCTTCCGAGAGCACCCTCCACCTGCGCTGTGAGCTCACCTGCGCCGGCCTGAAGCCGCTCCCCTACTGTGACGTCACGCTCCAGGGAGGCTGTGAGTATGAGCTCATTCTGCGAGGGCTTGGATTCAGAGCAGGCACATATTAAAGTGGGGGAATACCCAGCCTCCCCGGGTGGACCTGTCTGCACTTCCATATTACACCCAGGGGTCCCCTTAATCTCTATTTTACAATTTATGAATGACACATGCATGCACGCACACACGCACACACACACACACACACACATATACTGTATATAGTGAAAGACGAGTATAACCGTTGTCCATTCACAAAGCTTTCATTGATCTCAGAAGGCACCTTATGGTACACAGTGCTTCTCTGTTCATTACATTACAATCACTGAGCAGACGCTCTTCTCCAGATCGACGTGCAGTAGTGGAGAACAGTGTTAATCTCAGGAATACAAAAGTGTGATATCGCCACAAAGGCACAGAGGCCTGTTTATAATCACTAAGTGTAATATTAACCTAACAATCAACTTTGTAACAAAAGAAGGTTTGAGTCGATAGATATCGACAGATATGTGTACAACATCGTTTGTGGTGAAGCAGGCCGTGCATTTTGGGGAAGCGGCAGTTTTGCCCCATGGTAGCACAGGGGGCGTGTCTGTGTAGGCGTCGCAACCAGATCGTCTGCAGAGGAAGGAGAGAGAGAGAGATTGGGAGATAAGAGAAATGGACATTTGAGGAGACCAATCGATGTTTTCACCGCATCAGTTATTAAAAATAGTATGCCTATTACACGCCAGCCATTTAACAAGCCCAAGTATGCCAAGTCAATGCAAAGTCAATGCAGGGTCAGACAAGTGGGCTCATGCCAGGAATTCACAAGCGTCTTCCTCCCAATCACGTGACGGCGGCCAGTGCTTCTTATCAAACTGCAGTTTACAAGCTGGGCTCGTGCAACTCGGAAAGCAAACTGCGGGTCTGATAAGAAGCACTGGCTGCAGTCACGTGTGTGGGAGAGCACACGCTGGTCTGCACTCTCCTGAATCGATAGCAGAGGCCGGAGCTGCAGGAAACGAGCGCTGATAAAATATGATTGGGAATTCCCGACTGGGGGAGAAAAATCTGGGAAATTGAATTTAAAATCCACAGCCCCACAGCCGCAGCAGTGCCCGGTGTTTGATTAATTAAAGAGGGGTGTGGTGTTAATTAAAGAGGGGTGTGGTGTTAATTAAAGAAGGCCGTGGTGTTAATTAAAGAGGGGTGTGGTGTTAATTAAAGAAGGCCATGGTGTTAATTAAAGAGGGGTGTGGTGTTAATTAAAGAAGGGTGTGGTGTTAATTAAAGAAGGCCATGGTGTTAATTAAAGAGGGGTGTGGTGTTAATTAAAGAAGGCCATGGTGTTAATTAAAGAGGGGTGTGGTGTTAATTAAAGAGGGGTGTGGTGTTAATTAAAGAAGGCCATGGTGTTAATTAAAGAGGGGTGTGGTGTTAATTAAAGAAGGGTGTGGTGTTAATTAAAGAAGGCCATGGTGTTAATTAAAGAGGGGTGTGGTGTTAATTAAAGAGGGGTGTGGTGTTAATTAAAGAGGGGTGTGGTGTTAATTAAAGAAGGGTGTGGTGTTAATTAAAGAGGGGTGTGGTGTTAATAAAAGAGGGGTGTGGTGTTAATAAAAGAGGGGTGTGGTGTTAATTAAAGAAGGGTGTGGTGTTAATTAAAGAGGGGTGTGGTTTGGGACTCACATGGTACTGGTGGTGTAGCTGGCCTCGCCCCCCTCCACGTACTGCACCTGACTGGTGTACACATGCTGTACTGGGACCTGCTGGAGCTGCTGCTGCACCTGGGGGAGACGCACGCGCACGCAGACGCACACACACACGCACACACAACCACACACACGTGCACACACACGCTCACACACACACGCGCACGCACACACGCACACACAACCACACACACGCACACACATGCACACACAACCACACACACGCACGCGCACGCACACACGTGCACACAACCACACACACGTTGAACACCATTAAACAAACCTTATTTGTGGCCTTGTTATATTTGGGCTTGCCTGGCTCTGTGGAGCTAGTGGCTGCAGTGTAGTATAATTAGTATAATTATTTTAGTCAATATTGAGATCACAATTATTGAATTATTCATTGGTTTTCGGAACATAATACTTTTATTGCACTTTAACATTTTGAATGAACCCAACAATGCTTATATTTTCACATTTTCTAACCCTAACCTTCTACTGTGAGGGAGGTAAAATAGGAGTGCTTTATTTGATATAGAACTCCAGAGAAAGTCCAGTAAAGTGAGAGTTTTCATTTGTAAACAGACTGTGCCTTCAAAATCTTCATTCTCGATTCTTCTTGTTTAGTAATCGTAGAAAGCCAAAATTAATATCACAATTAAAATTTTATCAATTGTGCAGCCCTATTCTTATGTCCCAAAAAGATAAGAAAAAAGGACATTACACTCGTCCAAAATACAGAAACAGTTCTCTTTGGTGTTGTTTACAGCAGGTGGCCTAAACCAGCTATAGTGTACTGGGTTAAATTTGGCTCTCATCTCTGTTCTCCAACTCACTCAGCATCCCCTTATTCTTGCCTTTGTCACAATGGCTCAAGAAATGGCCTCCGTTCTCATTATCGCATGTGCTGAAACACCCGTTTATGCCATTCCTGCCATGACAGCAGTTCTTCTCTTCCAAACACTGGGAGCAAAAGGGTGTCAGCAAACATGGCTTTCATCATATTTTATCATAGCAAATGATGAGCGATCAGTGGAATAACCATGAGTGATTTACATCATCGTCCGACTGTGCACATGGAAATACACACACATCTGCACACTGACAAACACACACACACTCACACACACACGGGCACACAGACATGCATGCACGCACACAGACACACACGCGCACACACACACACACACGTCGCCTGACCTCTGTGGTTCAAAGGTCTCCTGTAACTGACCACAATGTACTGGGGCGTGGCCTGGATGTTACTGGACTGGGAGGTGGAGCCCTGGATCTCCGCAGTAACGTACTGTGTCTGGGCAGGGACGGGCTGCGGCGGGGGGGGTCAGGTGCGGTATTCTGAGCAGGGGGCGGGGCGGCCGGAGTGGGGGGCGTGGCAGAGGGCTGGGCCGTGGCGGTCTGCAGTTCTGCCAGGAACTGTGCCGGGGCGGGGGGCGTTGTGGAGGACTGTCCTGGCACCATGCTCACACCGCCCCCCTGTGGCTGGGAGGTCGGTTGCAGCTCCCCCATGTAGCCTGGAGTCGCCATGACAACAGCAGGGACTCCACACTGATAAGGAGAGGACAAGGAGGAATGAACTTGAGTGCATGCACACACACTCACACACACACATACACATACGCACACGCACACACTCACACACACACATACACATACACATACACACTCGCACACGCACACACTCATACACTTGCATGGAAGCACACTACCGCACGCTTTTGATCGGGCCTGAAACTGAAGACTTTGTGTTCTAACTCAAACTGAGAACACCTAGCTTGTACAGCCTGTAGCCCAACCCGACTCAAATAACACTGATCATCAATTCTGACACTCTATACGCCACGAAATACCCCAAACATAATGCTCTTGCAATAAGATTCAGCTTATTTGATGCAAAATCTATAGTCTATGTTACAATTCAGTCTATTTCTTTATTCTCCCTCATTAGTTAGCCTATATTTTAAGCAAAGGTATTATGAGCCTGTATTATTTTATCATAACTAAAATATTATTATTGTATCATAAATAAACACACCAGTTCTCCCCAATATGAACAACCAAAATAGAACACTTTATCATGCCACCAAACTGAAACGGACTTGAAATAGGCAACTCGAAGAATTAAAGGAAAAGTTAGGTAGGCTATGTAATATTGGCAGCCTTCTACTCTCCAAAACTGTCCACAAAATTAAGCCAGGCTAATAGGCTAATGCCCCATTTTCCCAATAAAAGGAGTCTAGACAGTAGCCTGTATAAAAAAACTTGCTGGTGTGGCGACACTCAACAAAATGTGCAGCATTAAAACTAGCAGGCACATAACTTTGCACTTGTTGCGTTTTCCACCATTCTGCCATTTTCTGTTCTTTTCTCTGGTTCTACGCTTTTATAAAAGACAGAGGAGACATACAATCAAACAGTGGCATACAAGATGAAATCTAACGGGGTAGAAGAAAAGAAAAAGGGAGTGGGGAAATGAGTGTTAAATTACACAGACAGAGAAAATTGGGTCTTTGGCGGGGGCCCATGGAAGTTTCATAGCTTTCAAGATAAAGCACCTGAGAAAGTGGAAGTCACCCACCAGCTGAGGTCTAAACTTCCTGTCTTGTGAAACACTAGGACTGCAGTCGGTTGTGCAAGAACCCATAGCTCTCAATGGGATGCGGTTATGACTAGGTGAGAGGGAGGGAACATTTCACTGCGTCAAACCTATTCTGAGAGGAGAGATGTGACTTCACCGTCCGTCCGAGTCAAATGGAAACTAGGTTTATATTTTAAATGTGGCCTACTTCTAGCTTGAGTCAGGTAGGTCAGATAAAAGTATGATGAAAACTCACAGACAGTGGCAATGTAACGCCAATGTAACGGAATTCCCTTGCGCCAACAGAAAACTTGTAGAAAGTAACGGCAGCAAGCTTAACCGAAAATGTCAGGGTTACAACCACTGCAACGATTCGATTAGCTATCTCTACCTTGTTGTCCAAAGGAAGGACGGAGATATCAATGAACGAAATGAAACTGAAATTATAATATCAAACCTGCTTTCCTCGTCAAAGTTAACAATTTTACACGGTTACACAGTGTCAGTGACCCTTCTGAAACTGTGACATACACTCGCCGTTTGTTTCAAATATTAACCGCAAAATTCACGTTGCAATTTAAAGTACAGTACTCTTACGTATTCCGACACCCGCCATTTTGTACACCAGTCACGGATTTGACATCGTCATAACAACCGCCTGATTCTGGAGAGTGTCTTCTAGGCATGCTAGGAGCGTCCCATTTGTCAGTACACAACTTTTCGTCCCATTTGTTATATACACTGTCTATCATCGATATATCATCTAGATATGCATACATGCATTCCTTAAATGAGGAATATTCACAATCACCACAAATAATTATGTAAAAGTAATCCCTCCCTGTTGTATCCGATAATTAACATCCCCAAACTATGAGGAATAAATTAACAAAAGTAACTTTGCACAGTTGCATTTTTGAAAAAAAAGGAATTGTCACGTTTTTAATTTAGTATAGGCTGTGCTGTGCAGACATGTAGCCTACACATTGTTTTATTTTCATATTAGTAAAACTAATATTTTTTATGGCCAAAATGAGGTAATTACAATACATGAATGTCTTTTTTGTTGTCTCAGGCGTAGCTTATGGTATTGCCTTGGATAATTATGCTTGATTCATCTATTAACATCAAATATACAGAGTAAAAAATGTCAGGAAATGACTAATCTATCAATTAATATCCTAAGTTGCACAACATTGCCCACCACAAAATAAAATATTGGCAAGCAGAAAATATTAAAAAGGTGAAGGCCCCCGTGCCTACAATCTTTTCTCCCAAGCATGTGTGTGGGCAGGTAGCAACGAGTACAGTTAGTTACTTAGCCAAGTCAAAAGAAGGTGTGAAGAAATGAGTGTGAACGTAGCCTTTGTGTCTGATGATCTGTGGGAATGGGTATGTATACAGACATGCTCAAATTTGTTGGTACCCCTGGTAAAGATGGGTAAAAAGGGTTATAAAAAATTCACCGTTTTTCCATAGAGTTCAATAGGAAAATTTGTCTGGAGAAACAACCCTTAAAGTGATCCATCCATATCTACTGCATATCTGGCAGCAGAGTGATGGTTTGAGGCTTGTTTGATATCTCAGACCCTTGATGATTTAGAGCCATTTTACCAACCATGTGTTCCATACTGTTCCAGTGTAATTTACAGCTAAATCTAGTCCCACCCCCGAATTCCCATAGAGATCCATTCAAATGCAGAGACGTTATAGTATCGCTTGTAAGAGTACCAGAAAATAAGATATCAAGAGTCTTTTGATGTTTTTGGGTCACAGACATCAGGAAGTCATGGCATGCAAAGATATGCGACCAAATATAAAAAATTATAACTTTATTCAATATATAAATGCAGGGGTACCAATAATTGTGGCCAACATGATTTTGTTAAAAATAATTATTTCTTGATGAGGGATTTTTTTTTCGCATAATAAATGAACGTCAATTAAAGTTTGGATTTTTCTCATTTTTTCAGTGTGAGGTTAAGCTAATTCACCAAACGGTGAATTTTTTATAACCCCTTTTATCCATCTTTACCAGGGGTACCAACAAATTTGAGCACGTCTGTATATATATATATATATATATATATATAATTTGTTAGCACTTTCCTCTACCACTCCCAGTTAACCATGCTTAATTTACAAAACCTGTATTAAAATCATCCCCTACAAATCCCCTTATTGGAAAATGGCTATATACATTTACATATTGTAAGGCTTTCACACAAATCCGGGAAGCTCTTGAGAACAAGAAGCACATGTGATGTTAAACTTGTGATTTGCAAAGTGCAGTGTCACAAATAGTAAAGCCCATACTGTGAGATTTTCATTAGCTTTGAAATTACTTTTTTTTTTGGTTTTTACTTTTTAATTTTTTTTTGTTGAAAAACCTTACTATGAAGGGATGTAGAAAAGCAGAACATTGGGATGACCAGAGCTCTGGTCTCTGTTGCTCTCTGGGGTAAACTCACTTTGGGCATTGCATTAACCTACAAACGTCATGCATAAAACCAAATCCCCCAGAGACATGCTGTACACTTACAGACTCTAGAGTTTACATAAAGTGTGAGCATTACTGCTCAGTAACACACGCACACATTAAAACACATAAATACACTTCCACACACCCATGCCCACACAGATGCACCCAAAGCCATAGAGAGGGGGAGGCCACGAGTCACAAGACGGAGAACAAGGGCATTCCATTGGCGCGTAAAGATGTTACGCTCTTAACCCTCGCCGATGGCTCACAGACAATGCGAAAATTAATCGCCCGCACGAATATCTTTCCCCAAAATGCCACGTCGGAAGCATCTCTATCAGCATATTAATTACAATGTGATTACTGTGTTGGGAAATGTGGGACCTTTGGCTGCGTGGTCATCTAGATAGGGCCCAGGATCCCATTCTCCGCTTCCTCTGATAGAACACGCATCCCCTGTTATCTGCCTGCCGAAATGTCACCTGCTCCCCGCTTCTGTTGCTGGTGTGCCCAGCTCACCGTGACGGCTGCCCTCCCACCCGCCTGCCTTCCCCAGGTTTGTGCGTCGGTGGTAAAGGTGAGGGAGGCCAATGTGGAGGGGAACCAAACACAAAGAAATTACAAGAAGAAGAGTTTGTGGGGGTGAGTGATGAGTATGGGGAAAGGGTAGGCGGGGACAGAGAGCTGAAAGTGGCGGGGGGCGGGGGGCGGGGTGAGTCGGAGGGATCGAGAGGCAGATCATTTAACAGGAAGATTTGCATCAAGCCGTCATCCAGCCAAGTCAAATTGTGTGTGTTTCCATAAGGCGGTGACAGTCGTTTGCCTGAGCGCAGCGACCATGAGTCACCTGGGCACAGTGCTATATTTCTCATTATATCTGTAACTGAGCACTGGTGTTTGAACTGATGAACTGACAAGAGAGAGCCATCTTGTTAGTTCATCAGTCCAATATCAGTTCAATCATATTATGTTTGGCAGACTAACTGCAGAGAGACTACAAAATAAAGTCCAAAAAATTTACACTTTGTGAAGATATATAACAAAGTGCATGGCCCCCAATAAAGTATTCGACGAAGGTGGCACAACTGGCCATGTAGAACCTTGCCAACATCTCAATAACTAAAACATAATTAAAAATAACACAAGCAATCTGATTTAAGCTTCATATTATGTTGAAAAATAATTACATTCATTATGTTACAGGTAAAATTGACCCACAGTTAAATAATGCTAAGTGAAAATGTTTAATTTGTCTCATCTGGCCATTGACAAAGAACAAATACAAGAACATTTTTTATTTTAAATTCTATATTGATGAACAGTTTGTTGAACACATTTCCTTTCAAATAAATAGTTGGATTATAACAAATGGCAGGCCCTGCCCAACCTTTCAGGGTTCAATTCAGTGAAGATCATTAAAATAAATGTGTTCTTTATACAATTCAATGAATACAGGTAACCTATACAAAGTTTCTTGAAAAATAAAATAAACATAAATATCCCTCCCCCCACTTAATGATTTATTATAGAACATACATCACAGCATCAATCAATGAAAACACAGCTAAAATGGAATTTATAGTATGGATTATGTGTAACACATGCACAATATAATAGCATATTTGTACATAGCCGCGGTATGTGTTTGACTTATGTGTGCATGACTGTATTGTCCACAGTTCAAGGGTACGTAATGGGAGAGTAGGCTGGAGATTACAGAAGCGAGAAATTGGAAGAGGGGGTTGGCGGACGCAAATGTCTTTCTCGATCAGATTACAGTGCACCCTGACTTCATTACGCATTTGGGCATTGTCAACAAATTGCAGAACCTTTTCTTTCCACATTGTCTCTGTAAAGGTCCCAGTCTATCTCTCTTGGCTATCTCTGACTCTCTCGACCAGCCAGAGTGTGAGCATGTTATGCTTCTACCTCGCAGAGCCCTGAAGCCCCTGTATAAATAAGACTCCGGGGGCCGCAGAAATAGTCACAACACTCTTCAACGGCGAAAGGGTGAAGAGACACACAGCGCTTGCTCCGAAAGAAGCCCAAAAAACCGTGACACAAATCTCTTTGTGATCCAGACTTCTCGTCCGCTCGACCTCAGACCGCGCTGACATGTGGAAAGCGGTGGTGCTGGCCGTTTGCTTGTTGGGGTCCAGCGTGCAGGCCTTGGAGGGGAACCCCACATACGGCGTCAAGCTGTGCGGCCGCGAGTTCATACGAGCGGTCATATTCACCTGCGGGGGTTCACGGTGGAGACGGGCAGCGCGGGGCACAGGTGAGTCTGGGTGTCTGTCTGTATCTGTCTCTGAACCTTTGCCTGATATTCTCTGACCTTATCTTTTTATGTGACTATCCCTTCATTTCATTCTATCTGCTAGTCTACCTTTACTTTGGGTGGAATCTTCTGATTCAAGCACCCACTTCCCTTCCGATGTGACTCTCGGTTTTCTTTGGGTGCCACTACTTGCATTGCCTTGGGCTCTATCTGTGGAGTTTGGCTATTTTTATTTATGATTATGATTATTAAGTAGGATAACAGAGCTCGGTTCTCAAGGTCTGTCTGGTGGCTCATCCTATTGATGCACTGTTCTAGTGCATAAAAGGGCCCAACGGTCTGGAATGGAATCCGGACCGTGCCAGTGCTGATTGCGAAGCTGCAGGGTTACTTCTAGCATTGCCCAAGGATGGGATGGGAGGGTTTCAGTTGCGCACCCATCAACCCCCACTGGTTGTCTACCGAGTCATGTCTGTACAAGCCTGACTTTGGTGTGGTGTGATAAGTAGCGGCGGCTGAGATCACATGCTTCAGATAGCACGTGCTTGTCTGCACTCTCCCATAATGATAATAATAATGATAACTGCGGTTGCCGTGAGTATGGCAGTGTGAGCATGATTGGACATTGCAAATTGGGGAGAAAAGGCCTTAACCCTTTGAAGAGTATAGGTTTTTTGTAATGTTTTTTTTTTTTCAAAATTCTAAGTCAGTGTTCTAGAACTCCATTGCTTTCAGTTACGAGTAGTGATTGTTACTTCAGCATTAGAATGTTCAGTTATGAACATTCTTATCACATATTTGTGATCTTACAGGGTTAATAAAAAAAAAACAATCTTTACGATTTGGGGAATCAACATGTGATGGAAATGCAAAGGACTGTGTAGAAAATGGTGCAAAAAAAGGTAAGCTTATGAATTCCTCTCCACTAAATCCTCCCGCTCACCTTTCTGTTCAGGTGACCTTCCCCAAGACCCTTTCTCATCCCATGATGACGAGGCCTCTGACAGCTGGAGTACAGAGTCTATCCCTGAACTTTCCTACCCGCTGCTCCCCGAGATGGAGGCCCCAGGCTGGGCCAGAGACGGGCACGAGGGGGCCTTGCTCAGCCGGTCAGCGCGCTCTCTCATGTCTGAGGAAGTGCTGGAGGCCCTGCGGACCTCAGATAGGAAAGGTCGCGACGTAGTGGTGGGGCTGTCCAATGCCTGCTGCAAGTGGGGCTGCAGCAAGAGTGAGATCAGCTCGCTGTGCTGAAAACTCCCCAGCTCTCACTCTATTCATCCCTTCTTTCCTTCTGCCTGGTCCTCCTGTCTGTTAGGAGTGACGCCTGCTCTCTGAGCAAATTTCTGTTGTCTTGCTCTGCCTGTATGAGCAATGAAATTTGCATTTTATAATGAAGGAAGGTCTTGTTGGTTGTTAACAATGCTGATACCACAGTATGTTTCTTGTTTGTCACATTTTAATAAAGCTGTTTTTTTTTTTGCATTTGTATGTGAATAGTTGTTGCGTGTACATAAATCCAAAAGAAGTTTGGAGATTGGAGACGTGTACTTTTAAAAATGGTCTCAGCATGTCATTCATGCGCTGATATAGGCTACATTATGACTTCACAATTTTTTTTTTTTGATCCACCAGTAACCTCTTGGATGCGAAGTTGTTTGTACATATACATTATTATATCGTTTGAAAATGTAGCACATCGGTTAGAACAGCCCTCTTTTTTTTTACTCAGTGATCAGTGTTAAAATTGCACCACTTCCCGTCGCGGTGGTACAGCGGTAAAAAGGTTGTGCTCCGAGGATTGGGGTTCGCGCCCCGGTCCTGCCAGATCCGAGCATGGCCGGCGCCCTGTGGAAGCAGCAATTGGCGGTTGCTTCCGGGTGGGGGGAGGGGCTCGGAGAGAATCGCTGCGCGCATAGCGGCCCTGGGCGGGCTGGAATTACGGTCAGGAGCTCGGAGGAGTTACGCCCTGAAGAGGACGTGGCGCCCTCCCTTCCTATCGCCGGCTGACGGGGTTGTGTAGCGGTGATTCTCTAGCGGTTGCTACACGGGGGGAATTGAAATAGAATAGGGGTTCAATTGGCTACTAAATTGGGAGAAAATGGGGAAAAATCAGAAACAAATTTTTAAAAAATTAAATAAATTGCACCACTTCCAACCATAGACTGCTTCCGAGTCCGACCAACAGTCACTGGCGATTTAGTAACTCGCACCAGGCCACCTACCACCTACGAACTGACTTGCCTAAATTGCACTAAAACAAACCCGATATATTTATTTAAAATGTAGGCTAAATAGTTTGAAAAGATTTGTAAATAACATAACAGTGGATGCTACGCTATTGTAGGAATTCACCTACAAAGGACAGTAGTAGGTGATTAATTTCTGAGCAGTTTTTAAATTTCAAGTTGGGTTCTGCCTTCAGTCCGGTCCCCTCACTGTATGTGCACGCGTCTCGTTCTCGTTCGCGAATGAGAAGAATCAGTGAACGAGAATGAGAGCAGAGAGGGTATTGAGACGTGACTAGAGAATCTTTGATGAGAGTCACTGAACGAGAACGAGAGCGGTGAACGAGAGTCTGAACCATATGTCTGAACTAGATCAGTGAACGAATCCGGGAGGAATCCAGTCAAAGGAACCGGGTTCGTGAAAGGAACTGTCATGCCCACCACTAACAGTCATAGCAGAGACCCTCCCACAAACCCGATCTCTCCTGGATCGCCCATTAAATGGTCAAGAAGTTATGGCAAAATCCCCCATTCAAATGTTATGGGTTGTCCAACCCTAGCAACCTGATATGATTGCTGATATGATCAACAATCGCCCAACCAATCAAACAGCCCAGGTTGCATTTACAACCTAACTTCCCGGATCCTCCATTCAATTAACAGTACAGCAAGCCAGGTTGCTATAGCAACCCGAACCCCCCATTCAATGGACAGCAAAACATTCCGGCTATGATTTTGACGTGGCAATATTAAGAATGCGCGTATGTAGCCTATCCTCTTTCTGAACTGTCTGACGAGGTAGGTACGCGATTTTAGCTTGTCGGTGCAGCAATTACGTTTAGCCTACTGAATCACACAGGATCTGTCTGTTACAATGGGTGGACTCGTTTTGCAAGCGGGAGGCCTCCTGACCGTGTGGGCGTGTTCTGCACTCGTTTTGCACAAAGATCAGCCGCCGGGCATCGCCGCTCTACCCGCTAGAAACGAGGCGAAATCGGCGAAGCGCTTGTGAATTCCGTCAAACGTCAACGAGTGGTTCCAAATCGAGCCATGTCGATTTTTGGATCTTTTGATTTGCTTATGATGCACGCTGCCGATTAGGGGGCCCGTTTATAAGTTACCATAGACCGTTTAAAATGCGTTGCTGTCACCAACGTGTGGTTGTTGAAGGTACACAGAATTCTGGGTAATGTGGTTTAATATGGCTGTTGGTTTCAAACTCCTTAAGGTGAAGGTCCGGGTACGATCTCATTTTGTAGGCACGAGGGTAGCTGAAACCACCATATAAAAATATATTTTCAAAGCGCTTATATGATATTGTATGGTTTTACAGACCCCCCAAAACTTGACATTTGTTGTCTTTGGGCGAGCTGGGGTCTTATTTAGGGGAGCTTAGATCCTCCTGGCTCCCCCATAATTTGCACCCAATAGTCAACACAGCATAGTCCACATGAGCGGTTCGGGGGGGTCACGACCCTCTTGGAAGCCCCAGAGAGCTGACAAGGGGGCCTTGAGATGGCTAGGAATGTTTCGTTAAAATATAAAGAAGAAAAATAGTCAAATGATAGAAAAGCTCTATTTATGTATATTACTGAGTAGCATTCAACTATGAGCTGTTTTGCTTTCAGTTGATAATGTGAGAAGACAAAATACAGCAAATTTGAGAAGACAAGTAGGCCTATACCACCATATTTTTGAGAAATGGTCAAAAGGTGGCTTATCCTAAGATGTCATTACACTCCTTGTAAAGCCTTTATTGGGTGTTTTGTATGTGGGGGGGGGGGGGGGGGGGGGCCTAGAATATTTTATTGGGCACAGGGGGGCCTTGTCAGCAAAAAGTTTGAGAACCACTAGTCTACATGATAAGAAACACATTGCTGGTATTGCTTGTACTGCAGGAAGTACCAGATTTGCAGGGCTGGCATATACAGCTAAGTAGCCATTGTAATAGGTGGCAATAAAAAGCTGTCAGGTTGTCTGTTCCTCCTTTGATTTGTCCCTTACTCGTATCACAGCAGACACTCAAGACCACTTGCAGCTCAAACACCACCCCTGACTTCTGATTGTGTGAACAGATTCCAAAAATATTAGCTTTTTTTTCTCACTTCTAATACCTACGCTCTAAACAGCATCTAACAGGTTATTGTGCATGTTGCCCGCAATGCTGAACGAAGTGGCTCAAGAGAGTGTGGCTTGTGAGACTATGGTGAGACTATGGTCAACGCAAAGCAAAGAAAATGGAATGCTTGATCGGCTTGGTGTAGCAGGGCCCTTTACATACATTTTATTAACCATGCTGCACAACCTATGCAAATATGGGCCCTTATGCATATTAATTTACTGAAGTAGCTGGGTAGTGATGGGTGAAAATGATCTAACTAATCTTTTGGAACACGTCTTTTTAGTGTCTGGTATGTTCCGGGTCAGCCTGCTGAACGTATTGAGTGCTCATGAATCAGACTCTCCTATTTTTCCACTCAGAACTGCCCTCACTCACTTGCTTTCCCCTCCTTTACTCACCCTGCATGTGAGTAATTAATCTTTATGAATGATAAATGCAAATGCAGTGTCACAGGGTATCAAAACTCGGAAGATCAAGTTAAGAGTTTAAGTTATATCCAGACCTTGGTGGGGAGTCAGTGGCCCATAAAGTGCGCCCCTTTTGCATTCAAAGGTCCTCTATACTGCCTGATGGAAGTAATGAGAAATATTCATGGAGGGGGTAGTTGGCGCCATGAGCAATGGTGTTGGCCTTGTAGAAGAGGACAGAGTTGGTGTTGTGGTCTGATATGCTGGGGGTAAGAAGTGCAATGATTTAGAGCTAACATCACAGACAGGCTCAGTAATATCTGTAGTTCTGAATATGATATAGAGCATGGCATTCTAGACCATCTGCTGGAACCAAGCCAGACTGGGACGCCCATAGATATATGCAACTGATATAAATTGAAGGGGACACCCTTCTCTCGCATGATCTTCATTTTCCTTTTGTTTTGCTTCCTCCAACAGACATGGTGCGAGGGACCAATAAAGTACTAATTAGGTGGAAGAGTTGGAGCCCTGGTCAGAGAAGAGCCAGGATCCAGAGGCAGGACCTTGCCGGCAGGACGAGAACACTCACCCAGCAGTCAACGCCGCTCACCGCCATTCCAACGGGGGAAGTGAGTGAGGTGGTTGGTGTGGAGGAGCATGCAGCTCTTCCTCCCTCAAAGCAGAGGAAGAAAGAAGATGTGGAGGCATGGAAGGAGATTCGCGATGGCCTACATCTGTCAGCTGTGGAGTCCCTTGGCCCACCAGAAGACCCACACTGTGCCATCTGCCAAGGTCCTTTGGAGGGACTGGCAATCTGGAGGTGCAGGGACTGTGATGGCGATGCAGTCTTCTGCGAAAGCTGCACATGCCAAATGCACAAGCAAACTAATACTGTGCATGACCTGCAATTATGGGAGGTATGAATGCCATACCCTAGCCATTGTGTTGACCAGAAAACATACTGTACTCTTGCATGTATTGCTTCTTAGCATATTAATAATGTTGCTTTATACTCAACAGGATGGTGGATTTCTTCAGCGGTCCCCAAACAACTTCAGGTGGGAGTGGACCAGAAGGGACAGGCACAAGTGCTCCACCCTTTACGTGAGACAACTGAATGTCTTTGACAGCAAAGGTAAGTAAATAAGTCTACAGAGCTATGGCATTATTGACCATCTCTGCTGGAACTCAAAGTTCAATTTCACGTATGTCAGGATCTCCTCTTTCGTAGCTTGACGTAGTTTTGTATACACCTGACTTGGACAGGATGCTAAATTCTAAGTATAGAGGGCACTGGGTTCTATTTGTGGTCCCTATAATTTCAATAATTGGTTAAAGAGGCACAATGTTGGTTATTTGTCTCTCCAGGAAGGGTACATGTGGTTTGGTGCACATTTTGTGCATGCGAGACAGAGCACCAAACTCTTATCCGTTATGGATTGTGGCCAGGTTCCCCCCGAAGACCCCAGACAGCCATCTCTCTTGATTTGATGGAGCTCATTACTTCCCTCCAGCTTGAATGTGGTGTCTCTTTGAGAGGAGTTTACACTGCCATCCAAATGGCTTTTAGCTCCTCAAAGGTATTATGTAGAACATGTGGACAATGCAATACTACGTCTAATTGTTTATTTAGAATTGTTGTTGTTTGTTCAACTGCATTCAGTTATGCCTCAATATTCTCTTCAAGTTTCAGCCCCAGGATCTTTATGGCATCCTCATTAAAGAATGCTTTGAGGAGTACAGGCACTGGTCCTTCCAGAAGAATACAGGCATCCATCTAGCCCCAGGGTTGTCAGATGGAACAAAGTGTCCCATGTACCCAAAGGTTAACATACAGTCAAGCCGGAAAGTCTCCCCACCCCTTTCACCTTCTCCACGTTTTATTACGTTACAGACATATTCCAAAATTGATTAAATTCCTTTTTTCCCTCAAAATTCTACACACAACACCCCATAATGACAATGTGAAAAAAGTTTTTTTGAGATTTTTGCAAATTTATTAAAAATAAAAAACTAAGATTTCTCATTTACATAAGTATTCATACCCTTTGCTTTAACGTATTTGTAAGGTATCATATTTCATATTTGGTCGCATATCCTTTACATGCTGTTACTTCCTGAAGTCTGTGACCATCAACATAAAAAAAACTGTCGATATCTTATTTTCAGGTACTGTTACAAGCGATACTATAACCTCTCTGCATTTGAATGGATCTCTATGGAAATTGGGGGGTGAGACTAGATTCAGCTGTAAATTACACTGGTACAGTATGGAACACATGGCTGGCTAAATGGCTGTAAGTTATCAAGGGTCTGAGCTATCAAACGAGCCCCAAACCATCACTCTGTTGTCAGATATGGAGTAGATGTGGATGGATCACTGCAAGGGTTATTTCTCCGGACTCATTTTCCTATAGAACTCTATGGGGAAAAAAGTCAGGAGAAACTACCCTTAAAGTGATCCATCCACATCTACTCCATATCTGGCAACAGAGTGATGGTTTGGGGCTCGTTTGATAGCTCAGACCCTTGATAAGTTACAGCCATTTAGCCAGCCATGTGTTCCATACTGTACCAGTGTAATTTACAGCTGAATCTAGTCTCACCCCCCAATTTCCATAGAGATCCATTCAAATGCAGAGAGGTTATAGTATCGCTTGTAACAGTACCTGAAAATAAGATATCGACAGATTTTTTTATGTTGATGGTCACAGACTTCAGGAAGTAACAGCATGTAAAGGATATGCGACCAAATATGAAATATGATACTTTAAAAATACGTTAAAGCAAAGGGTATGAATACTTATGTAAATGAGAAATTTTTGTTTTTTATTTTTAATAAATTTGCTAAAATCTCAAAAAAACTTTTTTCACATTGTCATTATGGGGTGTTGTGTGTAGATGTTTGAGGCAAAAAATGAACTCAATCTATTGTAGTATAAGTCTGTAACGTAATAAAACGTGGAGGAGGTGAAAGGGTGGGGAGACTTTCCGGCTTGACTGTACATACCATACAATATATAATCCATAATACCACCAAAAAAGTGTGTAACTGATTTTGGGTAGGCTATACTTGAATTGTTGCTCTACCTTTAAAGAATAAGAGTAATATATTCCTGAGATATGACAACAGCATAACAATGGCAATGTTCATAAATAATAATAACATAACCAAAAACAAAGAACATTTCAAATAACATTCTCAAGTTTAGACATATTCTGTTATTATCATTATCAAAACAAACATTGTATTGATAAGCAAACATTTTTTGTATTAATTTGTAATGTTAAATAGATTTTTATTTCATTAGGAAAATGGAACAATGGTTTTTGCAGCTGATGGCCTATTTGGACTCCCCCGCAAGAAGTCCTCAGGGGAGAGTTTTGAGGCTCCAAAGCAGGGGGAGAGGATGTTCCTTGACCAGGAGAAGGTGGACAAGTTTGTGGTCAGTGGACACACTCCAGTTGAGGTACAAGAATACACAATTGATGCATTCATTTAATTCAACGTGTCATGCTCTGAAACATTTAACGACAATGGTCTGTTTGTTTTTCTTGATCATGTTTTTGATATCTCTAGGGTTGCCTGGCAGTGCAATACGATCAAAGGTCCAAAATAAAAAATTGGACGAGACTGGTGTCTTTGGCATGACATGTCGACATGAGCGGCCTGTCAAGTTTGTTAACATGAAAAGTGGAGAAAGGTAATCGAATCTGCTCATATTATTAAAAGCTGTGTAGCAGGTTACATGCACATGCAATTTGTTATATAAATGTATGTATTTCTCTCAGCCTGTTCAATGCAGTATTCTTACTGAAGGACCTGAGCAGACAGAGCAATGTCAACATAATACTCATGTATGACATTGCATGCAAATTGAGACCTCACCTGCAGGTAAGTAGCTAAATGTTTCCTTGTGGTTTTTATACAGTCTATGGGTCTAACTCTTGAAGCATCACTTGTTTTTATTTTCAAAGATCTCTTTTATTTTCTTGTAGCGGTACTACCCAGAGCTAGTACAGAACAATACTTTTGTTGTTCCAACATTCCTGTAATGTTCCGTTCCTATCGTTTCCGGTTTCCGTGTTTTCCCTTATCCCTCCGTGTCATGTTCGACTTCCATTGTCCTTGTTTTCCCCCCGTTTTGCAGGCTGGGCGTGTTCCCTCCGTTTGTTCCACTCAGTTACACCACTTCTATCTCAGCATATCCCCTCTTCCCATTTTGCATACATTCCTCACACTCCGCTTTGTTCAATTAAACACACACACATTCGCAAGCTTTTCTAAATTGGTATCAATTACACTCCGTATTTAACTCACCCTCTTTCATCTGTTCACTGCCAGTTCGTTAACGTTGTTGTTCGTTATCGTTGTTGTTGAAACCTCTGGTCTAGTAAATTCCTTGTCTTAGTCTTGATGCACAGTTCGGTTCCGTATTGGTGTTAGTTCACCCTGCCGGCGTGTTAAACCGTGATTCCTGTGTTTGGTTCCGTTTGGTGCTTAGGGCACTCTGCCAAACTACAACCCTTTATCCTGTCCTGTTTGTGCGACAATACCTGCCGTGCAATAACCTGTCTGAGTAACCTCTTCTTTGTTTGAAGTCTGCCAGCCTGCAGTCGTTGTTCGACTCCCTGTTTGTGTTGCGGTACCCCCGCTTTCCACCTGACGTTGTGCCCGCAGCGGGGCACTCTGCTCTCCCACTCTACAGCTGTTCCTGCGTCCGGCCGTGGCAACCGCCAGTGCTACGGTTACGGTTGCGCCTGCTGCGGTTGTCCTGCTGCCACATCTGGGCCGACCTGAGGTCCGCTGCACTGTCCTGCCCTGCCGTTTCTGCTGCTGCCCCATCCTCTGCTTCTACAACCCGGTTATTCGTTACCACTAACATTCCAGTCTCTCCCACTCCAAAAGCCTTCATCATTAATCATAACCGGATTGTTTGTATTCTATGTCCTCCCTCGCTTCAGGAGTATTAGTTCGAAGCATAAATTATTGGATGCCTAGCGCTCCGTCTGCTTGTCTTGTTTGTCCAGTCTGTCCAGATCCGCCAAGTCCAGTTCCGGTTTGGAACATTTCCAGATGTTCCGTCTGAGTCCAGAGTCCAGTCCCGGTTTGGGGCAATCCCTGACCGACTCCTAAAGTCCAGTTCCGGTTTGGAACATTTCCAGGTGTTCCGTAAAGTTCAGTTTCGGTTTGGAACATTTCCAGGTGTTCCGTCAAGTCCAGTTCCGGTTTGGAACATTTCCAGGTGTTCCAGTCTGTGTCCCGATCCAGTCCAGCTCCGGTTTGGAGCTTCCTGTCAAAGTCCAGCTCCGGCTTGGAGCAAGTGTGATGTCCCGGCGAAGATCCGGGAAAATTATTGTTTTGTATTGTTGTGTACTGCTTGGGACTGCCCCAAGTACAAATAAATAATCTGTTTTTTGTACCTCTGCCTCCTTGTCGTTGCATTTGGGTTCAGCCTGTGTTCAGGTTCGTGACAATTCCATGCTTATGGACACAACCTGGCATGTCAGGTAAAGATAACACTCATCATTATTAAGTTAACTGGCTAAAACAGTCAATGTACAATAAGTGTAATGCTGAAATCCTTGTTTCAGCTCAAATATAATACCAGATACTATGAGGGAACCGGACTGGCTGACGGGGAGCAGAGCGAGAGGCTCTGGTCCTACCTTCGGAAGTTTGGTAAGATTACGAAGGAAATGACGCCCTCCCATCGCAATGATCTCCTCATGGATGCTCTGCTGCACTATTCGAAGAAAGTGGAGAGGAAACAGAGTGAGTAATATTATGAGTAGTTTTCATTTCATCACCATTATTTCAGCTTTTCACTGATAACACAATGTTAAAAAAACACTAAAATGGTCTATACAGCACTAAAATGCTGTATAGCTCCACATGGCCCTTGATTACATAACATTTCTAATGACACTGTAAGCAACCTATAGAATCATAGAATTCTAAGCATGTTTTGTTAGCGATCTTTTGTCAGCTGGATGGCCACTCTAACAAAACTAATCTACTGCAATCATGAACTGCACTGGTGAATGTTTTCTGATAACAGTTTTGTGTTTGTAGTCACCCTACGTCCTCAGAGATGGGCAAAAGCTATAAAACTGAAAGAAGAGGCCACAGCAGAGTTCACAGCCCTTCTGCAATCTGTCCCAGGTATAGCTCAGTCAGGACACTGACACACTGTCAAAACTACGTCACCGTATTGCAATGTCATGGTAAAACAGTTATGTAATGATTCCCCCTGCTTCCTTCTCCTTTGTGTTTTTCTGAATATAAAACAACATGAGCTTGGACCAGACCTACCCTAAAAAACTAGAATTTGATTCTGGCTCTGCCAGCAGCTGGAAACAAATTCCAATGTCTTTGTTCACATGTACTACCTTGTGGTTATAAAGTACATTATACAAATATAAATTGTTTAATTACCTGAAAATGGCTCAAAAAACCCAGGCATACACCCTCAGTAAACTTTTGGGCCTTCTTGGTTGCCAAATTGGTGAATATGTTCATGTTTGTATCATCGAGCATTTATATTTAGTGCAACATGTACAAACAAAGCCCTTTCTGTCCCTCCCTCACTAGTCCTTAGTCCGTAGCTGGGGTGGCACTTGAGGGCGGAGGTCTGCGCTGCATTTTCTATGAAAGTTGGCTGATATCCACCGTTGAAAGGCCCTCTCCCTGTAAATATAGTTTTTATCACAAACCATCACCATTAGAAAAATGTTCTACATAAACCATTTGTGATGTAGAAACAATTTAATCTACTTGAGTTTGGGGCCTGACATTACATTATTGGCATAATAAATGTGCTTTAAATATTGTTAAAATAAATGCTTAAGTATGCGATTACAGCCACTTGAACCATCCAGAATAAGCTTACGCGCTTTGAGGGATGTTGAAATAGGTGACTGAAGTATAACGTGTTATGACTGTGTTATAAAATATACACTCACTGATGTGTCATGCATGTGTTTCAATCAGTCAGTACAAGCCCGCACTATCTATAAAAAAATTAGTTTATATAACACCACACTCTATAACATGACTAACCGGGTCCAGGACACCCATCTCCATCCACACCTGGTTTAACAGGTCCGATACAAGGTTAAGTTGAGGTTGGCCTATATGTACAAAAAAAGCTATTATAACTATTCACAACATGTATTATCATTTGTAGTATCGTAAAGTAGAGTACAGTAAAGTGACTCTAAACATTGTACGTTTTTACAAAAAGTACCAATTTGCATCGTGATTGCAGGACCAGCGGACAGCAACGATGCCAGTTGTTTCCTCCCATAGGTGGAGGGCTTGTTTATATTAATTCCCTCAGGCAGTCCTTCGATGCTTATGGTGGTGGGGTCCTCAGGCAGTCCTTCGATGCTTATGGTGGTGGGGTCCTCCTTATATTTCCTATAAGGAAACTTCCCCTTCCCACCAGCATCCCCTTTAACACAAAAAGAAAAGATTAGATTAGATTAGATTTCATAGTCCACTAGGGAAATTAGCTTTTTTCAGGTGAGCAATAGCAGCAAAACAAGACAATACAACATCAGCACATCAAACTAAATATGTAATAATAATGAAAGAATAAAAGATGGTCTGAAACAAACAAAAAGTGTTATTGATTGCATTGTCTAATCAAATAGTGTGTGTGTGTGTGTGTGTTTTCAAAAGTCCTAACAGCTTAGAAACTGCCTCTGAACCCGGTGTTTTTACACTTGGCTGGAGTTGAATAATATTGAATATTTATAATAGTAAAGAGCAAGAATATTATAATTATATAGTATATATTATTATGTTATTACAAGAACAATCATACCCTTTAATGTTGCCTAATTAATTCAATACAGTATTCAATCAAATTCACACTACAGTATTCAATCAAATTCATGCCTGATGGGGTTTTTCCACAACATTACATCGATCACCCAAAAATGTTGTTTCCAAAAAAAGTCCCCAAAATAATGGTAAATGGAAAATGGACTGTGTTGTCAGAGGTGAAGTGGACCAAAAATAGATCTCACAGTGGAATAGCAACAGGTTCTGGCAGGGGGTCATCAATGATTTACAGGCATGTAAAGTAGGTTTAGGTTCTTTTGTGTCTTTTGTCTCCGTTCATGTGTTACATCTTTTAATCCTTTGAGTCTATTGTATCCATTAATGGTTGTGTTACAGGCATGTTAGGTTTCGGAAAAAATCTTTATTTCCAAAGTTACCCCTTAGGAGGGCCCCTTGGGAAAGAAAAGTTTGCACCATTTGGCCATTCAGTGTACTGCAGCCTTTAAGTAGGAAGAGTACTGGCCATTCAGTGTACTGCAGCCTTTAAGTAGGAAGAGTACTGGCCATTCAGTGTACTGCAGCCTTTAAGTAGGAAGAGTACTGGCCATTCAGTGTACTGCAGCCTTTAAGTAGGAAGAATTTGGTCCCTCTTGTGTTGAAGTTTTACCAGCGTTTGTTTAATCCTCCTGGGAATATGGTGTTGCGTTTTGTAATCCAATGTATTTCTGTCCTACATCTGTCTTCCTGTGTCCTTAATGTTTGAATGGAGGCCCAATATTTCTGCTGCCTTATTTCTACTACCTCAAGTCCATGGGGTAGGAAATGAGCCACTCGGTGTGTGTCTGTTTCTATGATTTGTGTCATATATGTCATATATGTGTTGTGCCAAACTGGTCTTAATTGTATTTCCTGTCTCTCCTACATATTTTATGTCACAGTGTTTGCACTTTATGACACATGCAGTTATATGTGTAACATGACTTACTATATTTCCTGTTCATGAGAACCTTAACCTCTTGCAGGAGGGGGGAAATGTTCCCCTGGCTTCCTTCTCCTTTGTGTTTTTCTGAATATAAAACAGAACGAGCTTGGACCAGACCTACCCTAAAAAACTAGAATTTGATTCTGGCTCTGCCAGCAGCTGGAAACATTTTCCAATGTCTTTGTTCACATGTACTACCTTGTGGTTATAAAGTACATTATACAAATATAAATTGTTTAATTACCTGAAAATTGCTCAAAAAACCCAGGCATACACCCCTCAGTAAACTTTTGGGCCTTCTTGGTTGCCAAATTGGTGAATATGTTCATGTTTGTATCATGGAGCATGATGCCCACCTCCACCCCAAGCTCTTCCAACTCTGCAACCTACAGTATGTAGACAAAACAGTGTAGTGTTTTGTATCGGTGTATCGGTGAATGGAGCTTTACAAAACAGGTGCCTTGAGTGTGTACGGCCTACTTGGTAATTATGTTTCCGACTACCTACAACTACCTATTTATTATTTTAGTCCTCTTTGATTTCTGGGAGGTACACTCTAAGACAAAAGGGCTATGAAGAACCTTTTTGTCCTCATAGGAGAACCCTATAAAAATGGTTCCGGATAGAACCCTTCCAGCTATATTTGAAGCCAGAGTGTGTGAAGAATCTTTGAAGGGTTCTAACTTTAAACATATAGTTTAAAGTATAGCTGAAAATGGAACAAAAAATGTTCCTATTGAACTCTATGGAAAAATAAGTCAGGAGAAGAAACCCTTCAAGTGATCCATCCATATCTACTGCATATCTGGCAGCACAGTAATGGTTTGATACTCATTTGATACCTCAGACTCTCGATGACTTACAGCCATTTAGCCAACCATGTGTTCCATTCTGTTACAGCATAATTTACAGCTAAATCTAGACCCCCCCCCCCAAATTCCCATAGAGATCAATTCAAATGCAGAGAAGTTATAGAAGTCATGGGCCGGCAGTGTAGTATAATGGTTAAGGAACTGGCCTTGTAACCGAAAGGTTGCAGGTTCGATTCCCAGGTAGGACACTGCCGTTGTACCCTTGAGCAAGGTACTTAACCTGAATTGCTTCAGTATATATCCAGCTGTATAAATGGATAATATGTAAAACATGATAATAAAAAAAAAAGTTGTGTAAGTCACTCTGGATAAGAGCGTCTGCTAAATGCCTATAATGTAATGTATAATGTCACCGGCTTATAGTATCGCTTGTAAGAGTACCAGAAAAAAAGATATCAAGAGTCCTTTAGATGTAGTTGAGTCATAGACATCAGGAAGTCATGTCATGCAAGGGATATGCAATCAAATATTAAATATGATGACTTTATTTAAGTTTCTGTTAATTTGTCCAATTATTTTTTAATTATAATTGAATAAATTATTCTAAAGATTTTTTTGTTGTTGCTGCATTTTCTATAAAGAATATATCAAGAAGATAACAGAAGAAAGACTATATATAATTTGAAGATAGCAGTTGACAGCACATAATTCTAAGAAAAAAGTGTGAATACATGGGAAGCAGCTTGGCCTTGAGGTTGGAGACCAGTAACAAAGGCTACTGGAAGGTCGCTGGTTTGATCCACGGCACCAACAGGGGAGTGTAAACTGGATTTCAATTAGTGACTGTGTTTGATAATAGATCTGTGGAGCCCACCACACTGCCCAAAAATGCCCTTGAGCAAAGCACTAGACCACTATGTGCTTGAGGGGTGCTGCACTGCAGCGTATCCTGTGTTCTGAGTTGGTGTGTGTCTTGGGGCTTTGGGGGTGTATAAAATAATATGATATGATTTAATTTTCATTCAAATGGACATCAAAGTATGATCTATTGCACATGATCAACGTGGTCATGCAAGAAAAGACAGATAGACTAACATGAGGGTTATTGCTCATTTCCAATCCATATATTGCTGTGTGCTGAATCCGAGGGCATTTGAATTACAAATGTTACACAATGTTACATCCCATATGCTAAAGGTCTGTGAAAATCCTATCAAAAACACATATTCCATGTAGAAACCTTACAACATGAAAATGTGGTACAGAACTATACATTTCAGACTAAAATTAAAGAGTTCCCTAACATACATGGGACTGCCTATACAAATACATTGACAGATTGTTTGTATACAAATACATAATATAGCCTAATACTAATCAACATTTTTAATTTTATAAATCATTATCATATATGATTTTACAGACCTTTTGCATATGCGATGCAAGTGGAGATACCCAATAAACTTAGCTATATATAGCCTACATTAGCATCGCTACTAAACAAGATTATTCAGTGAACAGTGTACAGATCATTTTTAGCAATGGAACATAAACAGTAAACAAACCACATACATCTGAAGGCAGATCCAGCTCCACCGATATTCAAATTTGGCGCAGCCATGACCGCGTGTTTAATGTTTGTTATTGTGTCTTTAGAAAAACGTCAACGGAGCTGCGCCACTTTATGAGACTGTAGGAGGGGAATCAAAGTGTGACTCAGGAAAGGCTGCCATTTGTGAGGAGCCCGAGAACGGTGCTCGTCATAAACTTCAAAGGACCAGAGAGCCGTGTGATAAAACAATGGACTCTTCGGACTTCCTTCAGGGGGGTTCAGACCATTTGTTCTCACCTGGAAAAGACTGTGATGAGAGGAAGTTGGACTGTTTGGTCATGGGTGTGTTTGTGTGTTCTAGGGGCACTTATGGCAGAAGAGGCCATTAAGCCCCTGGCCAAAACAATACATCTGGGATCTGTCCCGTCTCTCAGGCTGACACCTCAGTTCATTGCACCCCCCTTCTCTCCTGGATTAAGACTCAGTTTAAATGGTCAACAGACCCTGTAAAACTTACTAACATTGCACATGTGATTCTTATATTGTTACATTATGTCTTATGTAGTAGTAACAGGAATTGCATGTAAAATGGTTCATCAGAAGGGAATTTTCATGACAACTGCAACATAATAATATTTAATCTGGTAATAATAATCACAATGGTAAGCTGTTTGGTATGGATGTAATCCAGTAAAATCAAGGAATCAAATGAGATACATTTCATACCAAATGGAGTTTAATAAAACATAGTTCCAATAACTCTGTAAAACTGTAACACTGGAATGTACTCTCTGGTAATTAACTCCTTTTCCCTTCACCCTACTCAGCAACAGTGGGGGTTTAGATTCCCGATTCGACCACACCTCCAGGTTAATTTATGACACTGCCGCCTGGTTCAAACGCAGGATTTGGCTTAAAAGAAAGGGAGACACACTTATCTGGGAGCATCGTAACCGATCTCCCACACCATGCAGATTGTGTATTTTCGGTAGGGAAGATCGCATCCGATCTCCCACACCGTGCAGACTCCGTGTATACTCTGTGTTTGTGTTTGGAGAATCGTAACTGATCTCCCACACAGTGCAGATTATGTATGTATGTGTGTGTAGTTAAAGCAGGCCGGGTAAGATATTTACTCTGTGTTTTCTATTCTTAATTTGTATGTTTTGTAATTGATCTAATTTTAAGATAATGACCTACCTGCCTGTGAATAAATTCTTATTATTTTAACTTGCGTGGTCTCCATGACTCTAATCCTTTTTTATACCCTTTCAGCCTAAATTACGACTGAATACTCGGGGAAAATTCTGACCAATGACCAACTGATCAGTGGCGGGGTACAGAAAGTGGAGATTCTAAGTTGGTAGGCGGCTAAGGTCGGTCATTAACAGGTTTAGTGAATGTACGGCTCTGGGAATTTGATGTGGAGAGCCCATGGACGTTTTACGTCGGTTCTTGTCAAATTCGCCTTAAGGAGCCCATTTAGTGCACGCTAACCTGGGCTCGCAACTATCGATGTAAAATATAATACATGTATTGTGTTAGCCAGACCCCAACCTCTGAGTTTCTCCACCGAACCGAGATTCGGCAATAGTGTTAATCCCGGGAGCATATATTGAGTAATGGTGGCATACATGGATGAGTCGAGTGTAACCACTCTGAGCTTCACGCATGATTAAAGTAAATTCTAAATTCTATTTTAATAATTACGAGTAAACCAATTGTAACTGTTACGCTTACTGTTTGTGATCATAGATATATTTGATGTGTCGTTCAGCTCCTGTGTGAGTGTTCTAATGCTCTCATTAGAATATTGGCATTTGGACGATAGGTCGGATATATCCGTGATGACAACATGGCCCCGTTTACGAACGGAGAATAAGAATCATACTGATCCGTTTCAGGCCTGTCTTAAGCGGGATATGGAGCAGCGCATTCATATCTGACTCATGGCGACGGACTCAGTATCTTCTTAAATGTACTTGTAATATATTCATGACCGGAGGATAAATCACTAAACTCTTTTATTTACATCACAACAGCAGAGGACAAACATATTTACTCCTTCCCCTCCAGCTATTCCCTCATTGGTCTAGCTGTGCGGGTTCTACAAGACCAAGCTGCGCGTCATATTTCTGGGACAAAAAAGGTCGCTTACCTTTTGAAAAGTGTGCTCCCGAATGTACTCAGCGAAAGCCCGGAAGTAAGTGTGTCATCCGGGTGTTTGAAGTATACTGTAATTCGAAAATGTTTTGCGTACTCTACGACTTTCACGCCCTATCTACTCACTAAGGCTACTCAACAGTGTGGAAGAGTGCTGATTCGGACACGGCCCAGGTCTGTGTGCACTGGCAGAAGTGTGCTGTTTAATGTGCACTGTTTAGCAGTCCACGAAAAATATCCGTCATACTATTTTCCAAACGTACTGTGGAAGTGTCGTAAGCAGGTGATAAGACGTCCCCCCTGGAAAGTCTTGCAAGATTGGGCAACCCCGTTCCCCACCCTTGCGCTGCCATGTCATGTGTTGTTTTTGCTGTATTTGAAGGGGAACGTCAGCAAAGCTGCGCTTCATTTTTTTTTTAAAACGGAGCCTCACGTCATATTTATGCAACCAAAATGTTTGTGTACTTCTTGAAAAGTGTGCTCCCGAATGTACTCAGCGAAACCCCGGAAGTAAGTGTTTCATCCGGGTGTTTCAAGTAAACTGCAATTTGAAAACTTTTTGCCTACTCAACGACTTTCTCGTCCTATCTACTCACCAAGGCTACTCAACACGGCCCAAGATTTCTTTCGCACACTGCTTGCAAAGTGAGGGGAAAGGGCACATAGTAGACAGGGATCTGAGTGGACAGGGGGCAGGGAACAGGGATCATATTCGGTCACGGCCTATAACTTTGGGCGTGTTCGGCTAGAGCCGATTTACGTCTGCGTCGGACTGCATCAGAAACTGTCCGAGATGGCCGAAAAATCGGTGCTGCGTGAACTAAGGCGGAAATGACAACAGGAGGTTAAGCAGGCGCCTTAGCAGCGGTGCAGCAGCTCTCGGGTGCCTTCATCAACATCGCCGCGCCTTCAAACAAACCAACAACAGCATTAGTTAGAGAGCGAGGAGAGAGGTGTTTCGTCATGACACACGCGGATCATTTCACAATATCGCCACCTATCTCGGCGTACCCCTCCATATGTGTTCAAACACAGGTATAAGGGTTATTTATTAAATCCTACAATGTAATAGCAGTATTTTCCTCTTTCCCTTATCTGTTCTCTTTTCTAATTTCACAATTAATATTTATTCAGTTTTTTCTTATTATTGCTATATTTTAAAATATTTTTTAATATAATGCAATCCTTTATTGTTCTTCAATTAATGTGATTTTGTTTCATAAAGTGAGCTTCTAGCATAAGCCCTGTAGGGCAAGGATCTCAAACTCCAGTCCTGGAGGGCTGCTGTGTCTGCTGGTTTTTGTGATTTCCTTTCAATCAGCAGCCAATTTAGGCCTTGGAAACAAGGTGTGCAGACTCTTTAGCCAATCAATGACTTAAATTAAACACTTAAGTGCAGGAACACATCGAAAACCAGCAGACATAGCGGCCCTCCAGGATTTGAATTTGAGATCCCTGAAATATAGGTAACAATGTATTTTTCAATACCTTATTCAAGTATATTTGTAATTATACCATATTCTATAGAAAAGTAAAGATTCAACTTTGTTATCAGGAGTGATTTGTTTTTGCAACAGCTTAAGTGTAAAATCCTAATTGGTCTGTTTGTAACGTTCCGTTCCCATCCTGTCCGTTTTCCATGTTTTGCCCTTTCCCTCCGTGTCATGTTTGATTCCCTTTGTCCGTGTTTTCCCCATTGCTGCAGACTGGGCATGTTCCTTCCGTTTGTTTCACTCCTTTTCCCCACTCCTGTTTCAGCCTATCTCCTTTCCCCGTTGCTGCATGCATTCCTCACACTTCAATTGTTCAATCACCCTCGCTTACATTTGCATGCCTTCTTAATTGTTTCCAATCTCACTTCCCTATTTAACGCTCCGGCTGGTTGCTATTCAGCGCCAGTTCGTTAACGTTGTTTGTTTGTATCCTGGTCCTTGAATCCCTGTCCTGTGCCTCTAAACTTCAGTTTGGTTTTGTCTCGGTGCTTTAATGCTCACTGCCTGCTGTTGTTTGCTAACCAGTCCTGTCTGTTTGCGGTTCTTCCTGCCTGAATATTGCCTGTCTCGTTAACCACCACTCTACTGTTTCTGCCAGTCTGTAGCTGTTTACCACTCCGTTTGTGTTGCGGTACCTCTGCCTCCACCTGACGTTGCGCCCGCAGCTGGGTGTTCTGCTTCTCCATACTACAGTGGTTCCTGTCCGGCCGTGGCTACCGCCATTGCTACGGTTATGGTTGCAGCCTCCACTGTTGCCCAGCTGCCCCAACCGGGCCAACCTGAGCTCCGCTGCACTGCTCTGCCTTGCCGTATCCAGCCGCTACCCCTTCCTCTGCTTCCAGTACCTGGTTACCTGTTATAAGTATTCCTCGGCTCCCCCTCCTTCCATTCCATTATATTCCATAACCGGTTGTCCTGTCTGTCCAGATCCGTCCAGTCCAGTTCCTGTCCAGTTCCGGTTTGGAACTTACCTGAGAGACCCGCACAGTCCAGTTCCGGTCTGGAACATTCCAGTGTTCCAGCTGTCCTGTTCCAGTTTAACCCGATCCAGTTCCTGTCTGCCCAGTTCCGGTTTGGAACATCCAGTGTCCTGTACCAAGTCCAGTTCCGGTTTGGAACAACTCCGTGTTTCCGTGATCCAGTTCCAGTTTGACTATCCAGTCCAAGTCCAGTCCAGTTCCGGTTTGGAACATCCAGTGTCCCGTGCCAAGTCCATCTCCGGTTTGGAACAACTCCGTGTTCCCGTGATCCAGTTTGACTATCCAGTTCCGGTTTGGAACAACTCCGTGTTCCAGTTTCCTGTCCTGCCCAGTTCCGGTTGGAACTCCAGGGTTCCAGCACCAAGTCCAGTTCCGGCTTGGAACAACCTGTTGCCGTTCAAGTCCAGCTCCGGCTTGGCGCAGATTCAAGTTCCGGAGAGATTCCTGACTTTTATTATTGTTATTATCTGTGTACAGCTTGGGACTACCCCAAGCTATAATAATAAATTACCTTTCTGTCCCTCTGTCTCCTGGTCGTTGCATTTGGGTCCAGCCCGTATTAGGTTCATGACACTGTTGTCCCAAAAAAAGTGTCCCCTCCAGAACATTTGGTGTGAGCATATAGAACATTAAGGTAGGACCACCAAATGATAACTCATTCATTTATTTCAAAGTATTTGGATGTCTTTTGATGGGGGGGAAAAAAACTGTTACCTAATCAATATTTCTCTTCACCATCCTTGTTATCAGTAAGACATTGTTTAAGTGTTTCAAGCTTCTAGTTTAGTACTTGTAAGGTTACTTATTGGCTTACTGTTGTGCATGCCAATGATTGATATCGTGTGGTCCCCCCAAAAAAAAAAAAAAAATCATACTGACTGCGCCTGTGTTTGAATTCGTATTTACCTTTTAGGGTGGTTTTAACGCACTTGTTTCAGGTTGGAAAATGCACTAATGTACGTCGCTCTGGATAAGAGCGTCTGCCAAATGTCTAAAATGTAATGTAAAATGTAACAAGATCTGAAGGTATGACCTGCTGTCCATTGTGTTGAGAATGGTTGTGTTGGAGTTTTCCCTATATCCAGATGGGACAGTGTATAGCCAGACCTCTGCATGTCACATGCCAGCAGAGAGAACCACATACAAACAACCCAATGCCATAACATGAAGGGTATTAACAATGAAACAATATGCAACACAACCTGGGTACAATGCTGTACATCCATCTTGAAAATAGTTGTAAGATTAATGCTTGAGATTAAAGATCACTGTTATTATGGCTATGGGTTGATTAGATATGGGTGGTCTGGTCTCCAGAACAAAATATATAGATTATACCAGCAATTAAGCAAAGAACATTTTCAGAATATTTCACAATATGGTGACATTCATAATATTGTAAATAAACTGTAGGACTATTCCCCTCCACCACCATTCAAGCCACAATGACACGGGGTTCTTTGTCATTTTGAATGTTTATCAAATCAGAAATATATGAACAATGATTGGTGACAGGTAAAAGGAAGATGACATGTTGATATTGGAATACATCTTATGCAAATACAATTCTATTTATCCATACATTAACATAACTGGCAAGGGAAATGTCATCTTTCTTGACATTGTTCCCTCAAAACACGACTCCCAGTATCCGAATGTCCCTATATGTACTATATTAGTTATTCATTCATACAAACTCAATTTATCCTGTTAAAGACATTGGATGGCATTAAATTCAATAAGTTCATTGTCAGGGTCCAAAGGGACCACCTGCTGTCATGTAATTTGAATAAATCATGAACACATATGAGTAGCTGAATCATGTATGCTATGTAATGTTTTAGTGTGAAAATAAATCTCAACAGACTGGTCAAGTAAAGGATATATACAGTGAATATATTTTTTTTCTGTGTTTTGGCTCTGTACTCCAGCACTTTGGATGTGAAATGAAACAATGATTGTGAGGCTAAAATACAGACTGTAAGCTTCAATTTGAGGGCATTTTTATCCATATTGTAAATGAAGAAGGCTGCAGTACAGGCCTGGCATAGCATCACCAGTGAATATACCCAGCATCTGATGATTTCTACAGCTCGCAGACTTCAGGCAGTCCTTGCACGCAAAGGATATGCAACCAAGTATTATTATTTCATAGCAACATAATTAATGATTAGGATTAATACACTTTTCCTACACAAGGAATATCTTCAATGCATTCACTGTACAACTCTAAAGAAGTCCCATGAAAGAGACATTTCTCATTTATATTGGTACAGATATTCTGCAATAAAATATTATTTAGAACCACCACTCAAAAGTCTATGAAAACATGCATGTAAGTTATGATACTTAACATAGCTACATAGATTCTCACATTACAATGTATGGCTACCGATGGCTACGATGTCTTCTGGGTTTAGATTAACTAAAATGACATGTCTACCATGTTTCCTAGTCTAAACACAGACGACAGGTGTAGTTTAGGCCATTTCATAAATTGACAGACAAGAAACAACTGAATATGAGCAATAGAACATAAGCAACCTAATGTTTACAGGTATGTTACCATAACAGATGACAGCTTAGCTAAATCATTTAGTTATTCGATAATGAAACGGCACCCAGCGCTTTAATTCCAATGGCAATTATACATATTTATTCAAGAACTTTAATTGGAGTTTCACTGTGGAACAATTCAGGGTGCTTAGCCAAAGTCGCGTAGCAAAAGATAAATATTGATAACCCTAACAATACAAGTCATTAAATAATGTATTAAAAAAGTTTTAAAAAAAGTCCTCCGCAACCACAAACAACACGGCTAACTCCTCCATATTGTTTTTCTCCCTTCCGGTTTCAGAAACGTCTGAAACTGTCCCAGACAGTACTATCTGCTCAGGCGTTTGTCATTTCCGCCTGAGGCAGGCAAGCCGACTGCTCACCGATGTCTACTCGAACACGCCCTTTTTACTTAGTGGAAGTAATAGGGCAATAGCATCTCCAATAGGGAGGTAAAGCGGAAGTTTTGTGACCATACTTCTGGTATACTCCTCTCTATTAAATAGAGTGGCAAAACCTAAATATAAGCAAACTACCTAGCGTTAATGTCTGGGTCCAAAGTATGTGTTTCAGGGTTTAAATATATTGCTGTGTGCTGAATCCGAGGGCATTTGAAAAACGGCCCGTTTTGTGTAATTCAAATGCCTGAAATACGCTAAAACTCGCTTCCTCTTTCATATTGACGAAATGTCCTCTATTGGACAGTTCTAATGCCAACGACAGGGGTGTCGTTAGTGATCTGTTGTCACTCGACCCGCCCGATTAAAAGCAGTGACAATTTAAAAAAATAAACTCTTTCTTTCACAGAAAGTCTCTGTGGTCCGGGACAGCTTTTGCCATCTATGATGAAAAGCGCTAGCATAGCATGTAGCAGTATACCGAAAAAGGCGTTTAACGGGGCCGAGTATATACCTTTTTTCTTCGGTCTATGGTAATGCAGCGTGCGATAATCGTGAAGCCTACCTCGTCAGACAGTTCAGAAAGAGGATAGCCTAGGCTACATACGCGCATTCGGCGATTGTTGATCATTGAATGGGGTTATCCGAACAATCTGAGCAACCCAGGTTGCTAGGGTTGGACAACCCATAACATTTGAATGGGGGATTTTGCCATAACTTCTTGACCATTTAAAGGGTGATCCAGGAGAGTCGGGTGCATGGTCAGAGAAACGACAGACATGCGCTCTATGAGTGAAACGTGCTTCTCCAGAGAAACATTTGCACTTGTGAATACGATTGGCCGGACCAAAGCGGTGGAATGACGTCTAGCATGACGAAAAAAAGGGGATTTTTTGATATTAGAAAAAGTTACTGTCGTTTCAGAGGCGTACGAGAACTTTTGTTGCTGCTTACTGGATGTTGTTCATCGGTATGTATGTTTAACATTTTTATATATGTAAAGGTAATACAGCCTTGAAACTATGGTTACAACAGCTTAAAACAGTAGGCCTACATAGTTTTTCTCGATATTAAACTTCGTTTGTGTTATCGTATCTCGTACACTTCATTATCTAGCTGACCAGCTCTATAAATAATTATATCTAGTTATAAATATCGAGGTGGAAAAAATATTTCCTGTCTGTAGCCTACTTATCAATAAGTAGAAGGCGATGACCCCAAATTTACCCCAAGCACGTTCGTAGTGAATGTAGCAAATGCAGGCAACTTTAAGCTGGACAAACGGCCATCAATCTTTGTCTTACGGTAGCGCTGTTGTTTTTTTGTTTTTTTTTGTTATTTAATTTTCATACAGTTTATAAATAGTTAATGTCCCCTGCTAATTCGACTGGTAAGGTATTTGCTTGTAGGCTATATTCATTACGTTTGTATAGGGACTTTTGTTGAGGGTTTAACTGTTAGGAGATTGCAGTGAGATCGTTGATAGGGTTGCACAGATGGGACTCGCAGCGCTCGAGCTGTGTGTGGTGGTGGGGCAGACCGGGCAGACGTGATATAGACCCACTTGTGAATCCCCACCATGTTACTTCCGAGAAGAGAAATGCGCCGAAGATGTTAAAACAAATTCTTTGGTGTGGCTCTGCGAACGTGCAGTTAGTCGTTAGCTCATGTTTTTGCACAAGGTTAGCACTTCTCTGGTATTTCATTTGTGTTGTGCTTTGTTTGCGTTACCACCGTGCAGTCACGAAGAAATTTGAAAGTGAGTGAAATGAGAGCCAAATAATGAATGTTCTATCATTACATTACATGTATTTAGCAGACACTCTTATCCAGAGCGACTTACACAACGTTTTATTATTATTTTTTTTACATATTATCCGTTTATACAGCTGGATATATACTGAAGCGATTCAGGTTAGGTACCTTTCTCAAGGGTACAACGGCACTGTCCTACCTGGGAATCGAACCTGCAATCTTTCGGCCAGTTCCTTAACCATTATACTACACTGCCGCCCATAGCATAGGACTTGTTTAATAGGACTAATTCAATGCAAGTCCTGTCGATAGGACTTGCATTGAAAATCAAGTGATAAGACTGTGAACCTGCAACAGTCATGGCCTTGCAAACTCTCACGCTTTCAGGTTCTGTCCCACGCTACTCAAGCACATCACACACCAAATAAATACCCCAACTAAAAACAAAGCCGCTTCCTGATTAAATAAATTATGTATCAGCTGAGCTCGTAGGACAAAGTGAGGTTGATTCATAAACATTACAGAGTCTGGAGATTGCAGATTTGTCAGAAAGGGTTACCAAAGTTGGCAACCCTGCCTTAGCTAGGCTACGTTTTGGGTCAAACAATGTCCGAAAGTGGAATTCTGTGATTACATAACAGTGTTGACCCAAAGATTACGGCTGTGACCGTGTGGACTGTCGATCCGAAAGGCCAAACCAGGGGGATATGGGTAGATCAAAAAACACTATGGGCCTGATTTACTAAGACCATTTGCGGGTGCAAAAACTTTTAGCACATGCAAAACTAATAAAACATGATTGGTTATGGTATTTGTCGTGTACCAATCATTGGTTGTGTTATTGGTTTTGCGTGTGCTAAAAGGTTTTACACACGCTAAAGGTCTTAGTAAATCAGGCCCTATGTGCACAGCCCCGGAAATGGAAAAAGTTAGCTGGTTTTGAGGGTTCGCTGTGCAGAACCCTGTGTTTTGGGTTGTGTGGGCTTTTGTTATTGTGAAAGAAGTACACCCCAAATTTGTGCCTAAAAAGAGAGTTTCTCACCATTCTTAATGAAACGTGGACTTTGTCATAGCCTAGCCTGCTTAGTTTTACTGATTATACCTGCAGGGAAAGCCAGCGATTTTGTGTGAAAGTTATCTCAGATCCACCAGACCGCATAAAAAAGCCGAAATCCTGTGTGTCACCAGTGGCTTATGCTTATACATACTAGTGTTGTCACGATACCAAAATTTTGACTTCGATACCGATACCAGGTTTAGTATCATGATACTCGATACTGAAACGGTACTTGAAACTGAAACGATACTGATTCGATACTCGGTACCTCTACTGAAATGACCTTAACCCTATTTACTTTGGCCCTTCAGAGGCAATTTCCTCCTCGTTTCTACTAGTTTTATTTAAATGTCAATATCTAAAAAAATATTCCCTGCACATCCATGGTTTTAAGTTCGAACTGAAGAAGAAGCTGTATCATTCAGAAATTTGCTACAGAATACATTTATTTCAGAATAGTCACATACAGTACAGTGTTTCCCCTAGATTTTTTTTCAGGCCGGGTGGTAGGCCCCTCGAAACTACCAGTGTTGTTGCGCGTACACGGTGTCATCAAACGCGCGTGCGGGGCCGAGGTAGTATCATCGCGCCGGTCGGGGGTACGGAGAGTCGTCGCACACATGGGGAGGGTGTTGGTAACAAAGTGGTGCATTTCTCCATTCTGAGCTAAAATAACATTTGCTCACAAAGGCGTATGGTAAATACATATTAGTTATTTATAATATTAATAAACTTAAAAAAGAACTTATATACAATAAACCCCCCTTAGCTTCACAAATGATATTCAGAACTATACAACTTAAACCCAGGACAAGGAGTTTGTTTCTACCGGTTTTTAAGGACTGTTTCTGGATCAGCTATCTTTGCAGCACTGTAGAGCTGCTTTTGAGACTCCTCCATAGTGCTGATCCATAATCAGTCCTTAAAAACAGGCAGAATCAAACTCCTGCCTCTGCAGTATTAGCTTTTACTCTACACTAAAATGTAAGAGTTCTGGTCAGATAGCGAAACGGACGAAAGTGCGCCATTTTGCGTAGAGGCGGAAACTATAATTACACCCTCATAATATCAGCCCTGCCATTGAAAATTTAATTAGGCCTAACGGGAAACCGAAGCTGCTTTGGCAAGGGTTTTTCCAGATGCTATTTTGATCATTCCAGCATTCTGCGGTAAGGGAAATATTGCAGCTACATAAAAAAAAAGGAAAAAAAAGATTATATTAAAAAAAAGAATAATATAATTTTTTTTTTTTAAGTACCGAACGTCGGAAAATTCTAATACCGAACCGTTTTTTTTTTTAAGTATCGAAAAAGTACCGAAGTTTCGGTGTACTGTGCTACACTAATACATACCATGTTATACACATTGGAGGATTAAAAATATACCCCCATAACAGATTGCAGATTAATTCATGATTGTCCTGACTTCCTCTCTGTTTTGGTGCTCCCTTATCTCCTTACTCAGTATTAAAATAAATAAATAAATAATAATAATGGTGCTTAATGTTCATTTACATTTGATTTGCAGCCACATAACCAGGGGTATCCAACAGTACTTATTACCCATTGCACTGGTTCAAATCATTATTAAATTTTATTTAGATTGCTGCACCTGAGGTGATGAAAGTGGGTTGAAAACCTGCCCCTCCCTCTGTCTCTCTCACTCACTCATTCTCTCTCTCTCCCTCCCTCCCTCCGCATGTCCATTCCCCTGCTCTTACCAGACCCCAGCAGCCCAAGGCGATGGCTTGGCTTTGGGCCTGCCTGTTTCTGCTTCCTGCCATTTTCCACCAGCAAGGTGAGCAAAGTGACAGTACTGCAAATTCACAGGACCCACAATCCTAACCCACAATCCACAGAGTCCTGGGGGGTTTACTACCAAGCAGGATTACTGAGTTAGCTGGATAACTGCACTGAGTAAAACCCCGAACAGCTCTTTTTACTTCAGTCCATGTTCCAGATTTTGGAGGGTTCCGGTTTTTACTCAGTGCAGCTATCCAGCTAACTCAGTAATCCTGCTTTGTAGTATACCCACTGATGTGTACTCTGGCCAGATATGTATCTTGTGACCCACCTTAACCCCAACTATCATTGAATAATAATAATAGTGATTCTTGTTACCACACTCTTCCTCTTTCTCTCCCTCTCTTTTGTCTTTCTCTCATTCTTTCTTGTTCTCTCTAAGTTCTTGGAGTAACTGTGACTTGCCTCTGGGAAGGATACTTCCTTGTTGGTGGTAATGTTTCGGGGGCGTGTCAGGTGGGGCTGGCCCCGCTGGGCTGTGAGGGCCAATCCCTGCGTCTCACCGCTGCCGGGGATCCGGTCCTTGCGTATCGCTACGCCAACGACTCTGCTCACTTCACCGTCCCTGCAGCTTCCGAGAGCACCCTCCACCTGCGCTGTGAGCTCACCTGCGCCGGCCTGAAGCCGCTCCCCTACTGTGACGTCACGCTCCAGGGAGGCTGTGAGTATGAGCTCATTCTGCGAGGGCTTGGATTCAGAGCAGGCGCATATTAAAGTGGGGGAATACCCAGCCTCCCCGGGTGGACCTGTCTGCACTTCCATATTACACCCAGGGGTCCCCTTAATCTCTATTTTACAATTTATGAATGACACACGCATGCGCGCGCACACGCACGCACGCACGCACACACACATATACTGTATAGTGAAAGACGAGTATAACCGTTGTCCATTCACAAAGCTTTCATTGATCTCAGAAGGCACCTTATGGTACACACTGTGCTTCTCTATTCATTACATTACATTACAATCACTGAGCAGACGCTCTTCTCCAGAGCGACGCGCAGTAGTGGAGAACAGTGTTAATCTCAGGAATACAAAAGTCTGATATCGCCACAAAGGCACAGAGGCCCGTTTATAATCACTAAGTGTAATATTAACCTAACAATCAACCTTGTAACAAAAGAAGGTCTGAGTCGACAGATCTCGACAGATATGCGTACAACATCGTTTGTGGTGAAGCAGGCCGTGCGTTTTGGGGAAGCGGCAGTTTTGCCCTGTTGTAGCACGTCTGGGCTCTTGGACGGGGTTACTCCCAGTGCCGCGAAAGATCAGAGCAGACGTGCACGTTGTGAAACGGAGACTGTTGCGGCGTTGCGGAAGAAGGGCGCTGCTGCTCGCCTTGGTTTCACTGCGAGATGCAGCCACCGTTTCCTGTTTATGTGTCTGGGTTTAGGTACGAGCTGAACATTTCTCGAAAACGTTCTCGTTGGGAGACCGTGGGGTGGTGGCGTAGTGGGCGGTTGTGCACAGTTAGCAAAGTTGCTCTCGCAGGTCCTTCCGGTCCTTTCCAAACCAGTCTGCCACCTTCTCTTCTGTGGGTCCCCGTCTCTCCCTCCTTTAGATCCACCTTCCGCTCCGTCTCGGCCCGACTGCCACATCCCCTTTAACAGCGCTGATGTCCACTGCGCCTGGGACCCCGGGAAACAGCCGCCGCTCCCCGTTTCCTACGCTCTGCACTGGGAACAGGACAGGTGAGCATGGCCACGCCCCCTGGGAACAGCACAGGTGACCCCACACCCCCTGTGACGCTAATCACAACCTCCGCTATCGATTCCGGAGAGCATGGACGGGCCTCACGCATGATACACAGGTGGCTCTAGCGTCAGACAGGGAGTGTGGGGGTGTGTTTACGTGGGAGTGTGTAAGTGGCAGTGTGTGTGCGTGTATGTGGGGGATGGAGTGTGTGTTTGTGTGTGTGTGTGTGTGTGTGTGTGTGTGTGTGTGTGTGTGTGTGTGTGTGCACCTTTCAGTATTTCACAACCACACTCTACTTCCACGACAGATTTGGAGAGCAGGAAGTTGAGGCAGGTAATAGGGCTGCAGTCATCCCTCGTCATGAGTTCAGTCACGGCACCATGACTGTGTGGGTTGTTGCCAGCAGCCCCCTGGGTTCCGCAGAGTCCGAAAGGCATTCCTTTGACACCCTCGAAGTCGGTGAGTCTGCGGATTCATCAGCCTGAGTTATTTATTTAGTTTTTTTTTTTTTTTTTCCCCCCGTTTTTTTTTCACGGACATAAATGACTTCTTTCCCTCTCTCCCTCCCTCCTTCAGTGCAACCACTTTTTCCAAATATCACTCACCATTCCGTTCCGCATCTGGAAATCTTCTGGGACTTGGAGTGCGACTCGTCCTTCCACATGACCGAGGACTCGGACAGAAGCTGTGAAGTTCAGTACCGGACCCGGGATGAGCGGGCCTGGACGGAGGTGAGGAGGAGGAGGGTGGGGGGGTGTCAGGGGTGTCATCCTCCACCAGCTGAGCCGGACAGGCAGTGTGTCTGAGAAGTACACACTCGCTCACAGCCGGCTCTCGCACTGGGGGGTGCGGCCCACAGTGTACTTCGCTGTTATTCTTTACACTTTGGCTAGTGAATGAATCCTTGGTAAGTGAATGTATAAGCAACGTGTACAGACGTGTGCTTTGAGTCGTCTGTTTGAAGTGAGCCTTGTTCTTCTGGAAGCTGTTTACACGCTGTGTGTGTCTGTGTGTTGTTCAGGGAGACGATGATGCCCAGGACAGCTTCCTGCTCCTGGACCCAAAGCCCTTCTCAGAGTACGAGTTCCGCGTGCGCTGTGCTTGTTTTGGCAAAGAGGCTGTAAGAAGCGCGTGGAGCCACATCTACTCAGTACAGATCTCTGAGGCAGGTCAGTGAGACGCTGCATGGTGTTTGTGGGTAATGTAGTGCAGCATAAGGTTGGCACTGTCGTCATTTCTGTCATACCTCTCTCGCACTCTCTCTCTCTCTCTCTCTCTCTCTCTCTCCGTATCTCGCATCCTCAGCTCCTGCTGGAAAACTGGATATGTGGAGTGACTGTGAAGAAGATTCTGACCGACAGTCGGAATGCGTTATCGTTTGGAAGGTAACTGTCCGTGAAGATTATGCACACTGTATTTTGTTCATTGCCATCTGGTGCTGAAGACACAAGCCAGCTACACAAAAATGGCTGGAACTCACTGGAATCGTACATATTTCCCGAGTGTTTCTGCTACAGTCCGCGACCAAACCACGAGCACGTTTTCGGAAGCTCTGCCCTCCTCAGCTTGAGGGGTAATAGAATCTTTTTTCAGCAGCACATGTGTTCTGAGTAGTGGTGTAACGGAACGTAGTTGATCCGTGATCCGTACGGATCGCCCCCCACGGTTCGGCACGCATGTGAACCGCGGATTAATTGCAAAATTTAACCATCATAGGGAATTACAGTTTTACTGCCGCTGGTACTTTTAAAAGTATTATACCATGGCTTGGATAAATACTCGATTCTGATTGGCTGGAGGGTGGGCATTTATTTCGTTAAACCGCCCGGCAATGAAGTAGCGCTGGCAACATTTTAATCACCGTTCTAAATTAATACGCCGTCTACGTTATCTGCTGCCAGCGCCATTAGAGTCGACCCTTATATGAATGGTATCCATAGCAACACCAACAGCTGATTAATAAAGCCGGCAAATAACGCTAAATCCACTGATTTGAAAAGTTTGTCTTCGCCAAATATCTTAGTTACAACAACTTTAATCTAGCAAAGACGTTTTGTGGTTAGAGGTGCAGTATTTATTCAGTTTGGAAATATGAACGTAACATAGTAGGGCTTTACCTAATGTAAGGTAACGCTGACGTGAGCAACGCTGGTTGCGAATGCGAACAAGTTACTTCACAAAGCACATTAATCTGTATATTAAAAAAAACATTTTATCCAGCGAAATGTCTTAGATATGACACGTTACATCTAACAGTAACAAACTCTGTATCTACAGTAGGCTATTTTTTTCAGATGTTCCCATCTCATGATGCAGATCGTGAAATGCAATTTCCTTAGCCTGGGCTGTTTAAAATAGGCTGCGTGACCAAAGCATTTTTAAAACGCAAGACGGAGAGAGATGGGTAAATTGAGTTGCGGTTTCATGCAATTTTCTTAAATAATCTAACTAATGACAAAAATAACCAAAATTGGTGCCAATTTTATGGTATAAAGTTGAGAAGGAACTATTTGCTTCCATATAGAATCAATTGTTTTCAGAACTACCAACGAGAGGTTTTTGCATAACTACGGACAAAATAGAACTAGTAACGAGAAATAGAATTGAATGTTGTTTTCATTTAAGACCATGGGCAAAAGTTCCTTGCTTTAAGTGTTTTACAGAATAAATGGAAAGCAAAGATATACTTGTCTCCCTTTTTTTTTTTTTGCTGATCCGAAAAATGATCCGATCCGTGACTCAAAACCGCGATACGATCCGAACCGTGAGTTTTGTGATCCGTTGCACCCCTAGTTCTGAGTGTCATTAATGCCCCCCCCCCCCCCCCCTTTGCCTGTCCTTAGAAGCCCCCCCTCTCTGTGGCCCGGGGAAGGGTGCTGGGTTACGTGGTGACGGTGGAACGTGACCCCGGGAACCAGGCTGTGATGAACCTATCCGCAGAGGCGCTGGGGGCCACAGAAGGGGCGGAGCATATGGGGGGACGTTGGGGTGCCCAGTGCTTTCGCCTTCCCCTCTCTCTCCAGGGGATAACGGGGGTGTACCTAACGGCCTACACCTCACAGGGGGCGACAGACCCCGCCTCTTTGGCCCTCCCTGCACCAGGTAGGCCAATAATAGAAATCCCAAGGATAAATAAGCAGAAGTGTATCAGGATCATTGCAGCATACACCTTTTATTACTTGTCATCCAGTACTTGGGTTCCCATAATCATTTTGTTTTTGGTCATAAAGGGCTGCTTGCTGTAAATGTATGGAAGCCTCTTGGGTTCATCAGGTGAGGAAGGCGGCCTCGGATTGACTGTGGACTGAGAAGTGCTGAAATGTGCTTCTTCTCACAGGCCCGCAGTTGCTGGCGTCAGGCGATATTGTCGTTGCCGCGGAGGGGCGGAGCTTCAACGTGTCATGGGCCCCACCCTCCCACCTTACTGGGAAAGTCCAGTACGTGGCGCAGCTTAAGGAGGCGGGAGTCCGTCCAACGCAGGCGTTTGATTGGATAAAATTGAACGGGAGTCAGAGAAGTTTCATTCTGACAGGCGAGTGGCCAGCTTTAGAGTCTGAATTTTATTATATATCAAAATAATATATATACAGGGTTCTCCCCAAAGAATGTAACAGAGGCGGCACGCCACTCTGTACCCTCACTTGCGTCACTTGCGGGATTTTCGGTTTGGCACGCGTTGCGAACCAAACAATTACAATGGTGCTTTAATGCAGGTGTGGAACATTTCTTTGTGTGCGGAACTTAAATTCTCCAAGTTCTCACTTCCTGATGACTTCGCTTTAAAGTGCCTTATTTTGTTCAGAAAGAAATGATGGCTAGTTACTAGACCACTGTTACATTTAATAAATGAAAAGAAACTTTTGTATTTTGCATTTAATTTTTTTATGCTGTACCGACGAAAATGTACCAAAGTCAAAACGGACATAACAAAACAAGATTTTTGTGTATTGTTACACTCCTACTAAGCCCAGTCTGTATATTAAATCCACCCATGGGCATAGACTAGCCTATGTTGTCCAACATTCAGTTCTCACCCAATATTATGCATTACTACTTCCCCTGATTGCAGTGTCTGTCTCCACCCACAGGTGACTTCAGGAACTACACCCCATACAGTATTTCATTGTTCAGTGTCGTTAACAACCGCCGACAGCTGCTTGGATCTGCCATCACTTACACAGTGCAAGGAGGTGATGGCCATTACACTGTCCAACTGACAACCAGTCAGTAGGTCTCTCAGTAGGAGCTTTACAGAGCTGGAAGGCTCCTGAATTGTTGCCCTTACTTTCAAAATTTGGTTGGCTTGGCTTACTTAAATGTGTTTCTGTATTTTCTTTATTTGGTGTGTCATATCCTGTACTACTCAGATAAATTGGAAATTGCACATTTCCTCTTTCTGTCCTAACCTGTAACTTTTAACATCATTCCATCGTACCATGTCTAAACCACCCTTCCATACCTTCCCTTCTTTACCCCAACTCTCAGTTCCCCCAAAAGTGACTGAATTTAAGGTTTCCCAAATCAGCTTTTCTGAAGTCACCCTGACCTGGGAACTCCCCCTGAATCAGAGGAGGGGTGTGATCCTGTACTACCACCTGGGACTGGGAAAACACACAGGTACTGTGACATCACAACAGAAGAAACTCTATAGGTACATTGTGACATCACAGCAAGAAAACAGTACAGGTACACACAGAAAAACCATACAGGTACATTGTGACATCATGGCAAGAGAACAATACAGGTACACTTGACATCACAACAGGAAATCCACACAGGTACACCTTCAGGTGAGGTGTTTGACTGAGATCATCATCGGCCGCTGCATTTGATTTCCTGCACACTTCCTTGCATTCCATTCCGAGTTGTGTTCTCATTTCACCTGGATAAATTAAAGCAAATATGTTATTAGACTGGGACAGGACAATCACGCAAGTACGCAGTCGTCAATTACTGGACAGATACACACAACTCAATACACTGAGGGGCCATTCACTGCTAAGGCCTTTTGGCTTATAACTGTGTTCCTGAATGACACACACACACACACATACACCCTCTCCATCTTTCCTCAGAGTACAACGTGAGTGGAGACAGCAGCAGCCTCCTGATTTCGGGTCTGCAGCCGGGCCAGGAGCACCAAGTTTGGATCTGCGCTGAGAGCGAAGCAGGACAGGGCCCAAGACAGTACCTCAGCTTCATGACCACTGCCACTGATGGTACTGCACCCCCCCCCCCCCACCCCCCCATGACCACTGCCACCAATTGTACTGCTACCAACCCCCCCTGCACCACCCATGACCACTGCCACTAATTGTACTGCTACCAACCCCCCCTGCACCACCCATGACCACTGCCACCAATGGTTCTACCCCCCACACCACCCCCATGTAGGTTTCACTGATAAAAGTAAACGCAGTCTCTTTTTTTTTCACCGGGTCTTATCTTTTTTCCCTTCTGTCACACTATTTTCTTTTGCAGAATACATTATCTACCTGTCAATATTCTTTGCAGTGCTGGCTTTAGTGGTGATCCTCCTCCTCAGCTGCCGGTAAGAAAACGTCCCATCTGCCTCACATTTCCCCTCTGGACCCTCTGAGCTTCAGTTACGCAGCAGTGTAAATTGGTAATGTGTATGGAAGTCACATGTGGATTGAAGGCATATCTGCCAAGCAAGGGAACGGTGAAATCGATCCGCTCTTCAGGCATAACTGACGGACAGCTCATTATCCGCGCTCTTGACTGGGATGCTACTGTTTTCTCTGTGCAGACAGTATGGCGTTCACAGCTTAAAGCAGTTGGAGTGCTGCGCCAAAGTGCCAGACCCGACCAACAGTCGACTGTTCCGACAGCCACGGGTGAGAGCTTGCAGTTTTGCGTTGCAGGTTTGTGCGCGTTGTCTGTGCGCCTTAATATAGAAAATTACTTTGCGTGTCTGTCAAATGTCATGTACTGGTTAAAACGATAAAATAAATTTAGTGACATTTGAGGAGTGACATTTCTGATAACGGGGGATGCCTGTTCAACACAGTGGTCATAATTGTTGATATTTATGTATGTATATATGGTTCCAAAAACCATAACACTTCCATTTCACAAAACTTGTTTTTTTTATTCATAAACTTGCAGAGAGCTAGCTGACAGTTAAGGATTTTGAAACAATAAATAGGTGAAAGCTAGGAGAAAGGAGAAAGCTACCAAATAAAATGCTGTATTGAGCTGCTCCATGTGCCACCATTTTGTCTTTGGAGGTTTTCTCATCAGAAGAGCTTCCCTTTGAGGGTGCCGCGGTGGTGCAGCGGGCTAAGGCGCAGACTTTGTCTGTGCGGTTGCGCCCCGAGGATTGGGAGTTCGATCCCCGATCCTGTGGGAGCGGCAATTGGGGGGAGGGGCTCGGAGAGAATCGCTGCGCACAGAAAGGCCCTGGGCGAGTTGGAATCACGGTCAGGAGCTCGAGGAGTCGTGCCCTGTAGAGCAGTGGTTCTCAATCCTGGTCCTGGGGACCCCCTGTGTATGCTGGTTTTCGTTCCAACCACAATTGCAATACTTGAATTTTAACAAGCTGTTAATTTTTCTTAATTAGGTGTTTTTAATGTTTAGAGGGATTATTTACATTCTTAAGCCACATTATGTTAGTAATAGCTATGCATGCCATGAATAATAAAAGTCCAATATTCACATTGTGCTGTATTGTAAACAATTAAAAGGAGGTAATAAATGTTTTAACTGATCAAATTAAAGACTGAGGTGAATCAATTGGCTCATAATTGGTGAAATTGTGGACACATGGCCACTAAAACTAACCGTTTGGTAAATAATGAAGAATTCAAAGACAAAGCAAATGATAACGAGCCAAACCTGTATTGTGTTAACAAGTTTAAGGAAAAAATTATGAAGGAACTTAAACTTGTGTTCAATTACCTAATTAGGAGCCTATTCACCTGAGTTCTTACCTCTTCTTTGTAATTGTTTGCAATATAACACAATAAGCATAACGAACATGGGATTTTTTTTCTTCAAAGCATGCATAGCTATTGCTAACATAACGTGGCTTAAGAGAGTAAAGAGTTTAAAGTGTTCTCTCTATACAATAAAAACACCTAATTAAGAAAAAATAACAGCTTGTTAAAATTCTGGTATTGCAATTGTGGTTGGAACGAAAACCAGCATACACAGGGGGTCCCCAGGACCAGGGTTGAGAACCACTGCTGTAGAGGACGTGGCGCCCTCCTTCCTACTACCGGCTGACAGGGTTGTATAGCGCTGATTCTCTAGCGGTTGCTACACGGGGGGAATTGAATTAGAATAGGGGTTCAATTGGATACCAAATTGGGAGAAATAAATATCAAATATCAGAAACAAATAAAAAAATAAAAAAGAGAAGTGCTTCCCATTGGTCTGGTGTTTTGGATTGATGCACAGGACAGGCTCATGGTTGGCGATCCTGGGTCTGTCAGAGACTTTCTGCGCTCTTAATCATATGAGTAGAGCAGAATATTACCTTGTGACATGGCTCATTCTGACTGCCTTGAGCAAGCACAAACCAGTCTGTCTCTATGTACAACAGTGCAGCTGGACCGGTTGGGCCGCGTTGTTCTCCATGGCAGAGTCCACTCAGCTATCTGAGCTGGAGATCGTTGAATGGCAGGACCTGGAGGAAAGTGGCCCTCAGGAAAGGACGCCCCTGCCCGACGGACAGGTCAGGGAGGAGCGGACGCACACAGAGGAAGAGGAGGAAAAGGGGGGATTGGATCTCAACAGCAGGAGAGGGGACTACAGCAAGATGATTGACACCGAGGGAGACGAGGAGAGCTTGTCCTGGAGTCCCACAGAGACGGAGGATTTTTTCTCGGGGTACGAGAAACACTTCATGCCCTCCCCCCTGGAGGTTTAGCCCAGCGCCCACGTAGGTAAAACGGGTGTAAATCGGGGTGAAACGCATCATCCAAAGACTCCAAAAAAAGGTTTGGAGGTGGACCAATGACTTTCATCCACATGGTTGACGAAAAGGTCAAGGTCAACCACAGGAATAAAAAAAATTTCATTTATTTTTTTTAACCAGGAAGGAGCATCTGAGCTGGGAAAACATTTAATGTGCAATTCATCATGAACTTATGGGGGTCTAATTCACCCTGGTGTGATGAGACGTGTAATCCCGACTGATTGAAACCAGAGAGGAAGAGGTGGAGTGAGGAGGTGGAATTTCAGGGCTGGAACGTCCGCAGTGGAATTTATTAGACAGACAACAGGCGCTCACAGAATGACTGGAGATAACTGCCGTTTTTACAAAACCGTTTGCTAAATGGGTCATTGTCAGACAGACAAAATCAAAAACCTTTTCTTTTTATATTATGTATGCCTAGGTTGTCAGGACCTGGTAAAATTGCTTACAATCCCGTTATGATTTTGACAATCCAACAAAAAACAACTTTTAATCCGGTCAGATGCAAGCCACTCTCATAACCTTATGTAACGTTCGTGGCTAAGCTAACTGAAAGCACTACTGTGCATGCCTGATCACCTCCCATTGTGTGGACTAAAAAAACCCAAAAGGGAAAAATGGCAGTTCTGTATCTTATCTAAAAACCTTGCCTAAACCCTTCCATCCCTGGGTGTGAGCAGAGCCAACTGCACATTAGCTAGAGTCAGTGCACTTACAGTCTGGATTCAGTATCATCATGGGCCCATCCGTGCACTAGAACAGTGCCTTAACAGGATGAGCCACCTAGCAGCCCGGTGGATGCATTTTTTACGATTCTGTTCCTCATCATTGCCAGTGCCGACTGTGGCCGTTAACTCCACAGGGCAACGCACAATTGCTGATCGCACTGCCCAGGGAGGGTGCAGTGGGTTAGGGATCCGCTTTCATTGCTATCTAGTGACCACCGCTGGGCGATCAGGCACCAGTGGACTGCATGCTAAAGCTGCATATGAAAGGTTGTTGTCTGTGATGTGAAAAGAAGCAGCTGGTGACACCGCGTGTTTCGGAGGAGAACCGTGGATATCTACACTGTACACTCTCTTGAATCGGCAGTGGGGGTTTGGACATGGACGTGGCTGTGGTTGCAGACAGTTGGCCATTCCAAATTGCCTTTGGAATTGGATATGCTCAGTCCCACGTTGGGTGCCAAATTTATAAAAAGAGAAAAAAAATTGTGACATTTTTTGTCTAAAATCATAGGTGCTATTAGGTGCAATCTGTACTGTACTGAACTCATGATATTGGTTAATGGCTGAAAACGTCTACACGCATGTGTTCTCTGCATGACAATGATGGTAGATCTTTATTCAGATGGATTCAGAGTTTTTTTATTATTATTATTTTTTTTACAATTTGCCTCATTTTGGGTGTGAGTATTAAATGCCTTGATAATGTCACAAGTTGTACACATATTTGAAATGTGAACCATGCACCTTTTTTTAACTTTACATTCATACTTCTCAGATCAATATATATATTGTTAATAAACATGCTCTGACGTGTGGAATGTTTCTGAGGTTTTCATTTTTGTCTTTTGAAGTTAGAGATTGTGCTCACAAAGACAGGTCAGCATACATCAGTTATTTTATTAACGTGTATATAGTTGCGCATATCCATATTTGTTAACCACATTCAAATTTATTTGAGTGGCTTATGCAGTGAAATATTATATAGTACCAACTTGCGGCACTCAGGCCTTCCTCAAGCTACACATTACATCTCACAAAGCAACAAAGGTTTCTTGATGGATACAATATTCACATCTGCTGCTGTTGTTGCTTAAAAACAGTATGCTATTTAGCCCTGTGTGCCAAAACCTCATTCTAGATATTACTTCCTCCCTTCTGCTCCTACCTGCATATCTTGACTTGTTAACTCCATTTTAAATACTATAAAAAAAATTCCATCTTGTCCTCTCTGCATCCCATTGCTTTTTCCACATTTTTTAAATTTCAGCTTTAGTTGTGCTCTTCATCTCTGGTTTACTGTAGTGAATTACAGTGTCCACTTCTGCACATCTACTTGCTTCTTTAGCAAATTTATCTGGCCATTTGTGTCCTTCAATACCCACATGTGCTGGAATCCACACAAAATGGAAACAGTCACTCAATCCCATCATCTGGAGTCTAAATATTTGCAGTATTTCATACATTATATCTGGTCTAGACTCTGAATGGACCTATTTCAGACTCATTAGTGTTGAGCTTGAATCAGATGGCACTAAAACTCTGGCCCCACTTCCTCCACCCACTGTAATGCTATATAACCTTCCTGTGTACACAGACAAATTATCTTCCTCTTTGATTTCAAATTCAGGCAAACAATGCCACGCATAATCTATTACTGCAGCTCTTAGATGCATCAGTATATATTTGTAGATAATAGAAATCCATAATTATTATTTTACATAAGAGTCTACAGTTTCTTTGTTTAGAGTCACATCACTTTTTTTTTTCTCCAGTAATTCCAAATCCACTGCTACTGTTGGACATACAGGCATACCCATTATACTTGCCTTTCCCTCAATAAACCAAAGCTTTTAATGTTTTTTTCCCCTCCCTTTCCTAACAGGTATCTAACATTCTTTGGGTTAGATGTTGTTCCCCATGGCCTCGCAGGCTTACCCAATATGTTAAGGAAAGCTGTAAACGTCTCAGTTCTAGTGGGGTCTCCTATATCCACCTGCATTGCTGCCTCTGGTGTTGTTCTAGCTGCCCCTGAGATTAATCTAAGTGCCTAATTTTTAATCATGACCAGTTTTTTTTAACAGACTACTGGCTGCCGAGCCATACACAACAGATGTATATAATTGTTAACTGTGGATGATTATGTAAATGTGCTGCCCGGCCAATAATGAGTAAGATAATGGTCTCAAGAGAAACACTATAATGCGGAAAATGCTGAACTTCAGGTTTCAGAAGAACCAAAGCCCATAGAACTTTGCATGTACCCACAGGACCATAGATATACAGTATGTACAGAACTGTATCTGTGCATCTGCCCCACAGAACTCTATAAGAATTTATATAGTTCTGTGATCTGCCCCTTGTGATTGGCCAAGGTCAACGTCAGGACGTAATACGGAAGCCGATGCGAGTCACAGGCGGGGTTGAGAAGCGAGCGTGCACCACCGCGCTTCTTCATTCCAAACCCGAGCGCGGCACTAAGGCACGGGCCCGGGAGCGAGCACGAGACAGCGACCACGGCTTTGAGATAAACGGTGGGAATCGCGGTAACGGCGTCCGTTTTTTAACCACAATCGCCGTTGGTTAATCGCGGTTGAAGACACGACGACGAAAAGAAGATCAGACATCTGACTTAGCTACTTCAGGTATCGTTTAACACTGATGTCGTTGTTCTCAAAATCACATCGGCTAGTAACGTTAGCTAGCCATCATAGCTAGCATTAAGTTTAACGAGAACAGAAAGGAGAGGGACCCATGAATAGTTTATTTTAACGGGGTTAACGTTACATTAATTATCATCGTATGTTATAGTTTCAGTGCCCGGTTCGTGTTAAAATCTGCAGTCTGATTGTCGGATGCTGAAGTAGCTTTAGCTTTAGTCCGCTTGCTGAATAATAAAAAAGGAGGCCGCTGCGGCCTTGCTTGGCGCCTTAGCCGGGGACTATCGTAGTTTAATAGGCGGTTGGCTAGCTGCACGTATTGTGTTGTGGGTTGAACGAACCTGTGGCAGTTTAGTAAAATAAATGGTTAATAAATAAATTAACCAAACTAAGTTATGTCGGATCATATTATCAGATAGTTTTGGATTTTGGTAGCGCATTTAGCCAAGCATTATGTTACTAGTGGCTAATATTGGTGATCAGACATGGCTATCTTAGCTGGCCACCATAATCCCTTCATCTTGGTCGCTAGCTAACGGTAGCCATGCGTGGCTAATCTACCTTGTAATACCTTGTAAAGTTAGCTACATCGCTAGTTATTGAGAAATTTCTAACCTTATCTTCTGCCAGCTAGCGTTAACGTTAAGTCTAAGTCTGGGGCAAGTTAATGCTGTTAAGTTAGACTTTTCTTTACAAGTGGCCTTCTTGTTAGCTACCTAGCTAAATTAGCGGCTCGTCTCGAAGAATCGGAAGCACGTAGACTGGCATGGGGGTGGGGGTAGGATTAGGGTGCTTAAACCGGGTCATAGAGAGATTTTGCTCCATGGCTTTTTCTCCACGCAATCCGATTCTTCACATGCGTCGGCAGGCAGATTGGGTGGGTGTGGGAGAGAGATCGGGTGTTGTAACATTTTTGTTTGAATGTAACGTTAGCCACATAGCGTTTGCTAGTATTGCACGATCAAGCACACGCCATTCCCAAGGCCCTGACCTCCGTAGCATGTGCACGGATGCCAGTCGAAAATATTTATATATATCCAGGCAGCTTTCAGAATAACTCGTCCAGCTACTCCACGGCGTCCCTATTGTATACTTTGGTCAATAGGATTAGTCTGTAATTTACTAAATACAGTGTGCTTGGTGTCAACACTGCTTCCATAAACCTAATCGAAGTGCAGCAGAGTGTGATAAATTGAATGGGGAACCAGCAAGATAGTTCCAATTTCACGAATATACCTACTGTTCTAACGCCCCTCACTAATACCCCTTTAATCAAAACGGTCGTTTATATCAATTCGTCCTGAGTCCCGAAACGATTTATTCAGCGTCCCATATTAGTCCCGATGTTCAGTCTAGACAGTTTTCCCCCTCTTTCTCTCTCAGGGTGTGTGAACGGGCAGAAATGTGAAGCTGCAACACTTATTTGCCTGCAGTTGGCATCTGGTTTGTGAGCGTGACTCATTAAGACTAGGAAGCGTGCACGTGATGATCACTGCTACGTTTGTGTGTTCGCAGAGCTGAGTATGGAGTGGCAGCCGGATGAACAGGGACTTCAGCAGGTCCTCCAGCTCCTGAAGGACTCGCAGTCTCCGAACACGGCCACACAGAGAGCCGTGCAACAAGTATCCTCATGCTTACAGGTCCTCGGGTGGAGGAATGGGCTTCTGGGAAGGGATCAGCTAAGGACAGAGATGGGGGGCAGGGAGTTGATGTATTTCTTGTGCCTAAATGTTTTAGTTGAGTTGCATCTTTGCAAAGAACCCCCCCCCCCCCCCCCCCCCCCCCCCCCCCACACACACACACACACACACTTAAATTACACCCCCACCCACTTAGTGTTATAGTTACAGTTCTGGGTTTTGATGAGGGCGCTGAGCAAGTTCAGGGGGCAAAACCTTCTGGCCTGGCTAAGACTAGACTGCAAAAGCACTTTCATTGTTATACACCTCAGCCGCAGGCATCTTGTTTTTTGAGGTATTCGTGGAATGGTGTCATGTGCTTCCTAGTTTAAAAACAAATATCCTGTGTTTAAAGCTACTGTTGCTGTTTAGTTGCAGAGGAAGGGGCCAAAATTAAAGTTTGGTGCAGGCCCAGAGCAAGAGCAGGTTATATCTGAGGTGCATTTTTAGATTACCAGTATTTTATTGCTTCCTTTTGGTGTCTGAATTTGACAAGGTGTCATGTTACTTGCTGTGTGTGAGATCGACATTAGTCATGTGGGATTTGGCTCCCCTCGATGTGAGCTCGTAAGTGGCTTTGCCTGCGCGGCGTTGGTTGCCCTTAACTCTGCCGCCAGAAATTGGAACAGCTGAACCAGTACCCCGACTTCAACAACTATCTCATCTTCGTCCTCACCAGACTGAAAACCGAAGGTAGACAGTTCTTCGCCTTTCTTGTTGATCCAAAAGAGAGTTGTACGTCTCGGTGTCTCTGTCCTGTGAAAAGGAAAGTGTTCCCCCCGGTTCTTTTCCCCTCCTATTTGGTGGTAGACGGTCTTTGAGCATCTCGGCCTGTGTTTCTGTACAGTGTCATTGCTGGGACTGGCAGGCTGTTTGTCTGAATGCTGGCGTCTCCCACCTTGTCATTAGCATAGCTCTTAATTGCACGTGCTGTCCGTCCACAGACACTTCAGGCCTTTGGGCTCTCTGCCTCGGGGATGCAGCTGGGCTGTAGGGGATCGCTGGTTAAAGTTATTTCAAGACGGCGGAGAGCTTTGCAGACTTGATTGTGTCCGTCTAAATGCACATGGCGTCCGTCTAGTCACAGATCACGTCATTTGTCCACTCCTGCCCTGATAGGTTATCAAATACAAACTGCCTCTGAAAAAAATAAAATAATAATTCTCATAAACAAAGGAACACGTTCGATTATCAGACCAGTTTAAAGCTGAAACCGTTTTTAATTTATGTATTGAATATATCAGCATCTTTCCATGTGCCCGCATCGCATTTCAAATGTGGAAGGTTTGAAAACAATTTAAGAACAATCGGGATTAAAATTGCAATGTGCATGTTTTTAAAAAAAAGCTTGGCAGTGGTGTAGGATGCTCAGTACTGATGGCAGATTAGAACGTAAGATTACCACAGGGAGCATTTTTGCTTGTGTAATTTACGGTTTTGTTGCAGGTTTTAAAAGTTTCTCTTCTTTTTCTCGACATTCTTTGGCTCCTCCCCCCCCCCCCTCACTCTCACACTCAGATGAGCCCACTCGCTCTCTTAGCGGCCTCATTCTCAAGAACAATGTTAAGGCTCACTACCAGAACTTCCCCCCGCCGGTGGCCGACTTCATCAAGCGGGAGTGCCTGAACAACATCGGCGACCCGTCCCCCCTCATCCGCGCCACCATCGGTGAGTCTGCTCTGTGCGCGCGTGCACGCGCACTTTCTGTTGCGTGTTTTTCTCTTCCGTGTTTGCCTCTCTGAAAGCTACCTGTCCTTTTGCCTCGTGTGATTGGTTGGGTTGTATGAAACTCCTGTCTCATGTCCTCTACCCCTGGCTACCCGTGTCTCTTCCAATCAGGTTTCATTAACATTTAAGGCATTAGCAGATGCTCTTATCCAGAGTGCCTTAACACAGCTTACATTCTTTACATACTATCCTTTTAACAAAGATCTATATTTTTACTAAAGATGTACAGGACCCCCACAACAGCGGAACCCCACCTGGGAATTGAACCCCCAAGTTACGAGCCCAGTTCCCTACCCATTATACTAGACTGCCCCCCCTCCACTGTCTGTCTCTCTGGAGATGATGTACACATGGACAGCTGACACTCACTGATGGTGTTTGTATTCATACTGTCTGATCCAGAATGCTCTCGCACTATGTATCGCAGTGGGGGGTACACGGTCCCCCCTCCTGTTTTTTTGGCTCCTTGTGTCGTGCCCAGTTTCCTAACACCACCCCCTCCTCTCCCTCTCTTTTGCGTGTCCGTCTGTCTGTCCGTCTCCAGGTATCCTGATCACGACCATCGCCTCGAAAGGGGAGCTGCAGGCCTGGCCGGAGCTTCTGCCTCAGCTGTGCAACCTGCTCAACTCTGAGGACTATAACACCTGCGAGGTCAGAGCCCGCCCCCCTCCGTCGCACGCCCCCGCCTCCTCCCTCCTTCAATTTCATCCTCCCTCCTCACTCCTCTGTCACCTTCTGTTCTCCGTTACCTTCCTCTTCATCCCTCTTTCCGACCCTGTCTGTACACGCCTGTGACTGGATGTGATGGACAATCCCAAACCCATGATTATCCGTGATGTTGGATGTATTCATACTGTCTGATCCAGTCAGTGGGAGCAGGTCTGTTTCTCTTGCAACGTGTACGATAACTTCTGTCTGAATCTCGTTTTGCTCTGTTTGACTATTCTGCGCCTCTCTATTATCTGTTGCTCTGAGTTTGATTATTCTGCCTCTCTCTATTATCTGTTGCTCTGAGTTTGATTCCTCCTGTTTGTGGTTCTGTTGCCAAGCTTGACAGTTTAACTGTTCCTCGGGTCAGGGTCATTTTAATTTTCCGTTCAGTCAACTTAGGCAAAATGAATTGAAATTCAGTTCACAACTTAGTCCCCATGGAGCATTATATTATGATCCCAGCCCTCATGTTCCTGTTGCTCTGAGTTTGGTTATTCTTGTCTGCCTTGTCCTTGTTGAGTTTGACTCTCTCTGTCTGTCACACTCAGGGCTCCTTCGGTGCTCTGCAGAAGATCTGCGAGGATTCTTCCGAGCTCCTGGACAGCGACGCGCTCAACCGCCCCCTCAACATCATGATCCCCAAATTCCTGCAGTTCTTCAAGCACTGCAGCCCCAAGATAAGGTGTGTGAGGAGCCACCAGTGACCCCGTCTCTGTCTCCCCCACCCCTCCCACCTGTCGTCTACCTGGTTGAGCTGCACCAGTCCAGCCATACAGTTTATTTAGTCATTTGAATTATGTCGATGTGACGGCGTCGCCAAGTACAAATCTTTGTTATTGATCCAACAATGGGTCATCCATACTTTGTATAATTCTGGAAGCTAGCACTTGCACACAACTTCCATTTTCAGGCACCATTGTGTTGCCTTTTATGAAATGGAGTGACTTCATTTTTAGTGTAGCTGGTTCTCAGTAAATAGGCATTGGCCCTCATATTACCATAACCTATGCTTGTTGTATAGATAATGCATTAAGCCAGAGGTTTTCTGTCCTAGTACCCAATCCTTTAACTACTGACTCACTCTTTCCTCGCTGTCTCCCTCTCTAGGTCTCATGCCGTTGCCTGTGTGAACCAGTTCATCATCGGTAGAGCGCAGGCCCTGATGGACAACATTGACCCCTTCATCGAGGTGAGCGTCGAGCGCGGCTGTTGGCGTCGAGCGCGGCTGTTGCCGTCACGGTGTCGGGGGTATTATGCCCAGTGCTGATTGCGTAACCCTGTGCTCCTCTCTCTCCCTCTCAGAGCCTGTTTGCGCTGGCTGCAGACGAGGACTCGGAGGTGAGGAAGAACGTGTGCCGCGCTCTGGTCATGCTGCTGGAGGTTCGGATCGACCGGCTCATCCCTCACATGCACAGCATCATACAGGTGAGACTCCGCCTCCACTTTTCACCCAGCCACTGATCAACCCGCCTTTTATATGCTTTCTCTCTCGCTATCTCTTGCTCTCTCTCTCTGTCTTTGTCTCTGTCTGTCTCTTGCTCTCTCTCTCTCACTATCTCTCCTTTCTCTCTCGTTCTCTGAGACTGAGGTTCATTGTTTATCTGGGTGTGATGACAGAATTAGTCGAGAGAATCAGCTGTGATCTTTCATGTATTCATACTGTCTGACCCACTTTAGACTGGTGAAACTGCTGTGATGTGATAGACGAACGATGTACAGGTCTTTCATAGAAGGCCCTTTATGAACCTGTTGAATATTGGCAGAACCTTTAGCGGTTTGGTCATGTGTGTTTGCTCACTCGTTCACACCCCTGCTGATCGCCCCCCCCCCCCCCCCCCCCCCCCCGTCACTCAGTACATGCTGCAGCGCACGCAGGACCCCGATGAGAACGTGGCTCTGGAGGCCTGCGAGTTCTGGCTCACCCTGGCAGAGCAACCCATCTGCAAAGAGGTTCTGGCAGGACACCTAGTGCAGTGAGTATAGCATCTTTACTCTGGGGCAGTGAGTAGAGCATCTTTACTCTGGGGCAGTGAGTATAGCATCTTTACTGTGTGGGGCAGTGACTATAGCATCTTTACTGTGTGGGGCAGTGAGTATAGCATCTTTACTGTGTGGGGCAGTGACTATAGCATCTTTACTGTGTGGGGCAGTGACTATAGCATCTTTACTGTGTGGGGCAGTGAGTATAGCATCTTTACTGTGGGGCTGTGAGCATAGCATCTTTACTTTGTGGGGCAGTGAGTATAGCATCTTTACTGTGTGGGGTAGTGACTATAGCATCTTTACTGTGTGGGGCAGTGAGTATAGCATCTTTACTGTGTGGGGCAGTGAGCATAGCATCTTTACTTTGTGGGGCAGTGAGTATAGCATCTTTACTGTGTGGGGCAGTGAGTATAGCATCTTTACTGTGTGGGGCAGTGAGTATAGCATCTTTACTGTGTGGGGCAGTGAGTATAGCATCTTTATTGTGGGGGGCAGTGAGTATAACATCTTTATTGTGGGTGGCACAGACTTTGTGGTTATCTCTCAGAATGAAAGTGTAACGTGCTGCTTGCTCTAACTGGAGTCTCTTTCCTCAGGCTTATTCCGATCCTGGTGAATGGTATGAAGTACTCTGAGATAGACATCATCTTGCTCAAGGTGAGCCTCCCGCAATGCCGTCTGTTCTTCAGTCGTCCTATAGGGAATGAATGATTATCTTTATAATTCCAGAAAGTGTATGGGAATAATCTTGGTTTTGGGGTTTTTGTTTTTTTTAAATGCATGCAGTAACGGACATCTGTCTTGGTGACCTCATATTTGTCATTCTGTTGGAGTTGTTGTATTGGTGATTCATGTGTCTGAGGTCGCTGAGCTTGGTGAAGATCTCCCTCCCTCTCCTGTCTGGCTTTGTATCTGGGTGTGATGACAGCTTTACTTGTGAGCATCAGCTGTGATGTTTCATGTATTCATACTGTCTGACCCACTCGGTCATACTCACTGGAGATCGGTGTGGGCCGAGCTTCTGTAATGCCACGAGGGCGATGAAATCAGTGATTTAAAAAAAAATAAAAAAATAAAAAATAAAAGGCTCTGATCCAATTTGTGGACTTTTCTGAGAGGAGCCCAGTCTGAGAGTGCGCTTTATGAACCTGTGGGATTTCGGTGCGGTAATGTTGGGCGGGGCCCTACGTGCGCTAACGGTAATGTGGTTTCCAGGGCGACGTGGAGGAGGACGAGGCGGTGCCCGACAGCGAGCAGGACATCAAGCCGCGCTTCCACAAATCTCGCACCGTCACCCTGCAGCACGAGGGCGGGGGGCGGCGAGGAGGGGGAGGACATCGACGAGGACGAAGACGACGATGACGACACGCTGTCCGACTGGAACCTGCGTGAGTGCCTCCGCTCCAGCCTGCTCTCTGTCCGTCCGTCCGTCTGTCTGGTTACTCCTCTGCTTGTCCGTCTGTCCAGCTTCTCATGCTGTCCATCTGTCCGGTTGCTGGACTAGGAACCCTGCTCCATTCTGCGTTTGTGATGTTGATCTGTTCCCCTGTGCAGGCAAGTGCTCGGCTGCGGCCCTGGACGTCCTGGCTAACGTGTTTCGGGACGATCTGCTGCCCCACCTCCTCCCCCTTCTGAAGGGCCTGCTGTTCCACCCAGACTGGGTCATCAAGGAGTCCGGCATCCTGGTGCTGGGAGCCATCGCTGAGGGTAGGTCTGTAGGTCTGTCTGTCTGTCTGTCTGTCTGTGATCCCAGCCCCCAGGCCTTACTCTGTCACTCTGTCCCTCTATCTTTCTGTCCATCCTCTATTCCTCTGTTCCTCTCCCTCCTTCCATTATCCTGTCCCTCTCCTTTTCCCTCCTCTCCCTCTATCCCACCTCTCACTTTTCCCTCTATTTTTCCTCTCTGCTCCCCCCTCTCCCCCTCTCTCTCGATGCCCCTGTCCCCCTCTCTATCCCCCTCCCACCCCCCCCCACCCCCCGTCCGTGCTGATTTACCTCTTTTTCTCCACTCTGCCCTGTTAGTCCCTTCTCTCTCACACACAAACCATCAGAGCTATGCTGTTCAATCTCATAAGGCGGCCGTGTCTCTCAAACCGCTTCCATATACGCTTAAAGCAGTAGCCAGTGAGCCGAAGCACTGAGAGGGACAGCTTCGCGTTATAAACTCTGCTCAGTTCGGACGCTGTACGCGCCCTGCGGCGGTGCAGTCTGCCACAAAGAGCTCTAGTGTTGGTGAAATCCAGGCTGTGACTGTGTTCCTTCATAATTACAGAGTGTTAAGTAATGACTCATTTTACCTCATGACTGACCTAGTTAATAAAGCTGATGGGATACAGGCTAATTGGATTTGGTGTGCTGGGATATTTTATATTGCACAGTGGACTGTACCCACGCAGCCGTTCAGACGAAAGGTCATGCCATGAGTTCAGCTGCCGTGGCTTTGCTGAAAGGACATAATTGTATATACACACGCACGTACCTGATTTGTGTACAATGTGGGGAAAATAATAATTCCAGTAGCCCCATAATATTCTTAAGATTACATGTTTAAGAATAGTTTCCTTAAGTTATTTATAAGGTCTTTCATGAACACCTTTACTTGTGTCCTGGGGCCTGTTCCAGAAAGCAGGATTACTGTGTTAGCTGGATAACTGCACTGAGTAAAACCCAGAACCCTCCAAAATCGGGAACATCAACTGAAGTAAAGTTTGTAGCCCCCCCCCCCCCCCCAGCTCTTATGCAGCCAACTCGGTAATCATGCTTTCTGGAACAGACCCCTGCTCTTAACTCCTGACTGAGTATCAGTGTTCAATTTCATGAGCGGGGACAGTCTCACTGAGTATCAGTGTGCATTAGCGGGGACAGTCTCACTGAGTATCAGTGTGCATTAGCGAGGACAGTCTCACTGAGTATCAGTGTGCATTAGCGAGGACAGTCTGACAGTATCAGTGCGCATTAGCGGGACAGTCTCACTGAGTATCAGTGTGCATTAGCGAGGACAGTGACAGTATCAGTGTGCATTAGCGGGGACAGTCTCACAGAGTATCAGTGTGCATTAGCGGGGACAGTCTCACAGAGTATCAGTGTGCATTAGCGGGGACAGTCTCACAGAGTATCAGTGTGCATTAGCGGGGACAGTCTCACAGAGTATCAGTGTGAATTAGCGGGGACAGTCTCACTGAGTATCAGTGTGCATTAGCGGGGACAGTCTCACTGAGTATCAGTGTGCATTAGCGAGGACAGTGACAGTATCAGTGTGCATTAGCGGGGACAGTCTCACAGAGTATCAGTGTGCATTAGCGGGGACAGTCTCACAGAGTATCAGTGTGCATTAGCGGGGACAGTCTCACAGAGTATCAGTGTGCATTAGCGGGGACAGTCTCACTGAGTATCAGTGTGCATTAGCGGGGACAGTCTCACAGAGTATCAGTGTGCATTAGCGGGGACAGTCTCACTGAGTATCAGTGTGCATTAGCGGGGACAGTCTCACAGAGTATCAGTGTGCATTAGCGGGACAGTCTCACAGAGTATCAGTGTGCATTAGCGAGGACAGTCTCACTGAGTATCAGTGTGCATTAGCGGGACAGTCTCACTGAGTATCAGTGTGCATTAGCGGGGACAGTCTGACAGTATCAGTGTGCATTAGCGGGACAGTGTGTGTTTTCCCGCCGTAATTGCCACGCTAACCCGCCGCTCCCCTCTGCTCTCCCAGGCTGCATGCAGGGCATGGTGCCGTACCTCCCGGAGCTCATGCCCCACCTCATCCAGTGCCTGTGTGATAAGAAGGCTCTGGTGCGCTCCATCGCCTGCTGGACCCTCAGCCGCTACGCGCACTGGGTGGTGAGCCAGCCGCCCGACTCCCACCTCAAGCCCCTGATGACCGAGCTGCTCAAACGCATCCTGGACGGGAACAAGAGGGTGCAGGAGGCGGCCTGCAGGTACATCCGTCCGTCTGTCTGTCGCTGTGTGTGTGTCTATCTGTCTGTCTGTCTGTCTGTCCATCCATCTGAGGGTGTCTGGCTCTCTTTGTGGGGGTCTTTGTGAGTCTGTATGTGCGCTCACTCAATCAATCACCTGAAGCTGCAGCCTTATCCTTATAAGCAGAACTGCCCTCCTCATTCCTAAGAAATCTCCCTTCATCTTTGGGACTCCGGAGTGTAATGCCTCCCTTGATTCACTCTTTCCTTCACCTCCCCCTTTCCCTCCCTCCCTCCATCCCTCCCTCTCTCCTCAGTGCGTTTGCCACCCTGGAGGAGGAGGCGTGCACGGAGCTGGTGCCGTACCTAAGCTTCATCCTGGACACGCTGGTGTTCGCCTTCGGGAAGTACCAGCACAAGAACCTGCTCATCCTGTACGACGCCATCGGCACGCTGGCCGACTCCGTGGGACACCACCTCAACAGCCGGTCAGTCCCACCGCGGCATGCGGGGACACTTGCGGAGCAGACTAGCCGGGACACATTGGCCATGACCAAATATGATCCCTGTCCCCTGTCCCCTGTCCACTGTCCACTCAGACCCCTGTTTACTAAGTGCCCTTTCCCCTCACCTTGCAAGCAGTGTGCGAAAGGCATCCTACCTCTTTCCAAACTAGTGACAAAGTAGTATGTCCTGCTCTTGTACCATAGACATGCATATACGTCTCGTACTACAAGTTGTAGTGTTTACTTCCGGTTTACATCCTGAAATTGTCGGATGAGTGTGCTCCTGAATCCCCTCAACAAAAACCCGTAAATAAGGGTTTCAGGGGATTTTAAATGGGGATCTCCCATTTGTCGCCCACTCAAAAGCTTTTTGACGAAGTTAACTCAATTTTGACGAAGTTAACTCAAAATGTGCCCCCCCTCAAAGGGGTGAAGGGATCGTATTCGGTCTCGGCCATTCCAGCCTGTTACAGTGGTTCACATCACGCAGCTGAAAAGCAGAATACATTTACATTTACCCCTGCTCTTATCCAAAGCCACTTGCATACGTATGCAAATGATGCCCAAATGAAGCCGTTTATTTTCCTAGCAGTCACTCACACTGACACACTTCATTCCACTCGGTATTCAGGCCATATTAGGAGTCCAGTTCTCTACCCAGTGCACCCCCCGGTCTCATGCTGCTGAATCTGTGCTGGCTAATTGTGTTCACTCGTGGCTGTGACACTGTGTACCATTTTCACTAATGTCTACTGGCGTGTCATGTCGATTGTTGACAGAGAAACGCTGGTTCGATGGTAGTGTTTAGTAAGCCTTGATCCCTGTCTTCTATGTTTGAAGCATGAAGTTAATAGTTAGAATTGTTTTTAAGTCGTTCTGTTCAGGAAGCCCTTGTTATGTATAGGTACTGTTCCCATGTACCAGTCAAACTTGACCGTTTCGCTCCCCTACCTTCAGGAATACATCCAGAAGCTCATGCCCCCCCTCATTCAGAAATGGAACGAGCTAAAGGACGAGGACAAGGACCTGTTCCCCCTTCTGGAGGTGAGGCCTCTGCACTCCCTCCCCCTTCTGTCTCCCATTTCCTGGGAGCGCAAGCTTTCATCTCCCGAGTGCTGCTTTTTCACCCTCCTCTCTGTGGCCCCTAGTGCCTGTCGTCGGTGGCCACAGCCCTGCAGAGCGGCTTCCTGCCGTACTGTGAGCCGGGTGTACCAGCGCTGTGTCACCCTGGTGCAGAAGACCCTCGCCCAGGCCATGGTGAGCTGCCGCCGCCCCCTCCCTTCACCTCGCGCTCTCCGCCCAACGCCGCCACGCTGCCTTAAAGGCACACTGCTGCTAAATTGTTTAAAACCGTTTAAATGAGCTGCTTATTTCTGCTTTGTATGAATATCGTCACTGTCTGTCCCAATCCTGTTTTATGGCTTTATAAACACCAAAAAATGGTCAGAGGGTACTGGTCGTGTGTCAAGTGTCACCGATTTGGCCTGTTGGAATTGATTTTTTTAAATTTGTTTTGCAACATTCCAAGTTGGAATTATTATTATTTTTTTATCAGTTAGCGCATTGACTCCACCCACTATGAGACCCTCAATGGCCCGCTGAGGAACCTAAATGTGTAATCTTTATTTGGGCTGCTGTCGTGGGCACATTTTGACGGCGCTCTTTTCTTGCCCCGCCCCTCCAGATGTACAACCAGCACCCGGACCAGTACGAGGCCCCCGATAAAGACTTCATGATCGTGGCCCTGGATCTGCTGAGCGGCCTGGCCGAGGGCCTGGGGGGCCACGTGGACCAGCTGGTGGCCCGCAGCAACATCATGACCCTGCTGTTCCAGTGCATGCAGGTACGCGGCTGAACGCAGTCATGCTCCGTTACTGCTTCCAGTCTCTAGGTATAGGTGTCATGGACCGTTATTACTATGAGTCCAGGTACAGATGTCTTGGTCCATTATTCCGAATCCTGGTACAGACATAGGTGGTCCATTATTACAATGTGACTCCAGGTATGGACATCATGTCTGTTGGTATAATGGTATAATGAGTTTCCACATACTGTAATGCAACAGTCAAAAAATAGTGAGGGGCCCTTTGTACATTTAACTGCATTAAAGTATTAAATAAAGCATCTGTGTGGCTTTGTGCCGCCCCTGTGGTGTCGGAGCTCATGTTGAGTGCAGTGTTCCGGACTGTTCTCTGCAGGACACCATGCCGGAGGTGAGGCAAAGCTCCTTCGCGCTGCTGGGAGACCTGACCAAGGCCTGCTTCCCCTCACGTCAAGCCCTGCATCGGTGAGTTCTGCAACAATCCCCGTAAACCGCACCGGCCTTCCCCGATGAGCTTAACAAAATCTCAAGCGTTAAACACAAAATCTCACGAGGGTGGTGAATTATGTACTGGGCAGTTTTAATAGCGCAGTTGTGTTGAGTTAAGCAGCGATTGGGCTCGTAACCGGAGAAAAGGCCATGTCAGGTTTTGAGGTGTTCCCGAGGGTGCCTTAACCCTTTCGCATGGAAGTTCCCGATTCCAGGCATTGGCCCTCCAGCGGTTTTTTTTTCTTTTTTCTTTTCTTGAGGGTGCTTTAAGGCCATCTAAGCTGAGTTCACGGTTTCTTTTCCATCTCGTCTCCAGCGGAGTTTATGCCAATCCTGGGCACCAACCTGAACCCAGAGTTCATCTCTGTGTGTAACAACGCCACCTGGGCCATCGGAGAGATCTCCATGCAGATGGGTGAGTGACGGACCGGCGGGGTGATGTGTGTCTTACCGTCATCAAAGCAGTCTCTTCCCTGTGCACGCACGCCCACGCAGTCATAAGTAGATCTGCAGTCTTACTGAATGAGCCTCAAACAATCCAGAACAATCAGAATATCTGCCTCAGTTGAATGTATGATCCTTTTTCAAATGGTGGTTATTTATTTATATCCTTTATTTTTACAGGTAGTCTCATTGAGATCAAGATCTCTTTTACAAGAGAGACCAGCGAAAAAATTAAAAACATGTATAAAACTTTAAAGAGACAACTACAATTCAGCCACGTTAACATTCCGCATTAAAAGAGCATACAGGAATATATCAAAGGAGATCAGTACATACGACATTAAGAAAATCCATGTATAAAAATTTTCTAAAGGAATGAGATTCTAGTAATTTACACGTCAGCACTTTCATATAAAACGGGGCACAGTTGTTGGAGAGGCAGTGGTATGTTGTGTGGTGAAGTCTCGCAACTTTCCCCTAAGGCAACGCTATGTCCACTGTTATAGAGTATGTGTGTTGAATTCACGCTTGCGTGTGAGAGCATTTGGGGTAGTGTGTGTGTGTGTGTGTCTGTGTGGGTGGATGTGAGTGAGTGACAGACAGGGTTGAGTGTTCAGAGCAGCGACCGCAAGTGAGAGAAGGCGTTGAATGTTCAGGGAAGTGACCGTGTGCAATGTCTCAACAGGAAAGTGTGTGAGGAAGGACGGAGGCGATTGTGCAGGTGAGCTAGGGAGCAAGGGTAGGGCACGCAGCCAATCAGCTTCTCAGCACAGTCAGGATACAGAACAGTGCCAGGGGATGTCCTGTTCGGTTATGATGATGATGATGATGATGATGATGATGATAGTAGCTGTTCCTCACTGTGGATGCCTTGCAGGAGCGGAGATGCAGCCCTACGTGGGGCTGGTCCTCAGCAACCTGGTGGAGATCATCAACCGCCCAAACACGCCCAAGACCCTCCTGGAAAACACAGGTACACTCATGTTTGAAAAGACCCATCATTTAGGTGCAGCCAATGACAGAGGGGCATCGCTTGGTTGTGTAGTTCTGGTTCTATGTACCCCCCCCCCCCCCCCCCCCTTACAGCACATGTGATGAATTCAAAAACAGACATTCGAAATCTGAATTTACAGCTGTGGATGTTTGGAAGGTTCTGACAGTGTTGGTCGAAGTCCCTTGAGTAGACCTTGTCAAAATCGCAACGCATTACACTTAAGACATTCACCTCGTTAGTTGATGCTGTCTTTTGACTAACCGGTATCTCCCCCTCTCTCCCCGACGCAGCCATTACGATTGGACGGCTGGGCTACGTGTGCCCTCAGGAGGTGGCCCCCATGTTGCCGCAGTTTATCCGTCCCTGGTGGGTCTCCGTCGCCACTGCCATCTCCTCCAGTCCCGCTAACTTAGCATAACATAAATTAATGACGAGAACAGGCCATTCAGCCGAACAATGTTCACCATTTTTCCTAGTGCTCACCGGTTACCTACAAACTAGATGTTATCTTGCACTGCATCAACCCTGACGCCGCGTACACACAGCGAGCAACTTGGTTGCTGGGTCGGTCAAGTCTACTAGGCTGGGGGCGGGGCAAGAGCTTCCCGTTGTGTCATCCAAGTCAGCTCGTACAGCTACAAATTTTTGATGAAGAGAAACAACGGCGGTAGCCTACATATAAGAAAGACGTATTTGCGATGCAGCCTATTCTTTATAGTTATGTCATGACACTGATAATTATGTGTTCTCGCTAGCTAGCGATAGGCTATATCCATCTTCGTTGCGAGCTGGCGATCTTTATCTATCTATTATTCGGTTTTACAGTAAATGCTGGGCCAGTTTGGAGTGTAGCTAAGGGCATGTTAGACTGGAAAGCTGACCAACATCATGCTGAACTGTATACAAATAAAGAAGCTATACCGTCTTTCATCATCGAAACCGATTCAAGACCCTTTTATTTCTCGAACGTAATTGCAAGTACCGGCGGTTTTATACATAAATCTATCAATCTATCTAGATAGATTTATGTAGCCTAGCTATAAAACTCAACACGTAGTTTGGGATCAATGTGATATTGGTAAAACAAGCCACATATATCCTTTAAGGTTATGTTATGACGCTGATAATTATACAATGATAATATATAAATTATTCACTGTTACCGCTGCTAACCCTATTTCGCCTTGCTTAGTTTGATAGGCAATATTAGGCTACGTAGCTAGCTAGGTTACGGAACAATTATTCACGAAATGGTTATGTGTCGGTTGGAGAAATATGAAGCGCGGAATTCTGATTGGCTGTTACGGCCGATGTCGGCCAAAAAGTTAAACTGGGCAACATTTATCGGCCGATTTTGGTCGCTCAGTTTTCTAGTTGCTCAGGTCGCTGAACATCGCTCAGCTTCATAGAGAATGAATGGACTTCCGGCAACTGGGCGACCGAAGTTGCTCGCTGTGTGTACGCGGCGTGAGGGTTCCCCCGGAGTTCCTGCCTGTACTACATGACTTGGCAAGCTGTTCCACACAGAGACTACTCTGTGAAGAAATACTTCCTGGTGTTTGTGTAATTTACCTTTTGCCAATTTCCATCTATGCCCCCCTCGTTCTACTGACAGAACTCAACCTGAAGAATCTCTTTTGTTATTCACTTTAATCCCTTTTATGAATTTAAAGTGATGAATTTAAAAGCAAATGCCCCCCTAAGTCTTCTTTTACTAAGTATAAAGTAACTTTTATCTTTCATACCAGGAGCCAATTTAGTTTTTTTCAGAGCCTCTATATCTTTATTGTGCTTGAATGATAGTGTCCCAGGAGCCTCAGCCTTGGAGATCTGCCATGCCATAAAGTTGCCACAGTTTCCCTTCTCCCAAGTTTGTCTGAGTCCCTGGAGATGTTTTTTCCTCCTGGTGGTGTATATCAACCAGTCACTCTGACTTAATGTTCTAGACCGTGGTATACACCACTGCTTGTTCATCTTTGTATTGGAACAGAGTAAAATGTTTTGGTAAGGATGTGCATTAAATCTTTGGCTGTAGTTCAGATTATGTAGATGAGTGCACTAATTAAGAATTGAAGTTGATATGAGAACAGATTGGCCTTCCTTGTGCATCCCTGATGTAAAAGTGAATTTTATGAATTTAAAAAAAATGTACTTCCTCTTGCAGGTGTACGTCGTTGCGTAATATCCGGGACAACGAGGAGAAGGACTCTGCCTTCCGCGGAATCTGCATGATGATCGGGGTCAATCCCGGAGGAGTGGTGCAGGTGAGAACGGAGCTTAGGTCAAAGGTCATGGAATGCGAGTTTATAAATTGGATTTTGCCTGGTAGTATTTTGTCCAATTGACTTCCTCTTAAATGTAAATAAGTAGGAACACAAGTTGTGTTTTAAGTTTCTCATCTGGTGAAGTGGTGATTACGTGGGGGGTCCCAAGTGATCGGGGGGGAAGAGAGTCTGTATGTGTTGGGGATCCTGGGGTTACTGTGCTGTCAGACTTAATCCGTCTGTCTGTAGGACTTCATCTTCTTCTGCGATGCTGTGGCCTCCTGGGTGACCCCTAAAGATGACCTGAGAGACATGTTCTACAAGGTAAGCGCTGGCACACTACTACAGCAAACCCTACAGCAACTCACAGCACTACAGTAGGCTTTAATGCAGGGCTGTCAACCTACAGTCCTGGAGGGGCCGCCATCTCTGCAGTTTTTTTAGAATGTCCTTTCAATAAGTGGCCATTTTAAGCCTTGGAAACCAGGTGTGCCGTCTCTTTAGCTAATCAATGACTTAAATTAAGCACTTAAGTGCAGGAATGCATCAAAAACCAGCAAACAGTGTCCCTCCAGGATTTGAGTTTGAGATCCCCCGCTTTAATGGGAAGCGTTTAATCTTCTGATCATTGTTAATTTTAGTTTAATACTGTGGGGGGGGGGGGGAAAAGGGGAGGGGAGGGTCCACACTAGAAGCTCTGTGCTCCGCACCAATGATGGCCTTTCTCGTTCCAAAATCTGAAGGTTCCTTGTGGATGTTTTAGGGTCTGGGGTGGCTGTTGTAATTACGAAGCCGATGTAAAAACAAAACTGTTATTCTGGCCCTGTGTCCCTGAATTATATTTGGAATACAAGCATTGTGATTCCGAAGCACTTAAATGCATTATGTGGTATTAACCCTGTAGAGATGTAGTGCATAGTGGGATATGAGGTCTGTAGAGCTGAAGTGCATTGTGGGATATGTGCCTTTGAGCCAAAGTGCTGTATGGTAAACAAGCTCTGTAGTGTTGCAGTGTATATTATGTGATATGACCTCTCTACAGTTTAACCACCCCATGGGATATAAGCACAGTAGAGCTGCAATGCATTATGGACTGAGCTGTGTACAGTTGAAGTGCATTATGGGACGTAGAGTTGACGTAAGCCGTGTCGTTGCAGATCCTGCACGGCTTCAAGGATCAGGTCGGAGAGGATAACTGGCAGCAGTTCTCGGAGCAGTTCCCTCCCTTGCTGAAGGAGAGGCTGTCTGCCTGTTACGGCGTGTAGTCTGCCCACCGCCATTACCCCTGAAGGGGCACCGCATCAGGTACCACGCACTCTCACCCTCTCCGTCCTCGGACCAGAGCCTTTCTTCCGTGCTTTCATTGATAAACGTCCTCCCCTTTGTGTTTTATTTATTAGCTTTTGGGGCGAGACCGCGTTCTCTGGGCTGACTCTCTCCCTCTGTTTTCAGGTGTACCTGTGGGAGGGTTACTGGGAAACTCATCCAGCTCTGTGTAATTGCACTGCCCTGATGGTGGGGGAGAGGGATGCCACTGGCCCGCCCCCTCCGGACACCCCACCCCGAGCCCCGTGTGTCTGTGTGGGTGGGTGGGAGGGGGGAAGGGGAGGGAGGGAGGGAGGGGAAAAACCTCTGGATCGACGCCGACTAAATCCGACATGCTCAGAAAACAGGGACATAGAGGGTGGGAGCGGGCGGGTGGGCGGGAGTCGTAGGAAGGTTCGTAGACTTCTCTACTCACGACTAACAAAAACGTGGGGAATCCTTGTCGGGCAGGGAGGGAGGGCGGGAGGGGGGCGGGAGTCGACAACTGCAACAACGATAGAATCTTAAATCCAACCTGGCGCACGACCACAGATTAAAACACCACACACGTTATTATAATAATAATAATAATTAATAATAATTATAGTAGGCGGGCTTACATTTCGGTAGCCGTGCACAGAAAGGCTACCGTCAACCAGGCACATTTGCTTATATATATTGGTAAAGATACAGTGGCGATCTACAGGAGATGCTGTGGGCCAGACTGCTGTAACTCAGTTTAGAATCATACTGAGGTTGACTGTAGGGGGAAAAGCTGGTGCAAATTTTTAAAATCTGTGATTTATAAGATGTAGCTAACGACAGGGGAGGTATAGAAAGTAAATTCTTACTACACAAGCATTCATAGGCTGGAAACGCCTCTAATACTGGGTCTGTTTGTGTACCTTACACAGCGTATATATTTTGCTTTGTGTTTTCGTCTTCCCCTGGTTGCAGAAATTATTTTTTCCCCCATTTTTATTATTTTTTATTTTTTAATTTTTTCCCTGATTTAAAGAACTTAACTGTAGTGGATTTCCCCCACTTACATTTTAAGGAAAATGGGAGTAATGCCTCCCAAGAATTTAGAATTTGAATACAAGTTTGTTTTTCTAGTTAAGGGAATGAAAGGAGTTGAGGTTGCATGGTGATCGTCACATGTTTATTTCAGCGATGCGTTTTATTTGAGAATGTCTGCCATTAATTCCGTCTTTAAATTGACACAATCTGAGGACGCTTATTGTAATAAGGTACCTTATTCTTGATTTCCACCCTCTCCCCTCCCATATGAAATCTGTGACCAACCTGTTTTATTAAATGTCTGTTGGAGTAAGCAATGAATAGTATAGGGTGGGTTTTTTTTTTGTTTTTTAAAAATTAAAATCCATTGATGCCATATTGACAAGCAAGGTTACGTTGATCTTGCAGGAAAAATCACACTGCGACGAGACTAATACTGTAGTAAAAGATCGTTTTGCTGCTACTGCTTTGTGTTTATTTACTATGGACTTTAAGGAAATAAAGAAATAAGACGGCCGTAAAAAATAAAAAGATTTTAAAAATTAACGCCAGGAGCTTTGTGATGTTATGCACTTTCTTTTCATAAGGAATTTAAAATGCACAAGTAATACAACAGTAATCCATTTGCGAAATGGAGTAAGCGTTACTCTCGGCTTGTGACCAAAACGCAAAAAAAAATAAGCAAAAAAAAACACGCTTTATGAAATGCTAATTAAATAGCTAAATTTAAACTGCTTGGTTTTACGGAATGGTGGAGTTAAAATTCTGCTGCAGTTCTTCTGTCGATCTGCAGAAATGGTTGAGACTGTTTTGGAGAGAAGCCAAGGGGTGCTTGGGTGTACGTCACGTGCACGTCCAAGGAAACCCTGAACGTGGGCGTGGCTGACCTGTTCCGAACACTTGAACCCGGGATGCTGTTGGCTTTGTACACAGTAGAAGGGAGGGGCGATGGGTATTTGCCACTGTCGACTTTCTCCCAGGGCTTTTCCAATCAGTCTCGACGAACAGAATACACACAGTCCTTTCCTGTCTTTGCAACTCATGGAAAGTCTTGACTTGTTATAAGAAGAAAGTAGGAGCAGTGCCTGATTAAGGGCTGTAGCAGGTTTGGGGGGGAGGGGGGGGTTCATGACTAGAGTCGTGGCCATGAAGAATGGGCCTGGCGCACAGGTTAATGCAGTAGATCTTAATCTGAGGTATAGGAACATTGCTTATCCCATCCCAACCTAACGTAATCGGGTTTACATTTGTGCAAGAGTCTCTGTCAGTACCTCATCCGTGCGTATTTGTCATATGTATGTGTCTTGAGTTGCGTTAGACTTTTGTCTGCCCTGTTAAACCGATAGCCGTGTGCTTGAGGGTGTTCATCACCGTAAGCGCACGTGTGCAACCTTCATAGACAACAAAAAAAACAGCACAGATCTTCCCCCCCGAGGTGATGTCACAGCCAGGTGACTCAGGATTTCAGGGAGCCAACCCTGTGGAGAAACCTTCAGTCTCGACACACCTGTCACGTTGGTTTCCATGCCATTTTGTACAAGTGGATTATATTTGTGACGATGCCTCTCAAAGTGTAATTAAATTGTGTTTAATCGAAAGCAATGGTTGAAATCTGTTGTTGAAATTTCTTATTACTGTGCTCTGTATAATAAGGTTGGAGGCAGTGGCTGTACGCCTCAGGTGATGGACAGTGTTTGGGGAGGCTTTAATCGATGAAACTGAGCTTCTCTTTAGCAAAGTAAACAGATGCCATGGGTTCTTTAGGCTTTTGCCGAAACGTGAATATAAACTTCCGCTTTTTATATCACTGTGAATCAGATCAGAGGCGTTTAGTGCAGACGGACCCACATTTGGGTTCCTTTTGACGCTTTTTTTTGTAAACCGGCTTCACCAGAATTCCCCTCAGTGTAAGAATCGGTGACTTGGTGTGCGATGTGTCCATAGGTAAACTAATATGCAAGTGTTGGTTGGTGATTTTTCTCCGAAGGGCTGTCTTTCTGGGGGGTGGGGACAGGTATGCACAAACACGAAGTAGACCACAAACATCACAGTGTGACTAGGGGTCCAACATCCCACACAGTGTGTAAAATATTGCAGCAGGTTAACCACCTTGTTATACAAGTGGTAAGTCCATCTTAAAATACAGCCAATTTATTCTCCAGTGTTAAAAAGTGTAATTTCCACATTTTGTTTTGTTTGTTTTGTTTTTTTTTAAGTTCATGAGATTTTTTTACTTTGTTTATTTATTTTTTTAAATATTTTTGTATTTATTTTTGTTCAGGTTTTTTTAATTGTTATTTTTCACATTTTAGTTTTGTGCAGAGATGCGCAAACATTTTTTTGGACTTCAAAAGTTTTTGTTTTTTCCCCCCCCTTTCCATTAATGTTCTTTTTGTTTAAAGAATTAATTTTAATTTTTTTTATTTCGTTGTTTTATAGCGGACCATTTATTTTAGTCAACTGTTAAAAGGGGGTAGGGGCTTGGGGAATTTAGCTTGGTGCATACCTGGGGAATAAGGGACGAATTGTAAGACTTGTAGGACCTTGTTTCAGTCTCAAGTCTGCCGAATGAAATTGATGTATTTTTCTCGACTGTGAGTGCAAGTGGGATGTTAACTTATGTATCAAACTTATCACTTTCTATTTTTTCTTTTGTGAATGGAAAATAAAAAAGGTTTTCTACCAAGCTGGGAACAAATTTACATCTAGTCTGTCTGGATTATTTTACCTGTGTTTTATGTGTTCTTCCACCAACATGAATATTGGCGTAGGTTGTATTAGAGGGATAATGTCACAGACCGGAATGCCACGTTCAAATGAATGAAAACCAGACGCTCATAACCACCCAATAATTATAATTTCATGACACCCATATAAGGCAGTTTTTTTTTTTTTTTTTTTACATTACATCACTAATATAAAAATAATCCCATCATTCGCCCACAGTGCCTATCACTTTCCTTGGCTTTAATATTAGTCTGTGCCCTAGCTTTGAGCAACAAAGCCAGTACACTGGGCGTTCACTACTGCTAAACCATAGGGCCATGGTCTCGGAATGATATACAATATAATGGGTAAATGGAGACCATTTTTCTGGGATGAATGGTTTGAGTAAAATGGAAAAATATTTGATGAGTCCCAAGACTCCTGAACTTGGTGTTGACTATGGGTCAAACACCCCCCAGGAACTGGCTCATGGTCAAAGAGGCCATTTGTCCAGTGCAAGATGCTTAAAGTTGTTGCGACTGGACACTGCACACATCTTTGTTCAGGACTCCATTTCCCAAAAGGATCTTGGACAAAGATCATTTTAGGCCATTTATTTTTTATATATTACTTTCATATGTTTTTTTTTGTCTTTCTCCCTGTTACGGCTGCCTGCCTTACCCCTGCTGTGCGGTCTTGTTTTCCCCTCCTCCAGAGGTAATTGACTGATTGGAGTCACCTGGCCCACGCCTTTAAAAGACTGGTTTGCCCAGCAATCAGGAGTTGCTGTTCTTTTTGTTCCTGTGCTTCCGAGTGAGACGGTTTTTTCTCTCCTTCACGGTCTACGACCACAGTTAGTTGGACAGTGGTTTTTCCGTATTTGCTTCATCTACTGACCTGTTTCCTTTGCTACACATATCTACATTCACAGACGCATATATACATATACATGCCTGCATTCACGCACCCATACGCTCCCTATCCCTTTTCCCCCCTGGTGTAATAAATGTATTTTCTTCACTTGCAACTCAACGTCTCTGTGCCTTTTATGTTGCGGTCATTCAGGGAGTGGCCGTAACACTCCCTCTTATTTTTCTAAAATATTTTTTATGTAATGTCGGTAAAAAAAATTCATTTTACTCACGAAATTAATAAAGCACAAACGCATAACGCTCTGAAATGATCTTAACACCAAGATGCTTTTGGGAAATGGGGCCCAGGTCTCTAGTCCTCCTACTCTTCACCCTGACCAGATCTGATAACCATCATCTGAAATGGGGGCGGGGGGGGGGGGAATCTACAGGTGTAATCTTCCCTCCCAGGATGGCTGACTGAATGAAGGGCAGGGCATTGGTTGGAATTGGCGTGATCAATTGGCAATAATGTACCAGTTGGCTCAACTCTTGCATTTACACTGATTTCAGATGGGCTGCTTGTACAGTAGGAAAAATTAATTATGTATTATGTTTTGTATTTGTGTTGGATCTCATAAGTTCCTCGAGTCCATGTTATGGTCAGACCAAAAAAAACAGCGTTACAGGCGAGCTCAGTGCACCCCGGTAATACTTCTGTAAGACCAACTTGGATCTTTTGAACATTTCAGTCACCAGTTGTATCTTATTAGCCTACTACCTTACTACTATATGAAATTGACTTTTTGCGTTGGCAAAAAAGAAGTGGTGACAAATGACTTTATTCTAATTGAAAATTCTACTTCCATCTGCACATATAAATACAATATTTCTATTTAGTTAAAACGTTATCTCGCACTACCAGTTGACCACTCATTTGAGCCATAGGATAGAGTAAAAAAATATTTGATTTGATCGACCAGGAGCAGATTGATGACGCACAATTGTGCGCGCCGGAGAAATTATATTCGAAAAGCAACTGTAAATGGGCGGATTGTAAGATCACAATGCTGGATACGAGCAGTATGGCAAGACGCTTCATTTAAAATAAATGCACTTAATAAGTTTATAATGTAAAAGGTCTGGCTAACATAATTTATAATTAAAACAACGATCTGTTGTAATTGTTGTGATCCTACTAAAGAAAGGAACCAACTTGATTAGTTAGAAAGCATAATGTTAGCTGTCACTGTTTACTTGCTCGTTCAATGAAGGTATGATTAATGTTAGCTTGCTACGTTTTCACTGTTGAATTAATTCGCGTCGCAGCAACGATACCAGTATTTTCGTAATGCAATATCAATAATAAGGAAGGCATTTTCAGGTATGTTTGTTTGACTTGAATACGTTACGTGGGTGGCTTGCTGTGACATCATTTTGGTGTGGCTGACAAGTAAAGCCAGTGTCCGTTTATCGTTACCTTTTCAACAATGCCTATTGTAGATCGTGTTCAGATGTGGAAACGTTATGATGCGGGCAGTTTCCAAGAAAGTGTAGGTTTATAAACTGGCCATAAACTGTACCGTGATTTAAGTGTTAGTAACATAACGTGTGCACCGAACTGCATCAGCCATCGCGTGACTTTGCATTCAAAAGACAAAACGACACGAATTGTAGCGGTGTGCGTCTAATTTCTGGCGATCTCTCCAGCCCGCTGTCTGGTAGGTGCCTGGATGATGGAGACTTGGGGTCGCCTGGAGGAAGAGGAAGCGGAGGCAGAGCTCAGTGAGCTGAAAGCGAAGAGCGGGGTGGGAAGAGCAGGGCGACTCCCCTCGCTGAATTTGCCGGACCAACAGGGGTCAGCTCTTTGCCGTCTCCCTCCTCCTCCTCCCTTCTGTCACCTCTCTCTTTCTTCATTTCTTCAGTCGTTCATTTATTTATTCACTAGTTTTACTTTACTTTCCGAGCAGATTACATATTTCAGGGGACATAGACCAGAGCCTTGATTTAACTTTTTTTTTTAACTTCAGTCTTTCACCTCTTTGATTCCCAACTCCTGTAATCTCCGGCTTTCTGTATTGTCTCTTCCTGTCAGCGCCTCGTTGGGAAGTAACTTGTGCCTTCCTTGTGTTCCGTTCCAGGCCCCCCCTCCATCAAGCGCGGGCAACCCCGGAAACAAGCCCCTCCCCCTCCAATGAAGGAACAGGGCTACTGTCGTTGCCGTGGGAGATGGTGGCCCGCATCGCCTCCCACCTCCCAGCACAGTGTGTCATCACGGTCCTTCCGCAGGTGAGGGCACAGGTGTGACCGTGGAGGTGGCCGCCGGTCCTAGCAGCGGAGCGGTCGCAAAAGGGCGGTTGGGTTTTTAGCGAAAATCACCTGGGAGGAGCTCCTAACCCCCATCTCTGTCTGTCTGTCTGTCTCTCTATCCCATTCCTCCGTCACCCTCCCTTCATCCGTCTGTCACCCTCTCTTCATCCCTCTCTTTTCCTTCTGAAATGTTTCCTTGTTTTTGAACATCCTTTCACACTGGAGGGTGAAGTGCTCCTCTTCTGTCTACCCCTCTTGTCTTTCGTTGATGTTGACCATATTTTGGCGATTCAGTGCGATTCTGTTGCTAGGGTTTGGTCGCTCAAAACCTCACCCTAGCAACTGATATTCATTGTATGTCCTCATTGTATCGCTACCATCATTCATTCTTTTTGGTTTTCTTAGCAGATTGGGAAGTCCACCCTCCTGTTATAATTAAAACTAAAAAATGAATCCAGGGGAAAGCAGAGAGGGTTACAGATCGATGGGATCACAGAACAGAAAGTTCCTTGGCAGGGAATCAAGCCATGTGGAGGGGGGGGGGGCTTGGTTCATATGTGGGTTGAGAGTCAGGAGTGTGGTTCTTCCCTCCCGTCTTCCACATCCAGTATGTTGACCTGGTTTATAATGTGGTTGATTTAGTTGTGAAGTAGAACTTCCCTGAAGCTGGTTTGACTCGGTGTGTGCAAACATTTTGATGTGATCTGGCCACAAGCGGCTGACTGACCATCTCTTTCTCTCTCTCTCTTTCTCACTCTCACTTTCTCTCTCTCCCTCCCTCTCTCTCCATCTCTCCCTCCCCCCGCAGGTTTGTCGAGCGCTGGGGGGCGTCGGTGAGGACAGCACCGCCTGGCAGCTCCGAGCTCGCAGGCTGACCGGCCCCGGGGCCTCCTTTCCCATGGGGCCGCGGGAGAGCTTTGACTGGCCCACCGCCTGCCTGGAGATGGAGCAGCTCATCACCTGCTGGGCGGGGCTGGGCGAGAGGGACAGGCCTGAGGGTGACAGAGTGGCGGGGTTACAGGAGTCAGGAGAGGCTGCGGTGGACAGGGAGAGGGGTCAACAGGGAGGCAGGGCGGAGGCGGGGGGGGGCAGGGGCGGGTCACAGAGGAGAGGCGGAACGAGCCAATGCCGGCGGAGGAGAGGGGAGAGAGAGACAGGAGAGAGGGATTTGGCAAGCACGAAGGCAGAACGGAGGAGGGAGCGGCCGAGGGGGAAGTAGCGGCGGGAGAGAGGGAGGGGGATCTCTCCGAGCCGTACGCGGCCCTCCAGCGGTTCTCCCTGCCGTCTGGCCACATCGCCGAGGTCAACACCGTGCTCCTGGTGGGGGGGGAGGGGGCGCTGTGTGCCTCGGGGTCCCGCGACAGAAACGTGAACCTGTGGGACCTGCAGGGGGGGCCGCGGGGGACGCTGCTGCGCACGCTGGGGGGGCGGGGCCTGTTCAGCACGCACCGCGGCTGGGTGTGGTGCCTGGCCGCCCGCGGGCCCCTGCTCTGCTCGGGCTCCTTCGATAGCACAATCAGGCTGTGGGACCTGGGGGCCGGGGGCGCCGAGCAGGGGCTCATCCAGGGGCGCGCTGCTGTGCTCTGCCTGTCCTGCCAGAGCGACGCCCTGCTGGCCGGCTCCTACGACAAGAAGGTCAGCATCTACGACACCAGAGGTCAGTCCCCAGCCCGCGTCCCACCCACCCCTAACGCTATTGGGTGTTTCAGCTGTCAGTCACTGAGATTACTCTCTGGAGGCAGTCACTATTGGTGGATGGCAGGGGTTGGGCAGCGATTTTTACCCATCATCCCCCGAACATACAGATCCTACTGCACCTCTAGTGCATGAATATGTTTCAGTGTAGTGGACAGTCCCCATGTTCTGGTGGTTCCCAGACAGGCTTTCCCTCGTTCAGGCCCCCTCCCCATGCACTCTTAACTGGGTCTGCTCGTCTGTGCAGGAGGCTCTATTTGGGGATGTGGCTGGTGTTTTTTTTTTTGTCATGGCGATGCTAAGGTACAGTTTGTGATGCCGTGTTCCTGTTCTTCGCAGCGGCAGATCCCCTGGTGAAGAGCCTGCGACTCCATGGCAACGCGGTGCTGTGCCTGGCGGCGGACGAGCAGTACATCCTCTCCGGGAGTAAGGACCGCACCCTGGCCGTGTTCGACCGGCGCGCGGGGAAAACGCTGCAGAAGCTGCCGGTATGGCGTCACCGCAGTGAGAGCGCACGCACATACACGCACACACACACACACACACACACTTTCTCACACACACACACACACACACACACACACACACTTTCTCACACACACACACACGCACACACGCACACACACACCACGAAAAGCCAGGAGGAAATATTGGTTACGTACACCCTGCCAGTTTTCGAGAGTGACTACCGTATTAACTGATGAGAGTGAACACGGTAGTCACTCCCTGTGCAATGTACATACTACATTGGAGTGGATTCAGTATTTACTGTATTTGCTGAACTAGGGGCGGCAGTGTAGTATAATGGTTAAGGAACTGGCCTTGTAACCGAAAGGTTGCAGGTTCGATTCCCAGGTAGGACACTGCCCTTGTACCCTTGAGCAAGGTACTTAACCTGAATTGCTTCAGTATATATCCAGCTGTATAAATGGATAATATTTAAGCAATGCTTAAAAAAAAAAAGGTCACTCTGGATAAGAGCGTCTGCTTAATGCCTGTAATCTAATCTAATTTACGTTTGTACAAGTAACAGAAGTCACTCTCCTCTCCTGTAAATGCCTGTAACCATAGCAACGTTTACTTTTGTCAATCGGTTCATAAACAATTTGCAGTTTTTTGACAGCTCCAGTAGCCAGAGGCGTGAGTTTGTCCGACAAATTATTGCAATGCGAATTTGTGCTATGCCTGTGTAGCCTTCACGCAACATATAGGCTAGCCCAGTTTCTATTGCCAAATGTTCCATCATCGTATTATCACCAGGCCATTTGCCGTTCGTACATTTTTTTATATTATATGCCATGTGTATGTGGAGTTCATTTTTCTGTTTTGTAGCTCCAGAATATGATTAATTGGTCGCATTTTGCAGTCGTTTTCTTTGCAGTGGCAGTAAACTTGTCACCTGATCGCACCAGATCTACGTTTCTGTATGCAGATAAAGATAAAAGCGTCTGCTAAATGACTGTAATCTAATGTAATGTTATGAGCTGTTATAATTAGCTGGCATTATTTGTTCGCTTTATTCCTCTTGTCTCTATCGGGAATTAATAAGGAGGAAGGAGGCAGTGATCAATCAATCAATCAATCAATTTTTATTTAAAGTGCAGAATCACCATGCAGCATAGTCCCAATACACTTTACAAATAATGCAGAAAAGAGATGCATTAAAGAAAAAATAAAATAAAAGAAAGGAAAAGAAATATAATTTAATAACGATCTAAGAGATCAAATTTAAAATGTAATATTTAAAACAAAAAGACGCTATGCAGAGTAGCAGGATAGGCCATGACCTAAAAAGAAAGTGTTCTGAGCCTCAGGGTAGACTCAAAACACTTTCAGCAGCGTAGGAGTGCGCGTAACGTTAGCGCGTACGTCACTTAACAACTAGTTGTCCAGTGCAGTTCTGGTACACACTGCGCAGACCAACCACAGCCGAAGTGAAATTCGGTAGTTAATACCTGGAATTTCAGGTAGCGACTGCGGTCGTAGCATGCGGGTGTCACTGTCTTTTATAATTGGACTGCGTGTGAACTTAACAAAAGCACACCAATGAGGAGTGACAACCTTATTTAGCTGCAGTGCGTACGTAGCAATACTGTAGGTATTGCTAATACTAATATTGGTAATACTGTAGGTATTTCTCTCTCCAAATCCCTCATTTTACTCTCTCTCTCCTCCCTTCTCTCTCCCTCTATCTCTCCCCCCTCTATCTTTCTCCCTCTATCTCCCACAGTTGAGCTCCTACCTGATCTCCATGTCCTACAGTGGGAAGGAGGTTTGGGCCGGAGACAACCGCGGCCTGATTCACACCTTCTCCCTGCGGGACGGCCTCTTCCAGTCCATTTCCCATTTCGACGTGGGACACCACTCGCTGGTCACGGGGATCCACAGCTCGGCCGGGACCCTCTACACCTGTTCCTCTGACCGAACCATCAAGGTACTCCTGACACACCTGGGGCTCTATCTTGGCGATCTTGGCGCTTGGTCTAAGCGCATGGCGATAAGTCCATTTAGGGCGTGTCCAAGTCCACTTTTGCTATTTTAACGGCGTGTTTTTTGTGCGCTAAGCACGGCGCAGCGGATTTCTTGTTGGCGAAACAGACATGCTCGTGCATGTTTAGTGCGATCAAGGAATAGGCTAAATGGAGTATGATCAATATTATTCGGACTAACCATTAGCCTATGAGTTCCCGGTCATTCCCGACAGGGCTGTTATTTTACAAACTATATGCGGTTAAATTTTGTTAAAAGGACCTGCAACAGCTGAGAATAAGCTACCAATGGCTTCAGTCTCACTTTAGAAAAACGCCGAATTAGCCTGCTTGTTCAGCGAATTTCGTTTGATTATGCAATGAAAGTGTCAAACATCAATTCCATGAGACTGTTCTCATGGAGTTCTCGAAGTTCAAGCTTCATCCGGAGTTCATTAGGCTACCTGCATAGTAATATTGATTAATAACATAAATACTGTTATTTTGCCTTAATGATGACACTAAATACAATAAAGCTGTCAGGTTGGCAACCCATATGTTCACGCATATTTCCCCTTGTTTTATAATGTCCTGTTTATGGAAATGTGACAAACCTGTTTTACTCGTAGCGTAATGCTTTAAAACAATCCACTTTCCCAGGAAGACCGTGAAACGTGCGACTTACAGCAGGGGAAACAGAGAACATGCAGCGCACATGCAGAGAATGGCATTAAAATTAATTGTGAATTAATTGTGTAACGTGCTGCAAATTTGTTTTCGTTTCTAATTAGACGCTTAGTTCTCTTTAAAATCGTTTTGTTCAGTTATGGAATAACAGGTGAAATCAGCTGGGTTTTAATAAGATGAGAGTATGGAAACCTGGTCACTGTAATTAAAAAAATATGAAGGACGAAGAATACTAAGGTTCAAATTCAGTTAACATGGTGACATTTATCTCCGTTGTTTAACCGTAGGCTATGGAAAAAACCTTATGCACAGCGAATCCGCTGTAGCTTAGGCTATTTGAAAAACAATAAATGCAAAAACTGGACAAGCCTACATGTAACCTTACACGTACCATCGCACATCGCCTGCATGTTGATGGAGTGGGCTGAAAGCAATTCAGCATTCCCCTTCGCTGAGGGACAGGTAGCTATGTGGTCTTTGACCTATAGACCCTTTTATTATTATGCATTTTTTTATATAGCCTAGCCTACACAATAATAATATTTCACATTGCAATCCTATTTTTAGTCATGCTTGTGTGCGCCCCTGTGTGTAACAGACAGGAGGGTGTATGCGCGTTGTGCACACGCCTATGTAGACGCACTTATATGCACCATTAAAATAACATGTAAACAACTGCGACGTGACTTTAGATCAAGTTTGTGGTGGTTTTACCGCTTTCTACTGGCTCAGGATAACAATACGCCAAAGATAATCCTGGCCACTCCTCATCTTAAGACCAACACGCCCAGTTCACTTGTAATGGGCGCAAGAATACATGGTATTTAAACGACGTGAACGCAAGGCGTTATAATGAACCATGCGCCGGGTGTAAGATAGCAAAGACACTTGCGTTTGGGTTAGCGCCGCTTAGCGCCGGGTGTAAGATAGCAAAGACACTTGCGTTTGGGTTAGCGCCGCTTAGCGCCGGGTGTAAGATAGCAAAGACACTTGCATTTGGGTTAGCGCCGCTTAGCGCCGGGTGTAAGATAGCAAAGACACTTGCGTTTGGGTTAGCGCCGAGTGTAAGATAGAGCCCCTGGTGTGTACTCCCCTCTCTCACACTTGCTCCACGGTTCGCCTGATGCCTCCCTCTCTCTGTACGCTGTTGTTGATGGTTTAATAGTCTTCATTGTTAGGTTAGGCAGCTGTGCAGGCCACTGTCTTTAATTATGCTTTTCTCTGCTTACTCATGTCCCTCTGGCTCTCAACAGGTTCACCTCCCTTGCGCCCCCCCAAGGACTCTCTGCTCACTGCGCCACCAAGCTGGGGTCAACGGGGTATGTCGCTCTCTTTCTCTCTCTCTTTCTTTCTCTCTCTCTCTCTCTCTCTCTCTCTCTTTCTTACACACACACACACACACACACACACACAATGGGCCCTATCTTACACTCGGCGCAAAGCGGCGCTAACCCAAACGCAAGTGTCTTTGCTATCTTACACCCGGCGCTAGGTTCATTATAACACCTAACGCTTACGTCCTTTAACTAGCATGTATTCTTGCGCCCGTTACAAGTGAACTGGGCGTGTTGGTCTTAAGATGAGTGGCCAGGATTATTTTTGGCGTATTGCTATCTTGAGCCAGCAGAAAGCGCTTGCGCTAGAACCACCACTAATCTGGTCTAAAGTCATGTCGCAGTTGTTTACGTTGTTATTTTAACGGCGCATATAAGTGCGTCTACATAGGCGTGTGCACAACGCGCGTACCCTCCTGTCTGTTACACACAGGGGCGCGCACAAGCATGACTAAAATATCTAGATCACAATGTGAAATATTATTATATTTTTTTAATTACAGTGACAAGGTTTCCATACCCTCAGCTTATTAAAACCCCGCTGATTTCACCTGTTATTCCATAACTGAACAAAAGATTTTAAAGAGAACTAAGAGGTTAATTAGAAACGAAATTTGCAGCACGTTACAAAATTAATTTACAATTAATTTTAATGCCATTATCTGCATGTGGGCTTTACATGAGCAGGTCTGTTTCCTCTGCTGTAAATCGCACTTTTTACGGTCTTCCTGGGAAAGATGGATCGTTTTAAAGCATTACGCTACCAGTAAAATAGGTTGGTCGCATTTCCATAAGCAGGACATTATAAAATAAGGGAAAATATGCTGAACCTATGGGTTGCCAACCTGACAGATTTATTATATTTAGTGTCATCATTAAGGCAAAATAACGTTATTTATGTTAGTAATCAAAATTAGAATGCTGGTAGCCTAATGAACTTCGGATGAAGCTTGAATATGAGTTCATTGCATAATCAAACAAAATTCGTTAAACAAGCAGGCTAATTTGGCGTTTTCTAAGGTGAGACGGAAGCAATTGGTCGCTTATTCTCAGCTGTTGCAGGTGCTTTTAACGAAATTTAACCGCATATATTTTGTAAACAGCACTGTCAGGAATTACCGGGAACTCATAATGGTTAGCCCAAATAATATTGATCATAGGCTACTATTGATCCATATAGCCTATTCCTTGATCGCACTAAACACGCACGAGCATGTCTGTTTCGCCATCATAAGCAATCCGCCAAGGTGGAAAAGCAGGCTTTTAAAGGGAATGGGATATAACATTTTGATTGGTTTATTGCATGTCACGCCCAAGACACACCTATAATTAATGAAGAGACTAGGTTTAGCCCAGTTGCACCTTGCGCTGTGCTTAGCGCCCAAAAAACACGCCGTTAAAATAGCAAAAGTGGACTTGGACATGCCCTAAATGGACCAAGCGCCAAGATAGGGCCCAATGTCTGTCTTACTCTCTCACTCCCAGCTCAGCAAAGAAGCTGAATTGCTAGCTGTAGCTCATTGTTGTCTGCCTCTCTCTCTCTGTCTGTCTCTTTCTAAACAGGAGAATCCTAGACCCAGCTGTAGGTCATGCTGTTGTCTCTCTAAAATTCAGTGTGATTTCTTGAGAGGAAATTATTCTGTGAATTTTCCCAAATATGTTCTCTCTCTGCTGTTTCTGTTTCTGGATTTTGAGTTGATTAACAGGATGCCCCAATAAAAGTGAGTCTCTCTCAATTTCTCTCTGTCTCTCTTTTCTCTCTTTCTCTCTCTCTCTCTCTCTCTCTCACATGCACAGCTGAGTGTGGAGGGCGGGGTGCTGGCCGTGGCCTCAGGGGACATGTGTGTGGAGGTGTGGAGACCACAGAGGTGAGGGAAGTAGGCGGGGCCACTGAAGGGATCCCTGGCAGTCATGTGACCACCTGTTCAAACTGGACTTTTTTTAATGAACGAGTAAGCTTTAAAATTATCAACCTCAGAGTTTAAAAAGGAAGAATGCAATGAGAGAATGCTATGTTTATAATCCTGTTAATTTTTTATGTTTTTTATGTTCATTATTGTGTCATTTTTAAAACGCCTGCTGGAATTTTTGCCGTGCGAGCCATTTGAAACACAAACTAAGGATTTGCTGCTGCTGAATGCCGTTTCAACACTATAATCGTATTACAGAGTGCCTGCCTTACTATCACAAGAATGCATGAGAAAATGTGCAAGGGGTTTGGCATTGCAGCGGACTTATACATGTGCAATTACACGTGAGCACCATCTTGGAATTATGCGGGTGCACTTTGCTAAAGAGTGCTCATTGCATCAAAAACCCTGAACCGAAAGACGCACAGAACTTATTGCACTCGCGTATGTAATCGTACAGGTTTGAGTTCCACAGTGTTGTACAATGTGTCAGTGAAGTGTCTGCCATTCCGCTACAAACATTCCAGGTGCGTTGTTAGGAAAGATTATTTCACTCATAATGCACAGAAATGGACTGAACCCAGCTTGTGTGAAATGTCCACAAATAGGACATTGGACGAGTGTGTGTTTTTATTTTTAATTATTGTATTTCACTTGCCTGCTTAAATTTGGAATAAATCAGAAGATTTGTTGTCTGAGAATGAGCCCCATTCGTTAGGGTCTCCAGGTTTTACGTCTGATCCTGCCTATAGTGCTGAAAAATCTAATGGTAAATTCTGGAAATTGTCCACACGCACACACAGAAATCCACGAACATCGTGGCGTTCACTTCACAGAGCCTAGTGTTCTGCTCATTCATGAAGTTGGCTTTTTATCGAATGAAAAAGAGGCAAAGCGCTCCAGTCCAGCATGCAGCGGAGGTGTCTCACACAGGATTCAAAACCTTCTCGCCCACATAATCAGGATTCCATCGTCCATCAAACACACACACATAGGTCATAGTTACAAATGCATGCACACACACACACACACACACACACACACACACACACACAAATACTATAGTTCCAAAAACAGATTTACAACCATAGTCATAGACCATTTATGAAGCACATGTAATACATTATAAAAAGACGGTGTCAGTTATCTTAGCCATGTGAACTCTTAGTCGACCTGCTGACTTTAACTACTGATTATATGTGTGCTGGAAATGAGAAATCCGACTGCAGAATAATGAAACAATAATTTTGTAACCGTTTGTTTATATTGTGTTTGCATTACTTTAATGTAATAAATACAGGTTTTGATTTAACAATATTCTCAGCTTCAGGTTCTTGGTTATGTTAGCTAATATCGTTTAGCACTGCCTCGCTGTTTAACCATGGAGAGTACGCCTTCTCTCTGAAACACAGGGATTCACTTGCATGTGTGACAGGTTGCGATTGTGTGTCTGACTGGAAGGTGCCCAGTTGCCCAGGTTGATGTGAACGGGACCAAGAGGTGAAGTTTATTTGACAGTTATGCACAGGTGTCTAACGCCTGATTAGGTGTCGTCTTATGTTTTCAGAGCCCACTGTTATTTACTGCTGTTGGTATACTGTGCTTTGATGCTCATAAGTTAGTTTTGTACTTGTTTGTATGGTCAAGAGGGCAGTGGACGAGTCTGCGTTTTGTGCACTACTGTCTCTCTTGGGATTTCACTTTCCCCTTCTTGGGAATTACAGCACTTTAATCTCTAATCTTTGCAGTTGTGTTTGAATTGTAAGTCACTCCTGATCTGCTAAATGGCATTAAAGTAAGGTGTCTGTCGAGACCGTCCTGGTGGGTGTGGCTTGAGGGGTGGAGCCATGCTCAGGTGGGTGTGGTTAAAGGTGGGCTGGAGGCAGCTGATGTCTTCGGTCCCCATCGGCGACCCAGCATTGGCCGGTCCTACAGTAGCACGCAGGTCTTCTTGTCCTTAAAGGGGTTGGCGGAGGTGGCAATGCCGGTGAGGAGGGGGTCACTTCGAGCGTGTTCCTGACAGTACTGCACCAGCTGGGCTGCTGCGATGGATATCTGCAGGGGTACAGCCCCCCCCCCACCCCAGCCAAAAAAAATGAGACGTTACATCTAAGGACTCTTACAAGCTTGGGAGAGTCACCAGGTAAACTCTAAAGTAAACTCTGGCGTACCGCAGGGCTCTGTGTTGGGGCCTTTGCTCTTCTCTATCTACATGCTACCTCTTGGCGAAATTTTCCACAGCCACGGTATTAAATTTCACTGTTACGCCGACGATACTCAAGTGTACATACCAATCAGACCTGATGACCGTTCACAACTTACAAACCTGGAATTATGCCTAATCACTGTCACAAATTGGATGTCACAAAACTTCTTGCGACTAAACACCAACAAAACTGAGATGCTAGTTGTTGGCCCAAAAACCCAACTACCTCTTGTTGCAGACCTTACTCTGAACCTTGGGGATTGTGTAATTACCCAGAGTTCTATAGTTAAAAACCTTGGCGTTACTTTCGACTCAGCTCTCTCATTTGACGCACACATTAAGGAAATCACTAAGATATCATTCTTCCATCTTCGCAATATTTCGAAAATCCGCTCCCTGCTAAATACGGCGGATGCTGAAACCTTAATACACGCATTTGTTTCATCAAGACTCGACTATTGCAATGCCGTACTCTCTGGCCTACCCAACTGCAGTATTAAAAAATTACAACTCGTGCAAAATGCTGCCGCCAGAATACTAACCAAATCACATCACTCCAATCCTAATCTCCCTTCACTGGCTCCCAATTCAAGCCAGATCTGACTTTAAGGTGCTTCTGTTAACTTATAAATCATTACATGGGCTTGCACCATCATATCTATCCGACCTCATCATCCCTTATATTCCCCCTCGTGCCCTCCGATCGCTTACTCTTCAGCAGGCAGTAGAGCGTTCTCCTACCGAGCTCCCCTATCTCTGGAACCAGCTACCTCCTACAGTCAGGGAAGCTAATTCTGTTGCAATTTTCAAATCTAGACTCAAAACCTACTTATTCTCACAATCATGACCTACCTTAGCACCACTGGCTTGGGTTCGATAATCTTTCTCTTACCAATCTGATGTCTGTATGAGTGTGTCTGTGCCCAAACATGTCTGGGTTTTGTGCTGTTTCTGCACTGCTCTGTGTGTGTTTGCGAGGCTGTAGAATAGCTAGATTGTTTGTCTTGCTAAACTCTGCTTTTGTCTACCTTGCCTTGTCTACCTTTTTCTGTGTTCATCTTGTGATTTTATTTTTTATTTTATTTTATTTTTATTTTTATTTTAATTTTTTAAAAATTCTTTACAACCTATTGTAATGTTTATTGTCTCTCCATGATTCTTTTAATACTGTTTTTTTGCTGTAAAGTGTATTGAGACACCCTGGTGTGATTTTGCACTTTAAATAAACTTTGATTAAACCAGGGCATGAAATTAATTTTTCACCCACTGGCCAGAGTGGCTTGTGGATTCTAAAAATTACCAGCCATTATCAACATTTTACCAGCCACATAACCTTTTACAATATAACACAACCTGGTTGGTTAACTGCTAAACTGGCTGCTAGCGTAGAAATCTTAACAGCCAAAATGAAGATTTTTACCAGGATTTGGCTGGTGTTAATTTCACACCCTGAGAGTCACACTGAGCAGGCCAGTTACACATTATTCAAGTCTAGATTCCAGTGTCCATTGTAAAAGCGGTAAGATTCTGTCAAGTCCATTCTTAATAAATATATACTGAGTATATATATTGAGTAAATATATTCAAAGTGTTCAGAGAAATGGAAGATAACGCCAGGGTGACTTTGGAGTTTCAAAGGGTCTGCATGCAACACTGACATTGTTCATTTCATTGGAGGTCTTAGATGAGTCATTGGTGCAATTAAATCGCCACAAACAAGTAATTTTTTTCTCCATTTAACAACACAACATTTGGTATTTTTAACCAACGTTTTTTTTTTTACTTGTTAAGTTGTGAGGCATTTACAACAAATGTGTTTGTAACAACTGCGACTTAAGGATGGTACTAAACCAACCCAGGGAGTTATTAGCCTATACAAGGCATTGGCATTGAAAAAAACTGGTCAGATGATTTCTAATTACTTAAGAAAATGAAGCTACAATATATGATTTTATTACAGGAAACTCCATAAGCAACAGGTCTCAATTTAGTACATATTGAATTTTTGAGTTTTTTTCTGTTATTTCTCAGTCAGCATTCCCATGCAGTCAGGGGAAGCCCATTGTATCTAATTGCACCACATTTAGCCTGATCGCCAGGCCCAGTCTAAGCTGGGCGAAGCAAACCAAACCCCACACTGACCTTGATCCTCTCCATGCCGGCCTCCACCCTCAGCTGCTCCACCACCCTCCGTGCCTGCAGCACGCTGTTGCTGCTGCATCCTGTACCAGACATCACTCCCAATGCTCCGTCCAATAACAGTGTCCCAGGAGACGGGCGTCTTCAGCCTGTGCATGAAAAAGAACAAAAGAGGACACAAAATGGTTCTTTTAGCATCTCCAGCCAATAATTTCCTCCTTTTTAGTATAAAAAAAAAAAAGGTTTGTCAAAATGTCCGTGTACCAGAGAGCAGGGTGGATTAATGTTCCATTCTGATCTTCACTTTGTAAAAGAAGGAAAAATATATACCCTCTTAATATCTGAATCTCCTTGTTTTTTTTTTCCAGACACAAAAAAGGCAGAAAACAAGAATGGTGTTTTGAGAGAAGGTAATCTGTTGTTGGTTGTGTCTCTCCCTTTTAACCTTTCCCCTCCCCCTTTTGCAGGTGCTGAAGTCACTTCAAAGGTCCTGTGATGTTTTGGGGGTAGTGATGGAGGTAGGGGTGGGGGTGCAGTTTAAAGGTGGCACCAGTGGTCCAGGAAATGTCACAGTAGCATAATGTGTGTCCACCTGTCATCGCCAGCAACATAAATATCAGGCGGGACTGGCAGATCACAGCCTTCTGACCCCCACTGGAGGGAATTCTTTCATCTTTAATATTCTACTGAAGTACAAAGAGTTTGACCCCTCACTCTCAAAGAAGCCATGCTATAGGTCCCCATGTCATGTAGTCTGTTTTTTAAATTTTTTTATTTAAACTGGTTAAAGTGAAGACAAAGATATGTCCACTGTGTGTGTGTTGTTTTTCATGGGATTGTTTTAACAGTGGTTTATTAACAGTGATGCACATGAAGCAAGAGACTGCTCTGTTGAAGGTAATGAGAAAGAAATCTGAGCATTGTTTCAGGGCTCAGAGCTGTTTCATCTTGCAGTGAAGCCCCTAACAGCACAGGACTAAGATGGTGATAATTATCTTTGTGTTAACGCCACAGAATACCCCATAGAAATTGGACTTTTATTATTCATGGCAGCGTGCACAGCTATTTCTGATATGTGGCTTAACAATCCCTCAAATTAAGAAAAATTGCAATGCGTTTTACAGAGCGTCGGCCCGGCGTTTTCATTCGCGTTCGCGTATTCGCGTACGGTGTGTTTCGGCCCTTAGCGCAAAATTGCAAGTATATCCATCTGCAGACTGCAGGCGCTCACGGAACGCCCCTTCTCACGGAACGCCTCTTCTCACGGAACGCCTCTTCTATGGGAACGCCTTTTCATACGTCACGTCATACGTCACTCAGAACTCGTCCTCAGACAACTTTATTGTCCAGATGTGCTGTTCATGCTTGCGTTAGAGCAAATCAGTATAAAAGTGTTGTTTTAATGTTCAAGTAAACCTTGTAGGAGTGCAGGGAAACAAAAACGGAGCAAGTCATTTTGTTTGTTGCAAAGCTATTTCGTAAGTCCTTTGTAATACTGTTACAAACAGACCGTTAACATATTATTTTAGCTCCGTGTGTTAACGTTACAAACGATTGACAACTCGGGTGCAGCCGAGTTACGTCACACACGCGACTCTTTTTAAATAGAATTTAAAGTGTAAGTGTATTAAATAGACGTACTTCAACTAACGTTTAAGGATGTAAGGTTAATGTTAGTTGTCAACGTTAACAAAGTATCCAATTAACCTTTCATTACTAGTTACCAGTAGTAACAAATATATTCTAAATGTATTTTATCTAAACAGGCTAATACCAAATACACGACCTAACAAATAGCAGGCTAATAAAATTATCAAAACAGGGATTAAACTTAGTTAAGTATTTTTTTGTGTTCTTATATTGGCATTAAATAATGCAGCTGTTATTAATTGCTTGTAGATTCAAGCTACCATTAATTAATGATTTCTAAATATTACAGCATGAGCTAAACTGAACAATACAGTACTTTAATGGTTCATCATTTCAATAAGGGTAGAGAATTGACTCAACCTTGAGTAGGGTAGAACTGGGCACCAAAATGGGAAAGAGAAAAAAAACAGGAAGCTGAGGCTAGAGGCAGGGAGGAACCACCACGGCGAGGTACGGCTGGTTAGGGTGGCGAAGTGATCTTTCACTCGCAAGGCAGATTTTTAATCTTTTAATCAGCCACTCTCAGGTGGAAGCGATTAGCTGGACCAGGGGTCGTAACAAACAGATTATATATATATATATATATTACACACACACACACACACACACACCAAATCTCTTTTCAAGTTGTATGACATGTTCGATAAAATGTTTTCTTGTATCATAACAAGAAAACAAAGTGCTTCAGCAAACAAACAAAACAGAATTATTTACAGTGAATGTATAACAATATACAAAACATAGCAAGTTATTATTACTATAATATAAAAATCGTAATAACAGATTACAAAACAAAATTAAAAAATAGAGAGTGGATCTCTTTTCAAGTACTATAGCACAACGTGATATACTATATATATAAGATTTATTTAGTGAATGGATAACAATATACAACATAAAAAGAATCAGAACATAGTAAGTTATTATTATAAAGATTGTAATAACAGAAACGGACAGGATGTATTGTTTTAAAAAAAAGATTTTATTATTATTTTTTGACAACAAAGCAGGTTTTCCTGGTGTTGGTGGAGAGGCACAAGGTCACTTGCCGCAGTCTGAGGTGGGGGGGGGGTAAGCCAAAAGGAACAGAAGAGAATAAAAACAGTTAATAATGGGTGAGCAAACAGTTTGGGTCCAACAAACACACAGTAAAGTAGTGGACAGCACTGCTATTGATAGCACAGTGAACTAGGAAATAGAGAAATGTGTGAGTGAAGACAATATCAAGTAAGCAAATAGTAGAAAACCTTGCCTTCTTGGAGCTTTATATAGCCCACTCCTCCATGCAGGACTGTGAGCACAGCCCTGCATATTTTGGCTCGGAGTAGAAGCCCTGGCAAATCCCTCTTCTACCGTCCCCGAAATACCCTACAAGTCAGACATAAAACAAAGATGCCCAAAAATACTAGTGTCAATTCTTAATTAAAGGCTTTAAACTCAACTGGGACTGGTTACAGCCCATATCTGATGATTTTAAAACGTACTGTAACTCTATTAATCTAACTCAGTTGATAAATTCGCCTACTCGCCCTAATCTTAAACATCCAGAGAGATCTACACTAATTGATTGGATTTTGACTAATGTTCCTTATACATACTCTGCTACTGGTGTCTTCTGTAATGATTAAAGTGACCACGGTGCTGTTGTTGCTATTAGAAATACTAAGATCCCTAAGACAAAACCATGCTTTTTTTTTTTTGCACCGGATTTGAAGATGAATGTTTTCGCTTTATGTGCGTTTTAAGTTTTTTTTTATTCAAACGCAAATTGCAAAAAGAGCAGGGTTTGCCTTGATCAGAGCACCTTTAAAGTAGAAGAATGGCTGGGGGCTGCAGGGAGGTTGGTGGTTGTAGAGAAGCTTGGGTTTGCAGGACAGCTGGAAGTTGGAGGCAAGGTTACTGTTGAGCGGCTTGGGGTTGCAGGCAGGTTGATGGTTGGAGGCAAGGTTACTGTAGAGGGGCTTGGGGTTGCCGGACGGCAGGAGGTTGGAGGCAAGGTTACTGTAGAGGGGCTTAGGGTTGCAGGCAGGTTGATGGTTGAAGAGAGGCTGGGGGTTGTAGAAAGGCTGGTGACTGTAGGAGGGCTGGAGAGGCATTTATCAAGATGTGCAATGAAACCTTTCTTGGTGATAATTATTTTGGGGCAATAACAGCAGTGGTAGTGGCTGCTGCCCACACAGCTTAGACTGCACTTCTATATGGAATAGCCTTAAAAACAAAAACAAAAACAAAATATCACATATACATGAACAGAATACATATACATATCACATATACATGAAGAATGCATGAATATTAGAAGATAAATAAAATAAACAAAACTAAATCAAATAGGCACAAGAAGTGCCAATTCAGCAGTATTGAAGAAAATAAAATAAGCATATTGGCATTGGTTTGCATAGCACATGCACCTAGATATAGGGACATTGTTGCACACAAATAATGTCTATGAGCTGTTAAGTGATTGTGTGATATCATAGTAATAGTTGTAGCAAAAACAATTACACATTCCTATGGTAACGACAAGGTTTCTACACAATCTATAAAAGGGGACCAACTAATTATAAACTTTTTCCGAGACCTGATATTGTTATGTTTAAGCTCTTCTAATGGCAATAATAAAAGCACATCCTTAACCCAGTCTATGAAGGAGGGGGGGGCAGGGGTGAGGGGGGGATATCTGTTCCTCCCATGAACTACTCAGAGAACGTGTGTCCTAGAGTGTAAAATATCACTTCTATAAATTAATGCTATGGTTAAACTGACAATAAGCCATTTCCTCCTCAACACTTCAACAAGTAGCCCATCAAATGCAGTGATTTGGTGACTTTATTATAATATTAGAAATCTAATTAGATATTCAACACTCTTATTTATTTAATACTGTTAATACACAAAATATTAAGATTACCTCCATGTTTGACTGAAGACTTGTGGGTCTGTAGGTGGGCCACCATATTGGGGTATTCCCCCACCCTTGGACAAAAAGGGCATTTGTAGCCATGATCCGTCTTCAGCAGTTGACATGCAGTGACATGGGGCTACGGAGCAAAAGTAGCAATAGCATAATAACGTTATCAAATCAATTACATGTTACATTAGCTAGTTATACATATAACATAATCCTACTATAAAATGAGCAAAACTCTGTCCCATGTCAATAAGTTGTTACATCAAACACGAAGTATCAAACGGATTCTCCGCCATTAACGTTAGGCTAATGAGTTGTTCGCCATTATCTAACAGGTAGTTAACAAGACCAATGTACACGGTCAGTTAGCAAAAATCAATAACATCAAACTGACGGTTTTGTAAAACGTTTGTACACCAAGTCGCTTACCGTTTCACGCTGCACCATTTTTCATTTTTCTGAGTGACGTCCGCTGAGTGACGAGTTAGGCCTTCTCATATAAGGGGCGTTCCCGAAGAAGAGGCGTTCCCGAAGAAGAGGCGTTCCCGAAGAAGAGGCGTTCCCGAAGAAGAGGCGTTCCCGAAGCGCCTGCAGTCTGCAGATGGACCCTTCTCCAAAATTGCCGAACGTCATTAGTATGTCCCTTCTAGCTTTCCATAACGGTGGTTGTTTTGGAGCAACGCGTGGAGAAAATGGCTGTACGCTGCATTGCGGCGAGAAGAGTCACTTTTCCATGAAAATTCACCAATATTAAGTGCCCAAGGAGTAAAATAAACAGGATTTTTTTCGTATACCTCGCTGTCTATAAATATTAAGGTAGGTAACGTAATGTAAGTCGACTAAAATGATTAATCACGACTAGCAGATGAATGTAGCAGACGTTATCCCATGTCGTCGCACTCAAAAGCGCTTCGTATACTGACTATATATATTACTATTCCCGCATAGTGTTACTGTTTGATAGCCAGATGGCACTTTAATCTGCTTGATATCTGCTGAACGATATAACCAAGGTGTTTGCTCAGGACATGCATATGGCTACTAGGTCGTCAAATGTGATGTGTAAATCATAATAACGTTAACATTACTACTGTAATGGTTAGCAATATCGTAAAATAATCTATAATCAGTGCAGGGGTGCATGTTTATCGACTGTCTGTTTATGATAACTAGGCAGGTAGATTTTGCATTTTGGTGTAGTTGAAATTGATTACTTGGCAACAGTATTGTGATATCCTCTTCCGTCTTGGGATTTTTTAAATAACAAGAGATATGGAAGGGCAGGCCCCCTCAATTGCCCGCGAGGCTGTACTGAAGGAGAGCTGCGCCCTCCCTGAAGACATGCCCAAGATTAGGGGGTACGACTTCAACCAGGGGCTGGACTTCAAGGCGCTGCTGCAGTCTTACACCACCACCGGTTTCCAGGCCAGCAGCTACGCACAAGCTGTCCAGGAGATCAATAAGATGGTAAGGGCAGGTGGTTGTGTATGAACGCTGTTAGGGCATGTCTCACTATGCCAGCCGCGTAAATGGGTCCTTTATAAGTTGTGCAGTCACCCGAGAGGAGCTCACTTGTTAAACAAATAAATAATGTACATTTTAAATATACATTTTTATAAGACTAAGTCCCAGATAAGTTTTGTTTGTAATTAACTTTGTTGTGCCGTCCCAGGCAAGATTCTTGAAACGAAAGTATCCGTGGGCATTTGTCATGCAGCCTATTTTAATTATCGTGCCAGCTAGCAACGGTAACTGATACACGGTGGTTAATATCATGCTTCAAGGATACAGGTGGAATTCCTCTCTTTTCTTGCCGGTAAAGAGAAATGGGAAAAGATTTTGCCCCACTGGTTGGGTTCTATGGCTATGGTCAGTAACACGAAGAGTGAATGTTCGTCAGGGACGCAGCCAGGTGGGCAGGAGCACTGTGTGCAAAGAGAAGAGCTTGCTTTAGTTCCCCGCTGGTGTTTCCACCCCTCCATGTCCTCTGTCCCACAGATCGAGAAGCGACTGGAACCAGTGGAGGAAGAGGAGGGCGGCAGCAGCGAGGCCACAGACCTCCACGGATCCCGCTTGGGCTGCACCATCTTCCTGGGGTACACTTCCAATCTCATCAGCTCTGGATTGAGGGAAACCATCCGCTACCTCGCCGAGCACAAAATGGTACGGTCCATACATAAGACATAAACGGCAATAAAACGAAATAATAAAACATTATTTTTTAACATTACATTCAGGCATTTCACAGCTTCTCTTATGCACAGTGGCTTACACAGCATATTGTATTTTATAATTTTTTTTATATACCATCCATTTATGCAGCTGGATATTTTTACTGAGGTAATTCAGGTTAGGGACCTTGCTCCAGAGAACACTGCCAATGTCTGAGAACTGAACCTACGACCTACATCCTTTGAGCCCCGTTTCCTCCCCATTATGCCGTGCTGCCTTTAGAACGATATCTAAAGCTATTGTTTAGATTTGAAGACAGTGTGTTTGCTATTCTCTTGTTCCTAATTTGCGCCATTCCGCACCCCAATGGCCTGCAGGTGGATGTGATTGTGACAACTGCGGGGGGAATCGAAGAGGACTTCATCAAGTGTATTGCTCCCACTTTCTTGGGTGATTTCAGCCTTCGAGGCAAAGAGCTGAGAGAGAGGGGCATCAACAGGTAAGGCACTGCTGGATTGTGCAGTCTCGTGTGCTAAATAGAGTTTAGCGAACCATGCAAGACAATTCAGCTTGGGATCCCTGCCAAGCAAATTATTTCAGACATGCAAAGCACTTGTTCACTCCCTCTTCCTCAGCTGATGTGTGGTGAGCATTTTGCCGCAAAATGGCTGCCGTTGCATCAACCAGATGGGTGCTACACATTGGTGGTGGTTGAGGCGAGTTTCCCCCTCATTGTAAAGCGCTTTGAGTGTGAGAAAGGCGCTATATAAATGGCAGGCATTATCATTCATTATATTATTACTGCACTTACTATAAGGTCACTCTTATGTAAAATCAGTCAAATATTTATAAATACCTGTTATAAAAGTTGAGTGAGGGCATTTTAATGAAATTACACATTTGCAGTGTTCTCAGGCAGGCACAGAAGACTTTGTCTGACTCATCGCATATTCTCCATGCCGTGTATGAGCTCTTGCCCTCTGGTAGAAGATATAGAACACCCGTGTAAACTTAACCGTTACATAACTCATTTGTGCCTACCTCAATTATCATTTTTAATAAAGCCGCTTGAGGCTACAGGGATTGTGCAATAGCTTATGGTGTTATATCACTGGTTGTGTAATATGTGCAATATGGCTAGTATGTGCAATATGTGTATTATGTGTAATTTGTGTTGGTATGTGTTGGTATGTGCTGCTTTGTGTTATGTGCACAGCATGTGTAAGAATCGTTAAACTATTGTTATAATGCAGCTAATTTGCAAACAATTTAATACAGGTTCGGTTAAGACAGAAAGCCAATGAACAATGGAGAAAATTTGAGAGTGAGGAAATGTAGAGGTCAAATGTAAACAGGTGTGTCTTGAGTAGTTAGCCATTGAGTCTAAGAGACTGTGCAGTTTTTATGTTGGCTGACAGTCCTGTACGTAGTAGCAGGAGTCTGGTACGGTAACACTTCAGTGCGCTTCCCCCATAATCCCCTTCTGCCTGTCCCTGCAGGATTGGGAACCTCTTGGTGCCCAATGAGAACTACTGCAAGTTTGAGGACTGGCTGACGCCCATCCTGGATCAGATAGTACTGGAGCAGAAAACCGAGGTGGGTCAGCTGTGTTCACGAGTGCCGATCCCGGCTCAGTCAAGCAGGTTCACCAGTGCCAATTCCAGATCAGTCAAGCACGTTCACCAGTGCCGATCCCAGCTCAGTCAAGTACGTTCACCAGTGCCGATCCCAGATCAGTCAAGCACGTTCACCAGTGCCGATCCCAGCTCAGTCAAGCAGGTTCACCAGTGCCGATTCCAGCTCGGTCAAGCAGGTTCACCAGTGCTGATCCCGGCTCAGTCAAGCACATTCACCAGTGCCAATTCCAGGTCAGTGAAGCACGTTCACCAGTGCCGATCCCAGCTCAGTCAAGCACGTTCACCAGTGCCGATCCCAGATCAGTCAAGCACGTTCACCAGTGCCGATCCCAGCTCAGTCAAGCACGTTCACCAGTGCCGATCCCAGATCAGTCAAGCAGGTTCACCAGTGCCGATCCCAGCTCAGTCAAGCACGTTTACCAGTGCCGATCCCAGCTCAGTCAAGCAGGTTCACCAGTGCCGATTCCAGCTCGGTCAAGCAGGTTCACCAGTGCTGATCCCGGCTCAGTCAAGCACATTCACCAGTGCCAATTCCAGGTCAGTGAAGCACGTTCACCAGTGCCGATCCCAGCTCAGTCAAGCACGTTCACCAGTGCCGATCCCAGATCAGTCAAGCACGTTCACCAGTGCCGATCCCAGCTCAGTCAAGCACGTTCACCAGTGCCGATCCCAGATCAGTCAAGCACATTCACCAGTGCCGATCCCAGCTCAGTCAAGCACGTTCACCAGTGCCGATCCCAGATCAGTCAAGCACGTTCACCAGTGCCGATCCCAGATCAGTCAAGCACATTCACCAGTGCCGATCCCAGCTCAGTCTTGCCGCAGGAGAGCGGGGAGTGAAGGGAGAGCTGGTTCAAAAGTGAACACGCCGTTTTGTTTATTTATTTACCTTTGAACCCTCCATGGTAAATTTTTGTGAGTACAGTATCTCTTGTTGGAAGTGTATACCTAGCATCCTAGTGAAACGATGTTTAACGTAATTTCGTATTTGGCTTATCTTTACGAAACCAGGTGGGTCAGCTGACCGATTCTCATTTTCCGTGACAACCTGAGGAATCAAAAGTGGGTTGGGGAGGGACGAGGGATTGCGTAGCCAGTCGGACGGAGGGGAATGATTAAGTGGCCAGTTGTAGAGCCATTTGGCCGGCATACTGGGGCTGGACAGAACGTTTGGTCATTTTCAAACGGGGACGTTGGATATTTGTTGCATGGATGTCCTCGGTTCTCTGCTGCGCTCAGTTCTCAGAGAGTGTCTCCGTCTCGCTCTCCGTCTCGCTCTCCGTCTCGCTCTCCGTCTCGCTCTCCGTCTCGCTCTCCGTCTCGCTCTCCGTCTCGCCCTCCGTCTCGCCCCTGTGGCCTGAACCGTGTTTGCAGGGCAGCAGTTTCCATGTTTCGCAAAGCAGGATTACTGCGTTAGCTTAATAACTGCACTGAGTAAAACCTGGAACCCTCCCATATCTGGAACAGTGACTGAAGTAAAAAAATAATAATAATAGCTGTTCCAGATTTTACTCAGTGCAGTTATCCAGCGAACCTAGTAATCCTGCTTTGTGCAACAGGGCCCCAGATCTCCTTCTGTGCTAGTTTTCAGAACAAACCCTAAAATCACTCCCTTCACCCCAACAGGGCACACATTGGACTCCCTCTAAGTTGATCAATCGACTTGGAAAAGAGATCAACAACCCGGAATCGGTGTACTACTGGGCCTACAAGGTGAGACATGCACGGTGTGCTGACTGCCACCTGCTCGGTGTACCGTTAGCGCTAGAATGGATCACAGCTTTACTCACAGTCCTAAAGATAATATATATATTTTTCCCAAGGACTCTAGGTTCTGCTTTAAGCAGTGGTGCCCAATCATGTGCCACGGAGGGCTGAGAGTATGCAGGTTTTCATTCCAACCAATCACTACACCTGCTCATTTCACTAATTAACATGCATTCAACCAGAGGGGAGGGAACTAATTAGCAAAATCAGCAGGTGTAGTGATTGGTTGGAATGAAAACCTGCGTACTCTCGGCCCTCCACTGCACATGATTGGGCACCACTGGTTTTAAGGGAACTGAATGGTTCTGCTGCTGTTTCCCCACAGATCTTTCAGTGTGGCACCGGATTCTGCGGTTGACCATTTTTGTTCGCCTCTCGGTTTTTCAGAACGACATCCCCGTGTTCAGCCCAGCGCTGACCGATGGCTCCCTCGGCGACATGATCTACTTCCACTCTTACAAGAACCCGGGTCTGGTGCTGGACATAGTGGAGGGTGAGGGAGGAAGAGAGGGCTGTTCACTTCCTGCCTAATGCGCTTTAGACCCAGTGGTGCTAAATGTGACTGTCCCTGTGAAGAGCTGATCAGTGAGCTTGTGTATACACTGTGGTGCTTGCTCCACTGGAGTGATGGTCACTATTTTGTAGATGCTTTGGGTGTGGCGGTCACATTGTCTATATTTGAGGAGTAGAGCTGATGCAGTCATTCTTGCTGAGGTTCGTATTCATTTTGTCATCATTATGGTTTGCTTTGCTTGATGTGTGTGTGTGTGTGTGTGTGTGTGTGTGTGTGTGTGTGTGTGTGTGTGTGTGTGTGTGTGTGTGTGTCGCTGTGTTTCAGATATGCGGAGGCTGAACAGCAAAGCCGTGTTCGCCAAACGTACAGGAATGATTATTCTCGGAGGGGGAATGGTCAAGCACCACGTCTCCAATGCTAATCTCATGGTAACCCCGCCCCCTCAGTGTTCTGATTGGCTGACATTCATGTTACTTACTGCCCCCTCTGTACATGCGATCAGCTGTCAGTCAGTATGATCATTATTAATCTTAGTGATTTTGCCCTGAAAGAGACCTACACTGCCTGGCCAAAAAAAAAGTCGCACACTCTAATATTTTGTTGGACCGCCTTTAGCTTTGATTACAGTGCGCATTCGTCGTGGCGTTGTTTCGACAACCTTATGCAACGTCACAACATTCATTTCCATCCAGAGTTGCATTCATTTTTGGTCGAGATCTTGTATTGACAACGGGAGAGTCGAACCACTCCATCAAGTCTTCTCTAGCACATCCCAAAGACTTTCAATGGGGTTAAGGTCAGGACTCTGGTGGCCAGTTCATGTGTGAAAATGATTCTTCATGATCCCTGAACCACTCTTTCACAATTTGAGCCCAATGAATCTTGGCATTGTTGTCCTGGAATATGCCCATTGATGGGATAACCTAGTCATTCAGTACATTCAGGTACTCAGCTGACTTCATTTTACTGCTGCATAACGTTGCTGAGCCTAGACCTGACCAATTGAAGCAACCCCAGATCATAACACTGCCTCCAGAGGCTTGTACAATGGGCACTATGCATGACGGGTGCAACGGTGACTTTTTTTTTTTGGCCAGGCAGTGTATTTCTCCTTTTTTTCTTTTTCTTTCCCCTCTTGTCTCACTCCTTTTTCTCCATCCATTTTGTCACCTCCTCTCACTCCTCGCTCTTCTCTCCCCCTCCTCCCTCATTCAGAGGAACGGAGCGGACTACGCGGTGTTTGTGAACACGGGTCAGGAGTTTGACGGCTCTGACTCGGGTGCGAGGCCCGACGAGGCTGTGTCCTGGGGGAAGATCCGGATGGACGCCACCCCTGTGAAGGTAACGCTCGCACGCCAACGCCCGTCCAAGTAACACAATCTCACCTCTCACCACACACAGACCTGTCAGGTTAATGCTCACTGAGACATCTGTCAGTTTAGCACAACGAGACACCTGTCAAGTCAACACTTGTACTTTAAAAAATAAGTTAAAAAAATAAAAAATGTATGTATTGTTTTATTTTTTGCTGTGAAGCATGTTTGTTATACTCGATGCTGTTATCAAATGCGAAAATAATTCTCCAGAACTGTGCGGAACACCCAGACAAGTATTCAGTAACCTTGATAGAGCGTGCATGTGTAAATGAGATATGAGCGTTAGTATATAAGCGGGCATGTGAGCATTCGTACGTACGTGGGCACGTTAGCGTTCGTACACACGTGAACGTTCGTACGTACGCGGCCGCGTGAGCGCTCGTATGTACGTGGAGACGTGAGAGTTCGTACATACGCGGGCATGTGAGCATTCATACGTACGTGGGCACGTTAGCGTTCGTACACACGAGCGCTCCCGTTAGCGTTCGTACATACGTGGGCACACATGAGCGTTCGTATGTACGTGGAGACGTGAGAGTTCGTACATACGCGGGCATGTGAGCATTCATACGTACGTGGGCACGTTAGCGTTCGTACACACGAGCGCTCCCGTTAGCGTTCGTACATACGTGGGCACACATGAGCGTTCGTATGTGTACGTGGAGATGTGAGAGTTCGTACATACGCGGGCAGGTGCGCATTGCGTCAGCGGCCCAGCCAGCTCAGATTCCTCTCTCCTTCCCTCCTCTCTCTCCGCTCCAGGTCTACGCCGACGCCACTCTAGTCTTCCCCCTGCTGGTGGCCGAGACGTTTGCGCACAACGCTGCCAGACTGACTGCACAAAAGAAAGACTAACGTTCCAGAGGCCTTTCCTCTCTTCCTCCACGTTTTCATTTGCCTCCTTTTATCTGGGTTTTGTCTTTCCTACACTACTCACCTCGGCACCTTTTCGAACCCTGTGCCTCGGACCTGTTCTCTTCTCCTGTGTGTTCATATATCGCCCTCCTGTCTTTCACGCACAACGTTGTCAGCCCTGTCTTTGTCCTCCTCCGTCGACTTTCCCTCGCTCGGTCCTCTCCTGTCTCTCATTCCCCCACTTGCTCCTGCCTCTCCTCCTCTCCCTCCACTGCTCCTTCACTCCCTGCATCCCTCCTTTGCCCTCAGTCTGTTCTTCTTGCCCACAGTGCAAACCCCTTTGCTGTCATATTGGCCCGATTTCCTAAATGGTTACAAAATATGGTTTTGCTGTCCATGGTGACTTGGAACCTCCGTTTTCTGTCTGTATTGATATTTATTTGATTGTGTTCTCTATGAATGTTTGTCACGATTTTGAGGCGAGGTTTGGTGCTGTAAAATGCTGTTTGAATGCAGGACTGTGGATCAGTTATTGAATGCACTTGTACCATAGACGACAAGGTTAGCGTGTGATTTTTAAGATTGGTAGCTTTCTATTGATGGTTTTATTTGGTGGATAACACTTCAGGGATTCTTACGGTATATTTAGGCTTGATAGTACTTGTTTATTTTCTCTATTGTTTTGTTATTTACAGAAAGAAAACGGTTGTTTTACAGTCCGCATGCCTGTTGCTCCATATATGCACGAGGAAACCCCATGTATGCAGTTAAACTACATAATATGTAAAAAATGGAAATATTGAGATCTTATCCTAGAAATTATGCGAGAATAAAAAAGATTATCAAAGTGTCTTTGAAAGTTGCTTTTTCCCTCCCCTTCAAATCACATAATAGGAAAAGTGTAGCCAAACGGTAGTCAGTTTTTCTTTAAGTTTATTTTATTTTAATTTCAACCATATTGATTGATTAAGGTAAACTAATTCAACAAACAATGCTAAAAAGGTAGACTTTGGAATCACTTAAGCAATTGAAATGAACATAAATGCAAATTCCTCATGAGGAAAAAGTAAGTACACCTCTACCTTTACTACCAAATATATTGATTAAAATTGATGTCTGGTGCACAAAACAGGTGTAAATGATTGTCCAATTATTAGATAATAATTTGGAAGTTCTATGCTTACATAAAAACAGACAATTAGTCTGATTTGGACCTAACCAGCAAGGTGTGTGCTAGCATATCATGCCTAGGTAAGAAGAGCTAGCCGGAGCCCTGAGAAAAAAGATTATTGATTTTCATGAGACTGGGAGGGGTTACAAAGCCATTTCAAAGCCGTTTGAAGTACATCATTCAACTGTTTGACACATCATATCCAAATGGAGAAAATTCCACATCACCTGAAATTACGCAGGGCAGGCCATCCCACCAAATTCACCCCAAGAGCTGACCGAAAGATGCTCCTACAAGTCTCCAAGGGTAACATCTAAGGACCTATAGACTTCACTTGCCACAGTTAACATGAAAATGCAACACAGTTAACATGAAAAGTCAACAATCAGAAATAGATTGCACAAACTTGGCCTACATGGGCGGATAGGAAGGAAGAATCCCCTGCTCTCCATAAAGAATATAAAAGCAAGACTGAACTTTGCCAAACATCTGGATAAAGTTCAAAACTACTGGGAAAATGTACTCTGGACTTAATGTTGGAGTTGTTTGGGCGTAATGCAAAATGTCATGTTTGGCGAAGATGCAACACTGCCTTTGAGCAGAAACACCTCATTCCAATGGTGAAACATTGTGGAGGAAGGGGCCTTATGGTTTGGGGCTGCTTTGCTGCCTCAGGGCCTGGTAAACTTACCATAATAAACCAGACCATTCTTGAGGAGAATGTGAGGCCATCAGTTCAGATGCTGAACCTGAAAAGGTTCTGTATCCTCCAACAGTTTAATTGGCTAATATTCATTCTCTCCCTCTCCACCTCAGCTGATGTGTGGTGAGCATTCTGGCGCAAAATGGCTGCCGCTGCATCACCCAGGTGGGTGCTATACATTGGTGGTGGTAGAGGTGAGTTTCCCCCTCGTCACTGTAAGCGCTTTGAGTGTCGTGAAAGGCGCTATATAAATGCAAGGTATTATTATTATTAACAGGATAATGACCCTTAACATACAAGCAAATCTACTACAGAATGGCTCAGAAAGAAAAAAATGGAGGGTTATGGAATGGCCAAGTCAAAGTCCAGACCTCCATCCTATCAAAACGCCTTGGGGGGACCTGAAGCGGGTTGTACATTCAAGGAAGCCGTCTAACATCACGCAATTAAAGCAGTACTGCAAAGAAGAATGGCTGGAAATTCCTCCCAGTCAATGTAAGACACTTGTAGTCAATTACAAGAAATGCCTAGAAGAGGTTATTGCTGCCAAAGGGGGAAACACCAGTTATGAAGCCAGGCGTGTACTTACTTTTTCCTCACAGGATAATTGCAGTTCTGTTGATTTCTGATAATTCATTTAAAGGCAAATTATGCCTTTAAATTATTTATTTATTTAAATGTGTCCTTAGTTAAATTAGACAACCTTTAACAGTAAAAAGAATTGGAATAAGGATCAAATATCCATGTGTCCAAATATGTCTGAAAAGAGACAACTTATCTGGGGGTGTACTTTTTTCACATGACTGTAGCTTCCTCTTGCTTGAACACACTGACTAGAAGAATTGCCTTGTGCTTGTTAATGAGTTCTGTAGTAAATCACATATCCTCAAGGGGGCTCCCTTAACCCAGCTCTTTAGAAACCTTTGTGCCCTGTGTGCAATTTTGGACCAAACTGACATATTACCCAGAGTTGCATGATCAACATGGCTGTTTATCCCATTTTTTCTTAAAAAGCACACAGAAATTTGCAAGAAATATTTCACTATTAGTGGATCACATATTGTTTGTCTCATGTTGTTAGTTAGCACCTTGTATGTGCTTAGTAGGCTATAAGTAGTAGGCTACAATACTATCTAGTCATCATAACCTTTGGTCACTTGGTCCATTGTCAAGGAAGTGACATCACATGCCAGTGCGCAACTATTCCATGTGCCCCAGTTGATCCAAAGAAGCGACGGGATGTGGGTTGGCGCTAAAGACAGTAACACATGGGCACTCCCAAACAGTGCTGTGGGGCTAAGACGTAGGTGCGTTGAAAACCTCACCCTTTCTAAGTCTATAGCATGGATATTCAAATGTGGTCCTCAAATCCGGCCCTGGTTTTCTTTTCTCCCAGGTAATTAACTGAACAATTAGTGCTACTGATTGGCCAGACTGTTTTCACAACTGACTCCCAGGTAAAGGGAGGGTGGAAAACCAGCAGTTCTCTGCCCTCGAGGACCATGATTTCAATAACAGGGCCTATAGTCTATTTCTGAGTTGACCTTTGATATATATTTAGCTGACCGGATTAGTAAATCTCTTGACCAATAATAGATTAATGAGATCAATTCTTTGTGAGGCCCCAGGAATAAACTGCACTTTACGATATTGTTGTGGGTCATCATACCCAGTCTGCCACTTAAATGGCATGTCTGGTCACAGAAAATCTCGGCTGAGCTATTTATAATGCTGTCAGTGTGGTTCTGGTGCCATTTCTGTTTGCCTGCTGATTCACGGATCGGGCCCGTTGGGCACTGTAGATCCTGGGAGATGTAATGTTCATCCCACATGCAGAGTCAGGTGATCACTACTTATTATAGCGTTCTGCAGCAGTGACTCACTTATAGCCCCGCCCCTTGCTTAATATCCATCTCCCTATTGGTCCCACCCCTTCTGCCCCAAGTTCTGCCCCTGTGCAGAAAGTCCCGCCCATTGGCTACAGTCCCGCCTCCTTGTAATACGCCCCACCCCTTGGCTACAGTTACACCCCTTATGCGATAAACCCCGCCCCCTTCTGCAGAGGAAGCAGCCGTGGTGTCCCAGATCCCAGGTGTCAAAGACTGCTTGGTCTATGAGCGTGAGCTCAAAATAACTAGTTTCAAAATGGCACAGACTCAAGTGCAGTGTTATCTGTTACTTGTTTTGAAAAGCAACGTCAGCCGCCAAACGTGATTAAAGAGCTGGAGTGAAATGAGGAGATTGCAGGTACAAATACTAGGTCCAGCACTTAATCCAAAATACTTCAGGAAATATCCTGCTGTTTAAATAGACCATGTGATTCAAATGTTAGCTATAGCCTATAAATAGATGATATACTAAATATATATACCTGAACAAAATATATATATCTGAACGAGGGCCTTCACTTTTTCCAAAAATTGAGTTTGAACAAATATCTCATAATAAAGAAATTTGTTTGAATTTTCTACCGTCAAAATTTAAAGCGTTAAAATGTTGCCTAAATATTGTATAATTATTATGGCCCAATTTGAATTTCCAATTAAACGTGTAGCTAAATAGCTTAAACGCACCCCTTGCAAATTTGCCAGAAGGCCTATTTTGTATCAGGTTTGCAGCAAGTTTGCAGCATGCAAATTAGCTCTGTGGGAACTGCCATTCACTTCTGGCAAAGTTTTTAGTTCACCACTACTGGCAAACTCTGACAAACCTCTGGTAACATTTTATAGTAAACAATTTGGTTTGTGGCAAATGCGCTACATATTAGCTGCAAGTTAGCAGCAAACTATCCAGATTTGTAAGGGGCTGGCTATAACTAAGAAATAATGACAGCAGTATGTTGAAGTTTTATTAAGCAAAATAAAACCAGGGAAGATCACTGCCAATGATGCCGTTCAAAGCAATAGAATGACTGTATATTAAATGTTGCTCAAACAAAAGAAGGAATTATAACGCACAAGTCCAGCATTACTTTACAACAATGGCATGGCTTACCTAAACTAAGCTGAACTTAACTGACCAATCTCCTTTGGAGGGGAAAAGGTGTCAGCCTTTGGAGGGTTAGTAGGGCAGTTGCCGCTTGCATACCTTGCAGATGACTTTCTCCTTGACTATTATATTTTTTCTCCAATGGCATAGAACCGTTAATATTTCCAAATGGCAGGTACAATTTTTCTTGGCTCCTCCATTCCGAATGTATAGCCTATCGGCTACGCAGATAGCATGACTCACACATTAACTTTATTTAGGCTACCCAATGGTGTACCCTCCAGACAAAACAATAACATGGCTTGTTGTTTATCGGTCTCTTTGATATTGAACGTTACCATGAGCGCAACACGGATGACTTCCTTATTTCCAACTGGGTTTCTTATTTCGCCTTGGCAACGGGATTACAAATCCGAACCCTTAATTACATATTTTAAATTTTAAATTTTCCTGAGAAGTTTGATTATCGAACGAAACAAAAGTGACCAATCTGAACATATTTTAGGCTACATTTTAATCCGGGCTGGGTCACAGAAAAACACATGCTTTGTGAATTCCCCAAGACTGTAAAGGTGCCTGTTGCTTATTTTGAAATGGGTACTTTTGAGGTTACTGTACTTAAGTTGTCATTGAACAGAACCAGGCTGAACTGGGCGCTCCTCCTTTACCCACCAGCAAGGTCCATGAAGTCACACAGCAGGCTTCTCACTCGACAAATGTAGTGTGTAAAATGTATAATGTCTCCACAGCTAGTATTAATATACTAAAATGGTTAATAATGTGCGATTATGGATTGCATAATACTATTAAATCGTGGGTCAATTTTATTTTTGATGTTGCATGCAGTTAAATTAATTTAACATTTCAATTTCTGTGTGTGTGTGTGTGTGCATGTGATTGCAAAGGGTTAATTAAGTGTAATCTGGGGTGAGGTCAGTGCACAAAAACCTCAGTGGATCATGTCCCTCCACACTTCAGCAGATGGGCGTTCCTGTCACTCCTCTTATCCTTCCCCATTGGATGTCTGTCATCAGTGTAAAATCCTGTCTGTCTTGCTATAGTGTGTGCTGACAGCACAACGTAAGCTCTTAATGCGCATCATGCTAATGTATAGCCTGCTTGTTTGTTTAGCGTGTTCATGCACAAGAGGGCAAGTGTGAGAAAGAGAAAGGTTGTTTCTTTCGTTACGCCGTTCAAAAGAAAAAAAGCCTTTCTAAGGAAGGAGGCAGGAGGAAGAAGGAAAAACAATTTGAATTTAAAACGAGTATAAAATCTTAGATGATTTCCCTCCGGGGAACAGAATGTGTCATCGCTGTTGCCAAGTTTTATAAAGACTTATAAAGACAGAGAACAGGCTCTTCTGAGGCCGAGAGTGTTACATACGCAGCGTTTTTGTCTGACGGATATGTGAGCTCCTGTTGTGCAGGGCACAGGCTGAATGCAGTTGATGTGCCAGAGTCACACAGTCCTGACTCCCCTGGCAATGTCTGCCTGTGTCATGGCATACAGTCGGCCCTGTGAGGTCAGTACTATGCTCTCTGTACGGTGGCCAGATTGGCAGACACTGTGGAGAAGGAGAGATAAAGACCGAGACGGAGAGAAGAACAGAGAGACAGCTGGGTAGGACTGGAGTGATTGTGATGGTGTGTTTCTGAGTGTGTGTGTGTGTGTGTGTGTGTGTGTGTGTGTGTGCGCGTGTGTGTGCGTGAGAGGAAGAAGTAACATGTTCACCAGATTAGTTAATTCCGCAAGGACCGTCGGTCCTTATCTGAGTCATTGTTTGCATGTTATGTTTCCGTGGCAACTCGCACTGCTAAATGTTAACCTGCAGAGGTAGTAGCAGGTGAGAGAGAGAGCGAAATCTGCAGTATAACCGCTCATTTCTTCGAAACAGGAAGCGGGCCCCACAACTGACGCATCCAGCAGCTGCTAGCGAACTGTTCATTTTGTTGTTGTCATCACCGGGGCAACCGCCCTGCGAGAGCAAACATCCGAGCCAATCGTTCAGCCCTTCGTCGTCGTCCTCATTATCACCGTCACCTTTAACACACACACCTGCGTGAGGGTGTGGTAGGGACAAAGAGAGGAACACCTGCCCGGCCTTCCCAAACCTGACCCTGCCCCATCCCCTAAAACACAGAGCAGTGTGCCAGTACTGTGATCCCGTCTCCAGCAGCTGCGGAAGGTGCTATAACCTGGAACAAAAGGCAACAGACTGTTGCGTGATTGGTTGTTGGTAGCAACGTACTGCTGCATGATTGGTTCTCAGGAGCAGGTGGTGCTCTGCACAGCTGTAAACATATTTTCGTGGGCAAAGGTGACGAGCCGGAATTTTACTCTGCGTAGCCTTTCAAAGACTGGAGTCACGATCCCCGCTCTGTCCTGGAAAGGGTCTGCTCCACATATGATCTTGGATATGAATTTTTTATTTTTTTATTTTTGTTAATACATATTTTTCCTAAATAAAATTTGTCGCCCAACCCAGGACTGTATATATCTAATTATCCACCCCGCACCCCTGTATATATATCCACCCTGCAGCCCTGTATATATCCACCCCGCAGCCCTGTATATATCCACCCCACACCCCTGTATATATCCACCACACACCCCTGTATATATCCACCCTGCAGCCATGTTCCATGCATGAGCCTCCCTGACAGTTGGGGAGAGCTGGGACATCCCCGGTTCTCTTCCGAAATACATTGTGTCAACAGCTACTTATTTTGCGGCAAAGCTCACGCAGAGAGGCATCGGAGGAGGGACCTTTCACATGCGGCTTTGACATGCAGTTTTACGAGCGCCAGACGGGTTCGCCCAAGAGCGATGAAACGCGGAACCCTGTCCGATGGACTTTCCCGTACCTTGGGCGATGCAGGCGCCAATTGTGTGATGCCCAGTGGAGCTACCGGCCAGTCAGTACTGGAACGGTCCGGATTTGATCCTAGGCTGTGAGGCTCATCCATGCACCACAGTGTGGTGCTTTTAACCAAATGAGCCACCCAGCAGCCCTGGATATTAATTTTAACCCTTGATCCCTTTATATAATGAGTCAGATGTAAACATTAAATATTAAACTGCATAAGGAAGGATACTTACCTGGATTGCTTAACGGGGACTAACCCAAAATCAGGGTTGGAACAGGAAATGCTGAAACACCCTGATTTATTTAACGTGTGTTTCTTTACGCATCTTGGACTGGTTTGGCTGTGAAGCACATATTTTTGTGCTGTTTTATTAGCTGAGCTGATTTTATTTTACTGTGAAATATTAAATGATGCTGCATGAAAATGTTGACCATCCCTAGCAGACAATTCTCTCTCTAATATACTCAACATTTCAGTCATGAGGGCATTACCCACATGCTGATTTGATGAATGTTCCGGAAGGTGAGGAACAATATAGGGGGGGTTGTATCTCTCCTCTCGGAGGGCTTGGGATCATGACCAGCCTTCCCACCCCCAAAATTTGTGAATCAATTTCCGGGATGAGACAATGAATTTGCAGTACGTATTACCTTAAAGATCCAGAGCAGTGAGATTAATGTTTTTATATGCACATATATCTGTCGTCTGGTCTTATCAACCAGGAAATATCTTTTTATACACGTATTTTATAGTTCAGTGGACTTTTAGGCACGTCCTTTATGTCATAACTACTTGCCCTTCTGTCTGGTAAATTGACCTTGTAGTTTTAATGAACCATAAAGTAAACGTGTTCAATCAAAATAACCCTGCATTGGTACATCAGAATAGTTTGAGAACATACACGGTAGACTTCAGGTGGTTTATCTTTGTTACCAAAAGGCTATCATGGCTTAATTCATGTAGATGTTTCCACTCGCATAGTTTCTGTATATTCTGATCTGTGGAGTGCTCTGTGATCCTTTTCATAAAAAGCACAAAATTATGTAATTTTATTATCAATGTACTAAGCATGTGAACAGAAGTTAAGTTGAGTCAAACTCAGGAATTTGTCTTCAACATGATTCGCTCATATTTTGTGCTGTGTCATTGTGGCTTTAGGTAACCACGGTTACACTTGGTTTGCGGTATCTCGGCCTATTCCAAGGTTTTACCAGGTTCACTTGCATAAGTGTTGCAGTGCAGGCGTAAATGTTTTTGTAACCATCATTTCTCAACCGACGTGTGCAGCGAGTGAGATGTGGAAATGAAACCGAGACAAAGAGGTGCATGTAGAGGAAGATGGGGGAGGGGAGGGGAGGGGTGAATGGCTTAATGAAAAGAAGCAATGCACATTTAAAATAATCGTAAAGGATTAACAAAAAATATTCAGAGGCAAATAAAATGACATTTAATTCACTCCTTTATTTAGTTTTTCCAACGACATTTGCTCATATTACAAAATACAAAGTGACATTTTTTGTTGAACTGCTCCTCAGATCTTTCTCTCTCTCACACACACACACACACACACACACACACACACACACACACACACACACACACACACACACACACACACACACACTGTGCAACATACTGTACTGTTCTCGTACACAGCAAAGGAAAAAAAGATGGAGCGATCCTTCATGTGTTTCCTTAGCTTCTTTGAAGGCACCACTTCCTGCCCCTCCCTTCCTCCCTACCTGTGGAATTCCCATCCCTCTCTTCTCTCTCTCTTCTTCCCTCCCTCTCTCTCTCTTTCCCACTCCAGGCCAGACGGGATTCTCTTAGACCTGACACACCTGACCAGCTACAGGTGACGGGACGGCCACATTTCGGCACTCCCGTAGCAGTGTGAAAGGAGCGGTCTCCACCTTGTACCCCTTACACCTGGTGTGTGAAGCCTGGACACGGCTTGACGTTGACCTGAACATTCAAAAAAGAAATGTTTTTTCTTTTTTTATAATTTATTCATGCTGGATTGTGAAAATTAAATTAAATGTACCTCACAGCCTTCTGGAACTGTTTGCTTTGTTCAGATTTAGAAAAGAGCAGGACGTGCAACTGTCAGGCCAGTACGTCCTTGTGGGTCAAGCTCTACAAACTCTACATTAACGTTTTTAACGTTTTATTAACATTTAACATTTTTTTTTTATAGGGAAGAAAGTGTATTCAGCTGGAACGGATTGGTGGTGATGGAGACTTGCTGCTTGCAGTTGATTAGAAGTGTAGAGGGCTTTACTGTAGGATTCCGCTTCCTGCCTGTAGCGCTCAGGGAGGCTAACTCTCCTTTCTCTCCAGAGGGGACAGGGCTGCTGTTCCTGCTGAACTGAGCCAGCTGATGAGAGACACTGATTATCAGCACAGCAGGCACAGGAGACCAGCCCGCGAGAGAGACCAGCACACAAGAACGATCAGCGATTGAGCGAGACCAGAGCATGAGAGAGACCAGCGCCCAGTCTGACGCAGACACGCCCTCTGACGAAGAGAGAAACCGCAAAGCGGTTAGACTGAGAGACCAGGACTTCTCTAAGGCACATTCACCCTCTGAGAGACAGAGAGACCAAAGGTGAGATCAGCACACAATCCAGGCAACTTACATTCAGTCACTGACAGACAAAATTGTGAGCGTGACTTCGACATGGATCAGGTACACACAAAGAAATGTCCCTTCTTAAAGAGGTACTTTCAAAGACACAGACGCATATAAGACTACAAACACAATGGGGGGGGGGGGGGGACCGAGGAGGGGGGGGACGCAGTCATTCTCGAATTCCTCGCCTCTACGGTGGGGCCCCGGGGGGGCAGAACTTAACCACTGTGAACAGGTCAGCACACGTTGTTCACATGCGGGCTAAGTCCTGACACCACAGAGCCATGCGTGACGTTGGCACCAGGCCGGGCGCCAGACCGGGCACCCGTTCCGAAGCCTGGCTCCTGTGCAAACCTGGTCTCTGCGGGCCGGCCTGCTCAATGCCCGCCGGCCATTGGAAATCCCTGGCAATGTGATTCTGTCTGCTGATTCCGAAATCACTCTGCCAGGAATCCCCCTGGCTGGCAGCTGGGGCCACTGGGAGATGTCCAGGTATGGGACTCATTTCTGTGGGGAGAGAGGGAGAGGGGGAGGGAGAGGGGGAGGGAGAGAGGGGGAGAGGCAGTCAGACTGTGCCAAGCGTAATGGGACCGATAAACACAATTGCAGTCTAGACCGGAAGTCTGTAACCCCAGAGTCCTGAAGAGCCGCAGGAGATGCTGGGATTTGTCATTACTCAACACTTAACTGATCAATTAGAGCAGTTGATTACGCAACTTTAACTCACTTCACCTGGTTTCTTGGGTCTAAGGCTGATTTTAAAGTGAAAACGAAAACCAGCAGACCCTGCAGCTCTCCGGGACCCCTGGTTTAGATCAGGGGGACCTCTAAACCCCCTAATCCAGTTAATGACAAAGACTCTTTTCTGGGACCTGTCCCATATTGAAATGTAGCCTGACACACATCCAAATATGGAATTGCAATGTTTTAATTGACGTTTATTTTATATCATGCAAGCTGCACATACGTTGTAACTAGCACAATGAATGTTAAAGGTGTAGTGTTTCATTTGACTGGTGCGAAAGTCAGTGGAAACTTTATTATATACGGCAAGTTTTTTAAAATGAAAAAGTCAACAAAAAAAAAAAAAAGAAAAGTTTTTTAAAATTGAAAAAGTTTTTTAAAAAGTCATCTCCCAGGAGGCTATACTTCGAGTCCTCTCATGATCCTCATTTCAGGAACCAGTGTAGCCCCCGCTCAACATGCAGTCAGGAAGTGATTATGCCCCCTGCCCCCTGTCGGGCCCCGTGTGTGACCCCTGCAGCCTTATGACTCCTCTCCGTGACCCATCTACGCTCTCTCTCTCTCTCTCTGTTCTATAGGTTATTGTGTGCAGCCTCCTTTTTTAAAGGAGGGTACAAGCAGCCTTTAAGAAGGTGCAGTTTCCTGTGGTCTCTTAAAATAGTATTTGAATGACGGCATTCAGAATGAGGTCAGACGGAAGAACCTGACATAGAGCCTCTCCCACTCGGATGTGTGCTCTGTGCTTCAGGGTTTCTCTCTTTCTCTCTCTCAATAACTCTTTATTTTCTCTCTGTCACCGTGTCATTGATGCTGTAGCAACTAGCAACCTTCAGGCGCTATTCCCGAACCATGGACTTATTCTTCAAACAGAAAGTAATAATAGTAACAAAAATGCCTTGCGTTTATATAGCGCCTTTCTCACTGAAAGTGCCCGACATTCCACAGAACTCTCCAGTACCTCACTCCCGGTTATTGCAGAGACAACACCTTGACTGGTTTTTCTTCATCCAACTTGTATAAGGTTCGAGGTTTTGAGAAACTGAAAATAGCCAATCTGCCTTGAAATGACGATATATACAGTCAAGCCGGAAAGTCTCCCCACTCCTTTCACCTTCTCCACGTTTTATTACGTTACAGACATATTCCAAAATTGATTAAATTCATTTTTTCCCTCAAAATAAACTTGCTAAAATCTCAAAAAAACTTTTATCACATTGTCATTATGGGGTGTTGTGTGTAGATGTTTGAGGCAAAAAATGAACTCAATCTATTGTAGTACAAGTCTGTAACGTAATAAAACGTGGAGAAGGTGAAAGGGTGGGGAGACTTTCCGGCTTGACTGTATATATATATAGAGAGAGAGAGAGAGCGAGAGAGAGAGAGCCTAAATTCAGGTTTCATGATATAGGGAAATGTAGTGCTTTTTTTCTTTTTTCTTTTTTTTACTGGCTTTGTATATTTTCAGAAAGTCTGCTCTCAGACTTCAGGGCAGGCATGAGTCAGTTCCCGTCCGGGGAATTCCACTCCCTGACGATGAGTTTACTCTGAGACTAAATTGGTCTTCAGGCCCGGCCGCGCTCCCGTCATGGAGCAATCCGACATGACCCACGCTGCGAACCGCGAGGCCGCGTCAATTCACGAGTCGGAGCGAATTCGCTGGAACAACCCGGGATATTGCGGGCTTGCGGCTGAACACTGGATGTTCACAGCTTACTGTCTTTTTCTCCGTTGTGACTTCCCATTCACAACACAAAAGGGTAGGCTATGCTAGTCACTCGTAGCCTACACTCCAAAATAAAAGATGTGCGTAACCGCTAAAGTAAATGATAAATTGGTAACTGAAGTAACTATTTCAGATTGGTTAAGTTGAGATGTAGGCCTATGCTTCTGATCCCGAAGTACAGGAGAGAACAAGTATGACCCACAAGTCCAGTTAACACGGAGAGAATGTATCCAGTGTCAATATTGACCATTTCGTAAATATAGAACTACATTGTGGACTTTTTACTTGATACGATTCTTCAAGGTAGCGAGATGTATGAAGTCTCATGATAAAAAAAATGAAATCTAATCATTCCCACTTTCATACTTGCAACTGTAACCATATAATCATAGAACGTATTCTAAATGGTATACATTTTAAAATACATCAATCTAAAAATAAGGACATATCTATTTGTATGTATGTGCCACATCGGAAATGTTTACTACTGATTTAAAAACAAATTCCTTAAATTTTTATTGGTATTTTAACCACTTATGGGCCTGTAATTATTGTTTTTCAAGTTTCCCACATTTACCTAAAAATGTTGATTGAATCACCTGGATAAAGTAGAATCTGAGGCCGGGCCTAAACCATTTGACATTGCGAACCTCAATCATTTAAAAACATGTGCACAGCTAAATGTTTCCCCTTGTACTGCTGCGCAGGGTTCTCTCTAATGATTCTCCTAAGGAATGTTCCATTCAATATTAGGTCAATACTTGGTGTCATATTGCCAAAGCGCACAATTCTTAAAAAGACTAAACAAAAGTACACATACTGCTGCTGCTGCTATTACTACTACTACTACTACTACTACTACTACTACTACTACTACTACTACTACTAATAATAATACAATAAAATGTTAATAATAATTAAAACAAACTAATAGTAATAATAATACTATAATATAATATTAAAATAATAATAATAATAAAAATATCTCATTAAAAGCACAGTCATTTATCCTCATGAGGTCATCTGTAACCGTTCTCTGTTTGCATTGTGACAGGATGTGCACACACACACACACACATCCTCATTTTTCACTTCTGTCTTTCTTTACACAGATATCATTTTTTCCCTTATTCATACTGCCAAGTTTATCTTTCCTATTCTCTCTTGCTGTTCTCAGGGCTGTGGATAGGTGTCCAGGTTTGTATATACAAAGAAACTAATTCTTCCGCCCACCTCTCTTAACACGCATGGAGTTTTTCCAGTTCTGTTTCTGAAAGACATTCCCCTGGAATCACTAACTCCTGGAAGTTTGTGGTTTTGGCAGCACGTGACAACTGACTGATCGTTTTCTTTTAGCTTCAATAGAGACAGAGTTTATATTTGGTGTGTGTGTGTGTGTGTGTGTGTGTGTGTGTGTGTGTGTGTGCGCAATCATGCATGCATGCGTATGTACATACATGTGTGAGTGCCTGTGTTTGGATCTCCGGTTGACCCTCCGCACTTCAAGGGCAGAGACAAAGTGTGGTGACTGAGTGGCATTCTGTAACAAAGGCGCACGGCGGTAAGGGAAAGGTCAGTGTGGGGTCGCAGGGCGTAAGGCCGTGGATGGTGGTAGGATGGAGGTCGGCGGTGGGGGGGGGGGGGGGCTCAGCTTTGGGGCTCTCTGTCATTTCAGTAAGGTAATTTCAGCGTATCACATTTCAGAGCTATAAGGCACATGGCAGTTTACACAAGGACACACACAAGAGAAGACTGTTGAAACAGCTGCATCGCAGTTAGTGTGGTTTCAATGCATTCTTTCCTTTCATAGTGCGTCTGCGCTCCTTGCCACCACATAGGCCTTTTAAGAAAATAATACGTCACTATATATGACTGACAATGGAGCGTAAAATGTGCTCTCATTTTTCTCAATTTCTCATTGTCAACACAGACCACATGTACTACTAGATGAACGGCTATAGCTGCTTTTCACAAGTACAAACTTTGCGTATATTGTGCAATACAGTTTTACAACATGCCAAAAAGTACATTGAAAAAAAAATTATTCAGTTAGTGTTGGGCTACACTAAGTTCAGATGTAACGCTGAATAGTAATTGGAGCACAAAGCTGGTGGGACCGTCAACATCAGAGTGACACGGCGAAAGCACCCATGAGACTTGTCCTCAGCCATCAGATCCCCACATGCTTACAGTATAGGCAGCGAATAGGACGTGTCCACTTGGGTAGCCATTTAGTTTGAACTCTTCAGTTAAAAGAGAGGTTTCTACTTTGCTTTCTCTTTACACACCACTTTGAGTCCACCTCCTACTATGTGAGTGTGCTTTCTTTAACTTTAGCAAAAGCCTTTAAAAAAGCCACTGCTGGCCGCTTTTCCAAGTTGACTTGGGATCAGATTGGAAGAGGAATGGGAAAAGGAAGAGGAAATAATCAGTCCAAGCGCTTGTAGTGTGTACCGCCGTCTGCCGCTAACTGGAATCACATGGATGAATGTGAAGTACAAGGCCTTTTGGAGCCAGAGATTTAATGTCTACAATTTCCACTGTGCATGCCCACAGAGCAGGGGCTATATTCATTTAATTGCCAATACCGAGAAGAAAACGTGGAAATTTTACTAGGAATTCCGAAACAATATGAAAAGGAACTTCAACAACTTATCCTGTCATGTGCTAATAAAACGTGACTGGAATGTTTCAGTTCCAGCTTTAACTTTTGGCGGTAAAATGCAGGTGAGGCTGGTGAAACAGAGGGTGTGTCTCATGCAAACTCATACAAGTTGACACTAAAGTGAAAAAATCATGCGGTCGAAACTTGTTTTTATGACTATTTTCTAGTTCTTGTCATCTATAAATTTAATTTGACTTTGTTTTTTGTTTGTTTTATTTTTTATTAAACCTGAAACAATATAGATAGGTTTGCTGCAGAATTTATTTTTGTTTGCGGGGGAAAAACAATGAAGCACAACATTTTTTTTGATTGCCACAAAATAAAATGACAGGACATGAGTTGTAAAATCATTGTAAAGAACTGGAGATGCAAATATAATCATTTTACATCCCCATCTCAGTGTGTGTACGTTTTACCACATTACACGCGATAAAATATACTTAATTTTATTAATTATATCTCAAGATTAAAATGGGAGCTTCTTGGCATATGACATGATACTACGGAGCCCAAAGTTAAAACTGCACGAGTGACCCAACTTCTGTACCCATGCTTTCGAGTGTGTGCGGGTGAGTGTGTGTGTGTTGGTGATTGAGTGTGTGTGTGTTGGTGAGTGTGTGAGTGAGTGAGTGTGTGTGTGTGTGTGGGTGAGTGAGTGTGTGGAAATTAAGTTAATGTTATGGCTGTGTAATGGTCCATATGGGATGTTTTATAAAAGCGAAGTGGTCTTGGTAAACATTCCCGCTCCATACTCAACCCGTCCCTTCGCCTGTTTGAAAGCCAGCTCTTACTGCATACTTCCAGAGACCTGACCACCAGACAAGCACAGACACCAGCCCACCATAACTTTAGCGTGGTAGTGAACCAACCCCCCACCCAACCCACTCACTAACTCTTGGCCGTTAGGCTTAAGCACTTATTCTATTAAAGTACCATTTCCTGCTCCAACTCCCAAACCAGGGGACCTTGGTGCCGCCAGCCCCTAATAGACCTCTTGCTCCCTCCCAGCTTGTACCTGCAACTTCATGAGCGCGAAAATTATACGAGTAATTATGTCCCCAAGCATGGTCTCGGAGTGTGTTATTCATGGAAGATACACAGCAGGGCCTATAATTCAGTGAGTGCTCTTATTTGGTTGAGGAGATGTGAGTTGTCTGGGCAATTTGTGTGTGTGTGTGTGTGTGTGTGGGTGGGTGTGTGGGTGGGTGGAGCTAGGAACCTGGAGAGAAGCCAGCAAACAATATCCTCACAAGCATGGTTGCTGACAATGAACAACCCTGTTTCTTCTATAAACGTTTCTCCGCCACTGGTATAAACGAATGGAGGAGATTTAATCAATACCCTGCTCCTTGCACTTTACTTTTTTCAGACTTTTTGTGATCTTTCCAAAGCATTTGGCTGGCAGGAAGACTGTCTTCGCCACTGCTGCCGTTCACAAACACGTTTTCGGTAGCTTTCACTGGTAGGCTACAGCTTGCAACTGTTTATGCGTATTAAACATGTCATTTGGCAAACACACAGGCGAACCATTTCAGACAGCCTACTCTGTCGGAGCATTCTGAGATAAAAACGACAAATTAGCAGTCAGTGCCATCATCACTTGTCATTGCTATGCTCTCAATCAGAAAAAAAAAACTTTCAGAATTTTTTTTTTAATAGAAATATAGAGTAATTAAAGTGCGGTCGCGTTGCTTACCTGAGTTGGGAGTTTGGCCCGTTCAAAGTCTCCGCGAGTATTTCCTTGCGGGAAGCCTGATGTTTCCGAGGGAGCGCTGCGTGACAGGCTCCGCGAGGCAGACGGTGTACAAGTGCGTGTCAGGGGAGCCAGCCACGGTGAGAGTGAGCTCACAGCCGGGCAAGGGAATTCCTTTTTTTAAAACGTCAGAAGCTGGGTCCTCCCCTCGCTGGACCTGTGTAACACAGGAAGGGGGCAGGGAGATAGTGGGCCATATTACTGGGAGTAAACGGGCGGATAGTTTACGCAGCGAAAAATGAAAGTCTAGTCTGCGTGTGTTTTGTGCGAACCAGAGTGGCCTGTGACTACCGTTACCACTATTCTTCCCCCCCCCTTAGATCTAAGGATAGTCCGAGCAGTTCATGGTTTTAAATGATCACATAGGTTGTCTGTTGACGGTAGAATTATTCGTACCATTATTTAAATTTAATTAGAAATGTAATTTTTCCTTCAATATTAAACAGCTAAATGTATATGCAGGGTAAGCATATGACAGAAAGGTTATTGCAGCATTTGACCGTAAGTATATTACAGATTAAAATGTGCAACGTTTTGGATTAAACTATGCCATAGTTGACATCTTTGCGAAGCGGACCGTCTATTAGGAGTATGTCGGTCTTCCCCCCCCTCTCAGCTTCGGAGTGTGAGAAAAGGGTCCGTTCAAACGGCCACACCCCTCAAAACACATCGCAGACGTCATACATTCCTCAAAAACATAGAAACCACACACACACTTACAGTGTATTAGCAACCCATACCACACACACGTACACGCTGCCCCCGCCTCCCCACCAGCGGAATGGCAGACAGAGACAGTCTATTCACACATCCATGTACAGTACTGTATAATATGACAATGTGTGTGTGTGTGTGTGTGTGTGTGTGTGTGTGTGTGTGTGTGTGTTTGAGAGAGAGAGAGCATGAGTGAGTGAAGAATTGGACATACAGGTCTTACCTGCTGTGTGTGTGTGTGTGTGTGTGTGTGTGTGTGTGTGTGTGTGTGTGTGTGTGTGTGTGCAATTATGTAGTCCTGTATTCCATAGTTTTGGGTAGGCTAATTCTGAAAGAAAGTATGTGTAATACATTGTACGTGTGTGTGTGTGTGTGTGTGAGAGAGAGAGAAAGGATGCTGTGTGTTTTATTTTGTGTACCTTTGTTTCATAGTTTTTGTGTTTCACCTGTTGCGCAGATGTCTTGTGTGTATGAAATTGTGTACCTATGTGCTGTGTGCACATGTCTATTTATGTGCTGTGCGTAAGCATTTTACAGTGTATAATTTTGCATTTCCTTGATTTGTGTAGGCTTGTGTCATTTGTATATCTGTCCTGCTAGCCTATATGCTCGTGTCACTAGGTCAATATGCACTGTCTGAGGAGCCTGTCTCCGGGTGTCAGGTGAAGTGTGTCACAGACAGTGAGTCACGGAGCTAAAAACTAACTGTGGTCTCTGCTCCATGCCATGGATGTCTAAATAGGAAGTACGTCTTCCTAAGGGCCAGAATATTGGTGTCCAAGCGTTTGTGTTTCCCCTCTAGTTCCCAAACTTCAAAACGTCAGGTTGTGGATTTCTAGTCGTATTTCAGTTTGCCTCTGGTTACAGAAAATGGGACGGTGTAGACTGGATCTGAGTACTAAGCCCAGTCCACTTTCATTCAGTCTGTATGCTACAGTCCAGAGCAGTCTATCCTTAATCAAGTTAAGTCTGCTGCTGCATTTTGCTGAGGCCCGGTTTGGGTCTAATTCCGTTTACTGGGTAATAGCTTTGTCCTCATTTTCTCTCTCCTCACTCCCTCTGAGCCCCCCCACCCCACCCCCCCCTCTGGTATTTATCTGTTGGCAGTCTCCATGGAGACAAGACACACAAACATTGTGGCAGCTTATTCCACAGACAGGAAGTTTGATCGAACCACAATGGCGTCACTGCGGCTCTCGCACTTGCCTGCGCTCCATCCAGCGCGTACGGCTTCATCATTAACGCTGTCGTTCGCAGACACTTCTGGTATTACTTTCATCAATGTCATTTTCTCATTTACTTAAACCGTTGAAAACATTTCGTTCAATGTTTTACTGTATTGTTTATCAATGTATATATATATATACACGTATATATAAACTCCTCTGCCTTCTTCTTAGGTCTACTTTTCCTACTGGTGTTTCAGACATGCACATATTTTGTGAATTGCTCGAGAGTCTTGGTGTTCTTTGAACTGGCATAGGAAAATAATCCAGGGCCTTCGCTGCAGTTGTACACTGTGGCTGGTCTCACACATGGAGCATTGTTCACTAGCAGTAATCTGTGTCTCATCTGAGCAAATGGGCCTGTGTGTGTGTGTGTGTGTGTGTGTGTGTGTGTGTGTGTGTGTGTGTGTGTCTGTGTGTGTGGCCTTATTGCAGTGGGTTACATCAGACACTACTGTATGTACATCATTGCTATATTCGCTCGCTCTCTCTCTCTCTCTCTCTCTCTCTCTCTCTCTCTCTCTCTCGTCTAAATATACTCCTCTGGAAAAACCCTCCAGAATCGACCTCCCTCTCCCCATTTATCCTGTCTCTAAACTCTAAAATGACCCACCTTCCCACCAAATTCTCTCTCTCTATCTCTCTTTCTCTTTCTCTCTGGTTGGTTAGTATTGGAAGTTAATTAAATTAAATCAATCCATGAAATCTCAGGTTCATTAATGAAAGGCCTTGCTCGCTTGACGATGGAATTCCATTTGAAATGTTACGGTGATGTCTGTGGCAGAGTCCCTAATGGATTTAAAGACATTTACACAGGTGCAAAAAAATAATAATAAAAAAAACTTTTCTGAATGCATTAATTCCCTCTGTTGTACAATCCTGTGTCAGAATTTTGAATGAAAACTATTTCCATAATGGACCTGTCTGAATGACAGAACATGGCATCCATAAACTGCCCACAAGACCATTGCTACTTCTTCACAACCTTCATTCATTCATGAATTATTCCCCCTCTTCCTCCTGTCTCTTCCTCTTTTCAGGCACTGACTCCGCCCTCTCTAACGTGTCCTGCCATGACCCTACCACTTCCTCTTTTACTATCATTCAGTTCATTCATTTGAGGGCACCTCAATGGCCACTCACTCGTATTCTCAATTACAGGCTGTTTGAGTGTCTTATCTTATCTAATTATTTAAGCAACCGTAAATAAAGCTTGGAAGAATCACAGGAATTTGATCATCACCTTTATCATTATTGATTGGGGTTTTGATTTCAGTAAATTGATTGCAAATATTTACTTGTATTTAGGTATATTATGTGTACGTGTATTTCAATGATGCCCTGGGCCCGTATTTATAAAGCGTGTCAGCGTGTGACTGCTGACCTACGATCAGGTTTCCTCTGTTCCTGTCCTAACCTTATCCATTATGAGCTAAAAGGTAGAACTGATCCTAGATCAGCACTCCTCTGAAATGATGTATGAATAGAGGCCCTCTATTGGTCTCTGTGTTATTTTTATTTTTTTTTGCAAAGTGTACATCTACCTCCACTTGCATTCTACCTCCAGGGAAAAGTAGGAATTTTCTGTAGAACATTGCAAGGTAAATTTCAAGTGCTTTTTTTGAGAAGGCTCCAAAAGTCTGAGCTGCGTCTGATAGCTGGTAAACCAATATGACTCAGCAGTGTAGTATAATGGTTGGAAAAGTGGGCCTACAACTCTATGGTTGTAGGTTCAGTTCCCGGGTGGGGCGCTGCCGTTGTACCCTTGAGCGAGGTACTTAACCTCAATTGCTTCAGTAAAATAGGCTGCTGTATAACTGGGCTGCATGCTGTGCAAGTCACTCTGGAGAAGACCGTCTGCTCAATGCTTAAAATGGGAAATGTAAATGTTTACTGAATCAATTTGGGGTTTGGGTCTTGCTCAAAGGGTACACCAGCACTGCCTGACCTGTGGGGGGATTGAAGCCTGCAATCTCCAGCCATCACTCTACTACCTCCTCAGTCATATATTTACATATATTGTAACGGCAAGGTTCAGTCTGGGCTCGAGCATGGGTCTGCCGGGGGAGAGGTCGTTGCACTAACCGCTGAGCTAAAAGATTAATTCACCGTTAGCGTTAGATTAATTTAGGCTGTCCCTTGGCTGGCTGCAACGTTACAATATACTGTATACTATATATGAACTATTGAAAGTCATTGCATTGCAAATGTCCCAATATAACCTCCACCCATGTGTTGGTAATTAATTTACATGTCCGTGCAGAGGGGAAGGCGGGACTATCTCCCATTCATACTCTTGGTCTTCAGGTTGCACTCAACCAGCTTGGCTTCTCACTGACCTTGAGTCCTCTGGCCCTGGAGAGCTTGAAATTTGACACCACTGTCCCACAATCCCACCGTTTGTTGTACGGACAACCGAAGCGAAATGCTGAATGACGAAAAAAAGCATTTGCCGTCGGCGCGGACAGAACACGTCTGATCCCGAGCCGTTCCCTGTCCCCTCTGCAAACAGGATAAAGGCAATGATGAAATGACAACCGTGCTAACTCAGCTGCTGCGTCTGTTAACAGTAAATCACGAAACCCATCAAACGTTCAGCCTTAACCCTTCTTTTAATCGTGGCGGTTTGCGATGCACAATGTTCCTGACGATGGGTAGAACCCTCAAAACAATATTGTGCTGAAAATGTGCCGTGTGATCTGGGAGAATGAGTTTGGCTTTTTTTATCGCCACAGAAATGGTTTTTGAAAACCTGTTTGATTTTGGTTAAGTCATGTGATGGCATACCAAAAATTAAAATGACAAAATGCCAATTACGCTTGAACAATCTGGATTGGCACGTGGCAGGCAATTTTTGGTATCCAATGACCTATAAGTCCAATTAAAAAACAATGACCAGAGATTTTACTTTATGAGTTAAGGAAGAAGTCGAGCCTGTGTCTGGAAAGTAAATCTGAAAATTGCTAAAAGTCATATGCAACATTGTGAGAAACAATTCCCTATATTCTGTGGGAAGGTTTTGCAAAAAACAAAAAGCACACACGCACATGCACATGATAAAGTGAGTGTTTGTGTAGGATAATGTTTTGCAAACTTTGGTAGTAAAGCAATGGTGTGAGCTTTATATTCTAGCCTATTTCCGTGCGAGTCCGTGCATAAAGAGCACGCCGGCGCTATTTGTGAGCCACGTCTCTCACTCTCTCCCTCCCTCTCTCTCCCTCCGTACGCGTTTGTGTATTTGTCCTTATTTGGCTTCCCCGTGCTGGCGGGTGTGTGCACGCGCGCCTGTTCGAGGTGCCTCGCTGCGAGTTCCCCTCCTGACTGTGAGTCACCGCTCCTCCGACCACGGAGCGCCACTAACAAACACAGCGTCTCCCTGGAAACGGCGATTCCCGACTCTTTCTCCTGTGTTCCACGGGACAGCTCGAGTTACTGACCGCGTGGCTGTCTTCCAACTACTGCCGCTTTGCGGCACCCGAGGCCTGGACCAAGAGCGATAGCTGCCGAGCTGCTGCTTAAACTCTCATTATGAACCACTCCTCTCTGAGTGTGTGTGTGTGTGTGTGTGTGTGTGTGTGTGTGTGTGTGTGTGTGTATCTGTGTGTATCTGTGTGTGTTACGCCATTTATATATATATTTGGATGGGGGACTCGGTTCTGGTAATTTGTCTGGTGCATATTGGAGTAATATTCCTTTCTGCTGGCTATCCCATTTAGAAACATATTTATTGTTTTGTGCTGTTTTGAATATTAATCGCTCGCTTTTGCATGGTGTGGGTCAGTTTTCTTGACTTGAGTTGCTTAATATAATATCACTTCTTTGCGTGTGGCAGAGATGTAGCCTACATTTAGAAGAGAATGTCCATCTTCGACTGCCCTGTGATATCCTTAAACTTTATACATTCATATTGGCAACCAGCTCTACACTTCTATTCTGCCATCTAGTGGCTATGTACATTGCAGTTGATTGAGATGTAGGGACATAGGGCAGTTCCAGGTGCAAAGCTCAAATTGAATCAAACAGGGTTGAATGTGATATGTGTAGAGAAGACAGGCAACTGAACATTGATAGTATTCCTCCTCATTGTCAGAAGTACTCTTAACTGGCTGCGTTGCAGTATAGCAGGTGAGCACACAATGAGCCCATGCAAGAGTAGGACTGAGAGAGTCCAATGCATGCAAGAGGCTGTGTGCTAAATGTTGACGTAGTTCTCGTTTAAGTAAACTCTGTTGGCACATTGCAAAAACAATTACATTTAACCATCAACAAGTTACCCATATCAGAATATTTATTTTGATATATACTTAATTTCCCAGCAATCAGTGAAGGTTGAGAAAGGTGCGTGGGGGAGATATCTTTTCTGTCTGACCCCCAGCTGACCTGTACGAGGTTGAGTGACCACAGCAGATTGGCGATGCGGGACTGGAGACTGCTGTGGCTCTAACAGTGGTGCGCTTTCAGCAGTCCAGAAAAACTACCAGGACAGGGATGCGATGAGAGTCCAATCATTAGAGGTCATGACCTCTATGAGGTCTGCAGCGAGAGGAGAGAAGAGGAGGGAGAGCGCGGCCTTTAAGAAATTGGGAGGAGAGCAGAGCAGCGTCACGGTTAAAATGAGCCCTGTAATGTTCACACCCAAGAAACTGTGCTTGTCTTTGTGTTCCAACGTGATTTATTTAGCTCCTTTTGCGTGACATTCAGGAGCCAAAAAACTACCATTTCAGTTCAAGTTGCCTCACATTGGCATCTCACCACAGTCGTTTTGTACGCCTCTGCATTTTGCAAGTGGGAGGGTTGTCATTCCCCTCCAATTTTAGGTGTGTTTGCGAAACCCTCCCAGCGACTATAGTTCATAGGCGTGGGAACCGGGAGCGGAGATGTGCAGCAGCGATGTGGTTATCGTGTTTCTGGGAGTCACGTTCTGTTACACAATGCGTGCGATGAATCATCATGAGGAAATGCCCCTCCCGTGTTGAGTGCTCGTCCTGTTAAGACACCGCTCCGGTCCGTGGATGAGCTCCGCGGGCTGGCATCGTATCTGGGCTGTGCCGGTGCCGAATGTTAGCCTGTTAGCTTTAGCATTGCCCAGGGATGCCTGGGTTTCAGTCAGCTGCGATGATAATGGCCGTGTCCGAATACGACCCCTACACCCTTTTGAGGGCGCATATTTGAGTCCACTTCGTCAAAAAGCTTTTGGGTGGGCGACTTTTTCTCACAAATGGGGAGCACTTAAAATACCAGGATGAACCCCTTATTTACGGGGTTTTGTCGAGGGAATTCAGGAGCACACTCATCTGCAGAATGGTGCACTCATCCAAAAATTTAAGTAAGTAACCCGGATGTAAAAATTTAAAAGACATAGAGCGTATATTCATATCTATGGTACAAGAGTGGGTCATATTACAAAATACTCTTTTTTTATTTTTGTTAATTCTATCTTCATTCATAATCTACACTTTGTAACAATCATATGTTAACTGATTGATATTTTCAATAAAATTTTTTTAAATAAATAAAATATTCCTCACTAGTTTGGAAAGAGTTTTCCGGGATTTCTTTTGCACACTGCTTGCAAAGTGAGGGGAAAGGGCAAATAGCAGACAGGGGTCTGAGAGGACAGTGGACAGGGACCAGGGGTCGTATTCGGACACAGCCCATGTGTCATCGCCCATCAGCGACCCCTGGTGGTAGATCAGGCGCCCGCAGGTCTGCCTGATCGTCTTCCTCCGACTCGTGTCTGTGCGAGCCTCACTTGCAAACTGTGGTATGACAAGAGATGGTGGCTGACATCACATGCTTCACAGGAGAGCATGTGCTTGCGCTCTCCTGATTCGATAGTGGAGGTTGCATCATGAATGCTGAGGAATACAATTGGGCATTACAAATTGTGGGAGGCCATCCAGTTGATATTGCAAGGACCTGACCAACCAGTGTTATTCTTCTACATTCATCTACCTGCCATTACAGGCATTTAGCAGACGCTCTTATCCAGAGCGACTTACACAACTTCTTATTACATGTATCCATTCATACAGCTGGATATACTGAAGCAAGTCAGGTTAAGTACCTTGCTCAAGGGTACAACGGCAGTGTCCTACCTGGGAATCGAACCTGCAACTTTTCGGTTACAAGTCCAGTTCCTTAACCATTATACTACACCGCCGCCAGACAGTACATTTTCGAAGTAAGGTGGTATTTGTTTATGACTTTTCTGAATTTTATTGGATCGTACTTACAAACGTGAACGCAGACAATTGCATGCTTGGTTTTTAAGTTCTTACAAACTGTAAAACGCCCCTCGCTGTGCGGCGTGTTAGCGTTCTAGAACTTAAATTTTGGCCCCAGGCCACAAACCTCCATGGCTGGTTTTATGCGGCAGCAAACGACTGCAACGCTTGCTTCGCGCAGCACTGAAGCGGACGGAACACAGTCTTCAACAAAACATAGACTTGGACGTGAAAGCAGAGTGCGAACGGGGGGACTGCAGTCTTTTTTTTGCAGTGCACCGTGCTTACCTGGGGCCTACACACATCTGTTGTACCACTGTGAGGCCTGGCGCGTAAGACAAGACACTTATGGCATCTCTGGGCTCTTCTCCCCACATCTACTCCAGTTAGCTCCTTGTTCCACGACCCTTGCCTTCATACTACATACATAATCTGTTCTACCCATAGTGTGTACACTACAAAATATACTGTATAGCAGCCAATTCACAAGTTATAGTGTATTGACGCTCGGCCGGCTTGTGGTTAATGGGGTCCCCCTCTATATCTATAGTGTCTATCTATAGTGTTCTTTTTGAGATTTCTGCCCATTGGGGAGTTTTTTCTCACCACTGTTTCAGTGTTTTTTTCCCCACTAGGGAGTTTTTTCTCACCACTGTTTCAGTGTTTTTTGGATTTTTGGGGGTTCAGGCTCGGTAATTGCTTGCCTAATTTTTCCTAGTTCCTGTTTCTGTAAAGCCTCTTTGTGACGGTGTAGAAAGGGCAGTGCAAATGAACTTTAACCGAATTACAATTGAATAGAGCACAGTTGTACGTTTGAGGGAAAATATTTGATTCTTTGTCCACATGACCAGGAATTGACTGATTGGATCAGAATTATAATGCTCGTTAATTAAAAAAACTGAGAAAAGTGGAACTTCAGGTTTATTTAATTTCTTTTTCTGTAAATATTTGCGATGGAGAGCCCCGTGCAAGATGATTCATTGATTTTTCCTGTCCGACAGCGAGAGCGAACGCGAATGTCTTTGCAGTGAGTCATTATGTACACAGAAAGAACTAGATTCTCACAGATTCTTTGCGGAAAGAAAAATGTGCCCTTGCATGAATACACCCTTTCTATAGCTATGCAGAAAGTCCAATATAGAAAATTCTTTATTCTGTAATTAAAGCATTGATGTGAATGTGAACCTCTTTTCAGGTGATACTGTAGCTGGATTACGGTTAAGCCAAAGAAAATAAGGTCCAGAGGGCAAAACTCTTTGAGTGTTAGTCTAGCTGGGAGGAACAATAGCCTGTACATGTTTCGGCATATCCACGAACAAGGGTGTCACACTTTATTGAGAAAATGCAAACTGTGGTGGTGTGTTCTTATATATACATTGCATCCATCTGATATACTGTAGGACTCAGCTCTGGATGAGGATCACAATACATGGATGGGGAGCAGATGTCTACGGCAGACATACGGACAGTCTCTGTTTTTAAAACGGGGAAATGAGGTGTGCTACTGAGTATCATAACTATAATGGTATCAATGTGAACTGAAATAACTAGAATAGCTGCGCGATGCCGGAGGAAGCAGACATCTTTTCCTGGCGGCAGTTTCACTCAGAGGAGCAGGGGGGCTCGTCTTCTCGTGGTGCTACCGATTTGCACCACGGTTCCAGTAGAACCAGGAGCAGAGCAGCCAGAGACCATTTAATCATTGGGACGAGGCAGTGCTCTGCGGGTACTTCCTGTTTCCATTAAGAATTCCTGTGATGACTGGACACTGCGCACGTTCACAGGCCTTGGAGTTCAGTTTGGTTTGGAATGTCAGTCTGTTAAAATTAATTTCAAGATATGCTCATATATCTTATGGGTTACAATTAAAACTCAATCAGTCATGTCTTACCGCAAGTAAATATTCAACAGAAACGTCCTTCACAGGAACTCTTTTGGCTGAGTAACCAGGGGGAGGCCACTTCTGATGTATTTCTGTCATGAGTCTGCCTTTAGGCTGGCACCACTCTTACCGTGATGAGTTAGCACGTAGGGGGGGTGGGGTGGTTTTGATTCATCGAGTCCAACCTTGAGAATTGCATGAAATGCAGATTGTGACCCCACGACCCCCCTTTCTTGGGTGTGATATAGTGGGTTTGTCCTCTTTCACGTGAGTAGCCAGGAGTTCTCTCGTATCCTACAGTCCTCTTGCAGAGTAGAGCAGAGAACCCTGGAAATTACCCCATCTCTAATGATCGGACCACAGATCTAAGGGGCGTATCTCTGGTTCCCGTCGCAGAAAAAAAAAAAAAAAAAGCCTGTGAAAAGTACACCAGTGATGAGTAAGATGGCAAACCGCAAACTCTTGATAGCTGGAGAGGATGTTGAATACTGCTCTAAAGGGTTTGACTTCACCATCCACATATTGTATACTGTTTTCCCTTCCAAAACGTCTTTAAACCTGAGAGTCACATGGTACAGAGATCACGTGGTACAGATGCCATGTGATACAGGGGATTGTTGCACTTCAGCATTACGTCCCCGAATGTTCTGACCTGTGGCCGACAGGTACATTTCTCACAGCGTGCAGTGTCTGCAGTGCAGTCACAAAACAAAGACATTGTGTTGCTAAGTTCCAGCAACCAGAAACCTTTTTAAAAAAAAAAAAGAGATGTTATGCATTAGCCATAAATGTGATCATAAGGGACTACTCTCCAAAAAAGAGAGATTCCTGCTCACAAGGTTGTTGCAGTTTTAGAGGTCCAAGCAGCCCCATTTTGTCATTGGGTATTAATGAGGTGACTCAAGCTTCCTTTCTTTCTTGCTCTCTGACACCCCCTGCTGCTCAGTCACTGGCAGTGCACATAATTGTAATCTCCAGTGGAATTACTGCCACAGCTCTCTCTCTCTCTCTCTCTCTCTCTCTCTCTCTCTCTCTCTCTCTCTCTCTCTCTCTCTCTCTCTCTCTCTCTCTCTCTCTCTCTCTCGCAGGGTAAGGCCTACTGAGAGGAAATGTTCCGGAAAACACCAGATGACTGGGGGGGGGGGGGGGGGGGGTTCTACAGCTCCAGATGTGTGCATCTGGGGTATGTGTGAGGTCAGAATGTCCTTTCATCTGCCACAAGGGGGCAGGAGAGGGCTTGTGTCATGTGTCTTTATCCTCAGCGCTCTTTGCTTTTGCTTTTTGTTTTTGGAAGAAATGACACTCCCTTCACCAGCAACCCACACGTTTTTAGAAAACTGACTGCATCCTCTTCAGTCCTGTGAGGAGTGAGGAGGTGGAGGTGGAGGTGGTGGGGTGTTAGGGTGGGGCACAGCTGTCTTTGAGGAGGAGGAGGAGGAGGAGGAGGAGATGAAGTTTTTCAGAAGTTGCTGAAGAGCTCGTGTTTCTTGTTCCAGTCCATCTGTGGCGCCCTCTTCCTGGCACGCTTGGCGTGGGCCTTCTCCTTGGCCTCTGCCGCCGTGGGACTGAGCCGAAGGCCGCTCTCCTCAAACGGGTCCAGCAGGGGGCACTCGATCTCCTCGGGGGCCTGGGAGAGAGAGACCGATGGGCAGGTGTGTGACAACATCTAAACACACACACACACACACACACACACACACACACACACACACGCAGACATACGCATGCACCATGCACATACGCACGCACACACACACACGCACATAGATACATACGCATGCACCAACATATTGTAAGAACATGCACTGACAATACATGTTACACATGCTCACACACATGCACTCACTCATGCAAGTATATGTACTGTATATACACACACATCCTGTATATACATACACATACATACATGGATATATACAGAAACCTCATAGACAGACATATCTTTTCTCTATTTCTGTCTTACACAAGCCCACTAACAAACACACACAGACACGCATACACAGACGCACACAAACACACACACGCACACGCACACACACACACACACACACACACACACACACACACACACACACACACACACACACACACACACTCACTCTCCTGTTCCTGCTCTCCTCTCACCTGCATGCTGGTTTCTGGGGTGCTCAGCTCAGAATGGGTGGACTGTGTTGACTGTGACGTCGAGCTGCCGTTCACCTGGAGGCTCGGGGAGCCATTTGTCTCAGGCTGTGCTTCATAATCTGTCCACAAGGGGGAGAAACAGCACCAGGACAATGAGGGGAGAGCCTTTACTTGTCACTATAGATAAGAGGTAGGGAACCCTGGTCCTGGAGAGCCGCAGGGTCTGCTAGTTTTAGTTGTTACTCCCCACTTAATTGATCAATTAAAGCAGTTGATTACACAGTTAACTCACCTCATCTGGTTTCTTTGGTGTAAGTAGTTGCTGTATTTAAGGTGAAAACAAAAACGAGCAGACCCTGCGGCTCTCCAGGACCAGGGTTCCCTACCCCTGCCACAGAGCATGTGTGCACTAATGTCTTTTTTTGCTAACAACTTTATTCTTCCTGTATTTTTTTTATAATATAATTTGGAAGGTCCATTTGCAATTGTGGGCCTGTCCCAACAGTGGAAGGTACTTGGCCATGTTAAAGGATCTATATAGGGAAGGCAGGGAGAGAGCCATAGGCCTAATTCCATGGGCAAGGTTTGGGTCGTACCATGTGGAAGTCTCTGTATAGAGTAGGTAGGGAACGAGCCATAGGCCTGATTCTATGGGCAAGGTTTGGGTCGTACCATGTTGAAGTCTCTGTATAGAGGAGGTAGGGAACGAGCCATAGGCCTGATTCTATGGGCAGGGTTTGGGCCGTACCATGTTGAAGTCTCTGTATAGAGGAGGTAGGGAACGAGCCATAGGCCTGATTCTATGGGCAGGGTTTGGGTCGTACCATGTTGAAGTCTCTGTATAGAGGAGGTAGGGAACGAGCCATAGGCCTGATTCTATGGGCAAGGTTTGGGTCGTACCATGTTAAAGGCTTGATGGTAATGTACCTTTGATGTGGCTCTCTGTGGGGACGATGCCCAGCTTCTTGAATTGCTCGTCCGTGTCTGGGTCCACCACCAGCAGCCTTGTGTCCTCCCCTCTGCTCTTGATGAAGGCAACCACCTCCGAATGCCTCAGGGACTCGATGTTGACACCATTCACCTGTGCGAACACCCCACCCCCTGCACTGTTAGTGTGGCTCGCAGCGTACTGTGACCACTTTACAATGAACTTCTGGTGGGACCAACCTGCCATTACGAAACATCACCAACAGATGGTGGAATACCCCCAACTACCATAATTAGCATTTGCAACATTTCTTATGGACATTTCTGAAACGCATCAATTTGTGCCCAGATCTCTGCATGGAATCATTCTTCCTCTCTGATACCTGTGCCTTGGTCTTCAATTCCTTCCTCTGTAAACCTGTCACAGATAGATCAAGGCTCTGTAACCATGGCAGAGAGCTAAAGACACATGTCCATACACAGTACATGCATTGCAAGCCCTTATGTTTTCCCCAGAATGCTTTGCAGTCTTTTTTTTCACCTCTTTGTCCAAGGCGTCAATTATTTTCAGTTTCTTAGCAGCACACGACTTTGCGGACATGGCGCAAGTTGCAAGGGTTAAGACAAGAGAGTGAGTGAGAGAGAGAGAGAGAGAGAGAGAGAGAGAGAGAGAGACATGCTCACACCTCCAGCCAGATAAAACCCAGAGACAAACCTATTTCTTTCTTCTTCTTTTTTTTGTTTTGTTTAAACACCAGAATGCAAACACTCCTGCAGCCTGTATTCAGGCAGCCCTTCTCTCTCCCCGGGCTAAGGAAGCAGAATGAACAGGAGGTCAATCAAATATTGATGAGTGGCACTTGCTGTCCCAATAGTTTCTGTTTCAGGTATCAATGTCCTGAGAGGGAATATGTTTAATATTCATATGGGCTTATGAATTGAAGGCAGCCCATCTCTGAGGACTCATGCTGGTAGCTCAGGGGCATGTGCGAATGGGGGGGATGGTTGGCACGGTGTTGGCTAATCGCCGCGTGTCTCCAACGGCCAGGACCGGTGGGAAAGGGTACGGGTGAACTACCCAAGCAGTTCCCAATGTGACTTGATTGTACATGCTCACGTACGGTCCCATTATTGCACCAGTCAGTGTGTAGATGTCACTCCGTGTAAATGTCACACTATGCCAAAAAGGCCATCATGTGACCTCCCCCCAATGACTTCCTCCAGAATTCTTTGTCTGACTGGATGTTTGTTTGAAGCCTCTGGGCCATTAGATACTAATGTTTTCAATCATTACAGGCATTTTCCCTTTTCAAACTCTACATGTCCTCAACAGAGACCATTTAGTAGAGCTATAATGATATGCTAGTTATTCTTATTTACAGAGTCAGAAGTAAGACGGAGGAAACTAGATGTCCCAAAAAATTGTGAATGCACGAGGACAGAAATACTTGAAAAATTAATAAATGAAATTTACCTGCAGGCTGATCTTGTGTGGATGTTGTGACCAGTTACTGTACACGCATGACCGTGCTGGCTTGGTCTACCTGCATCTTTGTCAACGCGAGTCCTACTCTCCGTTCTACATGCCCTGTCTATGTCCAGGTGTACCGTTCAGGTGCAGTTTAGGGGTGGAGTTTGAGTGGTGACTCTCCATCTACATCTACGTCCACATGCATTTGTTTAGCGATGTGCTTACAGCATAGCGTATTCAACAAGGCTGGATAGACACCAGCATAGGTGCAATATATAGCACAGTCAGAAAAAGGTTCACTGTAATAAAAAACAAAAACAATGCTTTAGTAAATGTATTATGTATAAGCGCCATACAGACAATGAAAGGGAAATATGAATAATGCCAATAAGAGTAAATGAGCTACACCGTTAGTTGTGAAAGGCCCGCTCTTGAACGACAGGGACAGGAGAGCTGCCAAGTGTAGCGCTGGTTTATGGTCGGCGTGACAACATCTGAGCGTGATGACTGGGCAGGCGACCGTTTCTGCATGAGCTGCAGGCTAATCGAGCGAGAAAGAGAATTACGGCGAGGGGGGGCCGGCTCCTACACCCCCGCCCCCCCCCTTTAACGAGCTGTTGACAGGCTGCACAAGTGTGCCGCGACTGCCGGGGACAGCCTTAATCAACCGCCCGTAATCACAAAACGCAATCGCGCACAGCACAGCCAGCAGTAAGCCTAGCAGGCAGGGAATTAAAGACAGTAAGCTCCGCTTCTCTTTGGGAGTATAGCGCAGTACCCCATTGCATGAGCTCGGGGGCGGGTAGCGAGCACGAGCGGTGGGGAGGGGGGAGTTTATCAGCTTTAATTGTTTTCATTGGAAATCCCCTCCTTGTTTTCCTCTATCCAAGCGGAGATCCTCCTAACGAGGCAGGACTGTGAGCCGAATTAGTGCCGAAAAGCCGGCGGGATTTATCGGTTGGTTCAATCGTTCGGGACGACCAGCGCTGTAGATATATCCTGCCCCCACCAGTCCCGTTTAAGGCAAATCTCTTCCCCTATATAATGCCTGAGATTGACATTGAAAGCAGGTAAGCTGATCCTGGATCAGTGCCCTAGGAACACTGAGTGTCAGGAACTCTAGATGGAATGTAATTTGATGTTTTAATGTGGAGATTGTGCTGTTTCAGAGGGAAGAGAGGGGTAGCACTGTTTTTACGCTTCTGTTCATTGTGGTGTTTTGCAACCCTGGCTTTATACGTGACTTTGGCCTTGGAGCCAAATGAATGAATGAAACCATGGTGACGTCAGCTTGTCCCTCTATTTGGGGACATTGTAATGCAATTCTCAGTGTGGTTATTCCACTTCGGTGTGATTGGCTGATGCTGGCTCTTCATACCTGCCTCCCCGGGCCTAATCATCACCGTGGAGACCCTCCCTCCTCCAAATGCCTCGGTCTGCTAAATGGGCGTGTCGGATCCCGCCGCATGCGGGGTCACTGTTGGGGCGCGGGCTGTCTGCACAGACCCTGATGTATGGCTCTCCGTGACCTGCGGATTCACGGCCCCCGAAGGGTCCCCATCTTAGGGCTGGCAAACGGGACGGCCCTCACAACTCTCTCTCTCACACACACACCAGCACACATCTGGAGAGAGTTAGCAGCCAGGGCAGCTGCGGGGAAGTGTGTGTGTGTGTGTGTGTGAGAGAGAGAGAGAGAGAGAGAGAGAGTGTGTCCATGTGTGAGTGTGTGTGAGTGTGTGTGTGTGTGTGTGTGTGTGTGTGTGGTGAGTATGTATGTTTGTGTATGTGCTATATATACATGTAAGTCTATATACATGTATGTTTATGTGAGTGTGCATGTTGCTGTGTGTGCATGTATGTGTGTTCACATTCCTGTGTGTGTATATATGTGCATGTGTGTGTGTCCGTGTGTGTGCATATATGTGTGTGTGTGTGTGTGTGTGTGTGTGTATGAGCTGAGCTCAGGAAATACTCCCACATCTCAGAGCAGTCATTATGATCGCCAGAGAGCCGGGAGTTCCCTGGCCGGGCCCCCTCCCTTCCTGCTCCACCCGACCCCACACCCACACCCACACCCACCCACTGTGTCCTCCCTCCGTCACGTCAGCACAGCCGCTCTGTTGCGCCCTCACCGTTGTGTTTTCACCGTTTCCCGTCTCCGGACTCAACCAATCTAAATTAGCCAACAAAGGGCTAGGGCCCCGAAGGTCATCTGAAGCTATTACCTCAGGGTTAAACAAAGAAGCAAAAGGAACGCTTGTGAACGAAGGCTAGCTCATTGCACCGTTTAATTAGATTGGCGAGTGATTACGTGAGGTCATCATCACCCAGACAGACCTGCTGTAATCTCAGGGGAATTTTCGGTAAAATGGCTCCATCTGCACTATGACTGGACTGTTCTGAGAAGGGCTTTTTTTTGTGGAAAGAGTCATTTCTCTGAAGCAGATTAAAGACAGCCCTCCTCCGTAGGGCCCGGGCCACAGCAAGGGAAGGTGTGGGAACTAAAACACTGGAAGGACGTCGTACGCACACCTCCCTCTGCAGATTAATCCCCCTCAACGCGTACGCACACAACAAACACGCGTGTACTCACACACAAACACGTATGTACGGAAGCACACAAACACATAATTGACGGCATGTTATTTGTGCACTACATTTATGTGTATGATAAATACATATCTTAAATGTATTTTTTTCTGCTGCTGGGGCTCAATAAAGCATGCAAGTTATACTATTACATTTCATTTAAATACACACACAAATAGGGCCCGATTTACTAAGACCTTTAGTGTGTGCAAAACCTTTTAGCACGGCGCGAGACTAATAACACAACCAATGATTGGTGCAAAACAAATACCATGACCAATCATTGGTTGTGTTATTGGTTCTGCGTGTGCTAAATGGTTTTTCACATGCTCAAGGTCTTAATAAATCAAGCTCATATTGCAGGGGTGTCGAACTCCAGTCCTGGACGGCCGCAGTGTCTGCAGGTTTTTGGTCTGTCAGCGCACGTGATTAATTGAAGCCACTGATTGGCTAAAGGAGTCCCACCTTGTTTCAAGGCTTTAATTGGCTGCTGGTTGAACAGAAACCACAAAGACCTGCAGACACTGCGGCCCTCCAGGACTGGAGTTTGATAACCCTGCCATAGTGTCCATCAGCTAACCGAAATCCTCGCCCTCCTGCTCCGCTCACCTCTATGAGCCGGTCCTGAGGCCTGAGCCCTGCGCGGGTCGGCCGGCGAGCCCGGGTCCAGGGACCGGATGTACTGGCCCGGTCGGGCCTTCTCGCTGTGCAGGTTGAAGCCGTAGCCCGTCTCCGTCCTCTCCAGGTGGCAGAGTCGGGGAAAAGAGCTCCATCAGCTGCTCCAGCTCCTGCTTCTCCTCCTGATCGAGGGACTCGGGTTCGGGCTGCGGCTGGACCTTCTTCTCCTGTGGGAGACAAAGAGGGGAAAAGTGAAATAGCAGCAGTCACATGACCTCTTTGTGTTCTATTACTGCAGGCTGAAATAGTGGCCATGACCGAAATATGATCCCTGTTCCTGTCCCCTGTGCACTCAGACCCCTGTTTACTATGTGCCCTCTTTGCAAACAGTGTGCAAAAGAAATCCTGCAAAACTCTGTCCAAACTAGTGAGGAAGTAGTTTGTAATATGTCCCGCCCTTGTACTACAAGTTGTAGTTTTTACTTCTGGTTTACTTCCTTAAATAGTCGGATGAGTGCACAGTTCTGAGGATGAGTGTGCTCTTGAATCCCCTCAACAAAACCCCGGAAATAAGGGTTTCAGCCAGGGATTTTACGTGTTGCCTCATTCGTGAGAAAAAGTTGCCCACTCCAAAAGTTATTGACGTAGTTGACTCAAATGGCCAAAATGCGCCCTCAAAGGGGTAAAGGGATCATATTCGGTCATGGCCTTTGTGTCTTCAAAGAGCCCTTGAAAGAGAAACAAGAGTTAAAGAGGCAGTTCTCCCAAAAATAAAATTAAGAGCTAGTTTCACTGAGATTTCATTAGTTTAATAGATATCTGCTGCAGCACACCATGATAACACCCTGATAGAATGGACCTCAACCGGTTCCAAAGTTTGTGGTGATCAAAACGCCAAAAAATGTACATTCGAAAAAATCAATAGCAACGTCTCTTTCCAAATATAATAACACGGTTACTCACGAACATCCACAGACCTTGTTGTGAACGGATTTTTCGAAAACTACTTTCTACCGAAGTACGCCAACTGTGTACAGTACCAGTCAAAAGTTTGGACACACCTACTCATAGAAGGTTTTTTTTCCGTTATTTTTACTGTTTTCCACATTTTGGAATAGTAAAGACATCAAAACTATGAGATAACACAAATTTAATTATGCAAAAACCAATAAAGTGTTAAACAAATAAAAAAAAGTATTATATTTTAGATTCTTCAAAGTAGCCACCCTTTGCCTTGATAACGGCTTTGCACATTCTTGCCATTCTCTCAAACAACTTCTGTGGTAAACAGGTATTCCACAGGTAAAGAGGTGATGCCATCATGATTCTGTATAAAAGGATATCAAAAGACTCCTGATATCTTATTTCCAGGTGCTCTTAGAAGCAATACTATAACCTCTGCATTTGAATGGATCTCTATGGGAATTGGGGGGTGGGACTAGATTAAGCTGTAAATGACACGGGAATAGTATGGAACCCATGGTTGGCTAAATGGCTGTAAGTCAACAAGGGTCTGAGGTATCAAACGAGCCTGAAACCATCACTCTACTGCCAGAAATGCAGTACATATGGATGGATCACTTGAAGGGTTGTTTCTCCTGACAAATTTTCCTATTGAACTCTATGGAAAAATAAGTCAGGAGAAGAAACCCTTCAAGTTTGCAAGAATGTGCAAAGCCGTTATCAAGGCAAAGGGTGGCTACTTTGAAGAATCTAAAATATAAGACTTTTTTTATTTGTTTAACACCTTTTTGGTTTTTGCATAATTTAATTTGTGTTATCTCATAGTTTTGATGTCTTTTACTATTCCAAAATGTGGAAAACAGTAAAAACAACGGAAAAAAACCTTCTATGAGTAGGTGTGTCCAAACTTTTGACTGGTACTGTATATCCACGCAAAGTTTTGACCAAACCATGCCGCTACTCTGGGGCTTATGTCAACACATTGCGCCCTAGAATACTTGCATGCTCTGGTCTAGACTTTGCGTCGATATACACAGTTGGCGTACTTGCATCAATTTAAAACATTATTTAAGTATTATTATGTCTAATATCAGACATTCGCAGTAATGTTGCAAATGCATCATTTACATTTCAAAGTTATAATTATTGTGAAATGGTTAAGAAACAAAACACGGAAGCATATGCCATTTTGAGGAAACATAATGTACGGGCATAGTTCTTTTTTGTGTCATGCTGAGAAAAGTAATTTAAAGAAAAAAAAAAAAAAAAAAAGGAAGAAATGTTACAAGTGCACCCCTCCCCTGTAATCCTGTACACACGTCAAAGACCTTGCGCTTCACCAATCTATCACCTATCTGTTTTTAAAGACCAGTCCTGGATCGTAGTGAAATGTACAAGACGTATGACTGTCCGTGGTCACAGTGCGAAGCTCTGAGAGCTTCCCTGTGATGTTCCCCCTTATTGGCGGCAGGGTGGACTTAAGAGGAAAGGGCTTGGGCGTTTTGGGAGGGGGGGTGGGGACCGCTACATTGGAAACATCCTACGAAAGGGACTGGCGCCATCCCATCGACATTAACATCCTCCAAGAAACAATAAGCCCCAGACTTGTGTTATTGTCACCCAAGTCAGCCCAAGCCTCGCCCACCACCCCCCCACCCCCCCACCCCCCACAAACACACATACCCCTGCTAAAAATAGGCCAGATCCTGTTACCTAGGGGATAATGAAAGAAGGACCAGTAGCTGTCTGGTCTCTGGTTCTGTCTGAACCAGGTTTACCTCTGTGTGTTCTATCTGAGTCAGGTTTAATTCTGTGTGTTCTATCTGAGCCAGGTTTAATTCTGCGTGTTCTGTCTGAGCCAGGTTTAACTCTGGTGTTCTATCTGAGCCAGGTTTACCTCTGTGTGCTCTGTCTGAGCCAGGTTTAACTAGTAAAGTACTGATTCTCAGTGCTGAGAGGCGACCTCCTGGCTGGTGAAGAATTCTGACTGTGATGGCGCTGACGGCGGCTGGCTGTCCTGCAGGGAGGCCCATAGCTGTCTGCGGCATATCCTCGGGAAGGAGGGATTCTCCAGGCAGGCAGACAGACAGATAGACAAATGGACAGGGAAGCAGGCAGAGTGGCCGGCTCTAGACGATCAGCCCGCAGTAGGCCTGAGCAGCACGACTGGGTGCATGAACTTTAGTTAAAATGCATGCTTGTCTGAGCTGCGCTCACAACAAATGGATGGAGGACACTGCAATATTGGTGCAGGCCTACAGATCCAGTTGGGCTACTTTCTCCAGGTGAGAGGAGAGAACGGTTTGCTTTATGTAGGTCCTATTGACTTGAGAGAGGTTGGCGTACAGCATACAGGGCTTCCCCCAGGGAAATAGGGGTAATACCACAGGGTAAACCATGGTATACCCATATACCCACAGAATGCTTCTCAGCCCTCGGCCTCCAGCCTTAGGCATCGACCTTCGAAACGCGGAGGCGAACTCCGGAGGCATAAAAATGCGGAAAATGTGAGTTAAGAGTTAATTCGATATGTAAAATTGCTTAAGGCAATATTAACATGGGCAGCCTGCCCTGGGGGGTGGCCACAATGAGAGGATTGAGATGAGACTATGCCTTATCACTCCCTGGCGTAGAGAGGAAGATCCAGCCAGGAAGGCGGAGGGCCTCCTGCCGTGGTCGCTTAGGAGCAAGCGCCATGGAAACTGTCCCAGGCCCAGTGCTCTCCAAAAAAGTTGGAGAGCTGCATGAGAAATAAATATTAGAAACAGCACAGCTGGTAAACATTAGAGCTGAGAGACAGTCTACTCTGCCAACCCCCCATTCACGCACTACACACACACTCACACACTCACACACGCACACACGCATAGACACACGAACGCACATATAGGCGCACGCACGCACGCACATGCACACACATGCACACACACAACCATTTTCTTCTGCTCTCGGTGGAGCGAAACCAAGCTGGACTGGGTCACTGCTTCTGCCGTCCGCTTTTCACCAAAACAAACTCGCAACCGAGTCGCTTCTGTTGTTGTAGCCTGGCTGTTTGTTTGTGTGTGTGTGTGTGTGTGTGCATGCGCGCCCGCCGTATGTGCGTATGTCTGTGTGCTTGTATGCAGTTAAAGGTCAACACATCGCTCTTAGAAAGGGCTTAAGAGGCGTCTCCTGCACACATCCTCTGGCAGTTAGACCCCCTAAGGGGGGGGGGGGGGGGGATTCCACACTGCATAATTCATCACAGCACAGTCAGAAATACACACGGCCCTACCCCACACCCCCGACAGGACAATACCAGGAAGAGAAAGAAGAGAAAATAGAGAGCTGGGAAGGGAATAGATTATTTATCCATTATTATTCCCCTGTCCGCTGGAGCGTTGAGTGGTCATTCATCATACGCGTTGGGTTTGAGGTGTGGCTGGCTGGGGCGGGGGGCAGTTGGGTGAGGTTGCGGGGGTCGTCGCTGTGAAGCCGTGCCCAGAGCCCCTTCCCTTCCTCTCGTTCAGTAAAAACATTGGCTGTTGTGCGATTCAGGGCGGCATTTCTTTATTTAAAAAGAGAGAGAGAGAGAGAGAGAGAGAAGCAACTGCTTCCTCTACTGTGCTAATGCTTCATGCTACGAGCACGGCTGGAAAAGGAGGGTGCCGTGCGGACATGGCGCCCCACTTCCTGAGGGCTATCTGTGTTTTCCCAGGCCGCATTCCCCACCATTCACCCCTGTCCCAGAGTGTACCAACCCAGTCTCTATAGGGTTTACAAGTCATTGAACTGTACCATCCCAGTGCCTATAGGGTTTACAAGTCATCGGACTGTACCATCCCAGTTTACAAGTCATCGGACTGTACCATCCCAGACTCTATAGGGTTTACAAGTCATCGGACTGTACCATCCCAGACTCTATAGGGTTTACAAGTCATCGGACTGTACCATCCCAGTCTCTATAGGGTTTACAAGTCATCTGACTATACCATCCCACACTCTATAGGGTTTACAAGTCATCGGACTATACCATCCCAGACTCTGTAGGGTTTACAAGTCATCGGGCTGTACCATCCCACACTCTATAGGGTTTACAACATCTCAGGCTTAATTTTGGTATCATAGTATTTATTTTAAGTGGTTCTTTCTGTATAACTGTTTAAAAAATTATTCTTTTGATTGCACAAGGTCTTTAACAGTTCCCGCCTCCAGCCCACCACCACCACTCCACACAGCCCTCCCTCTCCATTTTATACACCACATACTGGCATAGGACCATCCTGTAGCGGCCTGGTTCTGGCAACGCATTCTTTTAATTTCCCTCCACAATGAGGCTCTGTGGTGCCTGCGCGTCTTGCGTTTGTGTTCCAGGGGGCAGCCGTTGGCCAGGCCTGCAGGCGGGTGAAACGGGATCGGCGCCGCTGAATTATTCAGGATGGCTTTCGGGGGCCGCTGGATCACGCCTGACCTTAACTCTCTCACTGCCGCAAGCCTCCCCCAGCCTGTGACCTCACAATGGGGCCAGAATGTTGAGCGGGTTCTAGAATGCAGGTGGCCTTTCATGTGCTGATACAAATGACTGCCAATCAAACTTAATATCAACGAGAGTGAGCAGGTCAGTAATAGCCAGGGAAGTTCTGCTATCCTTTGTGGAGAGTGAATGCAGAATTTCCCTAGATTAGTGGCTGCCAAAATAGTTTTCATTGTTTGTAATACCTCTGTCAGCACAGTACAGTAGACTACATACACTGGATATCTCGGGACAGCGGGCTATTTTTAATCATGACGTTTGGCTGTAGGCTATTACACTTTAATTCACTTAATTAGTTTGATTAATGCAATGATTCTATTGAATGTCTTTATTTGATATGTTTGTTTGTGTGTTGTGGGTCTGCCCCACTGTCTATGTATTTTTTGTTGTTGCTGGTGGCTACAACTGAAGTTCCCTAATGGGAAAATAAAAGTCTACAGTGCTGTTGGTAAGCTATTCTTTTTATTTATGTCATTAATTATTCGTTTGCTTATAACGTTATAGTAAAGTAATTTGCTCGAGGGTAAAAAGACCACAATCACTATTGTTTTCCCCTTTTCTAAACCTGAGGCAACTAGCTACATACAGGTAATTAACTTGTATAGCTAAAATCACACTATGTGGTTATAAAGAATACGCAGAGTTGAAAAAATCCAGTAACTATTGAATATAACCACAATGCCTCTAAACCTGAGGCACCTAGCTAACCTAATTAATTTGTATAGCTATCTGGTGATAAAGCATACATGCAGTTCAAAAATCTAATAACAATTGAATATAAAAATGAAAAGACTAAGATGACAAAACACCTCCAGGAAATAGCAAGGACTCCTAGAAATGCATGTACCCCGGTTTTGGAATGAACGCCCAACCATAGTAAAAATGAAAGTACGCAAAAAAGCAAAAGTAATCTGAAACGAAGGTTGCAGTGACCTTTCTCTAAAAGACAGAAGGATCTGTAGAAGTGCTGTCATTCTGCAGGAAGAGCCACTTCTGCCTCTTCCCACTTCTGGAGTGTGGAGGGAACAGCAGCCTTCTGGCCATTCCGGTGCACAATAAATCAGAGCTGTCGGCACGACGACAGAAGCAGAACCAGTGTTCCCTGCTCTGCCTGTCAGTTATGACAAGACACCATTGTGACATCAGATCTGCGCCACGCCCCCCAGGTGAAGGAGTCAGTGCAGCCACCTGCCTGCAGGCGGCTCGAGCTGAACGCTCTCTCTCTTATCGCACCTCACCCATCCCCACGCACAGCTCAGTCAGCACGGGCAGCGCGTTCGGAATGCGGTGCTTCCGGGACGTTCAATTCTTTAGCGGAAAAGCAGCGCGCTTGAATTAAAAAATCGCGTTAAATTCAAATTAGGACTCCGCCATTGTATCCCCCAACTGACGGGTACACGTTGCACTTATTGTAATACGAGCACGGCATTGTTCTTATAGCCAGCACATATGTCAGGCCATATTCACGATGATGTTGTCTCCATCTGGGCCGCAGAGTTTGAAAAAGCAGAACTACTGCGGAACGCTCTACTCTAGTGAGAATACACCAGGCTACGCTCCAACTGCTGTTACGCTGTTTATTATGGTTGGAAAAAAAACATAGTTTGGGAGATTGAGTTACCTCTCTCCCAATCTTCAGTTCTTACTTCCATTTTCAGTGTGACTCTCAACTGTCTTCCGCTTGAACCTGTCAACACGACTCAGGTCCAGTTGGGTATGAGCGCTGCGATTGGCTTGCCTCTGCCTTGCTTTTTCTCCATAGTTTAGACTGGGGGTACTCTCATGCCTGCACAATTGTTGTTTTCCAAAAAAATAATGTAGTTTTTTAAGCATTTTTTTTTGGAGTTTCAGCTTTATTGAACAGCACAGTGTAGAGAGACAGGAATAATGAGAGAGAGAGAGAGAAATATATATGTTGCATGCATAAAACAACGGTCGTGCAGCCAGATTAGATGCTGCAATGAGCATGTGGACCGTTTTTCCCTCCATATTGGAATGCCTGATTAAATTTATCAGCTCTCGTTGATGCACGCATGCCCTGTTGATTTGGCAGAAAAGTGCCTTCTGGAGGCTGCCGCTTCTCATCACACTGCAGTTCTCAAGGCTTGCCCAGGCGTGAGTCGGGGAAAGCCGCTTCACGTGTGGCTCAACTGGGCTCAACGGGGCTCAACAGAGCGACCAGCCGGGGTCGCTGGCGCACGATGAGATGCTTTCATCTCGGCCGACTGAAGCCCTCCCATCCCCGGGCGACGCTAGAGCCGCTGGGCGGTGTCCTGCGGTGTCTCGATAACAGACCGTGGGACCCCATCTATGCGTCTTACTGGGATGAGCGCCCCCTGAACTGAATTACATGGAACCAGAGAGGGGTGAGGAAATGGGTGAGGAGAGAACGAGGGATGAGGAGAAAGAGGGATGAGTGTGAACCACCCGGACTGGGAGAGAGGCGTAAGCAGGCTGTCCGTGAGCTGACTGATGTACAGGCACAGGAGTGTTAAAGAGACGTTGAGCTAAATACTATTGAGCTGCACTATTGAGTCCCACACGCAGTTCCCAGCTCAATGCAGCCTTGAACTCTTATCTGCCTGCTTGCCTGCCTGTGGCGTGGACGGGCTGGCCGGACGCCCTCTGGGGCGTGGCCTGGGAGAGCCTTTACTTCGTTACTTAGCTCATTAGGACTATTACAAGCCTGGCATGATGCTCCACTGGGGCGCTGTGAACCACATAACAGGAAGCCTCGCCTCGTTAACATGTTCGAAATGCACGTGTCATGAAAGGCAGCTGGGGTTGCCACGGAAATGAAACCTGACCCCGTGAGGGGTGTAATAAAAAGTACACCTGGACCACACCCTAACACCATGCCTAGGCACACTGCCTTTCATAGTGCAAGCCCCGGGCCCTTTAAATGCAGAGGGGAACAAGACGAATCAACACTCAGTGGGAGAGACTATGGGGTTGGCATCCCAACATGCTTTGCCCTCTTGCCCAAGCAATCCCAGCATGCTTTGGCCTCTTGCCCAAGCAATCCCAGCATGCTTTGCCCTCTTGCACACTCAGCACAGTGCCGTAGCACTCTGAAAGATGAGAGAATGGGGAGGGGCAGAGTCAGCTTGTGATGTCATCACAGAGGGCCCAATGCCCAGAGGCTGTCATTCCTGCCATTGCTTGATCTCTTGAATTAAGACGTAACTTTACGAGAGAGAGAAAGAAAGAAAGAGAGCGACAGCGAGAGAGAGAGAGAGAGAGAGAGAGAGAGACAGAAAAGAGTTTTCAAGAGCCAATGCTTGTTTTCATGTGATGGGTCCACAGTTGTTGGAACAAGGAGTCTCATTGCTCACTGTATTTTCTTCCCTATAGTTGACTATCCATCTACTTATTTGATGCTTAATTCTCAATTTCTCTGTGTTGAATTCTATCCCTTTAATCGTCGAAAGTAATGAAGATTTGTTTCATGTTTCAAATGCTCTCTGGTAGGGAGGCAGCCTAAGATGAACTTGTGGAAGTCCATATCGCTTTGTGTGGTATCAGCCTGGCTCAGACTCCCAAAGGCAGCCCTGTTTGTGCAGAACCCTTATCACCTTGCAGCCAGAGGGTCTGAGCTGGCAGTTTGCATTAGAATGGCGCCCACACTGATCCAGAACGGCACTCTGGAACAGACTGCTAACTGCTAACCTGGCTATGCAAACAATGTGTCCTTCTGAAGCAAATGAACAGTTTCAATTATTTTTGACATAGCTCGGGCACTGTGGATTGTTGAGGGGTGACGGTGTTCTGGTGATCGACCACTCTGTAGCAGGGACATAATTTTAATGGGGGGGGGGGGGGGGGGGGGGGTATCCGCGATCGTTGATGGGGGGGGGGGGTTTTACTTTTGCTTTCCTGAGTTAACGTAACCTAAACAAATCCATATGTGCGTGGCCCGCGAATTACCGCGAATTGCCGCGAATCAAAACACTAATTATCGACGTTTCATATTTTCAGGAGGGGCGGTCCGCATGGTAGGGGAAACACTGGTATGTCTTACCACCATAGAGAATCTTTAATTTGAACTTTTAAAAAGCAGAAGCCTTCTTTTGCAAGGAATCCACACAGACCCTATAAATAAAGGTTAAACGATGCTGGAAAGAGGAAGACGGAAGGAAGAGACAAATGTTTCAGAGTGCGCCGCGCCGCCTTTCCTGTACGAGCACAAGGGTAAACTGATCTTTGTTATTACCGCCGTACCTGTTTGCCTGAAAGGTGACCCTTATGCAGGTCAACCATGAACACACAGTCAATCCATCAATCTTTTTAATAGCGCATTTCGTCCACGGGCCTCCTGCAATGCAACGTGCTTCACGATAAAATAAAACGAAAGTCATAAACGGGGGAATAAAGTAAATTTAAGACGTAGTAAAAGCGTGAAAGACAGAAGACAATAAAAGAAATAAAATGAGACGTAAAGCCAGTGAAAGGTCACTCTGAGCCTGATGCCCCTCAATCACTTTTACAACATGCAAGGGGAAAATGCTGAAGATTTACACTATCTCCTAATCCAGTTTAGTTTCTCTCTGAATCCAGGGTTAAACTGGAATGCATGTATAAAATGTACAAATACACACACATGCACACTGAGAACACGATATAGTGTTACACCTACAACAATGACCTTTAGCATACAGTATAAGCTCAGTCACTGTAGGATATGTGTTTAAGCACAGTCTGAGAATGACTTAGACGTATTAAATCTGTGTGTGTGGGAGGGAGGGTCAAATGTCAGTCTGGTTCCACATCTTAACCGGCTCAGAGCTGTTTCATTGGCAATAATACCACTGAGTTGGAAAACATTTGCCGCGGCAACAATCAAAATGACTGCAGCGACACTAAAACTGTAATTAATCAATTTCTGGTTTGTTGACTTTCTAGAATACTGCCCAAAGACGGATTGAAACATAAGAAAGGAGAGAGAGTGGGAGGGGAAGTTTAGAGAGACTGAGAGTAAGATAGAGAGAGAGAGCGAGTGAGAGAAAGTGCCTGTCCGTATTGCAGAAGTCACAAACAAGCGCTAAGCCTCTCAGATGTCCTGATTGGGTTTAAACCAGCTTAAGTCCTCAGACTTAGTCCGTCTCCCCACCTGTAACAGTGGTGATCCAGAGCTTTGAATTAGCAGCACACATCCACCCCCATCAATCGTGTTTAATTCCTCAGTACCTTTGTTTTCCTGCGGTATTAAAAGCAAACAAAGTTTATAGAAGCCAGTTAAAGTGTTACCCGGAATAAATAAACCGTCATTCGGCCTGAACACTGGAAATTAGTCCACCTGCAATATCAGTAAGGGACACCAGTAAGAGTCCTACCTCAAGCCAGAGGGCTTCAAACATCCTTGTACCCTCTCAAATGTCGTACGCGCTCCCAGGAGGGTCTGTAGGAACCAGGGACAGGCTGATACCGTGGGGACGTGCGACTATGGGAGAGGCGCTGAACACTGCGATGCATGGAAGAGGGGGAACTCCCTGCTTTCAACGGCTGACTCACAAAAAGGCGTTGATACAGCCAGGCTTGTTGATGATAAGGGCTTCTGGGTCAGGGATCTGGAGGACCTACCTCCATCCAAACTACCATAGTGAGCTGAATATATGGTGGGAGGACCTTCCTTTCATCCAGACTACCATAGACAGCTGAACATATAGGAGGCGGACCTTACTTTCATCCACAGTACCATTGAGAGTTGAATAAATGGTGGGAGGACCTGCCTTTCATACATACTACAATAGAAAGCTTAACAAACAATGGGAGGATCTATACCAATCTATACTACCATAGAAAGCTTAACATACAGGCAGAATGTCCCATATCCACTGCCACAGAATTTAATATACTGTAGATGGTCCTGCCCCATCTACTGCAGAGACCTGTTGCTCTGGAGGGCTTCCTTCAGCCCTGCTTTACCATAGAGACCTTGCAGCGCAAGACTGTGAGACTTGTTTTAGAGGTTGGGTGGGAGTCATCCAAGATCCACTAGTGACACAATGCACAATCCTGCTGAGCACGTTGGGAGTTAGGACCATTGTGTTACAGAACAAAAAACCCTCTGGACGTTGTTTTTTTTTTTTTAAGTTCCCACAGACCAAGTTCGTCTTGATTTCAAACGGCAGTGAAAGTGATGTGATGATTCCCGGGGTTTTGAACAAATACTTTCCCCCCAAAACTACCCTCATCGTGTTCATTAAATAGATGGGGGAGGAAAAAGCAATAGTATCAGTTTTTGAAAAAAAAATTTTTTTTTAGGGCTTTTTCAGCTTTATCGGACAACACAGTGTAGAGAGACAAGAAGAATGGGGAGTGAGAGAGAGAGAGACATACAACAAAGGTCGCGCGGCCGGATTCAAACCGCCCAATGTAGCAGCTCGCAATGAGCATGTAGCTCTACAGGCTACGCCACGAGACGCCCCCAACTAGTATCATTTTTTACAGAAATTAACCTGAGCCCTGACCTGATACCCGACAGTATTCAGTCTTGTGGTGCTCTTTGCTCTTTATAGTAATAAACGGAAGATGAGAAGGCAGCCGAGTGGCTCATCCTGTTAAGGCACTGTTCCAGTGTGTGGATGAGGCCTATACGGTCTGGTATTGAATCCAGACCCTGCCAGTGCTGACTGAGACTGGCGGTCCTGCAGGGCGATGCCCAGTTGGTTCAAGCGCCGCTCAAGGATGGGAGGGCTTCAGTCGGCTGGGGAGAACGGCACCTCATTGCGCTCCGGTGACCCCTGCAGGTCTGTTGGGTGAGGTGCACGTATAGCGGTTTCTCTGACTCATGTCTGTGCGAGCACGGCTTGTGAACTGTGGTGTGAAAAGAAGTAGCATTTTGCCGTTGCTTGGCATCACCTCTAAGTCCAAACGGATCTAAAAGAGTCGCCCCCTCCTCGCCTCCTTCCCCCTCCGGGATGTGACTGACAGGCGGGGCGGGGCGGGGGCGGGGCGGGGCATAACAGTGACAGAAATGCGCCCCCGTGCTCTATAAGTTGAGCACACCGCCATACCCCTGTCATGGAACATGATCACCACAGAGAGAGAGAGAGGGAGGGAATTAATGGAGAGAGAGGGAGGAAATAAATGGAGTGAATGAAAGGCTGGATAGCTTGTTTTATAGTGTAAGGTTTATAAAAACTGTCAGAGTAGCTGGACAACGGCATGACTTTTAATATTGATATATTGATCTTCAAACTTGCCTGAGCCTAGAACCAATGACCACCTGAGTGAAGTGGGTGTTTGATCTGCTCAGACCTGCTGTCCTCTGTAATCCCTGCAGACTGAATCTGCTTGGCGAGCGTGCCGGGGAGACGGCGAGACTGACACTGATCTCTTAACCCCATTAGGAGTGATGTCGACATGAGGGGGTCAGAGGGTGACAACAGCTAATAAACCATTACGGTGAGGGTCCCTACCTAGCGCTCACTGTTACAGTGAGGGTCCCCTACCTAGCGCTCACTGTTACAGTGAGGGTCCCTACCTAGCGCCCACTGTTACAGTGAGGGTCCCTACTTAGCGCTCACTGTTACAGTGAGGGTCCCTACCAAGTGTTCACTCTTAACGTGAGGGTCCCTACCTAGTGCTCACTGTTACAGTGAAGGTTCCTACTTAAATATGTCCCTTGGCCTATGGTTTACACCCATCTGTTACAGAATTAGGGGGGAGGAATGCCATGGTTTTCTCAGGCTCAGTGCCTTAATGTCTGACAGATTGGACCCCTGTACAACAGCTGGATTCAGGTGTGGGGAACCAGAACTCCATCAGCCCAATTCCCCTTCGGGACCCCAGGACGGCGTTGCCTGGGTGACTGGAATCCAACCAGAACGTGAGGCCAGGAATCCTCACACCACTGAGTGAGTGGCAGGGTGTCAATGAGCAGGGAATTTCCCAGCATGCACCAGAGGCCCGAGGAGGGGTCCCACTGGACTGGCCTGATAACCGGCTCTGATTGGACACGTGGTCAGTCAGTACCCATGAGCCCTAGGTCCAGCTCAAGCACAGCCCTCTCCAACTCTGAACTG